>CM053331.1:1820000-2420000 GCA_028583605.1 Dastarcus helophoroides
AACGTTTTGCAAAAAATAATTCTTGATCATGCCTTTTTGCTTTCCGCATTAATAAAACATTTAACGATTTTTTAAAGATGTCACAATCCTTATTACAAATGCCTTTTTAAAAAAAGAATACATACTTGGAAAACGGTACAGTTGTTATAAAAAAGAGTTTTTCACTATGCCTTTGTGCTTTCCACAATAAGACGCGGAAACCAGAAGGGAATTGTGAAACCTTTCCGCAAGGAATTGCAACTTTTTTGGTTCCCACGATATGGCAAACAGAAAAACAGTAAAATATTGGGGTGTTCCAAGTAGCGGAACTGGGGGAAAAAACATTCAATCTCATGAGTCTTGGAGTCGTGAAATATAGCGACGTTCTGGTTCACTATGTCTTTGAGATTCAATTTCCTCATGGGAATACAGAAAAAAATACAATGTAGAGTTCTCGCTTGAAATTTTAACGTGTTGCAGGTTGCAGGTGATCGTAACAGCTTATATAATTTCGTGAAGTATTTCAAAGTTTAAAAATTGGCACGAATTCCCAAGACAGCCGCCGACATACACAATACAATGGATTGATTGCAGTCTGACCGATTAGGAAACGAACCATTTGTAGCTGAAGCGTTACATAAATTAATCTAATTTCGTTACAAATTATCTCGAAATGAGCAGATGACTTTGATGTATGTGCTCGATTAGATTGGAGCGATTTTAATAGAAGTTTGTGAAATGAATATTCAATAACGTCGATTAGACGTAAGGCACCCTCGAATAATAAAAGTTTATTAACTAATGTTGCATCACTTCAAAAGGTAACATTTTTTAAACCTTGATGGTAACTATAATTGGAATATTAAATTAATCGTCTCTGGTAAACTGAAATTTGTTCCCATTTTGTTTCGTTCTAGCACATAACTTTTAGTTAGATCGAAACTTAAGGTAGTTTACCGGCTGTAATTGAAGGTGGCGTATGCAAGCCTCAATTTTTAGCATAGATAGTTCCCGAGATACAATAATACAAATCGCCAACCCGTTTTGCACTAGACTTTGTCTATAGACATCAAAATCTATGAAAAGGTTTGGCCACAGTAAATTTCTTCGTTCGCCTACACCTTATATGTTAAAAATCGTAAATTTGACGTTGTTTATCTTGGTTTTGACAGCCGCAGGCATCTTTTAATTTTGCAGGTGTACAGGTAGTACTGTTAAGGACATCTGACACAAATTTAGAAAAAATTTATAGAAAATCAATTAACCTGTGGATATCTTAAATACCCAAACAGTTAACCTAGAAAAACTGAAGTTTTCAGTGGAAGCTGAGCTTCGTCATTGTTTTAATTCTCAAATATTTGAAGAAGAAGTCTTCAGAGCAATTATCCGTCACACAGATTAGAATTTTTTTCAACCGCTGCCAAATTTAGAGCCACTCTAGATTTTTACGGAACACATACCCATGTTCCGCGCGGTTTGGGAAAGTATTTCATTTCGTAAACTAAGCTTGTAAAGGAATTCGAAGGCTCAAAGACATTCAGATGTAGATAATTACTTGCAAATCCACATTTAATATTAACAACAAACCGTGTCATTATTGTGCTAGGATTGTGCATACACTTGCCTAGGTTATCATCGACCGAACTGGGTCAGAAGATGAGGAAACTCCATTCATCATGTTTACGGTTGATTTGGTCGGCGCTAGTGCCCCATACTCACCATCGACAACTAAATTAAGTCTTTTGTGAAATAATTTGCCATCTCGAGTGAGATCGATCGGAAATTTTTCTAAATGGTTGCAAAATATCGATGCAAGTACCCTTCAGCGGTAAGGAGTGCTTCGTTAAACATGTAAGATGTTACATCTTTTGCCATTGTGACCTCGTGGGCAACAATACAAAATTGAATCGGTGCCCGAGGTGGGCCGATGTGATTTATTATCTTCCTTTGATAGTTATACATATTCAACACGTTTTCCTCGCTTAATGAAGAAGCCGTGTAATGGATTTGACAGATCGATTGATTCACTCGATGAGTCTACTGATTCATTTGACAATGAACATGCTACATTCAGAGTAATTTGGTTACAGGAAATATTTTTTAGCATTGAAATTTGAACAAAGAACTTTCCTAGACAGTTTCACACTTCCATCCTCACTGGTACACAAACGAAACGAAAACTTAATGGGATTTTAAAAACGATGAATAAAATTTTGAAAAAACGAATGAACGTTTTTTAACATAATAGTCTAACAGCGCCATCTACCGCGATAGGGCGCAACTTTACTACTTAATATATTAGAGGGCAGCTAAACGTATATATGCTCGCATCAATGAATTTGAACATAACATCATTCTGCGATATGCAGGAACTCTTTAAAACTGTACAAGCTGATTAAATTAGTTTTATCCAAACTATGGAATTATTGTTACGGGCTTATCGGTTCGAATTAATTACCACGTGTGAATTACACCACTTTATTACCAAATTTAACTTGGATCACCACAATTGAACAATTAACTCATTATTAACTTCTACTAACTCACTAATTACACTGACTCTAACTGACTGACTGGAGGGAAAGCTGACCGCCTTTTATAGTTTTCGCCCCCGGCTTCTAGAACTTTTCGGCAGATAAGGCTTATCGTTTGCCGAAATTTCTGGAACGCTTATCTGCCGTTTGTTTCGTTATCGCGGCCGCTTTCCCCTTATCAGATCCTTCTAGAACCTTTTTTATTTACTAAATTATACAATTCTATTCTAAATTCTATTCCATTTACATTGCGTTACAGTCTGTTTGAGCGGCAGCACCATCCATCGTTATTTTAAAGTAATATACTGTGTGATTTTTAACTAAAACAAAAAACAAATTAAAACGAATCAAATTGATCCCTCAATTTAACAAAAATGTTGGACGTTAAGGCCAAGTCGCGGTACTAATTAATGAATGAAATGCCAGAACATTTAACTGACAAATCACTCAATGGAATTCACTTCTCTCGAGTATTATGTGGCGTTTTAAAGTTTCCCAGACAGCTTGGACTTTCCTCCAGCTTTTGATTTTAATATCGAAGTTGTATTTCGATAATTTAACTTTTTTTTCTCAAAATAATGAATTTTTAACAAAACTTTACATCTAATTTTGAAATTATCAATTATTATTCAAAATTTTAACGTTTTTTTAAAACTTGACTTCCAATTCGAAATGTAACCTTTGTTCGTATAATCTCGATTTTTATTTCAAAATTTTAACTTTTCAATTTTCAATTATTGGACAAATTAATTAAAAGTGAAAAAAAAATTAGAAAAAACTTCGAGTTTCGAATGAAAATGAAACTGACATTAAAAGGAGAATTAATTTTGAAAAACTTGGAATTAGGAATAATATTCTGAGTTTAGATTCAGAAACTCTGAAAAAAAAGTTTAAATTTTAAGACAAATTCAAAATTACAGAATTTCGAGTCAAAATTCGAAATTTTAAGGAAGTAAATTAAATTTTGTAATTAAAGGAATATTAAAATAACCGTCAGGATTCCTTCAAGAAAAAACAATATTTTGTAATTCGAAAATTTGATATTTGCATCCAAATTTCTAAATAATATTAAAATAAAAAAAAATCAAAATATTGAGCTTATAAATCACAATTTTAGAAAAAAATAAAAAATATTAGATAACAGTCAACTTGATATTTTCAAGAAAATATTAAAAATAAAGAAAGTGAAGGCGTTTTGGAAAAATTGACTTTAATTTCCATATTTATAAAAAAATATTCAATGTTGAAATTCCGAGAATTACAAAAGGTTTTTTTATTAAAATTGAAGGGGGTATTTCCGATGCGATAAAACATTTACAAGAAATAAATAAATAAATACAAATTAGACAGCATTTTTTATTTGAGTGTTCCTCGTATATTGTAAGAAATTAGGTTGCTTCTCTGGCATTTCATAAAAAGTACTTCGTTTTTATTTTAGTTGTTTCGTTCAGTGGTCATATCTTGCGATTTTTTTGCTTAAATTTATCACATTAATTTGATAACGATTGTACGAATTTCGCAGCAGAATATTCTTTTGTGGCAATTGATCTCGACCACTGAAAAGTAAAAGAATTTCCAGTTTAACTAACGGTAAGTTTTCCTCATTTAAGTTTTTACACGAACTAAACATAAATGTTTTTAATCGAAAATATAGAACTGGATTAGGATAAATTTTACTAAGACGACGAGATTAATTTAATAACGTCAAAATTTATTTAATTTAAACGAGGTAACACGTGACATCTAATTTTTGGAATATTTTTGCAAACTTTTATGTTCAGAGTTACAATTTTAACTTTTTTTCAAAAAACCGACTTTAGAATTAGGTATTTTTCGATATGTAAATATGTATTTCGATTATTAATAATTTTATTAATAATTTTATTTAATAATAATAATTTCAATTATTAATAATCGAAATACGTAAATAGGTAAACATTTTTAAAGCTTTTTATTATTTATTTATGGAAGGTTTTTCCAAATTTCGATTTTTACCCAAAATTTTCACGTCAAACATTCAATTTTCTTCATTTTAGACTCTTATTGGTCAAAAACATTATCATCATAAATTTAGTTTAACAGTTTTGAGACGCAATTTGGAAATATTTAAAAAAATGTTGCGTATTTCAATATATTATTTTTAATTACTTCTTCCTCCTTTATTGTTCCTTTTCCTTATTATGCATTGCTGACGAGCTCAAATAACAGCGTAATATCGATGTCAAATGCTACAAACTTTTTTTAGGTTTTTTTTACATTTTTTTACATTTTTTTTTACAGTTTTTCACATTATTTATTTTTTATATTGTTTTAATTTTTTTATATATTTTATATTGTTTTTATTTTTTTATATTTTTTATATTTTCGTAATTTATGAAAGAAAATTTCATGTCATTTTGGTTTTCCATATTTCATTTTTTTTCCCTATTCAGTGTAAAATAAACTAACCTATTTTTATCAGCCGTTTGGAGGTATGAGGGGACGTTTTCAGAATTTAGATATCAAGTAGTCATAAATTGAATTATTTTTTTATTTGGTGGAACGAACTGGTCCTTGGTTATCTTCAAAAATTAAAATGCAAAATTTGTCCCCTAAAACTAAGAATGATTAAAAACCCAACAAAGGTTGCTCTAACGCGTTTCGACAGCCAAGCTATCATCTTCAGAGAGATACTGAACGTAGTCATATTTCAAAAAATGTTTCAGTATATCGTTAACTTTCATTACTAAAAATGTTAATATTTCCAAACTCGATCGTAGAAATGTTAAAATAAAAGTATTAGTGACTTCAATTTTCATTATTGTTTTTTAATTTTTGACTTAAGATCAACGTGTCGATTGTTCTTATGATATTTTCAAGTGTTTTTCAACTTTTTCGTAAAATTGGGCTTCCACAATTTTAATTTTTTTTATTTTTGACTTGACTCAACGTGTTGATTTTTTGAAAGGAATTTTCAAGTTTTTTTCGAGTTTTTCGTAAAATTGTGAGTCCACATTTCCAATTAATTTTTTATTTTTTAATTTTTGAATAGAGACTCAACGTGTTGCTTTTTTAAAAGAATTCTCAAGTGTTTTTCCATATTTTGGTCAAATTGTGAGTCCACATTTCCAATTTCTTTTTTATTTTCTTAATTTTTGACTTGAGACTCAACGTGTTGATTTTTTTAAAAGAACTCTCAAGTGTTTTTCCACTTTTTCGTCAAATTGTGAGTCCACATTTTCAATTCTTTTATATTTTTTTAATTTGTGACTTGAGACTCAACTTGTTGATTTTTTTAAAGGAATTTTCAAGTTTTTTTCGAGTTTTTCGTAAAATTGTGAGTCCACATTTCCAATTTCTTTTTTATTTTTTTTAATTTTTGACTTGAGACTCAACGTGTTGATTTTTTAAACGAATTCTCAAGTGTTTTTCCATTTTTTGGTCAAATTGTGAGTCCACATTTCCAATCCTTTTTTATTTTTTTTATTTTTGACTTGAGACTCAACGTGTTGATTTTTTAAACGAATTCTCAAGTTTTTTCCATTTCTTGGCCAAATTGTGAGTCCACATTTCCAATCCTTTTTTATTTTTTTATTTTTGACTTGAGACTCAACGTGTTGATTTTTTAAACGAATTCTCAAGTGTTTTTCCATTTTTTCGTCAAATTGTGAGTCCACATTTCCAATCCTTTTTTATTTTTTTAATTTGTGAATTGAGACTTAACGTGTTGATTTTTTTAAAGGAATTTTCAAGTGTTTTTCCGACTTTTTCGTAAAATTGTGAGTCCACATTTCCGATTCTTTTTTATTTGATTATTTTCTGTCTTGAGACTCAACGTGTCGATTTTTTTAAAGGCATTTTGAAGTGTCTTTCGACTTTTTCGTAAAATTGTGAGACCACGTTTCCAATTTCTTCTTTATTTCCTTTATTTTTAGCGTACATTCGAAATTTTGACTTTACTCCTATTTTTTCGAAACGAACTTTTTTTCTCGAAGTTTTCATTTTCACTGAACATTTTCATAAAAAATCGTTGTTTCTTATCGAAATTTTGGTTCTTTTTTTTAACATTTCCAATTGAATTGCCTTTTAACGAAATTTTGACTTTGTACTCAAAATTTTAATTCGTTTGAGATACTTTCTCTCCCAGTTTTCGAAACGTTGAGTTAAATGTTAAAATTTCACTTTTTACGCAAACGTCCGTGACCTTGAATACACGCGACCTTGAGCTAACGTAAACATGAACTCTGGTAACCTTGAGATAGCGTGACCTTGAGCTCGCGTGACCATGACTGCTTGTGACCTTGACTGCTCGTGACCTTGACTGCACGTGAATTTGACCGCACGTGTCCTTGACTGTACGTGACCTTGACCACAAGTGGTTTTTATTTTTCACTGAACATTTTTATAAAAATGTTGTTTCTTATGGAAATGTTGTTCCTTTTTCCTAACATTTCCAATTTAATTGACTTTTTAACGGAATTTCGACTTTATACTGAAAATGTTTTATCTTATTTGAGATACTTTCTCACCCAGTTTTCGAAACGTTGATTTAAATGGTTACGCAACCGTCCATGACCTTGAATACACGCGACCTTGAGCTAAGGTAATTATGAACTCGGGTAACCTTGAGCTAGTGTGATCTTGAGCTCGAGCGACCTTGAATGCACGTTACTTTGACCGCACGTGTCCTTGACTGTACGTGACCTTGACCACACGTGGTTTTCAGTTTTCACCAAACATTTTTATAAAAATCGTTGTTTCTTATGGAAATTTTGTTCCTTTTTTTCTAACATTTCCAATTTAATTGCTTTTTTACCGAAATTTCGACTTTATACTGGAAATTTTATCTCGTTTGAGATACTTTCTCACCCAGTTTTCGAAACGTTGACTTAAATGTTAAAATGAGCTAACGTAAGCATGAACTCTGGTAACCTTGAGATAGCGTGACCTTAAGCTCGCGTGACCTTGACTGCTCGTGACCCTGACTGCACGTGACTTTGACCGCACATGTCCTTGACTGTACGTGACCTTGACTACACGTGGTTTTCAGTTTTCACCGAACATTTTTATAGATGTTGTTTCTTGTGAAAATTTTGTTTCTTTTTTCTAACATTTCCAATTTAATTGCCTTTTTGACTTAAGCAATAAAATTGCACTTTTTACGCAAAGGTCCGTAACCTTGAATATACGCGACCTTATAATTATGAACTCGCGTAACCTTGAGCCAGTGTGACCTTGACGGCACATGACTTTGACCGCACGTCTCCTTGACTGTATGTGACCTTAACCATACGTGACCTTGACCATACGTGACCTTGACCACATGTGACCTTGACCATAGGTGACCTTGACCACGTGTGCCCTTGACCGCACGTGACTTTCACCACAGGTGACCTTAATAGCAAGAACTTTTTTCTCAAAGTTTTCAGTTTCCACTGAACATTTTTCATAAAAGATCGTTGTTTCTTATCGAGATTATGTTTCTTTTTACTGGCAATTTTATCTCGTTGAGATACCTTCTCACCCAGTTTTCGAAACGTTGCCGTAAGTGTTAAAATTTTACTTTTTACGCAAACGTCCGTGACCTTGAATACACGCGACCTTGAACTAACGTAATCATGAACTAGGATAACCTTGAGATATCGTGACCTTGAACCTGCGTGACCTTGACCGCATGTGCCATTGACTGCATGTGACCTTGACTGCACTTGATCTTGGCTGCATGTGTCCTCGACTTTATGTGACCACACGAACTTTATTTTTCAAAGTTTTCAGTTTTCGTTGAACATTTTCACTAAAAAATCGTTGTTTCTTATCGAAAGTTTGTTTCATTTTTCCAACATTTCTAATTTAATGGCCTTTTTAACGAAATTTGGACTTATACTGGAAATTTTATCTTACCGAGTTTTCGAAACGTTAACTTAAATGTTAGAATTTCACTTTTTACACAAATGTCCATGACCTTGAATACACGCGACCTTGAGCTAACGTAATCACGAACTCGGGTGACCTTAAGCTAGCGTGACCTTGACTGCACGTGACCTTGACTGCACATGACCTTGACCTTGCGTATTCTTAACTCATGTGACTTTGACCATAGGTGACCTTGACTGCACGAACTTTTTTCTCAAAGTTTTCACTGAACATTTTTGTAAAAATTCGTTCTTTCTTATCGAAATTTTGTTTCTTTTTTCTAACATTTCCAATGTAATTGCTGTTTTATAGAAATTTTGATGTTTAACTGGAAATGTTCTCTCGTTTAAGATACTTTTTCACCCAGTTTTCGAAACGTTGACTTAAATGTTAAAATGTCACCGTTTACACAATCGTCCGTGACCTTGAATACACGTGACTTTAAGCTAATGTAATCATTAACCAGGATAACCTTAAGCTAGCGTGACCTTGAGATCGAGTAATTTGACCTCGCGTGACCTTGACCGCATGTGATCTTGACTGCACATGACCTTGACCACACGTGGCCTTGATCACACACGATCTCGTTTGAGATAATTTCTCACTCAGTTTTCGAAACGTTGACTTACATAAATGTTAAACATTCACTTTTAACGCAAACATCCGTGACCTTTAATACACGCGACCTTGAATTAACGTAATCATTAACTAGGATAACCTTAAGTTATAATGACCTTGAGCTCGCGTAACTTTGACTATGCGTGATCTTGGCCGCAGGTGACCTTGACCACACATGACCTTGACCACACGTGACCTTGACCACACATGATCTTGACCGCATGTGACCTTGATAGAGTGTGACTTTGATCATATGTACCTTGACCACACGTGACCTTGACCATACAAATTTTTTTCTCGAAGTGTTGAGTTTTCTCTCAACATTTTTATTAAAAATCGTTATTATTAAAATTTTGATTCTTTTTTCTAACATTTCCAATTTAATTGCCTTTTTAACGAAATTTCGACTTTATACTGGAAATTTCATCCCATTTGAGATAATTTCTCACTCAGTTTTTGAAACGTTGACTTACATAAATGTTAAAATTTCACTTTTTACGCAAACATCCGTGACCTTTAATACAGGCGACCTTGAGTTAACGTAATCATAAACTAGGATAACCTTAAGCTATCGTGCCCTTAAGCTCGCGTAACCTTGACTGCACGTGACCTTGACCGCATGTGATCTTGGCCGCACATGAACTTGACCATACGTGACCTTGACCACACATGACCTTGACGGCATGTGACCTTGACAGAGTGTGACTTTGATCACATGTACCTTGACCACACGAATTTTTTCTCGAAGTGTTGAGTTTTCTCTCAACATTTTTATTAAAAATCGTTATTATTAAAATTTTGATTCTTTTTTCCATCATTTCCAATTTAATTGCCTTTTTAACGAAATTTCGACTTTATACTGGAAATTTCATCTCGTCGTCTCACTCAGTTTTCGAAACGTTGACTTACATAAATGTTAAAATTTCACTTTTTACGCAAACGTCCGTAAACTTAAATACGCGCGACCTTGAGTTAGCGCAACATAAACTAGGATAACCTTGAGCTATCGTGACCTTGAGCTATCGTGACCTTGAGCTCGCGTAACCTTGATTACGAGTGACGTTGACCGCATGAAACCTTGGCCACACATGACCTTGACCGCACGTGACCTTGACCACATTTAACCTTGACCACATGTGACCTTGACCATACGTTACTTTGACCGAAGCGACCTTGACTACGCGTGACCTTGACCACATGTGACCTTGATTACAGGTGACCTTGACCACACGTAACCGTGATCGGAGCGACCTTGAATACGCGTGAACCTGATCACATGTGACCTTGACCACCTGTGACCTTGATCACATGTTACCTTAACCACATGTGATCTTGACCGCATGTGACCCTGACCGCGTGGGACCTTGAACACACGTGACTGAAATCCTGTAACCTTGAATAACACACGTGGCTACAATTGTGTGACCTTGAAAACACGTGACTGAGATCATGTGATCTTGAACTTAGGGGAAGATCATATAGTGTTAACCTCACGTAAATCTTGGGTTGTGTGACCTTACATTTAAGTGAATGAATGATTTTGATTACAATCAACCTTGATCCTTGTCCTAACGTGACCTTGAACGTATTATTTAATCTGGGCCTTGCATCATTTAACGTGACCTTAGTCGCGTAAGATTTTTTTTGTGGACTTTTGAGATCCAGAAAATGAACAAGTTTAAAAGCAAAGATCCAAATTCCAATTTTCGAAAAAATTAGTCTTTCCAATTTTAAGACTTCAGTTATTATTAATTATTAATTTTAGGTTAGATTTTCTAATTTAGTCTTTAGATTTTGAAATTCTCGTGAGTTTTGGTCAGAAAATTCGAAAAAAAAAGTCGAAACCACTAATTCCAAATTTCTAAAACGAGTTAAGAATTTTAAGTCGACGTTTTAAAGAACAAAATGTATTATTGATTGGAGATTTTAACTCTGAAATTTTTAAGGTTTTCTATTTATTTTTCTTTTCGTAATGTTGATTCTAGTCTTCAGCCTTTTTGGAAATTTTTAATTTATTTTTTTTAATTATGAGTTTAATGTTGGAATTTTAAGTTTTAGATTTGAAAATTCTGGTAATTTTTGGTAAAAAATGTCGAACAAAATTCGAAAATTCACACACAATTTCTAAAACGGTTTTAAAGTTTTAAGTCAACTTTTTAAGTTACATAATTCATTTTTAAATGAAGGTTTTAACTCTAAATTTTAAAAAAACAATCTGCAGCAGACAGCAGATACCCAAAGTACCTTATGTGAAATGAATGAGTAAAGTTGAGAGTAGTGGTGGCGATGGCTCCGTGGTTAGGAGTCTGGCCTGTAACGTGACGGTCCTGGGTTCGACTCCCAGTCGCTGATCAGATATTTTTAACTCTACTACAAATCAACGTTTAAAAAAACTCGTAATTTATAAAAATTCCTAAACTTTCGAAGTTATTTTCGAATAAAAAGCGTCGAAAAAAAATCGAAATTTGGATAAACAAATTTCTAAAAAGAGCTTGAATTTCGAGTCTTAAGTCAACATTTAAAAAAAATAGAATTATCTAATGGCGTTAAGTTTGAATTTTCGAAAGAAACAACATTTAAAAAATAAATTACTCGTGAAAGTTTGTAAAATTTGGAAGTTAATTTCGAATTGTCGTATTTTATTCCAAAAAATTACAAATTTAAATTCGTATGTTTTTTAATTTTATTTAACATTTCTTAATTCGTATATTGAATTGTTTCTCGAAGTTTCGATATTTGTCATCACAGAATTAATATAGAACATAAAAATAGAAGAAGAGAGTGGTCTTTAAATTAAAATCGCGTGGTCGACAACGGAGTTTGAACTCGGGACGCACCACACAAGAATCGGTCGTCATATTCATTGCGCCATAGTCTCTTATTGATTTAAAAGTTTAACTCGCTTGATAACCTATCCTTACGCTTACAATGAATAAGTTTAGAGTGTTTTTTAATTTGATTATGTGGCGTGCGAAATTCTCATTCCTACAATATCACACAGTCAACAAAGACACAATAAACAAAGACTGTAAAAACGATAACAGTTTGTGATTTTATAACAACACATTACACTTCGTTAGATTACAAAAAAAAAGGGGTCGATATGTCTGGTAATGCCAAAAACTATTACAGGTTAGCCAGCACCTAATTTACAATTGCACTGCCCTCTGCTGGATCTTCAACAGCTAGAAACAAAATGATTTTAGTGAAGTTAATCTTTTTGCAAATTTTTGCTTTCACAGCTTCAAGTAAGTTTGACTTTTAAAAATAATTTTTAAGATCATTTCAAGTTGTTCGGTTAGTAGCCGTGATTATTATAAACTTTCAGGGCTTGAAGATGAATTTTACAGAAGAAGCCTCATCAAATGGTTTCCTTACTCACCCAAACCGTCATACATAGCTCCTGGGGACGACGGCTCTCAAAATATGATCATTTTGTATCCGGTACCACCAACAGCAGTGAATTTTACATTCGTCGATGGCTCCAGACCGGATGTGATAGAAGAATACTCATACAAAAACCCCAAATATTGCAGCAACCCCGAAGGCAAAATGTATTTCATCGTGCACGGATGGTTGGAGCACGCCCAAAAAACATGGTATAAGAACCTGACGGCCGCCATCCTGACAGCCGAAAAGCAGAGTTGCGTGGTCCAAGTCGATTGGAGTGCACACGCTTTGAAGCCATATTCTTACTGTGTTTACTACATCGAAGGCGTCGGTGAGTGTCTGCTTTATCTATTTAATAAATCTCTAAATTGACTGACAAACTACGGACGTTTTAAGCGGGTGGTCCTAGAAGAATGACACTTTTGACACGAGTTGCATAGGTGGGCACTTAATGGGAATTTTTAAAATTTAATCTCTAAGGTGGTGAAAATGGATATTAAAAACCAGCTGCATTGGTGGGCACTAAATGAGAATTTTTTAAATTGAACCTCTAAGGTGGTGAAGATGGACATTAAAAACCAGCTGCATTGGTGGGCACTAAATGAGAATTTTTTAAATTGAACCTCTAAGGTGGTGAAGATGGACATTAAAAACCATCTAAAGCGTAAGCAATGGATAATACAAATGGTTGTATTTAAAGTTGCCTGTATGCGTTGAGAGCAGAAATTTTGTTGAATATTTCAGCACACGAATTTATTCACAATTTTGCAGGCGATTTGTCCTTTTTTTTTCAATATAAACTTCCAAAAATTGAAATACAAATCTTGTCCCTTGAAACCAAAAAAAAGATTAAAAAACACAACAAAGATTGCTCTAACGCGTTTCGATAGCCAAACTATCATCTTCAGAGAGAGATACTGAGCAACCTTTGTTGTGTTTTCTAATCTTTTTTGGTGTCAGGGGACAAGATGTGTATTTCAATTTTTTTAATATCTGATCGTCATAATTCTTGCCTTTCAGGGGACCACATTGCCAAAATCATGATCAAGTTGCAAAAGAAAAACATCTCAGTGGATAAATTCGTCGTCATAGGGCATGGTCTCGGTGGGCAAGTGGCCAGCTGGGCTGGCAAGATGTTCAACGAAAAAACCAACAGGACTTTATCGAGATTAATAGCGTTGGACCCCGCAGGCCCCATATTCAGCACACGTCCTGAAGATTTACGACTGAGCTGGCACGACGCCGACGTCGTTCACGTCATCCACACGGATGGGGACAAACTCGGTATGGGTGATCCGTGCGGCACCATCGATTTTTACCCCAACGGGGGCAAGCACCAGGTCGGCTGCGAAGTCATAGAGTACAAGAATATTAATAACTTGACCAGCTTGCGTGAGTATTCGTTCGTTGTATTGGGTTAATTTTGTCGCTCTCGTTGTACTCACTGTTTTGGGAACGGACTTGTCCTTGGTTGTTTTCAAAAGTTGAAATACAAATCTTGTTCCCTGAAACCAAGAAAGATTAAAAAACACAACGAAGGTTACTCTAATGCGTTTCGCTATCCAGACTATCATCTTCAGAGAGATACTCTCTCTATCATCTTCAGAGAGATACTCTATCATCTTCAGAGGGATACTCTATCATCTTCAGAGGGATACTCTCTTTATCATCTTCAGAGAGATACTCTATCATCTTCAGAGGGATACTCTATCATCTTCAGAGAGATACTCTCTCTATCATCTTCAGAGAGATACTCTATCATCTTCAGAGGGATACTCTATCATCTTCAGAGAGATACTCTCTCTATCATCTTCAGAGAGATACTCTCTCTATCATCTTCAGAGGGATACTCTATCATCTTCAGAGAGATACTCTCTCTATCATCTTCAGAGAGATACTCTATCATCTTCAGAGGGATACTCTATCATCTTCAGAGAGATACTCTCTCTATCATCTTCAGAGAGATACTCTATCATCTTCAGAGGGATACTCTATCATCTTCAGAGAGATACTCTCTCTATCATCTTCAGAGAGATACTCTATCATCTTCAGAGGGATACTCTATCATCTTCAGAGAGATACTCTATCATCTTCAGAGGGATACTCTATCATCTTCAGAGGGATACTCTATCATCTTCAGAGGGATGCTACCCCTGAAGATGATAGCTTGGCTATCGAAACGTGTTAGAGCAACCTTTGGTGTGCTTTTCATTTGTTCTTGGTTTCAGAGGACAAAATTTTGTATTTCAGTGCTTCAGTGTCAGGCATGTTTCTTTTCCATACACACAATTTTTCCCATTTTTATCACAACTTGACCAACTTGGTTGAGTATTCATTTTCGCTGAACTAATGTAATTTTATCTGCGTTTTGTTAGCTTTGTGCGATCATCAGAGAAGTTGGGAGTATATGATTGAGGCTATTGGGGATCCCAATGGGTTTATGGCGAAAAAATGCAGCAATTGGGATGAATTCAAGGCGAATAGATGCGACGGGAAAAGCGTCTCTTTGGGCGACTTGAATACTAAAGAGAAAGGAAATTTTTATTTGGAAACTAATGCGAAGGCACCTTTTGCCAAAAAAGTGGCTAACAACAATCAAAAAGGCGTCGAATTGTAATTTTTATGCTCTATTGTATACAAATGTGTTTTTTGTTTATTTGTCTTAATAATATGTAATATAACCTTCAATTTATTATAAATTTTACTTCTTAAACAATAAACTTTGAAGTCTATTTTATTCGTTTTTTTTTTATAAATATTGTGAAATTAGTAAAAAAATCCCTCAATAGAAAGAACAATTTTCGAAAAAAAATTGTATAAATTGACCTTTGCGTAAAAAGTGCAATTTTATTGCTTAAGTCAACGTTTCGAAAACTTAGAAAGTATCTCAAACGTGTTAAAATTTCCAGTATAAAGTCAAAATTTCGTTAAAAAAGCAATTAAATTGGAAATGTTAGAAAAAAGGAACAAAATTTCCATAAGAAACAACGATTTTTATAAAAATGTTTGGTGAAAACTGAAAACCACGTGTGGTCAAAGTCACGTACAGTCAAGGACACGTGAGGCCAAAGTCACGTGCAGTCAAGGTCGCTCGAGCTCAAGATCACGCTAGCTCAAGGTTACCCGAATTCATGATTACGTTAAGTCAAGGTCGCGTGTATTCAAGGTTACGGGCGTTTACGTGTAAAATGAAATTTTAAAATTTCAAAATTGAAATACAAATCTTGTCCCCTGAAACCAAGAAAGATTAAAAAACACAACAAAGGTTGCTCTAAGGCGTTTCGACAGCCAAGCTATCGTCTGCAGAGAGATACTGGTTTTTTTTTTTCGAAAACTAACTAATTATCAAAATATCGTTCTTTTTCAAAACTCTTGATTTCTGAATTTTTTCAAAACCTTATTTTTTTTCAGTTCCATGTTTACAATTTTTGTTCTTCTATGAAAACGTCAACAGTTTCTAAATTCGTATATTTTTGAAAATCTTGACTTTTCAAATTTTTGAATTTTTAAAATTGCAACGATCCAAAAATGTTGACCTTTTTAGAAACGCGATGTTTTTTCACAATTTTGATTATTTTAAAATTTTGACTTCTTTAAAAAGGTTTAAGTTTTTCAAAATTTCGATTTTGAATTTTGAAAATTAAAATTCGTCTGTTTTTCAGAATTTCGATTATTTTGAAAATTTGTAATTGTACAAAAATTTCACATCTTAATGAAAAATTTTCATGAGATTACCTAATTTTTTTGAAATTATCAATTTTTTAAAATTTTTAACCTTTTTTCTGATTTTAGACTTGGTTAAGAAATCAACTTTTTTTGAAAATATCTCGACAAGTTTTCAAAATTTCGCTTGTTTTCGTATTTTTTGACTATTTTTCGAAATTTAGTCGGTTTTTATAATTTTTGACTATCTTTCAAAATCTAATTTTTTTTCAAAATCTTGACCATCAAAATTACAGTTTACTTAAATAAGAAGAGTACCGTTTAAAAATTTCAACTTTTTTTGAAAATTTTGATTTTTAGAAAATTTATTTTTCTAAATTTTGACATTTTCCCAAATTTAATTTTTCCAATTTTCGACGTATTTTCATAATTCCACCTCTTTTCAAATATTTAATAATTTTGAAAAATTGCAACTTTTTGAAAAATTTTTATTCCTTTCAAAATTTCTTTTTTCAAAATTTCCTTTTTTTTCAAAATTTCCATTTTTTTTCAAAATATGTATTTTTTTTCAAAATTTCCATTTTTTTCAAAATTTTGACTTTATTCAAAATTTTGACTGAAAATTTTAAATTTTTGAAATTCGGTTTTTTCCAATTTCGACATTTTTCCAAATTTTGACGATTTTCCAAAACTTCAATCTCTTTTCAAATTTATAACAATTTTTCAAAATTGCAACTGAAAAATTTATATTTTTTCAAAATTTCCATTTTTTTCAAAATTTTGGATTTTTGAAAATTTTGATGAAATTTCATTTTCCCAAATTTCGAAGTATTTCCAAAATGTTCAAAATTTTTACAAATTTTTCAAAATTGCAACTTTTGAAAAATTTCTATTTTTTTTTAAATTTCCATTTTTTACAAAATTTTGACTGAAAATTTTGATTTTTTGAAATTACATTTTTCCAAATTTCGACATTTTTCCAAATTTCGACGTTTTTCCAAAATTCCACCTCTTCAAATTTTTAAAAATTATTTGAATTTGCAACTTTTGAAAAAAATTCTATTTCAAGATTTCCATTTTTTTTCAAAATTTTGACTGAAAATTTTGATTTTTTGAAATTTCTTTTTTTTTAAATTCGACATTTTTTCAAATTTTGACGTTTTTTTCAAAATTTCAACCTCTTTAAATTTTTAACAATTTTTCAAAATTGCAACTTTTTGAAAAATTTCTATTTTTTCAAAATTTCCATTTTTTTCAAAATTTTGACCTTTTTATTTAATTTTTGATCTTAAAAATGTTGATTTTTGAAAATTTTATTTTTCGAAATTTTGACATTTTTCCAAATTTTGACGATTTTCCAAAATTTCATCCTCTTTTTAAATTTTTAACCATTTTTTAAAACTGTAACTTAAAAAATTTGTTATTTCCATTTTTTCAAAATTTTGACTTTTGGAAAATTTTGATGAAAAATGTCGAAGTTTTTCTAAAGTCTCGTCTCAAATTTTTAACAATTTTGAAAAATTGCAACTTTGAAAAATTTTTATTTTTTCTAAATTTCCATTTTTTTTTTCAAAATTTTCATTTTTTTCAAAATTTTGATTTTTTCAAAATTTTGATTTTTTCAAAATTTTGACTTTTTGAAAATTTTGATTTTTTTCAATTTCATTTTTCCAAAATTCCACCTCTTCAAATTTTTAACAATTATTTGAAATTGTAACTTTTGAAAAAATTTATATTTTTTCAAAATTTCCATTTTTTTCAAAATTTTGGCTTTTTGAAAATTTCGATTTTTTGAAATTTCATTTTTCCAAATTTCGACATTTTTTCAAATTTCGACGTTTTTTCAAAACTTCAATCTCTTTTCAAATTTTTAACAATTTTTTAAGATTGCAACTTTTTGAACAATTTCTATTTTTTTTAAATTTACATTTTTTCAAAATATTGAATTTTGAAAAATTTTGATTTTTTAAAATTTCATTTTTCCAAAATTTCGACGTTTTTCCAAAATTCCACCTTTTTTTCAAATTTTTAACAATTTTTTGAAAATGCAACTTTTTGAAAAATTTCTATTTTTCTCAAAATTTCCATTTTTTTTTTTAATTTTGACTAAACATTTTGATTTTTTGAAATTTCATTTTTCCAAATTTCGACATTTTTTCAAAATTTCCATTTTTTCAAAATTCCTGTTTTTTATAAAATTATGACTGAAAATTTTGACAGTTTGAAATTTTATTTTTCCAAATTTCGACATTTTTCCAAATGTCGCAGTTTTTCTAAAGTCTCGTCCCAAAATTTTAACAATTTTTCAAAATTGCAACTGAAAAATTTATATTTTTTCAAAATTTCCATTTCTTTCCAAAATTTCCCTTTCTTTTCAAAATGTTGTCCCCTGAAATCAAAAAAGATTAAAAAACACAACAGAGGTTGCTCTAACGCGTTTCGATAGCCAAGCTATCATCTTCAGAGAGATCCTCATCTGCAGATGATAGCTTGGCTGTCGAAACGCGTTAGAGCAACCTTTGTTGTGTTTTGTAATCTTTCATGTCTGCATCATCAAAAAAATTGAAATAGAAGTTTAATTTTTTGTTTGACAAACTACTATTGTATGCAAAATTCGTTTAATGAATATTTTTCCTTAATTTCTGAACAGATTCTTCTTCGAATTTGAATTGTAAACTCAAAATTTCAACTTTTGTTAATTTATCTGAAATTTCGACTTAATCTCGAAACTTCTACTTTCTGCCAATTTAGGCTTAAGATATTGTTTTGCAAATTTCAATTTTCATACTGTGACATTTATTTTTCAAAATTCAGATCTAGAGTTCAGTATTAATTTGTTTTGCTGAAATTTTCCCTTTGGAGTATTTGACTTTTTTTTAAAATTAAGACTGTAATCGTAAAGTGAAGACTTTTTTTCTCAAATTGTCAGGAAAGGTTTCCGATTTAAATTTAGACTGTAATCGCAAAATGAAGACTTTTTTCTCAAATTGTCAAAGTTTTCGATAATGGCAACCTCGAAACGTTTTAGAAATACCTTTCTGGAGAAAAATCGAAATTTTGTGCCTAAGATTGTAATGTCGAAAAATTTCTAAAAATAGTTATGGTAGAGAAAAAAGTCATTTTGAATTTAGGCCCGAAATTTTGAGTTTTTTTGGACACGTGTTCCAGAAATTGACAAATATAAAAGAAAAAACATCTCATTGTTGTCATTGGGCGGCACAGGAATTCGTTGCCTTCGACTCTCTGATACGAAATCGAAAAATACTTTTTTTGGGGGAATTCGTGGTACCAATTTTGACTTGAAACTCAAATTTACGAGGTTTTCGTAAATACTAGTTTTTTATGAGTTTGGAAAACTTCAATTAGGGAATAAATATCTGAAACAGTTTTATCTTCTTCCTTTTCTTCTTCTTCTTTTTCTTCTTCTTTTTCTTTTCCTTCTTCTTTTTGATTTTCTGGGGTAGGTTTCTCTGAGGTAGGTATCTCAACCTAATCTGGTTTTCAAGCTTCTTGTTCTTCTGGTGTCTTATCTAAAAATTGAAATACAGAACTTGTCCCCTGATGCAAAAAATATTAAAAAACACAACAAACGTTGCTGTAATGCGTTTCGACAGCCAAGCTGTCATCTTCAGAGGGTATTTCTCTCGACAGTTTGGCTGTCGAAACGCGTTAGAACGTTTGTTGTGTTTTTTAATCTTTCGTGGTTTCAAGGGACAAGTTCTGTATTTCAATTTTTAAAGATAACCAAGGACCAGTCCGTTCCACCAAAAATGGTGTTATTTTATAAGTTATACAAAAATTTGATTACTGACACTCTTATGGTTGAAGTTCGTCAAAAAAAAAAAGGAAATTAGACCAAACTTATATTTTGTTCAGTTTCCACTGCAATTTGGCTCCAATTGTATAAATCAACATTGTCTTTTTTAACGTGTAATTCGTTTTTCTTCGCAGCACGTTCTGAATATTTTTTATCGAGTCTTATCATTCAAACTTGATAGCGATTATACTGATAGCGTTTCTTCACTTCTGCTAATTTCGTTTCGACATTTAAAGAGGTAAGTATTTACATTGATCTTTTCTTTATTAATATTCCTACTACAAAATCTTTTGATTGAAATTTGTACCCTAATTCGTATTTGGCTCCAGTTTCTTGGGTCAGAAAAAAACAAAGTTAACACAGATTTTAGAACAGAAAAGTGGAAATTGCGAGTTTAAGCTAGCTTTCTTTTATCTAAAAAGATATACATTTCAATAAGAAAAAATTAGAAATTCATGAGGATTCGATTTTACTTTGACTTTAAACTCAACTATCCGACCATAAACTTGATTAAGTACTACACTTATCTAGAAATTTTATTTTTAGTTAAACATTCCTATAAAAAAATTAAAACTTTTAGAACTAGAGTATTTTTGAAAGTTTGTTGCAAAAATGTTGACTTTTTTCGTAACATTTTGTTGGGTAAATAGTAGATTAATTTTAACTAAACATGTTGCAGGCAGTATTTAGTTCCATCATCCCTTCATTCATCCATAAAACAGAGACAAAATGGTTTTAATGAAGCTCGTCCTTTTGCAAATTTTAATTTTTACAGTTTTTGGTAAGTTTAACTTTCAATAATTATTTTCATATTTTGAAGCCTTTAAATCAGGGGCACTATTGGAGTATTGGTAATTAGTATGTTCAAAAATCTGCAATATTTTATAATAAAATAATTTGTGGCTCATTTTGATTCCTAAAGCAGGACCCACATCAACAAAAATTTGCGCTGTGCGTTGTATTTATTATTTTATGTTACTTTTACTCTATTCGAAGAGTTTAGGACACAGATTCGGTGCTATAACACACAAAACTATTTACACCACAAAATAGTTGACCTTTTGGGCCGAAGAAATGTTAAATAAATTGAAAAAAACATAATATTTCCGGTCATGAAGAATAGTTGACCTTGTTTGAAAAAAACGTTTTTTAAAATTCAAAATACGACGCACATAAATTTCTATTTATATGGGCTCAGCTTCGTGCGCCACAACTTATTTCCTTTATTCTAAAATTTCAGGAGTTGAAGACCAAGCATCTTACATACAAAGACTTATCAAAGCGTTTCCATATGCACCCAAACCGGCGTTCGTCGATCCTGATTTCCCCGACCAACAAAACATTTTCAATTTGGATGCTGTACCGATCGAATCTGTTCGTTTTACGCTCACCAATGGCGCCAAAGTGGATATTCAGGAGGTTTACTCGCCAGAAAACCCTACGTTTTGCAGCAACCCCGAAGGCAAAATGTATTTCATTGTACACGGATGGCTCGAGAGCGCCAAAAAGGCGTGGTACAAGGATCTGACCTCGGCCATACTGAAAGCTGAAAAGAGCAGTTGCGTGGTCCAAGTGGATTGGAGCCAGAACGCTTTGAAGCCTTATTCGGATTCGGTTTTCTACACTGAAAGCATCGGTGAGTCCTTACGTTGGAATATTTGTACTCTTCGTGGATTGAAATACGAATCTTGTCATCTGAAACCATAAAATCTTCTCTAAAATCTGCATATGATTCCATGGAGGATCCTGATAAAAATAATTTGGCGCTAAAATGTTGGACATTAGCTGGTTCATCAGTATTTCAATTGTTTTGCCACGAAACATTCTCTTTTTTGAAAATCATAGTCAAAATAATATTATGTTAAAAAGTTAGATATTTAGTGGTTTGGTCATGAGAAATTCTCAAAACAGCTCTTGGAGGCCAACAGACAAAATGTTATTACGTTAAAAAATTCAGAATTTGGTGATTCATCAGTTTTGCAATTGTTTTCCCATGAAATCTTCTCTAAAATTCACAAATGTGGCCTTGGAGGTTCATAACCAAAATAGCATTCAGTTAAAAAGTTGGGCATTTTGCGATTCATTCATTCATTTCTTTCATAAAATTTCGACTTTCTTTTCGAAATTTTGACTTTCTCTAACTAGATCCTGCCCTGAAACTGAATATTGTTCAATCTCTTCCTAAAAAAGTAGATTTTTAAAAAAATGTTCGAATCTCACAAAAGAGTAAAAAACGTTAAATTTTGAAAAAAAGTTGAAATTTTCAATAAAAGACAGGTTGTTAAAAAGTCAAACTTTAGAAAACCAGAATTTCAAAAAGAAATAGAAATTAAGGTATAAAATAGTAAAATTTAGAAAAAGGGTCGAAACTTTTCTAAAGTTTTCAAAAAATAACAGATCAAATTTCAAAAATGATTCAAATTTCGAAAAAAGTCGAAATTTTGAAAAAAGGTCGAAATTCTCAAAATAAGTAAAAGTTTGTAGGAAATGCTGAAATTTTCAAATGAAATTTCCAAAAAAAATTGAATTCTTCAGAAGTTAATTTAAAAAAAATCGAATTTCACAAAAGAGAAAAATCTAAATTTTGAAATTTTCACCAAAAGGCAAAATGTTAAAAGTCGAATTTTAAAAAACCAGAATTTCAAAAAGAAATAGAAATTAGGGTATAAAAGTCCATCATTTGATTAAAAATTTTCAACAAATAAATTTTAAAAAAATAAATAAATAGAAAGTCAGATTTTCAGTCGAACTTTTGAAAAAAAATTGAAATACGAATCTTATCCCCTGAAACCAAGAAAGATTACAAAACACAACAAAGGTTACTGGCTAACGCGTTTCGATAGCCAAGCTATCATCTTCAGAGAGAGTTCAATTGTAAAACAAAATCTAAAATTTCAGGTGACCACATCGCCAACATAATCGTCAAGCTACAAAAGAGCGTCTCCTTAGATAAAATCGTCATCATAGGGCACTCCCTCGGGGGTCAAGTCGCCGGCTGGGCCGGCAAATTATACACCACCAAAACCAACGCGACTTTATCCAGAATCATAGCGTTGGATCCAGCCGGTCCCCTATTTAATATCCGTCCGGACGATTTGAGGTTGAGCTGGCACGACGCCGACGTCGTTCACGTCATCCATACCGACGGCAGCAAATTCGGCATGAGCGATCCCTGCGGCACCATCGACTTCTTCCCCAACGGGGGCAAACACCAACCGGGATGCGACACGATAGATTTTAAAAATATCAACAACTTGACCAGATTGCGTGAGTTTTTGTTGGATGTTCAAATGAAAAAGTCATCAAGTTTGTCGGAAGAGGCGTGGAAAAAGGTCACGAGTACTTATGGTTTTGGTAGATATGTCAATTGTCACTTTGACGTTTTATTTCTGTGGAAAGAGGTTAGAATTTGTGTGGCGAGGTTAGAATTTTTTAAGACAAACGAAAACACTTTAGAAAGTTATTTTCTTCGACTAAATACGATTTGAATTAATGAGATACACAAATTTAATCGCTTTAAAGTCGTTGAGTGACTTTATGGGGTTTTCTATTAGTAGGTTTATTATGATAGTAGTTCAAATGTAATAAAAGCTTGCAGTTGTCCATTACTCGTCTAAGACATTTAATCACTTAAAAGTCGTTGAATGATCTTACGGGGTTTTTTATCAGTAGGTTTACTATGACGATAGTTCAAATGTTTTAAAAGCTTGCAGCTGTCTATTATTGATCTAAAACGTCAAGAAAATAAAAAAAATCATAAGATAGTTTTCTGGGGCTTTCCCAGAAAGATATTTAGTCGCTCTAAAGTCATCGAGTGATTTTATGGAGTTTTCTATCAGTAGGTTTACTATGATAGTAGTTCAAATGTCATAAAAGCTAACAGCTGTCTATTATCGATCTAAGATGTTAAAAACATAAAAAAAATTCATAACCTAGTCTTCTGGGGCTTTCCAAGAGAGACATTTAGTCGCTTTAAAGTCGTCGAGTGATTTTATGGGGTTTTCTATCAATGGGTTTACTATGATAGTAGTTCAAATATATTAAAAGCCTGCAGCTCTCTATTACTGATCTAAAACGTTACAAATATAAAAAAAAATTCCTAACCTATTCTTCTAGGGCTTTCCTAGAGAGACATTTAGTCGCTTTAAAGTCGTCGAGTGATTTTATTGGGTTTTTTATCCGTAGGTTTACTATGACAGTAGTTTAAAAGTCTTAAAAACGTGCAGCTGTCTATTATTGGTCTAAGACGTTAAAAACCTAAAAAAAAATCATAACTTAGTCTTCTGGGGCTTTCCTTGATAGACATTGAGTCGGTTTAAAGTCGTCAAGTGATTTTATGGGGTTTTCTATCAGTTGGTTTACTATGATAATAGTTCAAATGTATTAAAAGCCTGCAGCTGTGTATAATTGATCCAAGACGTTAAAAACATAAAAAAATTTCATAACCTAGTTTTCTGGGGCTTTTCTAGAGAGATATTTAGTTGCTTTGAAGTCGTCGAGTGATTTTATGGGGTTTTCTATCAATGGGTTTACTATGATAGTAGTTCAAATATATTAAAAGCCTGCAGCTCTCTATTACTGATCTAAAACGTTAAAAACATTAAAAAAAATTCATAACCTATTCTTCTGGGGCTTTCCTAGAGAGACATTTAGTCGCTTTAAAGTCATCGAGTGATTTTATTGGGTTTTCTATCAGTAGGTTTACTATGACAGTAGTTTAAAAGTCTTAAAAACGTGCAGCTGTCTATTATTGGTCTAAGACGTTAAAAACCTAAAAAAAATTCATAACTTAGTCTTCTGGGGCTTTCCTTGATAGAAATTGAGTCGGTTTAAAGTCGTCGAGTGATTTTATGGGGTTTTCTATCAGTTGGTTTACTATGATAATAGTTCAAATGTATTAAAAGCCTGCAGATGTCTATTATGATCCAAGACGTTAAAAACATAAAAAAATTTCATAACCTAGTTATTCTGGGGCTTTTCTAGAGAGATATTTAGTTGCTTTGAAGTCGTCGAGTGATTTTATGGGGTTTTCTATCAGTGAAGTTTACTATGATAGTAGTTCAAATATATTAAAAGCCTGCAGCTCTCTATTACTGATCTAAAACGTTAAAAACATAAAAAAATTCATAACCTATTCTTCTGGGGCTTTCCTAGAGAGACATTTAGTCGCTTTAAAGTCGTCGAGTGATTTTATTGGGTTTTCTATCCGTAGATTTACTATGACAGTAGTTTAAAAGTCTTAAAAACGTGCAGCTGTCTATTATTGGTCTAAGACGTTAAAAACCTAAAAAAAATTCATAACTTAGTCTTCTGGGGCTTTCCTAGAGAGACATTTAGTCGCTTTAAAGTCGTCGAGTGATTTTATAGGGTTTTCTATCAGTTAGTTTACTATGATAATAGTTCAAATGTATTAAAAGCCTGCAGCTGTCTATTAATGATCCAAGACGTTAAAAACATAAAAAAATTTCATAACCTAGTTTTCTGGGGCTTTTCTAGAGAGATATTTAGTTGCTTTGAAGTCGTCGAGTGATTTTATGGGGTTTTCTATCAATGGGTTTACTATGATAGTAGTTCAAATATATTAAAAGCCTGCAGCTGTCTATTACTGATCTAAGACGTTAAAAACATAAAAAAATTTCATAACCTAGTCTTCTGGGGCTTTCCTACAGAGACATTTAGTCGCTTTAAAGTCGTCGAGTGATTTTATTGGGTTTTCTATTCGTAGGTTTACTATGACAGTAGTTTAAAAGTCCTAAAAACGTGCAGCTGTCTATTATTGGTCTAAGACGTTAAAAACCTAAAAAAAAATTCATAACTTAGTCTTCTGGGGCTTTCCTTGATAGAAATTGAGTCGGTTTAAAGTCGTCGAGTGATTTTATGGGGTTTTCTATCAGTTGGTTTACTATGATAATAGTTCAAATGTATTAAAAGCCTGCAGCTGTCTATTAATGATCCAAGACGTTAAAAACATAAAAAAATTTCATAACCTAGTTTTCTGGGGCTTTTCTAGAGAGATATTTAGTTGCTTTGAAGTCGTCGAGTGATTTTATGGGGTTTTCTATCAATGAATTTACTATGATAGTAGTTCAAATATATTAAAAGCCTGCAGCTCTCTATTACTGATCTAAAACGTTAAAAACATAAAAAAATTCATAACCTATTCTTCTGGGGCTTTCCTAGAGAGACATTTAGTCGCTTTAAAGTCGTCGAGTGATTTTATTGGGTTTTCTATCCGTAGATTTACTATGACAGTAGTTTAAAAGTCTTAAAAACGTGCAGCTGTCTATTATTGGTCTAAGACGTTAAAAACCTAAAAAAAAATCATAACTTAGTCTTCTGGGGCTTTCCTTGATAGACATTGAGTCGGTTTAAAGTCGTCAAGTGATTTTATGGGGTTTTCTATCAGTTGGTTTACTATGATAATAGTTCAAATGTATTAAAAGCCTGCAGCTGTCTATTATTGATCCAAGACGTTAAAAACATAAAAAAATTTCATAACATAGTTTTCTGGGGCTTTTCCAGAGAGATATTTAGTTGCTTTGAAGTCGTCGAGTGATTTGATGGGGTTTTCTATCAGTGGATTTACTATGATAGTAGTTCAAATATATTAAAAGCCTGCAGCTCCCTATTACTGATCTAAGACGTTAAAAACATAAAAAAAATTCATAACGTAGTCTTCTGGGGCATTTCTAGAGAGACATTTAGTCGCTTTAAAGTCGTCGAGTGATTTTATGGGGTTTTCTATCAGTACGTTTACTATGACAGTAGTTTAAATGTTTTAAAAGTTTGCAGCTGTCTATTATTGATCTAAGACGTTAAAAACATAAAAAAAATCATAACTTAGTCTTCTGGGGCTTTCCTTGATAGACATTGAGTCGGTTTAAAGTCGTCAAGTGATTTTATGGGGTTTTCTATCAGTTGGTTTACTATGATAATAGTTCAAATGTATTAAAAGCCTGCAGCTGTCTATTATTGATCTAAGACGTTAAAAACATAAAAAAATTTCATAACCTAGTTTTCTGGGGCTTTTCTAGAGAGATATTTATTCGCTTTAAAGTCGTCGAGTGATTTTATGGGGTTTTCTATCAATGGGTTTACTATAATAGTAGCTCAAATATATCAAAAGCCTGCAGCTGTCTATTACTGATCTAAGAAGTTAAAAACAGAAAAAAATTTCATAACCTAGTCTTCTGGGGCTTTCCTAGAGAGACATTTAGTCGCTTTAAAGTCGTCGAGTGATTTTATTGGGTTTTCTATCCGTAGGTTTACTATGACAGTAGTTTAAAAGTCTTAAAAACGTGCAGCTGTCTATTATTGGTCTAAGACGTTAAAAACCTAAAAAAAATCATAACTTAGTCTTCTGGGGCTTTCCTTGATAGACATTGAGTCGGTTTAAAGTCGTCAAGTGATTTTATGGGGTTTTCTATCAGTTGGTTTACTATGATAATAGTTCAAATGTATTAAAAGCCTGCAGCTGTCTATTATTGATCCAAGACGTTAAAAACATAAAAAAATTTTATAACCTAGTTTTCTGGGGCTTTTCTAGAGAGATATTTAGTTGCTTTGAAGTCGTCGAGTGATTTTATGGGGTTTTCTATCAATGGGTTTACTATGATAGTAGTTCAAATATATTAAAAGTCTGCAGCTCTGTATTACTGATCTAAAACGTTAAAAACATAAAAAAAATTCATAACCTATTCTTCTGGGGCTTTCCTAGAGAGACATTTAGTCGCTTTAAAGTCGTCGAGTGATTTTATAGGGTTTTCTATCAGTTAGTTTACTATGACAGTAGTTTAAATGTCCTAAAAGCTTGCAGCTGTCTATTATTGATCTAAGTCGTTAAAAACATAAATAAATGTCATAACCTAGTCTTCTGGGGCTTTCCTAGAGAAACATTTAGTCGCTTTAAAGTCGTCGAGTGATTTTATGGAATTTTCTATCCGTAGGTTTACTATGACAGTAGTTTAAATGTCTTAAAAGCTTGCAGCTGTCTATTATTGATCTAAGTCGTTTAAACCATAAAAAATTTCATATCTTCGTTTTCTGGGGCTTTCCTAAAGAGACATTTAGTCGCTTCAAAGGCGTCGAGTGATTTTATGGGGTTTTCTATCAGTAGGTTTACTATGACAGTAGTTCAAATGTATTAAAAGCCTGCAGCTGTCTATTATTGATTTTAGACGTTGAAAACATAAAAAAATGTCATAACCTAATCTTTTGGGGCTTTCCTAGAGAGACATTTAGTCGTTTTAAAGTCGTCGAGTGATTTTATGGGGTTTTCTATCAGTAGGTTTACTATAACAGTAGTTTAAATGTCTTAAAAACGTACAGCTGTCTATTATTGGTCTAAGACGTTAAAAACATAAAAAAAATTCATAACTTAGTCTTCTGGGGCTTTCCTAGAGAGACATTTAATCGCTTTAAAGTCGTCGAGTGATTTTATGGGGTTTTCTAACACTAGGTTTATTATGACAGTAGTTTAAATATCTTAAAAGCGTGCAGCTGTCTATTATTAATCTAAGACGTTAAAAACATTAAAAAAATTCATAATCTATTCTTCTGGAGCTTTCCTAGAGAGACATTTAGTCGCTTTAAAGTCGTTGAGTGATTTTATGGGGTTTTCTATCAGTAGGTTTGCTATGACAGTAGTTTAAATGTCTTAAAAACGTGCAGCTATCTATTATTGGCCTAAGACGTTAAAAACATTAAAAAAAATTATAACTTAGTCTTCTGGGGCTTTCCTAGAGAGACATTTTTCGCTTGAAAGTCGTCGAGTGATTTTATGGGGTTTTCTCTCAGTAGGTTTACTATGATAGTAGTTCAAATGTATTCAAAGCCTGCAGCTGTCTATTACTGATCTAAGAAGTTAAAAACAGAAAAAAATGTCATAAATTAGTCTTCTGCGGCTTTCCTAGAGAGACATTTAGTCGCTTTAAAGTCGTCGAGTGACTTTATTGGGTTTTCTATCCGTAGGTTTACTATGACAGTAGTTTAAAAGTCTTAAAAACGTGCAGCTGTCTATTATTGGTCTAAGACGTTAAAAACCTAAAAAAAAATCATAACTTAGTCTTCTGGGGCTTTCCTTGATAGACATTGAGTCGGTTTAAAGTCGTCAAGTGATTTTATGGGGTTTTCTATCAGTTGGTTTACTATGATAATAGTTCAAATGTATTAAAAGCCTGCAGCTGTCTATTATTGATCCAAGACGTTAAAAACATAAAAAAATTTTATAACCTAGTTTTCTGGGGCTTTTCTAGAGAGATATTTAGTTGCTTTGAAGTCGTCTAGTGATTTTATGGGGTTTTCTATCAATGGGTTTACTATGATAGTAGTTCCAATATATTAAAAGCCTCCAGCTCTCTATTACTGATCTAAAACCTTAAAAACATAAAAAAAATTCATAACCTATTCTTCTGGGGCTTTCCTAGAGAGACATTTAGTCGCTTTAAAGTCGTCGAGTGATTTTATTGGGTTTTCTATCCGTAGGTCTACTATGACAGTAGGTTAAAAGTCTTAAAAACGTGTAGCTGTCTATTATTGGTCTAAGACGTTAAAAACCTAAAAAAAATTCATAACTTAGTCTTCTGGGGCTTTCCTTGATAGACATTGAGTCGGTTTAAAGTCGTCAAGTGATTTTATGGGGTTTTCTATCAGTTGGTTTACTATGATAATAGTTCAAATGTATTAAAAGCCTGCAGCTGTCTAGTATTGATCCAAGACGTTAAAAACATAAAAAAACTTCATAACATAGTTTTCTGGGGCTTTTCTAGAGAGATATTTAGTTGCTTTGAAGTCGTCGAGTGATTTTATGGGGTTTTCTGTCAATGGGTTTACTATGATAGCAGTTCAAATATATTAAAAGCCTGCAGCTCTCTATTACTGATCTAAAACGTTAAAAACATTAAAAAAATTCATAACCTATTCTTCTGGGGCTTTCCTAGAGAGACATTTAGTCGCTTTAAAGTCGTCGAGTGACTTTATTGGGTTTTCTATCCGTAGGTTTACTATGACAGTAGTTTAAAAGTCTTAAAAACGTGCAGCTGTCTATTATTGGTCTAAGACGTTAAAAACCTAAAAAAAATCATAACTTAGTCTTCTGGGGCTTTCCTTGATAGACATTGAGTCGGTTTAAAGTCGTCAAGTGATTTTATGGGGTTTTCTATCAGTTGGTTTACTATGATAATAGTTCAAATGTATTAAAAGCCTGCAGCTGTCTATTATTGATCTAAGACGTTAAAAACATAAAAAAAATTCATACCGTAGTCTTCTGGGGCATTTCTAGAGAGACATTTAGTCGCTTTAAAGTCGTCGAGTGATTTTATGGGGTTTTCTATCAACGAGTTTACTATGATAGTAGTTCAAATATATTAAAAGCCTGCAGCTCTCTATTACTGATCTAAAACGTTAAAAACATAACAAAAATTCATAACCTATTTTTCTGGGGCTTTCCTAGAGAGACATTTAGTCGCTTTAAAGTCGTCGAGTGATTTTATTGGGTTTTCTATCAGTAGGTTTACTATGACAGTAGTTTAAAAGTCTTAAAAACGCGCAGCTGTCTATTATTGGTCTAAGACGTTAAAAACCTAAAAAAAATTCATAACTTAGTCTTCTGGGGCTTTCCTTGATAGACATTGAGTCGGTTTAAAGTCGTCAAGTGATTTTATGGGGTTTTCTATCAGTTGGTTTACTATGATAATAGTTCAAATGTATTAAAAGCCTTCAGTTGTCTATTATTGATCCAAGACGTTAAAAACATAAAAAAATTTCATAACCTAGTCTTCTGGGGCTTTCCTAGAGAAACATTTAGTCGCTTTAAAGTCGTCCAGTGATTTTATGGAATTTTCTATCCGTAGGTTTACTATGTCAGTAGTTTAAACATCCTAAAAGCTTGCAGCTGTCTATTATTGGTCTAAGTCGTTAAAAACATAAATAAATGTCATAACCTAGTCTTCTGGGGCTTTCCTAGAGAAACATTTAGTCGCTTTAAAGTCGTCGAGTGATTTTATGGAATTTTCTATCCGTAGGTTTACTATGACAGTAGTTTAAATGTCTTAAAAGCTTGCAGCTGTCTATTATTGATCTAAGTCGTTAAAACCATAAAAAATTTCATAACTTAGTCTTCTGGGGCTTTCCTAAAGAGACATTTAGTCGCTTCAAAGGCGTCGAGTGATTTTATGGGGTTTTCTATCAGTAGGTTTACTATGACAGTAGTTCAAATGTATTAAAAGCTTGCAGCTGTCTATTATTGATCTAAGACGTTAAAAACATAAAAAATGTCACAACCTAGTTTTCTGGGGCTTTCCTAGAGAGACATTCAGTTGCTTTAAAGTCTTTGAGTGATTTAATGGGGTTTTCTATTATTAGATTTACTATGACAGTAGTTCAAATGTCTTAAAAGCTTACAGCTGTCTATTATTGATCTAAGACGTTAAAAACATAAAAAAATTTCTTAGCCTAATCTTCTGGACCTTTCCAAGAGAGAGATTTAGTCGCTTTAAAGTCGTCGAGTGATTTTATGGGGTTTTCTATCAATGGGTTTACTATGATAGTAGTTCAAATATATTAAAAGCCTGCAGCTGTCCATTACTGATCTAAGACGTTAAAAACATAAAAAATTTCATAACCTAGTCTTCTGTGGCTTTCCTAGAGAGACACTCAGTCGCTTTAAAGTCTTCAAGTGATTTTATGAGGTCTTCTATCAGTAGGTTTACTATGACAGTAGTTTAAATGTCCTAAAAGCTTGCAGCTGTCTATTATTGATCTAAGTCGTTAAAAACATAAATAAATGTCATAACCTAGTCTTCTGGGGCTTTCCTAGAGAAACATTTAGTCGCTTTAAAGTCGTCGAGTGATTTTATGGAATTTTCTATCCGTAGGTTTACTATGACAGTAGTTTAAATGTCTTAAAAGCTTGCAGCTGTCTATTATTGATCTAAGTCGTTTAAACCATAAAAAATTTCATATCTTCGTTTTCTGGGGCTTTCCTAAAGAGACATTTAGTCGCTTCAAAGGCGTCGAGTGATTTTATGGAGTTTTCTATCAGTAGGTTTGCTATGATAGTAGTTCAGATGTATTAAAAGCCTGCAGCTGTCTATTATTGATTTTAGACGTTGAAAACATAAAAAAATGTCATAACCTAATCTTCTGGGGCTTTCCTAGAGAGACATTTAGTCGTTTTAAAGTCGTCGAGTGATTTTATGGGGTTTTCTATCAGTAGGTTTACTATAACAGTAGTTTAAATGTCTTAAAAACGTACAGCTGTCTATTATTGGTCTAAGACGTTAAAAACATAAAAAAAATTCATAACTTAGTCTTCTGGGGCTTTCCTAGAGAGACATTTAATCGCTTTAAAGTCGTCGAGTGATTTTATGGGGTTTTCTAACACTAGGTTTATTATGACAGTAGTTTAAATATCTTAAAAGCGTGCAGCTGTCTATTATTAATCTAAGACGTTAAAAACATAAAAAAAATTCATAACCTAGTTTTCTGGGGCTTTCCTAGAGAGACATTTACTCGCTTTAAAGTCGTCGAGTGATTTTATGGGGTTTTCCATCAGTTGGTTTACTATGATAGTAGTTCAAATATATCAAAAGCCTGCAGCTGTCTATTATTGATCTAAGACGTTAAAAACATAAAAAAATTTCATAACTTAGTTTTCTGGGGCTTTCCTAGAGAGACATTTAGTCGCTTTAAAGGCGTCGAGTGATTTTATGGGGTTTTCTATCAGTAGGTTTACTATGACAGTAGTTCAAATGTCTTAAAAGCTTGCAGCTGTCTATTATTGATCTAAGACGTTAAAAACATAAAAAAATTTCGTAACCTAGTCTTCTGGGGCTTTCCTAGAGAGACATTTAATCGCTTTAAAGTCGTCCAGTGATTTTATGGGGTTTTCTATCAGTAGATTTACTATGACACTAGTTTAAATGTCTTAAAAGCTTGCAGCTGTCTATTATTCATTTGAGATGTTAAAAATGTAAGAAATTTTCACAACTTAGTCTTCTGGGACTTTCTTAGAGAGCAACCGCTTTGCTAAGCGTTTTTGGTTCAACTGTTGGTAGTTTGACTATTTATGATCCGCTGTAAACGCCCAGAGGACTGTCTAGGTTGCGTACGAGCGTCGAGTGAAAAATATTTATCATTCAACGATAACACACTTCTTAGAGCAGGCACGTAGCCAGGGGGGTGGTCCAAAGGGTCCGGACCCCCCCCCCCCGAAATGAATATTCGCCAAAAAATTTACAATGATACGAATTGAAAATGGTTTATTGTATATTTAAGCATGTAAATAATTTCCGAAATTGCCAACTACTAAGTTTATGATAAGCAAAATCGCCGTGTAGGCATTTTAAGAAAAATTGGCAATGAGCTCAAGGCTTCCCAATATATGCTTCAATCGTCACGTACGTGCCGCAGCGGCATTGCAGTCAAAGGACATATTCTTGTACCTAATCTCCTTTATTATATTAGCTCATATTTCATATTGCCAAATTGCCATAGGAAATACAATACAAATCATGATTATGGTACGAGTTAGGAATTAGTTCACAAGTCGACTCTTGATCGGTGATAAGTTAAATACGTGAACTTAAAATGGATATTAGGAAATTTTTCTTTGGTAAGTTTCACGTTTTTATTTGTCAAATTTATATAATATTAAGGTCACTAGATTTTATTCTTCATTTTTACTAATTACCAAAATGAAAAAAAAATAAAAGAAACGAATACGTAAAAATAATTAATGTATATTTTCTGAAGAATATTTTCTAGAAATTTTGATAATTTAACAAAATTCCGAGTTGAAATTGAAAATTCTAAATTCTTTTCTTCAATTTTACGTCTCTGTAAGCACATAATCGATTTCATTAATTTATTTTTTTTAATTCCAAGGACGTATAAATAATTTTTTGCCGAATTCTGGTGTTTTTTCTCAAAAATGTTTTACTTTTGATTCATAACTCTTCTATATATTGCAACGTTTTTCTAAATTTCGATTATTTTTAGAAATTTTCGAAATATCAATTTCTTTTGTAAAATGCTTTCAACTTTTTTTTAATTTTTTATTCAAATTCAACATTTCAACTTTTTCAGAGATTTCTCTCTTTTGATAACATATTTATACGCATTTTGACATTATTTTCAAAATATTCATTTTAGTTTAAAAATATAAACTTTTTTTTAAATTCAAGTTTGGACTTTTAATTTTCCTTATATTTAAACGAAATTTTCATTTGAAATTCCATCTTTTGATGTTTTTAAGACTTAATTTTTATTTAACATTTTGAAATAATTTAGAAATATCAACATTTTTATTTTCCCATTTCGACTTTAAAATCGAAATTTCTAAAAAAATGATTTTATAAATTTCGTTTTTCTTAAAATTTTCAGTTTAGCTAGAAATATTTTTTATAATGTTTGCGTTTTTTTGTTTAAAATTTTAAATTTTTCTAAAGATCTTTATTTTAAAATTTCAGTTTTTTTATTTCTTTTCTAAATTTTTCGCTTTGCACTAAAAATTGGGTGCTTTAATTTTTTCAAATTTTAATTCTAGTCACGAAATTTTTACTTTTTAAAACAAATTCTAGTTTAAACCCAAAATTCTTGATTCATCAGAAAATTTTCTGTTTTTTTTCAATATTTAAATTTTTTCTAAATATTTCGGTGAACTCGACATTCTTAATGTAAAAAAAATTGACTTTAACTTCGAAGCTTCTGAATTTTGTTTGATAAAGTCCTTTTCTTTTTTCATCCTTTTAATTTTTCGTCCAAATTTCTACTTTTCTTGAAGATTTTTAGATTCACCCTTTTCCTTTCTAAAATAAATTTAAAGTTTCGACAAAAATCGAAATTACAAATTAAAATGGAAGCTTCTATTGAAATTTTTTCATTTTATCTTTAATATCTAATATTCCTAATTTCGCTTTTGATCTAAAATTTGAACCTCTTCTGAAAAGTTCAAAAATCGCGTATTTTGAAAAAAATACTGGGTAATTCTAAATTTTTTTTCAAAATGTCGAGATTTGAAAGATTTAAATATCGAGACTGAAGTCGAACTTGAGTTTCAAATTATAGTTCAAATGTCGAAGTTAAGATTGGAAATTTTACGCAAAAGTAAAAAATGAGCACTAAGTAAAAGACCAAGACGTTTATTGATTTAACAACTCAACATTTTCTTTAAATTTTGCAATATTGCTCATTTCGAAAAAGTTTATGTCTCTAAGATAAAAAAAAAGGGGGAAGTTGGACCCTCCCCGAACGAAAATCTTGGCTACGTGCCTGTCTTGGAGTTGTCCACAGTTGGATCAATAGGTGGCGATACTTAGGAGTCACACTGACGACGTCCATTGATTGCGTACTACTTGCCGGAACGTGTTATAATTCGAGTTGGATATACCCAAAGACTAGATATATCAAACTGACGTTTTATTAGACGGAAACCGGTCTTTGATTACCAAACTCTGAATCTGACAACTATTCAAACCTGTATCTGTGTCCATTAGACATCAAAGGTGATGACTTTTTCATTTGAATTCGGGTATCGAGTACATTTTTGATAAATAGATGTTTTGTCAGCTTTGTGCGATCACCAGAGGAGTTGGGAGTACATGATTGAGGCGATCGGGGATCCAAATCTGTTTATGGGGAAGAAATGCAGGAATTTGGCCGAATTCAAGGCGAATAGATGTGAGAAGACGCGCGTCTCCATGGGGGATTTGAACACTAAAGAAAAAGGAAATTTTTACTTGGAAACTAATGCGAAATCACCTTTTGGTAGAACGTTGGCAGGGAAAGGAGTCGAGTTGTAATTTTATACTCTATTGTATACAAATTCGTTTTTTTTTTGTTTATCGTTTGTTTTAATAATAATTTAAATCACCAATTTGTTATAAATTTTACTTCTTAAACAATAAAATTCAAAGTCATTTTTTTTTCTTGTTTCTTCTAACGATGGACTCCAGCTGTGATTTAAATGTAAACAGACGAATTTTAAGGTAAAACGTGTTTACAACAATATTTTTTCTTCCTTTGATGATGTCTTACTAAAGTGTTTAATGTACTGAACATCCGCTAAACACTACAAGATTACCTTGTTAATGTTCACTAGCGAGCGTAATAAATTATGAAAAATGGAACATTTTACAGAAAATTGAAATAAACAAGGTTTATGTGCTCTTTAAAACTTCGACGAAGGAAAACAAATCCAGAATTTTGATGAAACGGACTGGTCCTTGAATATTCAAAAATTGACATACAAATCTTGCCTCCTGAAACCAAGAAAGATTAAAAAACACAACAAAGGTTCCTGGCTAACGCGTTTGTATTTGTATTTCAATTTTTAAAGTTGATCTGTTTCAGATTTAAAATCTGATCCAAAATTGTCGATTTACGAACAACAACAACAACAAAATTTCTTCAATCTGTTAACTCGATTTCTGGTTTGATCGGATTCACATTTTTTTTTTGTCACACGACAACGGTACCAGAGTGCATAGCCTTGGTCAAGCCTCGCACTCATTCCTTCAATATGGCAACTAATATTTTTTACTTGTAAACACCTCGATTTGTAATTAATCGCAAATGGAACGGTAATTGGAGTGATGCAGCAAAATAATTTCTCTAGTTGCGTCAGAAGAATCTTCGCGACCTTGAGCGTGCGTTGTTACACTTACACTAGACTGGTTAATTTCTTCACTTCTTCGCCTAACATGACTTGCATCTCGCACGATAATTATCCATAAATATTCCTTGATGAAATGTTCCAAATACTAGGTTTCGGGTCATTAATTCACGTAAACATAAAATCGCTTTATTGCAAGACTTTATTACGAGCAAACTATTGTTTTACTATATGATTTAATTTATGGATTTTAGTTCTTTAGCACTTTTTTAACTTTTAAAATTTTTTAAACAACGTTATGAAATCCATTTCAATTTCAATCAATGCTAAATCGATCGCGACATTCACCAGTAAACTTTTTGAAACAGAAGATGAAAATTTGTTTACTAGAATCTTCTTGTAAACATCTATGGAACAAGTTAAATATGTGGTAGCTCTTGGTGCCCAAAATCACATTTATTGTTACGAGGTGTTAATTTCGGTTTTAGATTTTATAATTTTTCGATTTTTTGATTTCTATTAATTTTTTGATTTTCTGATTTTTCGAATTTTCGATTCGATTTTCGATATTTTTTACAAGATGTTCGATTTTTGGGAGCCAATACGTTTGGAACTGGACGGCAATCTGCTACATAATTCATAACCAGAATTACTAGACTTTTGCTTTGGTCTTCGTATCAATTACTTGGTAATTCCATTTGAAAACAATTTTATTGTTTCATATTCTTCTCACGTTTTTAATAAATTTCCTGATTTGTACTGATATAATGTAACATTCAAGTAGCGATCACAATATGGGGAACTGAAATCGATATAATTATTTCAGTAGGAACATCTTACAATATCCGTCAGATCTGATTTACTCCCAGGTAATTACTGTTTCGTTCTACTTCGTACACACTCTCTGATTAATTATTGCGAAAAATCAAATCAAGGTATAATAAGGTTGCTTTTTCCGAGTGGACTGATCTTAAAAAAACCTAATATTTTACCCAATTACGTCTCACAATATTTTTTGACGATTAAAAAACCTCACCCCAACAAAATTGACTCCTCTCCTGGGCCTCCTGCGCCCCTAATACCCGCCTGATTTGCCTTATCTGCCACTTATTTGGTTTACCTGCCACTCATTTGGCTTATCTGCCACTCATTTGTCTTATCAGCCACTGAAATGAGCTTTGGTTTATCAAAATTTTGAACACCAAGAACATCTACGAGCTTTAAAGATTATTTTACTGAACATATAAGAAAATATAAGATTTTACTGAACACGTAAGATTATGACAGCGATATGCTCTTTAGTTTTAGAAATTTCTGATTAGTTTCTGCAGTATTTTACTCAACCAATCGATAAGGTGCAACTTCATGTATCCCATGAAGACAAAATTGTAGTGGAAAAAGAAAATCTTACTGATGAACTTACGTTTATGGTTGAAATTTTGACCACCAAACGATTATTAAGATGGATCCATAAGATACAACCTGGAAAAATGCATCACATGAAGGCAAAATTAGAGTGGAAAAAGAAATTATTACTGATGAACTTTTCTTTCTGATGAAAATTTTGACCACCAAAGGAATATTACGATAGATCGGTAAGGTACAGGGTAGAAAAAGGTACCACATGAAGACAAATTCGTCGTGGAAAAACAAAGTATTACTGATGAACTTTCTTTTTTCATGCAAAATTTAACCACCAAATGATTATTAAGATAGATCGATAAGGTACTACTTACAAAAAGGTGCCACATAAAGACGACTTTGTTGTGGAAAAAGAAAGTCTTACTGATGATCTTTCTTTTTTCATTAAAATTTTAACCACCAAATAATTATTAAGATATATCGGTAGGGTACTACTCAGGAAAAGGTACCGCATGAAGACCATCTTATAGTAAAAAAAGAAAATATTACTGATGAACTTTTCTTTTTATAAAAATTTTGACCACCAAATGATTATTAAGATGGATCGGTAAGGTACAGCCTGGAAAAAGCTACCACATGAAGATAAAATTATAGTGGAAAAGGAAAGTACTACTGATGAACTTTTCATTTTCATTATAATTTTGACCACCAAAGTATTATTAGGATAGATCGATAGGGTAGAACGTAGAAAAAGGTGCCACATGAAGACAACTTTGTTGTGGAAAAAGAAAGTCTTACTGATGAACTTTCGTTTTTCACTAAAATTTTAAATACCAAATTATTATTAAGATAGATCGGTAGGGTACTACTCAGGAAAAGGTACCGCATGAAGACCATCTTATAGTGGAAAAAGAAAGTATTATTAATGAACTTTCCTTTTTTTTGAAAATTTTGACCACCAAATGATTATTAAGATAGATCAATAAGGTATAGCCTTGGAAAAGCTACCACATGAAGATTAAATTATAGTGGAAAAAGAAAGTACTATTGATGAACTTTCTATTTTCGTTGAGATTTTGACCACCAAAGTACTATTAGTATGGATCGATAAGGTATAACGTAGAAAAAGGCGCCACATAAAGACGACTTTGTTGTGGAAAAAGAAAGTCTTACTGATGAGCTTTCGTTTTTCATTAAAATTTTAACCACCAAATGATTACTAGGATAGATTGATAAGATATAGCTTGGAAACATGTACCACATGAAGATAATATTATAGTGGAAAAAGAAAGTACTACTGATGAACTTTCTTTTTTCATTGAAATTTTGACCACCAAAGAACTATTAAGATAAATCGATAAGGTACTGCTTAGAAAAAGATAGCGCACGAAGACCATGTTAAAGTGGAAAAAGAAAGTATTACTGATGAACATTCCTTTTTCATTAAAATTTTGGCCACCAAAGGACTACTAGGATAGATCGTTAGGGTACTGCTTAGAAAAAGATAGCGCATGAAGACCATGTTATAGTGGAAAAACAAAATATTACTGATGAACTTTCCATTTTCATCGAAATTTTGGCCACCAAAGGACTATTAGGATAAATTGATAAGGTACATCTTGGAAACACATACCACATGAAGACGTAATTATGGTGAAAAAATAAAGTATTACTGATGAACTTTCCTTTTTCATTAAAATTTTGACCACCAAAGGACCATTAGGATAGATCGATAAGGTACTGCTTAGAAAAAGGTAGCGCATGAAGACCATGTTATAGTGGAAAAACAAAATATTACTGATGAACTTTCCATTTTCATCAAAATTTTGACCACCAAAGGACTATTAGGATAAATTGATAAGGTACAGCTTGGAAACACATACCACATGAAGACGTAATTATGGTGGAAAAATAAAGTATTCCTGATGAACTTTTCTTTTTCATTAAAATTTTGACCACCAAAGGACTATTAGGGTAGATCGATAAGGTACTGCTTAAAACAAGGTAGCGCATGAAGACCATGTTATAGTGAAAAAACAAAATATTACTGATGAACTTTCCTTTTTCATTGAAATTTTGACCACCAAAGGACTATTAGGATAAATTGATAAGGTACAGCTTGGAAACACATACCACATGAAGACGTAATTATGGTGAAAAAACAAAGTATTACTGATGAACTTTCCTTTTTCATTGAAATTTTGACCACCAAAGGACTATTCTGGTAGATTGATGAGGTACTGCTTAGTAAAAGGTAGCGCATGAAGACCATGTTATAGTGGAAAAACAAAATATTACTGATGAACTTTCATTTTTTATTGAAATTTTGACCACCAAAGGACTATTAGGATAGATCAATAAGATACAGCTTGGAAACACATACCACATGAAGACGTAATTATGGTGGAAAAACAAAGGATTACTGATGAACTTTTCTTTTTCATTAAAATTTTGACCACCAAAGGACTATTAGGATAGATCGATAAGGTACTGCTTAGAAAACGGTAGCGCATGAAGACCATGTTATAGTGGAAAAACAAAATATTACTGATGAACTTTCCTTTTTTATTGAAATTTTGACCACCAAAGGACTATTAGGATAAATTGATAAGGTACAGCTTGGAAACACATACCACATGAAGACGTAATTATGGTGGAAAAACAAAGTATTATTGATGAATTTTTCTTTTTTATTAAAATTTTTACCACCAAAGGACTATTAGGAGAAATCGATAAGGTACTACTTAGAAAAAGGTAGCGCTTAAAGACAAAGTTATAGTGGAAAAACAAAATATTACTGATGAACTTTCCTTTTTCATTGAAATTTTGACCACCAAAGGACTATTAGGATAAATTGATAAGGTACAGCTTGGAAACACATACCACATGAAGACGTAATTATGGTGGAAAAACAAAGGATTACTGATGAACTTTTTTTTTTTATTAAAATTTGGCCACCAAAGGACCATTAGGATAGATCGATAGAGTACTGCTTAGAAAAAGGTAGCGCATGAAGACCATGTTATAGTGGAAAAACAAAATATGACTGATGAACTTTTCTTTTTCATTGAAATTTTGACCACCAAAGAACTATTGTGATAAATTGATAAGGTACAACTTGGAAACATATACCACGTGAAGACGTAATTATGATGAAAAAACAAAGTATTACTGATGAACTTGTCTCTTTCATTGAAATTTTGGCCACCAAATGATTATTAAAATAGATCGATAAGGTACAACTTGGAAACATATACCACGTGAAGACGTAATTATGATGAAAAAACAAAGTATTACCGATGAACTTACCTTTTTATCGAAATTTTGACCACCAAAACCATCGGTGGGTATTAAGAATGATCATGAGAGGGCTTCTCCCATCCATGATAAAGCTTCTTGCATTATCCCTTGACGTTGTCTTGGAGAAAACAACAGTTATCGACTAAACCAAATTTTCTCCCCCAACTCCAAAACGATCTGGAGATCACAATCATCTGCATCTAATCTACTTACTTAATTGGTTCCATAAAGTTACTATGTTAAAATTCCTTTAGAACACTTATGTGAACATTTTTTGAAACATATTGGGCTCTTCCACCACGTACCAATTTCTAAGTTTTATCGTAAAAATAGGCCCAACCCCAAAATGGAAAAGTATTAATCAAATGTAAGTTTCTAAGTTTTATCGTGAAAAGAAACTAAACCCCAAAATGGAAAAGTATCAGTCAAATATTTTCTTTACGTTCAAAATGTCAATTATTACACTGAAAGAAGCAAATGCTCTAGAACTTGCTAAAGAACAAAGAATATTTTACAAAGCAATTCCAGAAGTTTGGATTTACAAAACTAATTTGATTGTGATGGCCAGAATTAGGCGTTAAATCATTCGCAATAAGATCAAAATTGCAGCACCGTCCAGCGATTAGGGGCTATTAGAAGTGACGTAAACGGAATTTTAAGCCTCTTAACAACAATTTTAAGATGCATGTTGAAATGGCTCTTGATTAATACTTAAAATTGGATTAATCGCATCAACCTTGATGGGAAGTATTATCATTTAATTCATCCACGATTGAATGCATTTAAATTAGGATTAAACAGTCAAAAAGTTTGCATATACAGTCGTGAACTCGTGATCAATGAACGTAATAAAATCGTTCCATATTACGAATGTTGACCAAGCGGATGAATTATTTTGCTAAATATTTATGTTAATAACTTATGAACCTTCTTGGCGAAATTGCTTTAGGTTTACATCATAGTTCTAATAGCACCTGACCTCATTGTTCCATATTTAACCGAGAACAACAACTTTGTACATTGTAGCATCACTTGAGGATCCCGAGTGAAAGTAATTTTATTTTTTACGTCGGGGTATCGCCGCTGCAAGACGTTTATTTACTTTATCATGGATACTAAATCTTCAGCTTTATTGGCCAAGACTCGGCCAGTAATTATATAGAAGTTCAAAGTGTCATTTCCTCGCTCTGAAGCCATCAAGACTTTAAAATATGCGAAGACTGGTCACTGGTCTGAGCGCGACACGATGGAAAGTTAGAAAATTGTTTAAGCTCAACTAGCACACTCTGTATACGTTGGAGATTTCCGAGTACCTGGGCCTAATTGTGCCTAGTGTTTTGGTAAAGGGTCGTGCCTTAAAAATTAATTTAAATATTTTTGATGTTCAAAAGTATAGTGTGACTGAAACATTTGAAAATATAAGATTTTTTTTTGAGAATGATGACCTTATTGGGAAAATTATGATTTTTACCTTCAGGAATTTCGAAGGAATCTTTGCAACCGTAAATTTCACAGAACCCTTAAGCAAAAAAGAAATAATCTTTTGACTATATCTCCTCACTAAGATAAAAAATTATCAAGCTATGACATAAGATTTCGTTTTGAATCCTGACTACCATAAGGACATATACAGTGGGATTCTGTAGCGTTGTCCTCGAAGATCGAAACGTAATTTTTTCAGCTTTACGTCTCAGGCGATAACAATGGTTTTCCGCTTTTGGACATATTTATTACTATTATGCGTGAAAATATGACCTTTAAATCTCAAGATGGGCTCGCCGTGAGAAAATCTGATTTGTCATCGTTTGTTCAACACTTGCCCTTGTTAGCGTGATACCATTAGATATAAATTAGGTTACAAATGAAACTCGCAACATCCTTTGCCTTGATCTTTACGAACTTTGGTTGCGATCGTAATAATGCATTGAAAATTACTGCCTTTTGTATCGTTTTGCCTTGTAGATACACACACATTATGCGGATTGTATTCAAATCGCATCAACGACCCATCATTGTTATAGATGCAAGAAAAAATTGCGGAACCAAATGAAGTGGAATTATACAAATGCTGTTGAGTTGCATAACGCGAATGTGAGGCAATAATTTTGATGGTTCGTATATGGTACTCGACTTGAAGACGATTTTTTAGAAAAATAAGCCACAATTTTTTCAAGTACGCAATTAAAATTTGCGTGGCAGCGACAGTCTAAAAATAATTTTGTTGCAACTTGTGTATGAAAACATCAACTCTTTTGGGACAATAAGGGGACAGCTTTTTTTAAAGTGAAAACTTCTTTGAGGGCGTTGGGCGGTTTTAGATAAGAGGTAAACGTATGGTTTCGCGTCACCATTATGCGTCATCAACACACATCACCATCTCGCGTCACTCTCGCGCCTCACAATCACTTGTTACCTTCACTCGTTACCATCATGAGTTTTTATCACGCATTACCAATGTGCTCGAATGTTAACAAATATTAACATTACATTATACTAACATTAGATCATGTTGGTACGTAAATTAGCATGATGGCACATGAAGACAAATTTGTCGTGGAAAAAGAAAGTATTACTGATGAACTTTCCTCCTTCATGCAAATTTTGACCACCAAATGATTACTAAGATGGATCGATAAGATACTGCTTAGAAAAAGGTACCGCATGAAGATCATCTTATAGTGGAAAAAGAAAGTACTACTGATGAACTTTTTTTTTATAAAAATTTTGACTATCAAATGATTATTAAGATAGATCGGTAAGGTACAGCCTCGAAAAAGCTACCACATGAAGATACAATTATAGTGGAAAAAGAAAGTACTACTGATGAACTTTCCATTTTCATTAAAATTTTGACCACCAAAGTACTATTAGGATAGATCGATAAGGTACAACGTAGAAAAAGGTGCCACATGAAGACGACTTTGTTGTGGAAAAAGAAAGTCTTACTGATGAACTTTCGTTTTTCATTAAAATTTTGACCACCAAATGATTATTAAGATAGATCGGTAAGGTACTACTCAGAAAAAGGTACCGCATGAAGACCATGTTATAGTGGAAAAAGAAAGTATTACTGATGAACTTTTATTTTTCATGAAAATTTTGACCACCAAATGATTATTTAGATAGATCGGTAAGGTACAGCCTCGAAAAAGCTACCACATGAAGACAAAATTATAGTGGAAAAAGAAAGTACTGCTGATGAACTACCCATTTTCATTGAAACTTTGATCACCAAAGGACTATTAGGATAGATCGATAAGGTACTGCTTAGAAAAAGATACAACATGAAGACCATATTATAGTGGAAAAATAAAATATTACTGATGAACTTTCCTTTTTCATTGAAATTTTGACCACCAAATGATTATTAAGATAGATCGATAAGGTACTGCTCAGAAAAAGGTACCGCATGAAGACCATGTTATAGTGGAAAAATAAAATATTACTGATGAACTTTTCTTTTTCATGAAAATTTTGACCACCAAAGTACTATTGGGATAGATCGATAAGGTACAACGTAGAAAAAGGTGCCACATGAAGACGACTTTGTTGTGGAAAAAGAAAGTCTTACTGATGAACTTTCGTTTTTCATTAAAATTTTGACCACCAAATGATTATTAAGATAGATCGGTAAGGTACTACTCAGAAAAAGGTACCGCATGAAGACCATGTTATAGTGGAAAAAGAAAGTATTACTGATGAACTTTTATTTTTCATGAAAATTTTGACCACCAAATGATTATTTAGATAGATCGGTAAGGTACAGCCTCGAAAAAGCTACCACATGAAGACAAAATTATAGTGGAAAAAAAAGTACTGCTGATGAACTACCCATTTTCATTGAAAATTTGATCACCAAAGGACTATTAGGATAGATCGATAAGGTACTGCTCAGAAAAAGGTACCGCATGAAGACCATGTTATAGTGGAAAAATAAAATATTACTGATGAACTTTTCTTTTTCATTGAAATTTTGACCACCAAAGGACTATTCGGATAGATTGATGAGGTACTGCTTAGAAAAAGGTAGCGCATGAAGACCATGTTATAGTGGAAAAACAAAATATTACTGATGAACTTTCCTTTTTCATTAAAATTTTGACCACCAAATAACTATTAGGATAGATAGATGAGGTACAGCGTAGAAAAAGGTGCTACAAGAAGATGAAATTATAGTGGAAAAAGAAAGTACTACTGATGAACTTTTTTTTTTCATTAAAATTTTGACCACCAAATGATTATTAAGACAGATCGATAAGGTACAGCTTGGAAAAAGGTACCTCATGAAGACGTAATTTTGGTGGAAAAACAAAGAATTACTGATGAACTTTCCTTTTTCATTAAAATTTTGATTACCAAATGATTATTAGGATAGATGGATAAGGTACTGCTTAGAAAAAGGTACAACATGAAGACCATATTATAGTGGAAAAATAAAATATTACTGATGAACTTTTCTTTTTCATTGAAATTTTGACCACCAAATGATTATTAAGATAGATCGATACGGTACTGCTTAGAAAAAGGTACCGCATGAAGACCATGTTATAGTGAAAAAACAAAATATTACTGATAAACTTTCCTTTTTCATTAAGATTTTGACCACCAAAGAACTATTAGGAGTGATAGATAAAGTACAGCGTAAAAAAGGTGCTACAAGAAGATGAAATTATAGTGGAAAAAGAAAGTACTACTGATGAACTTTTCTTTTTCATTTGAATTTTGACCACCAAATGATTATTAAGACAGATCGATAAGGTACTGCTCAGAAAAAGGTACCGCATGAAGACCATGTTATAGTGGAAAAACAACATATTACTAATAAACTTTTCTTTTCCATTGAAAATTTAACCACCAAATGATTATTAGAATAGATCCATAAGGTACTGCTTAGAGAAATATAGCGCTTGAAGACCATGTTATAGTAGAAAAACGAAATATTACTTATGAACTTTCCTCTCTCATTAAAATTTTGACCACCAAAGAACTATTAGGATATATAGATAAGGTACAGCGTAGAAGAAAGTGTTACATGAAGATGAAATTATAGTGGAAAAAGAAAATACTACTGATGAACTTTTCTTTTTCATTAAAATTTTGACCACCAAATAAATATTAAGACAGATCGATAAGGTACTACTCAGAAAAAGGTACCGCATAAAGAACAGATTATAGTAAAAAAACAAAATATTATTGATGAACTTTCCTTTTTCATTGAAATTTTAACCACCAAATGATTATTAAGACAGATCGATAAGGTACTGCCCAGAAAAAGGTACCGCATGAAGACAAAGTTATAGTGGAAAAACGAAATATTACTGATGAACTTTCCTTTTTCATTGAAATTTTGACCACCAAAGGACTATTCGGATAGATTGATGAGGTACTGCTTAGAAAACGGTACCGCATGAAGACCATGTTATAGTGGAAAAACAAAATATTACTGATGAACTTTCCTTTTTTATTAAAATTTTGACCACCAAATAACTATTAGGATAGATAGATGAGGTACAGCGTAGAAAAAGGTGCTACAAGAAGATGAAATTATAGTGGAAAAAGAAAGTACTACTGATGAACTTTCTTTTTTCATTAAAATTTTGACCACCAAATGATTATTAAGACAGATCGATAAGGTACAGCTTGGAAAAAGGTACCTCATGAAGACGTAATTTTGGTGGAAAAACAAAGTATTACTGATGAACTTTCCTTTTTCATTGAAATTTTGACCACCAAAGGACTATTCGGATAGATTGATGAGGTACTGCTTAGAAAAAGGTAGCGCATGAAGACCATGTTATAGTGGAAAAACAAAATATTACTGATGAACTTTCCTTTTTCATTAAAATTTTGACCACCAAATAACTATTAGGATAGATAGATGAGGTACAGCGTAGAAAAAGGTGCTACAAGAAGATAAAATTACAGTGGAAAAAGAAGGTACTACTGATGAACTTTCCTTTTTCATTAAAATGTTGACCACCAAATGATTATTAAGACAGATCGATAAGGTACAGCTTGGAAAAAGGTACCTCATGAAGACGTAATTTTGGTGGAAAAACAAAGTATTACTGATGAACTTTCGTTTTTCATTGAAATTTTGACCACCAAAGGACTATTAGGATAGATGGATAAGGTACTGCTTAGAAAAAGGTAGCGCATAAAGATCATGTTATAGTGGAAAAACAAAATATTACTGATGCACTTTCATTTTTCATTAAAATTTTGACCACCAAAAAACTATTAGGATAGATCGATAAGGTACAGTGGAGAAACGGGTGCTCCAATGCTCCAAACTTAACCAATGTTAACAGTATACTATACTAACATTGCAGCATATTGGTAAATTAGCGTGATGGTGACGCAAACCGTAAGTTTGCCACCTATCGTATCAGTTTGACAGTATTAATTTTCAAATATTTCCAATAATCTGCCTTGTTTACTCGTGTGGGTTCGAACTGCACTCTACTTTTAAGTTTTCACTTCTGTCGGCAGTCTCCAAGACTTGTTTTTTAAACTGTCTTCAGGTTTTTATTGTTAAACTTAAATACTTGTGAATTAAAGTTCTAAAACAACGAACAAACACAAAAAAAGGTGATATTTTAAGATCATGGTCGGATTAATCATCGATATGCAACCAGAGGGTAGGCCAAAGCACTTTTTTAATTGAAGGCACGTTATCAAATTGTGGGAACTTAAAACAATACTTAAGAAACTTGGGATATAATAAACTGAAAAGGTAACATCACCCCATTACCCTAATTGTTACCGTATAATTATTACTTTTATAATTTAGTAATCCATATTGATTACATCCGGTTTAGATCAAGGCAACTAAGAGTTAATTTACTGCTTCTCTTAATTAATACACACGCGTGTGGATCTATGTTCCTTAAATTAGGTTCAATTTGACGCTAAGTGATTTATATTAAATACAATTTACGAAGTAACAATTCATTTTTAATTATTTCAAACGCCGCGCTTTAATTGAATAGTGAATTGCCTAATAGAACATTTAAAATAAAAACCAAGAACCAATAAAAAAATTTCCAATGGGAACATGAAACTTACGCCAGAAAAAAGTTTAAAGAGAACTTATTTACAAAAAATAAAGGCAATCATTATTTCTTGCGAATTCGTCAATTATTTTTTCACTTTTGTAACTTGTTCGCAATTAATTAAAAGTTAGATATTCTCTGTATTTTCTTTGCGAAGTATTAGTATTTCTATTTGACTCTTTCTTCGCCTAGGGGCAATCTATAACAGATTGCCAATCCTTAACAGAAGGTTACTGAAAATTTAGAATTGCGAAAGGAGTAACTGGCACAGAAAAATCCAATAAAACATTAATAGAAATAATTAAACATTGTGATAACTACAGGGATTAGGATTAAAACGCCGTTTGAATGTCTACCAAAGTTTTCTATAAATTTTGAGTTTTAAATCAAAGTTTGGAAATGATGAACTTTGAAAAGAAACTTTAAAATGTCTTTTTTTTCAACTATTAAAATGTCTAAAAAATGTTCCTCTACATTTCAATTTAAACCTCACAATTTCTAAATTAAAGCCAGAATTTGGCTATGAGCTTTTTTTTTTGCAAAATTTTAGATTTTCTAAATCTCGACTTTTTTTTAAATTTTCAGTTTAAGCTTGAAAGTTAGTTGTTTTGAAAGTGCCAACGTTAAAATCGAAATTAGGTTATGTTAAGAAACCATTTTATACAATTCGTTCAAAATCTTAGAGAGTATCTCTCTGAAGATGACAGCTTGGCTGTCGAAACGTGTTAAAGCAACGTTGGTTGTGTTGTTTAATCTTTCTTGGTTTCAGGGGACAAGTTCTGTATTTCAATTTTTGAAGATAACCAAGGACCAGTCAGTTCCACCAAACAATAATAAAAAGCTTCGAAAAAAGTGTAAAAAAACATCAAAGTTTCCAGACTAAACTAAATGCAGGGATTAAAATCAAAATATCTTGTGAATTCCTTCAAAATCATTTCTCGAAATTTTGGGTTCAAATTCAAAATTTGTAAATGATGTTGACATTTCAGGAGGCAACTTCAAAATGCCGAAAAAAATGTTCCTATTTCGATTGAACATTCTAATTTCTAAATTAAACCTGAAATTTGGCTTTGGCTTTTTTTTTCAAAATCCCAATTTAGATTTTATAAATTTCGTCTTTTTTTGGAACCTGTTCAGTTTAAATTTGAAAAATGCTTCTTTTTAAAATGTCAGTTTTAAAATTGAATTCGATCGAGTTTCGAACTCATTTTATAGAGTTCGTTCAAAATTTTAAAAATCTGCAACTAGAAATTCAAATTTTTTGAAAAAAAAAATTCAGGAACAGGCAAATTTTATCAAAAAGTCAGAGATACGAAAATTCGAAGTTTCAAGAAAAAGGTCAACATTTTCGAAAAAATTTTGAAAGTGAAAATGACGTGTTCACAAATGGACGAAATTTTCGCAAAATTAGAGATTTTCGAACATGTTTAAATGCTGACACAAGTCAAACTTCGAGAAAAGGTCGAAACTCGAAATTTGAAATTCGAAATTCAAAATTCGAAATTCAAAATTCAAAATTCAAAATTCCAAATAGAAGATTAAAGGTTCAAGATTAAGTTCCAAATTCCAGATTGAAGATTCAAGCAAGATTGAAGATTAAAGTTTTAAGAATCAATCAAGATTTAAGAAGATTAAAGATTAAAACTTGAAGATTGAACATTGAAAATTGAAGATTAAATATTGAAGATTGAAGATTGAAGATTGAAGATTGAAGATTAAAGATTGAAGATTGAAGATTGAAGATTGAAGATTGAAGATTGAAGATTGAAGATTGAAGATTGAAGATTGAAGATTGAAGATTGAAGATTGAAGATTGAAGATTGAAGATTGAAGATTGAAGATTGAAGATTGAAGATTGAAGACTGAAAACTGAAGACTGAATATTTAAAATTAAAGATTCAAGATTCAAGATTTAAGATTCAAAAATTCAAGATTGAAGATTGTAGATTCAAAATTAAAGCTTCAAGATTAAAGCTTTAAATATCAATATTTAAGATTGAAGATTGTAGATTCACGATTCAGGATTTAAGATTTAACAGTCAAAATCCAAGTTCAAGACTCAAGATTAAAGTAAGATTCAAGCTGGATTCAAGATTCCAGATTAAAGTTGCAAGCAAAATTCAAGATTTAAGGTTCAATATTTAGGATTCAAAATTCAAGATTCAAGCTACAAGATTCAAGATTCACGCAAGATTCAAGATTTAAGCTAGATTCAAGATTAAAGTTTCAAATATCAATATTGAAGATTGAAGACTGAAGATTGTAGATTCAAGATTCAAGATTCACGATTCAGGATTTAAGATTTAACAGTCAAAATCCAAGTTCAAGACTCAAGATTAAAGTAAGATTCAAGCAAGATTCAAGCTAGATTCAAGACTGCAGATTAAAGTTTCAAGCAAAATTCAAGATTTAAGGTTCAATATTTAAGATTCAAATTTCAAGATTGAAGATTGGAGATTCAAGATTCAAGATTTAAGATTCAAAATTCAAGATTCAAGATTCTAGATTCAAGATTCAAGTTCAAGATTCAAGATTCAAGATTCACGATTCAAGATTGAAGATTGAAGATTGAAGATTGAAGATTTGAGATTTGAGATTTGAGATTTGAGATTTGAGATTCGAGATTCGAGATTCGAGATTCGAGATTCGAGATTCGAGATTCGATATTCGAGATTCGATATTCGAGATTCGATATTCGAGATTCGATATTCGAGATTCGATATTCGAGATTCGATATTCGAGATTCCAGATTCAGAATTGAAGATTCAAGATTCACGATTTAAGATTTAAGTTCAAGTTTCAAGATTCAAGATTCAAGATTCAAGTTTCAAGATTCAAGATTCAAGATTCAAGATTCAAGATTCAAGATTCAAGATTCAAGATTCAAGATTCAAGATTCAAGATTCAAGATTCAAGATTCAAGATTCAAGATTCAAGATTCAAGATTTAAGATTTAAGATTTAAGATTTAAGATTTAAGATTCGAGATTCGAGATTCCAGATTCAGAATTCAAGATTCACGATTCAAGATTTAAGATTTAAGTTCAAGATTCAAGATTCAAGATCCAAAATTCAAGATTCAAGATTCACGATTCAAGATTTAAGATTTAAGTTCAAGATTTAAGTTCAAGATTCAAGATTTAATCTTCAAAATTCAAGATTGAAGACTGAAAATTGTAGATTCAAGATTTAAGATTCAAGATTCAAGATTCAAAATTCAAGATTTAAGATTCAAGATTCAAGATTCCAGATTCAGAATTCAAGATTCACGATTCAAGATTTAAGATTTAAGTTCAAGATTTAAGTTTAAGATTCAAGATTCAAGTTTCAAGTTTCAAGTTTCAAGTTTCAAGTTTCAAGTTTCAAGTTTCAAGTTTCAAGTTTCAAGTTTCAAGTTTCAAGTTTCAAGATTCAAGTTCAAGTTCAGGTTCAAGACTTGAGATTCAAAATTCAAGATTCAAGCAAGATTTAAGCTAGATTCAAGATTTAATCTTCAAAATTCAAGATTGAAGACTGAAAATTGTAGATTCAAGATTTAAGATTCAAGATTCAAAATTCAAGATTTAAGATTCAAAATTCAAGATTCAAGATTCCAGATTCAGAATTCAAGATTCACGATTCAAGATTTAAGATTTAAGTTCAAGATTTAAGTTTAAGATTCAAGTTTCAAGTTTCAAGTTTCAAGTTTCAAGTTTCAAGTTTCAAGTTTCAAGTTTCAAGTTTCAAGATTCAAGTTCAAGTTCAGGTTCAAGACTTGAGATTCAAAATTCAAGATTCAAGCAAGATTTAAGCTCGATTCAAGATTTAATCTTCAAAATTCAAGATTGAAGACTGAAAATTGTAGATTCAAGATTTAAGATTCAAGATTCAAAATTCAAGATTTAAGATTCAAAATTCAAGATTCAAGATTCCAGATTCAGAATTCAAGATTCACGATTCAAGATTTAAGATTTAAGTTCAAGATTTAAGTTTAAGATTCAAGTTTCAAGTTTCAAGTTTCAAGTTTCAAGTTTCAAGTTTCAAGTTTCAAGTTTCAAGTTTCAAGATTCAAGTTCAAGTTCAGGTTCAAGACTTGAGATTCAAAATTCAAGATTCAAGCAAGATTTAAGCTAGATTCAAGATTTAATCTTCAAAATTCAAGATTGAAGACTGAAAATTGTAGATTCAAGATTTAAGATTCGAGATTCAAGATTCAAGATTCGAGATTCGAGATTCGAGATTCCAGATTCAGAATTCAAGATTCAAGATTCACGATTCAAGATTTAAGATTTAAGTTCAAGATTTAAGTTCAAGATTCAAGATTCGAGATTCGAGATTCCAGATTCAGAATTCAAGATTCAAGATTCACGATTCAAGATTTAAGTTCAAGATTTAAGTTCAAGATTCAAGATTCAATCAGGATTTAAGCAAGATTCAAGATTTAAGGTTCAATATTTAAGATTCAAAATTCAAGATCGATGAATGGAGATTGTTGATTCAAGATTCAAGATTCAAGGCTCAAGTTCAAGATTCAAGATTAACGCAAGATTTAAGATTCAAGCTAGATTCATGATTTAAGCTTCAAAATTCAAGATTGAAGATTGAAGACTGAAGATTGTAGATTCAAGATTTAGGATTCAAGCAAGATTTAAGATTCAAGTTAGCTTCCAGCGAGATTCAAGGTTCCAGATTCAAGATTGAAGATTAAAGATTTAAGTTTCAAGATTTAAGGTTCAATATTTAAGATTTAAAATTCAAGATCAAAGACTGAAAAATGAAGATTGTAGATTCAAGATTCAAGATTCCAGATCCAAGATCCAATTTCAAGATTCAAGTTTAATAATATTCAAGATTCAAGCAAGATTCAAGATTTAAGCTAAATTCAAGATTGAAGCTCCAAGATTCAAGATTTAAGATTCAAAATTGAAGATAAAAGATTGTAGATTCAAGATTTAAGATTCAAGATTGAAGATAAAAGATTGTAGATTCAAGATTTAAGATTCAAGATTCAAGGCTCAAGTTCAAGATTCAATTTCAAGATTCAAGTTCAAGATTTAAGATTCAAGTTCAAGATCAAAGTTCAAGACTTAAGTTCAAGATTCAAATTCAAGATTCCATTTCAAGATTCAAAATTCAAGATTCAAGCAAGATATAAACTAAATTCAAGATTCAAGCTTCAAGATTTAAGATTCAAAATTGATGATTGCAGATTCAAAATTTAAGACTCAAGTTCGAGATTCCAGTTGAAGATTCAAGTCCATAATTCAAGCTCAAGATTTAAGATTCAAATTCAAAATTAAAGTTCAAGATTCAAGTTCAAGATTTAAAATTCAAGATTCAAGCTAGATTCAAGATTAATCTTCAGATATCGATATTGAAGATTGAAGATTGTAGATTCAAGATTCAAGATTTAGAATTTAAGATTCAAAATTCAAGATCAATACTCAAGATTCAAGCAAGATTCAAGTTAGATTCAAGATTCCAGATTAAAGTTTCAAGCAAAATTCAAGATTTAAGATTCAATATTTAAGATTCAAAATTCAAGATTCAAGATTCCAGATTCAAAAATTCAAGATTCAAGGTTCAAGATTCAAGATTGAAGATTCAATATTTAAGATTCAAGATCTAAGATGTAAAATTTAAGATTCAAGATTCAGGCGAGATTCAAGATTCAAGCAAGATTCAAGATTTAAGGTTCAATATTTAAGATTCAAGGCTCAAGTTCAAGATTCAAGTGTAAGATTCAAGATTCCAGATTCAAGATTAAAGCAAGATTCAAGATTCAAGCTAGATTCATTATTTAAGATTCAAGATTAAACTAGATTCATGATTTAAGCTTCAAAATTCAAGACTGAAGACTGTAGATTCAAGATTCAAGCTAGATTTAAGCGAACTTCAAGATTCCAGATTGAAGATTGAAGATTGAAGATTGAAGATTAAAGATTCAAGATTTAAGAATCAAGATTCAAAATTCAAGATTCACGATTTAAGGTTCAATATTTAGGATTTAAAATTCAAGATTAAAGACTGTAAAATAAAGATTGTAGATTTAAGATTCAAGACGGAAGATTCAAGATTCCAGATCCAAGATTCAAGTTCAAGATTAAAGATTTAAGCAGAATTCAAGATTCAAGCTAAATTCAAGATTCAAGCTCCAAGTTAAAAATTTAAGATTCAAAATTAAAGATAGAAGATTGCAGATTCAAGATTTAAGATTCAAGTTCAAGATTCCATTTCAAGATTTAAGTTCAAGATTTAAGATTCAATTTCAAGATTCAAGTTCAAGATTCACGTCCAAGATTCAAGTTCAAGATTCAAAATTCAAGATTGAAGCAAGATTTAAGCTACATTCAAGATTCAAGCTTCAAGATTTTAGATTCAAAATTGAAGATTGTAGATTTAAGATTCAAGATTCAAGATTCAAGATTCAAAATTCAAAAAGCAAATTGTTTATTTGAAAACTAAGACAAAAAAGGTTTCGCAGATATAAAAACTAGACGACGAAAAAAAAAGCCCTCGTCTAGTCTTGCAATTACCAGTGCCTACCTCAAAACTCCTATCGCCCATTAAAAAGCTTCAAATACCTAACAGTGGTCGTTACGGACTTGGTTGATTACCACTGTTGTAGGTGAAGTGCGTATTAAATGAAAAATAATAACAAAACTTTACTATAACATTACAAATTGGTTCCGTTATAAACGAGGAAATTTCATAATAAGTGTGTTCGTTATAAGCGGACATCACTTTATATAAAAAGAAAATCAAAATTCTGAGAAAAAGTCGAAATTTTGAGAACAGATTAAAATTTTCCGTCAGAATTCTCAAAAATTTCGAAAATAAAACAAAATTTTAAAGAAAGGCGAAATTGTGAAAGAATGACTTATAAAATAAGTTAAAATTTGGAATAAGTGGAAAAAGGTGGAAAATTCAAAATTAGAAACTTTCAAAATATAAAGTCGAAATGTTCAAGAAAATCCATATTGTTGCAAGTTGTCGGTTCGAATGGTTAACACTTGGTGAATTATAACCACTTTATTTCCAACTGATTCCGGAACACAACAATTGTAATTCACTAACACTGTTTAATTGACCAACTTAGTCATTGACTTCTAACTAACTGAGTGAGGGAAAGTCGACCGCCTTATATAGGTCCCGCTTCGGGTTCTAGAAGGAACACGCAGATAAGGCTTATCGTTTGCCGAAATTTCTGGAGCGCTTATCTGCCGTTTGATTCATTATCGCGGCTGCTTTCCCTTATCAAGTTTTCTAGAAAATGCTCAACTAAGTTTTATAATTACATCGTAACACTATGTCCAAGAAAGTCGAAATATTTAAGAAAGTCGAAATGCTCATCAAAGTCGAAATGTTCAACAAAGTCGAAATGATCATCAAAGCCGAAATGTTCAACAAAGTTGAAATGCTCAAGAAAGTCGACATTTTTAATAAAAATCGAAAGTCAAATTTTTATAAATAGTCATTCCCAAAAACCCAGAAATTCAAAATGTTGAGAAAAAGCCTGTTTTTTTGCAAAAAAATCGAATTTTGAAAAATCGAACATTTTAAACGAATTTAAAACGAGTTTTAACGAGATTTTCAAATATTGCAACTTTCAAAGAATTCAAATTTTCAAAAGGAAGGTTTTGAAAAATCGAATTTAGAAACAAATTTGAAAAAAGTGGTCGAGTCAAAATTTAAAAAAATAAAGTTATGCATTCTTAATAACAATATGGTTTTTTTTTAAATTGAAATACAAATCTTGTCCCCCGAAACCAAGAAAGATTAAAAAACACAATAAAGATTGCTCAAACGTGTTTCGACAGCCAAGCTATCATCTTCAGAGAAATACGGTCAAAATTTTGAAGACAAAAAAATTTGAAAAACGTCAAAATTCGAGATTAAGGGGGTTAAAAATTTAATAAAAACTATCGCTGCGGGATCGCTGTAAGGTAAAAGCTGTTACGTTATCAATTTTATTTGGAGTTTAGTCTGCTTACTCTTCTTTGGAAATGAAACCGTCTCATTAAAACTAATTATAGGTAAAACGTGATATTTCACGTATCATGTCGTTACAAATAAAATTTACCTGACATTTAACAAAACTGCATTTTTTTGCAAATTCGCTATTTATTACCAATTAGAGAATCATTCGTTAACTGTTGCGTAATTGCCATAATTAACTGCGATAATTTTAGAAATCTAGATTAAAACCAGATGCTTCACACACTGTCTCCATATTTTATGAGAGGCTTTTTTAGCCTCTCACTTTCCTATTTTATTCATTTTTAGTTTTTTTGTTTATTTTTATTCATTTACATCATTTTTACATCATTACAACATCATGATGACAATACAGCTTTACAATTAATTAAAAATTTAACAATTATTCGTACCATCGCATCGTGTACCAATTGCACCGTTAAATTCGGTTTATGTTTATGCCAAAATAGGGTTGCCTTGCGTAATTGCTGCACTCTCTTCGATAAAACCAAAGTTGGTTAATTACAGCGTCATTACCGAGGAAACGTGGTTACATCCGAAAATTTATTGCCCGTATTTAAGAAAGTCACTTTGCCTCCGCAAGTGAGGATACTTGTTGAGAATGATAAGAATGCATTATGCTAATTATTTTGGCGATCTGGGCCGTTATTATTTAAATTTATCGAGACGAATTGATCTTATATAAACAATCACTCGCCTGTTTTAGTACAAATGTTATTGCATGAATTACTTCGAGAGATCGACATTTTAATAGCACTCAGTCGCATGAAAAAAAACTTCTTGGACGTGTCATATCTGTCAGAATTATTCCCTAGTTTCAAAACTAACAGTCAAAGATAGAACCTTAGTTAATATATAAATGCAAAAGCGCTTTGTCTGCTTGTCGCAATTTCTGGACTCAGCTACAGAAACGATTTTAATGAAAATTGGTATAGACGTGCCTTGCAATGCGGAATAGTTAGTAGGATACGTTTTAGTCTGAAAAATTTGTCCAGATACTCCCAAACTAAAGACAGAGTGATTATCCTTTGTCCATTTTCTATATAATCTCACAGCGAGGGCAGCTCCATCTAACTATAGGGAACAATCTTATCCTGAATTTGCACGTAGAAATCTTTTAATATAGTGGTCTGACAGCGCCATCTAACGCGATATGGCGCAACTTTGCCACCCAATAGTTGGAGACTCGCTTACCAGCTAAATAAATTGTCTTGTTAGAAAGTAGTATCTGTTCTATTATTAGAAGATTAGACAAATAATGAAGATTTTAGACGAAAAAAAGAATAAACTTTCAAATATCGAAATTCGACGTTTCAGTTAATGAAATGTAACCAAGTTGAAATAAATACATCTTGTCCTAGAAGTAAACAGTAATGCAATCTTTATAAGTTAAATAAACATGTCAAAATGCATTTAGCTTTGTTAGAAGTTCACTTTGTTCGTGTATTTTTTCTGTAATTTTTTATTTAAAAACTAGCCGATGTCATTCAGCTCCTCTTATAACTTTCTTTATCGTGTATAGATTTTTGAAGTGAAAACTTCTTTAAACGCGTTTGACTTTACTCTCGAAACTTAGAGTCAAAATTTCAGGATTAAATTCGAAATTTTCACTTTCAAATCGAAATTTGGAGAAGAACGTCAAAATTTCAACTACAATCCCCAAATTTCTATTTCATTCTAATAATAATAATTATTAATTATTATTTTATTTAATTTCACCTATTCCCACCATTTTTGATTCATCCACTGAAGGAATAAACGTTTTATTTTTCCAAAATAATAAACCAACGAAACAAAATATTGTCAAGGGAAAAACCAAACCACCACTAGTAAATAAATTTATTTTAATGCTAATCGTATTTTCTTCCTTTCCAAGTACTCCTGCACATTATCGAACTTTCTTTTATACAAAGAATTCATATCCCTGTCGCAATGAAATTTATTACTTAATTTACTTTTATATACGGATAGTAATCTCTTAAATACATCATCACTACCGAGCAATTTAAAATTATCTATCACACTATAAACTAGAATTGCACCTGATGTCAATATTATTAAATCTTTTGATAAACAAAATACAAAATCGTCCGTCAATTTAATAACATGAAGTAACGCTGACGTGCAAACATTTCCACTAAATTCGCACTTGTATAATCTTATTTTATTCTCTTTGTATACAGTCGCTGCTACAATAAAAGTATTATTCGCTAAAACTTCCACATCGGTGACAGGCAGCGCGCTAATTTCCACACTTTCCGAATCCATTTCGTTCGTAAAATTCCTCAATACGTCTTCATCAACGTTTTCGTTGGTATTAATAACGTGCGTCTCCTTCCCTTCTAAATAATTCCACAATCGAACAGTTCCGTCCCCCGATGCCGAAATAAGCACGTCTTTGTGCACCCTAACCGCAGTAACGAACTCGGTGTGCCCCAAGCAATAACTAACGATGTTATACGCATTAGGAAAACACGATACTCTGATCTTTTCATCACGATCGCAAGTTATTATATATTTCCCGCATTCAGACATCACAACATCCAATATTACGCTGAGGTGGCCCAGAAGTAGTTCCGGGGGACCATTCTCGCGTAATTTAATTAGGTAAACATCGCCGGTTTTGTCGGCTACTATTACGTCGTTCCCGGGGGTGAAACAAAGTTGACTCGGTGCTCTATTCACTACGACGTTTTTTAATATGTTAGCTTCCATGTCGAACACAACGATTTGCTTGTTTTCGCTCCCAATGGCGAAATATTGACCATCGCGGGAAAACTGCAAGCAGGTGATACTTCGGTCTTCTTTCAGCAGCACATTTCTTTGACCGTTGGTCAGATTGTCGGGGACTTTTGGCTCCGGGATTTTCAGTGCTTTGTCCTCGTTTTTTGTAGTGTTGTACAGGAGAACGTTATCGGCTGTCGTAATAATAATGTTATCGTCGTTAGCTTTTATTAATGCCATGGCGTAGTTTAAACTAGTTTAGATTTTAACTTAGATAAAAATAAATAAAGGATTTTAAATACACATTGGCAGTAAACATAACCTACAAATTGTTAAACGTCAACTTCTTCTTTACTGTGCAGTGTTGTGCGGTTCATTTGATCTACTACTAGAGAACGCGTAAACGTTTCAACATTTATCAAATTATTTGGGATCGTTATGTTTCTCTTTAAGGACAAAACATATTTTGAGGGGAAGACTGAGTTCAGCACAAAATTTAATCCGTTCCAAAAGGAACGGATTAAATTCGTAAAAACGAACATCCGCATAAAATTCAATCAGTGAATATTCGCAATCCATAACTTTAGATTCTGTGACATATAAAGCTGGATTCACATTATTAAAAATTTGTGATGACGTTGCATTTTGAAATTTTAAAACCATATTTTTCACGCAAGGTCAATTATTTTGTGTCGCAAATAATTATTTTGCATTTTATAGCGTCGAATCCGTTTGTGTGCATCCTAAACTCTTCCAATACTGTGCAAAAATCGTGAATATAACCTAACTTTTTATAATAAATATAACACACAGCACAAATTTTTATTGAATATAAATTGAGTACTAAATTATATTTGAAGAAATTATTTCGAAGTAGTAGAAAGGATGTCATCAAAAAAATGTGCCGGTGCGCAACTGTCACTGCCTAACCTAACCTTAGAGTTTAGAAATTTCTAGAATAAAATTATAATTTCGAGTTTTTAGTCGAAATTTCAAAATCAGAGTCGAAATTTCGATAAAAAAAGTCGAAATTTCGATAAAAAAGTCTAAATTACGATTAAAAAAATCGAAATTTCGAGTTTAAAGTCAATGTTTCGATTTTAATCTCGAAATTTCGACTTTTTTATCGCACTTTAGACTTTTTTATCGCCATTTTGAATTTTTTATCGACATTTTGACTTATTTTTATCGAAATTTCAACTCTTATCCTGAAATTTCGACTAAAAACTCGAAATTTTGACTTTATTTTCGAAATTTCTATACTCTATAGTTAGGTTAGGCAGTGACAGTTGCGCACGGCCACCTTACTTACTCATGAATATTGACAGTTGGCAGTAGGGTGTGTTCCGTAATTTCAAATTTTAATTAACAAAATTTTCAACTTTTTTCCCAAAAATTTCGATAAAAAAACCGAAATTTCGATAAAAAAGTCTAAATTGCGATAAAAAAATCGAAATTTCGAGTTTAACGTCAATGTTTCGATTTTAATTTCAAAATATCGTCTTTTTTATCGCAATTTAGACTTTTTTATCGCCATTTTGACTTTTTTATCGAAATTTTAACTCTTGTGCTGAAATTTCGACTAAAAATTCGAAATTTTGACTTTATTTTCGAAATTTCTATACTCTATGGTTAGGTTAGGCAGTGACAGTTGTGCACCGCCACATAACTTACTCATGAATATTGACAGTTGGCAGTAGGGTGCGTTCAGTAATTTCAAATTTTAATTACCAAAATTTCGACTTTTTTTCCAAAAATTTCGGTAAAAAAAATCGAAATTTTGATAAAAAAGTCTAAATTACGATAAAAAATCGAAATTTCAAGTTTAAAGTCAATGTTTCTATTTTAATGTCGAAATTTCGACTTTTTTATCGAAATTTAGACTTTTTTATCGACATTTTGACTTTTTTTATCGAAATTTTAACTCTTATCCTGAAATTTCGACTAAATAAAAACTCGAAATTTTGACTTTATTCTCGAAATTTCTATACTCTATGGTTAGGTTAGGCAGTGACAGTTGCGCACTGCCACATAACTTACTCATGAATATTGACAGTTGGCAGTAGGGTGTGTTCAGTAATTTCATATTTTAATTACCAACATTTCGACTTTTTTCCCAAAATTTCGAGATTAAAGTCGAAATTACGAAAAAATAGTCGAAATTTCTACTTTTTTCGCGAAATTCTGAGATTTCAGTTAAAATTTCGAGCTATAGTTGAAATATGGAAATAAAAGTCGAAATTTCCAGAAATAAGTCAAAATTTTTTTATTCCATATAAAATAAACTAACCTATTTATTTGTCAACTGTCATTAGGTGACGTTTTTTAAAAATTTTGCATATCACCTAGTCATATTTCAAACAAATGTTTCAGAATATTGTCAACATTTATTACTAAAAATTGAAATAATTCCACTCTGGGTCGTAGAAATATTAAATGAAATTAATAAACATAATATTTCGTATCATAAGAGTCTGCCATGAAGAATAATCGAAATTTCGAAATGTCGACATTTAAGTCGAAATTGTGACATTGAAGTCAAAATTTCGACATTTAAGTTGAAATTTCCGGAAAAAGTCTAAATTTCGAGTTAAAAATCGAAATTTCGGGATTAAAATCAAAATTATTAGGCTACGGGAGATATTTGTGTGAAATACGGGAAAACTTGTATAATATGAGAGATCTGGCAACCCCACATTAATTGGTGGTGGCGCTACCTGACGGGCTGGCACAAATAACAATTAACTGCCGCTTCCATGCATCTATAATTCTATGATCAAATTGTAAAATGTAAAAAAGGAGAAAAAGCAAAGAAAGAACTCTCTAACCGGAGATTTTAAAGTAATAATTAACCCAAGCAGCATTGGATAATTCTAAATCAATGCAGCTAAATAAGAATTAAATGTAATCCCTTTTTGTTTCAAAAGTTGTATGCCCTGTGCCGCCGAAATGTCATATTTGACAGATGTTAATCAGCTGATTGTCAAACTGACAGGTCGAAATAGTGACATTCTATGAGAAAATTATTTTAACTTTCAAATTTAATAAATAAACAATAAAATTATACAATACAAAAAAAGCGTTACTAATTTTACGTTTATATGTTGATATCACTTGACGCAAAATGCGGTTGTGCGTTCAAATTAACTAGCGGCGTTTAACGTTTGTTTACATTCCCCGTTTTTTTTAATTCGTCATGGAAATGATAAAAAATGACGCTTCAGTGATATTAAGAGAATGGGCCCCTTTAACCGACCTGTTGAACAAATTACCTTCAAGAAATCAACTGGGATTATTCCTGCAAGATGTCAAGTTAACATGCGTCGATATTCTACCTGAATTCATCGTTTTAGGCACCAATTCCGGCACATTGTATTGGTACGATCGCGACAAGAAGGATTTACAACGTTTAAAATGCGAGGTAACTTGTTGTGATTGGAAATACAAATAAATGTAGCTTTATTTGTAGAATTCGAATGTGCCAATAACGTCGATTAGGGTTATTTCCACTGTTGACTACATGGTAGCTTGTGGTAATAAAAACGGCAACGTTAACATCTTTCAAATACCGAAGTCCCACCCGGAGAATTTACCGGAAAGCTTAAAACCGAAGAATAAACAGGTGGAGAGGTATTCTGTAACCGAGCTGCATACTTCCCCAATTACTGCCCTCGAATGGTCCAAAAATGGCATGAAATTGTTCTCAGGTGATAAAAACGGGAAAGTTGTGCTAACTGAACTAGATTTTAATATGGTGAGTGAAAAAAAAAAGCCAGCACTGGGAATTTGTTTAAAAAATTTGTTTCAATGCGACATTTTAAGAAACTGTTTGAAGATTTGAGTTGCTATCGATATGTTAATATTAAGAAAGTTGTCGTACTTAAATGCATATTTTAAATCATTTTAAAGTTCAATCCACTCGCAAAGGGCGACCTCATTATGCCTGCAGCGCACTGCGATGAACCGCTTATGTACATAATTTATATAGGATTTCGTAGTTGAATAATAGAATTTCGAAAACTACTACAAACTACTATTAACAGTCTGTTGAGTGGTAGACTTACCATTATATTTCTAGCACATTTGTAAATCTTTGGAAATACTAAACGAAACCTACGAGGTGGTACAGCTGAGCTACAACAATCATAGATTATTGGTTTCGACAACCTACAGAAGTATCATATGCAAGAAGTTGGACAAATGGAATGTCTCCCAAGTTGGTAAAAAAGATCGCAAAGTGTAAAATCTCCGGTTGCTTCCTCTCTCGTCCCCCATGTCTAAACTTGGCGTAATTTCAGGTTGGGGACATTCGGAGGGATCATTTATCAAAGTGGCCTTAAAAGCAGCGATGTTATTTTATACTGTACACGGCCTGGACTGAGAATATGGATTTCTGACGAAGAGGGTAACGTCCAGAAGACACTTTTGTTTAAGGTATTGGGATTTCTCGCATTGGTAGAACTTTTATGTATATAATGTCATTGGCAGGATCTTTTATGTAAAGAATGCCCAGAAGTGCCACTTATTAATCCCATATCTAAAAACTTACGAAGCCTTAAGCCGCATCGAGAGCCGTCTTTTGGGAAATTGTTGATTTTTAATGACAGATTACTGGTGACTTATAGTAGCGATGTAGTGTATATTTTAGATCCTGATAAAATGACTGTTTTATCAACAATAAGTCACTTGAGAAGGTAGGTGTTCGTGTATTTGAATTCTCAGGTGTTGAATCGTTTTATTTTAGTATTTTATCAGTAGCTACGTATAAGGACGAGTTGTTTATTTTAGAGGAAGAAAGAAATCTAATCCGAATTTCCTATAAACCTGAATCAACATATGGTAAGATTTTTTTTATGCGCGTTTTGATAATTAATTTGCCCCCTTTTTCTTTCCATTTTTCGTTCTTTTTTTTTACTTCTTTTCTTCTACTTTTCTGCTTTAGAGTTTTTTCTTCTTGTTTATCTTCTTGGTCTTTATATTTTGCTTTTGTTTTCCTAGTTTTTCTCCTTTTTCTTATTATTTTACTTCTTTTATCGTTTTCCTTGTTTTTTATTCTCCCGTCTTCTCTTTTTTATAAAAAGAAAGTGGAACAGGAATAAAAAGAAGAAGAAAACAGAAATGAAAGGGAAAAACAAACAGAATAGTATATTATTCTTCTTCTCTTAGTTGTCATTTTTTTTTATTTCCTTCCGTCCGCTTCTACTATTCTTCCTCTGATTTTTATGATACTTTTTTTGTCCTTATTTTCTATTTTCTCTTTCTATTTCTTCTCCTATTTTACTCCCGCTTCTGCTGCTTCTCTTCCCACTTCTGATTTTCATGATACAGTCGCGTTCTAATCGCCATGGAAAATGTTTGCTTAATAAATTTCGAATTTTTGTAGATACAACGGAGATTAACGCTGTCGAAAACACCTTCTCTCCCTTAGCGACTTCAATAAAAGACATAACGTCAAAATTGCAGAACACGAGCATAATTTCTGCGATACCGCCATTCATAGAGGGCACGTTTACGTCCGATCTCAGCGTCCATACGGACGATACCCTCGTTATGAGCGCGGAAGAAGCGAGAGAATCCCCGGAAAAAACGCGTTTGCAACCGGGGGAAACCCCCAGAAAATTCGACGATATCGGTAAAGAGGAATTCAACGAGGAAATACTGTATAAACACTCGAAATCTCGTAGGCGGAACAGCATGACTATGAGCACTTGCAGTCTTAGTTCTAGTTGCTCGGGGGAAGGTGAGGCGAATTACGTCAAATCGACCATAATGAGCTTGAGCTCGGTAGGGGTTCTGCCCGACTTACGAAGCCCCGAATCCATCCAGAACGATATTGAATTTAAAGAGAAAATTCTCGCCGATATGTTGGATCTGAATAAATTTAAAGCGGAGGCGAATCCGCCAATTCACGACAATTTCAAGTTAGACTTAATCCAAGAGACTTCTAAATCTAAAGAGAACACTGCCTTAAAAGGGGGGAAATCCCGTGGGGGAAGCATTGAAAAGGACTGGTGTCTACCCGAGAAAGTGTCTTCGTCAATAAAAACGTATTCGCCTATAAAAGCGCCTTCTCCTATAAAAGCGTCTTCTACCATAAAAGCGTCTTCTCCCATAAAAGCATCTTCTCCCAGGAAAGAAGCATCATCCACGAAAGAAGCATATTTCCTCAGGAAAGAAGCGTTTTTACCCGAAACAGAAAGTTTTATAGCCGAGAACGAGGCATCTTTCCTCAGGAAAGAAACGTTTCTACCCAAAGATGCGTTTTTGGACAAGAAGACAGCGTTTTTCCCCAAGAAAGAGGAGTCTTTTCCTAGGAAAGAAGCGACTTTTTCTAAAAAAGAAGCGATTTTACCTGAAACAGAAAGTTTTATAGCTGAGAACGAAGCATCTTTACTCAGGAAAGAAACGTTTGTACCTAAAGATACGCTTTTGAACGAGAAGGCAGCGTTTTTCCCCAAAAAAGAAACGTCTTTTCCTAGGAAAGAAGCAACTTTTTCTAGGAAAGAAGCGACTTTTTCTAGGAAAGAATCGTTTTTACCCGAGAAACCAATTGCATTACATTTAAATGCCCAAGGACCCAGTAAACTAGTTGCCAATGGGGACAATTCTAAAGTAGAAGCTTCCCTACCTCATACAGAAATTGCACCAAAGTTTAACCAGCGGAAGCCCAGTGAAATTGCTCCCAATGGATTAGAAACGAATGCGGCTGCACCGCAGAAAGAACTCACACCAGATTTTAAAATAAACGCTCAAAATGTGACTGTGGAGTCACCTTCTAGCTCATACGGTGAGATTCCAGGTAAGTTTTGCTAATTTAGTCACCAACCAACCTCAATACTGTAAAAGTTTAAAATTCGAAATAAAGTCAGCAAATACCTCGTTAAAGAGTAGCAGATGATCATAAGTATAGCAGACTCGCGATAAAGTTGCGCTTGCGGTACTGGATAGACCGTTAAAGTTGCTACTCCCCTACTATCCCTACCATTGTCGAAAAATGTATATATTTTATTGCTCCTTGCGCGGTTGAATGGGCGCTAAAACTCGTTCGTTGTTCGAAAATTAGAGTGGGGGGATATCCGCGCAATTTTAACGATTGTATCCTGACAACTTTAACGGGCGCAACTTTAGGGGGAGTCGACTGTAGGTGGACTAACAATTGACCCACTGACGTTTAGCAGAAGCGGTGTTCTGGAAAAGTTCAACATTTCTAGATATTCTCTGTATTTTCCTTGCGAAGTTTGGTTAATTCCATTCCTATCGAAGAAAATGCCACTCGATAGGAATGAAATTTATTCTAATGCGTAGACCGTAAACCTGCACATTTATTAGGTTCAGGTTACCAAACGAAAACAAAGACCGGTTTTGGTATTTAAGTATTGAAACACATCTTTAACGCACTTTCTTTGTTCCAGCGTGTCTTAAAATCCCGAATGACTGGAAATTGTCAAATATAAAAGTCAATTTCACCTCAGCGAATGATAGTTCCTTATCAGATAGTTCTTTATGCGACTGGGAAGTGGTTTAAATTAAATTTGTTTCGTGTTAGTTCCCTCTTGATTCGTAGCAGCAAACTGCTATCAATTTTCGAAATATTTCTTTTATTGTAAGATATTTTCTTATTCTATTTTATAACCAGACATCACATTAATATCGAGCTTTTTTATTACTGGACATCGGATCGATTTTAAGCTTTTGTAATGAAACGAGCAAGTGCCAACACAAATTTATACACTTGATAAGGCCCCAAATTTTAGCTATAAAAATGGTTTGAGCTTCTATTCTTTTATTGTATAAATAACTAGCGCAACCTGTTTGAATTTGTGATATGATTAGTAAGCTAGTCAAATGTAACATTCAAAGTTTTAAAAATTTTCTTTACTGTTTTATATGTATTTGTTAGTCTTTTTTTTATTCCTATGTTTTGGCTGATTAACTGTTCCATTAGAATTTAATTTTGTATAATATTAGAAATCAATATCTTTGTAGTTATATATTTTTTTATTTTATGTAAATAAAGTTTATTGTTTCATTAATTGTGTCCATGATTCCCTCTCCTAGTTGTTTAGTATATCAGGGTAACTGCCCCCAATCAATTTTATTTAAAACAACTTCAGTAGTCGAGCTAATTTGGCGCAAATTGCCGGAATGGGTATCTAGTTGATACCTTTTTTCTTTTAATACTACGTTTTACTTTGATAGTATCTCTCTGAAGATGATAGCGTGGCTATCGAAACGCGTTAGAGCAATCTTTGGTGTTTTTTTAATCTTTTTTGGTTTCAGGGAACAATATTTGTATTTCAATTCATTGGAAAAATTAAAAATTCGTCCAACCGACTTTTTACATTTTAAAAATCCCTGGAAGGTCAATGAACTTTGAACAGCTCATAAATGTTGTACCTACTATCAATTAATGAACCTAAAAGGTACAAGACGTAACAAATTAGGTATATTTCTTTTTAAAACCTTGTTTGGAAGATACAGGAACTCGAAAATACTAAATAAATCTAATTTATTGTCTTTAGTCAACAACCGTATAAAAAAAAAGAATAACCTCTTCCTATTTCTGAAGTTTTAACAGTTTAAAAATACCTGCTTATTCCCAGGAAGAGGTCAATGAACTTTTGACATTTCAAAAACGCTGTGCCTACTTCTAATTTCTATGACCTTTTAGTAGATATTTCCCTGCAAATATTACTACCGCCGCACACACACGAAATTCAGATTGTGTCCGATTCAGAAGAAGGATAACCTCTTCCTGTCTCAGGTTTAACGGTTTAAAAATACCTGCTTATTCCAAGAAAGAGGTTAATGAACTTTTGACATTTCAAACATGCTCTGCGAACTTCTAATATCTATGACCTTTTGGTAGATATTTATCTGCAAATATTAATACTGCCGCACACACGAAATTCAAATTGTGTCGGATTCAGAAGAAGGATAACCTCTTCCTGTCTCTGAGGTTTTAACGGTTTAAAAATACCTGCTTATTCCCAGGAAGAGGTCAATGAGCTTTTGACATTTCAAAAATGCTGTGCCTACTTCTGATATCTATGACCTTTTGGTAGATATTTTCCTGCAAATATTAATACCGCCGCACACACATGAAATTCAGATTAAGTGTCCGATTCAGAAGAAGGATAACCTCTTCCTGTCTCTGAGGTTTTAACGGTTTAAAAATACCTGCTTATTCCCAGGAAGAGGTCAATGAACGTTTGACATTTCAAAAATGCTGTGCCTACTTCTAATATCTATGACCTTTTGGTAGATATTTCCCTGCAAATATTAATACTGCCGCACACACGAAATTCAGATTGTGTCCGATTCAGAAGAAGGATAACCTCTTCCTGTCTCAGGTTTTAACGGTTTAAAAATACCTGCTTATTCCAAGGAAGAGGTCAATGAACTTTTGACATTTCAAAAATGCTCTGCCTACTTTTAATATCTATGACCTTTTGGTAGATATTTCCCTGCAAATATTAATACCGCCGCACACACACGAAATTCAGATTAAGTGTCGGATTCAGAAGAAGGATAACCTCTTCCTGTCTCTGAGGTTTTAACAATTTAAAAATAGCTGCTTATTCCAAGGAAGAGGTCAATGAACTTTTGACATTTCAAAATTGCTGTGCCTACTTCTAATATCTATGACCTTTTGGTAGATATTTCCCTGCAAATATTAATACCGCCGCACACACACGAAATTCAGATTAAGTGTCCGATTCAGAAGAAGGATAACCTCTTCCTGTCTCTGAAGTTTTAACAGTTTAAAAATATCTGGTTATTCCCAGGAAGAGGTCAATGAACTTTTGACATTTCAAAAATGCTGTGCCTACTTCTAATATCTATTAACCTTTTGGTAGATATTTCTCTGCAAATATTAATACCGCCGCACACACATGAAATTCAGATTAAGTGTCTGATTCAGAAGAAGGATAACCTCATCTTGTCTCTGAGGTTTTAACAATTTAAAAATAGCTGCTTATTCCAAGGAAGAGGTCAATGTAATTTTGACATTTCAAAAATGCTGTGCCTACTTCTAATATCTATGACCTTTTGGTAGATATTTCCCTGCAAATATTAATACCGCCACACACACACGAAATTCAGATTAAGTGTCCGATTTAGAAACTCAGAAGTCAGACATTTGCTTGCAAATAATAATACATACGTAATTTAGTGTCCGAATCAAGAACTCAGAATTCAGTCGCCGCGCCAGCCACACACGCGCGGATTCCTAATCAAGTTTTAAGTTTCATAGAAATGCGTTTTGACATTTCGAAAATGCTGTCCTTACTCCCAATATCTATAAACTTTTGATAGTTTAAAAACGTCACACCAAGTATAGAGGTCAATGAAATTTGACATTTCAAAAATGCTGTTCCTACTTTTTCTGCTTTTGATAGATATTTTCCTGCAAACATTAATACCGCCGCACATACACGAAATTCAGATTAAGTGTCCGAATCAGGAACTCAGAATTCAGTCGCTGCGCCAGCCACACGCACGGATTCCTAATTCACTTTTAAATTTCATAGAAATGCGTCATGACATTTCGAAAATGCTGCGCCTACTTCCAATATCTATGAATTTTGATAGTTTAAAAACGTCACACCTACCGTTGATTGAATATATGTATTCAATCAACGCACCTACTAAGTATAGAGGTCAGCGAACATTTGACATTGCAAAAATGGTAAACCTACTTTTAGTGTGCGTTTACACCAGACTTTATTCCATACATTTCTCTCAGAGTACAATTAAAATAGTAGGTTTAACAGCTGCGTGTATGCTTTATATAGTTTAGTGACCTCTAAGCGTTAGTAGTTTAATCAATGTTACTCATTAAAACGTCAATTTTAAAAAATACAGTTTTCTTTTAATTTGTTTTTAAGTGTCATCTAGACGATTTTAAGTGCACTTTATCGTAAAAACTGTATTTACATAGTTTTTTTACGTTGAAGTAAAACTAAGCTCTAGTTAGTTTCCTAATTAGTTTAAACAAAGTATTTGATGAGGTAAATATTTCAGTAATAAAAAATTATATACTTTTTGCTACAACTAAACTATAGCGCTCTCTATATGTTAGTAGCAAAAGTGACGTCGCGTTCTCTATATGCTAGTAATAAAAGTAGTAAATTTTTGCGTGATTATTGCGTTGAAAGTAACAGATTCCTTTGTGTTTGTTATTGGATGACATCTTTGGTTTACTTACGTATTCTCAAATTACACCTCACCTTGATTCTTGTGACAACTGCATGCGTTTTACCCAAAATAATAATCAGTAGGAGTTCGCGTCTCGCTAATTAAAATACTAAGTTTTTGTATGGGGCTTAAATATAATTTATTACCGCAATGATACCCCTACGCTACACCAGAAACCTCTTTTTGAGGTCTATGTGCATCGTCTATTTATTCGCTTTTATATCGTTCTACATTCAAATTCCTGGTAAGTCAGAAGGGCCGTTTAAAATTTTGTGTTATCAGTGGTCATTTTTTGTTAAATTCGATTTCAATTAACGTGAAATTCGTACTTCGTAGCTTTGATGTTATTTTGTAATAAAAAGTGGAATTGTTTTATTTTGGGTTAATGGTCGTTTTAAACAGGTTTATATGGAGATAACGGCATTTTACCGGCGAAATCCGTCTTGGAGAACAGCAAGCACAAAACTCTTTCAGCCAAAGTACATTATCAGCCCACGCTTCTGTGGTTGGCCCCATATCTTGCACTGGACACAAACTATGCTTTGGATGTCTTAGCTCTTTTGGGAAGTTTCTTGGCTTTTACAGGGTAGGTAGTTGTTACATGTGCTCTTATAGCATATGTAACTTAAGGTGAATCAGGTTGTTATAGTGAATTAAGAAGTGCTTTTATGTTCAGTTAATTCGATCGTACTTGTAATTAATTTGGTTACATTCTTACCAAGGTGAGAGCGTAGACCAAGTGTAACTGTTATATCTTGTTATCAATTAATGAATTAAAAAGTGGTTTTGTGGCTAAACAATTTAGTCATCATTGACAAATCTGCTGAGAAACTTTTAGTAATTCTTATATTAGTGGTAGAAATGCAATTACCTTTAAACTATTGATGAATAGTCGACTTTGGCATAAGTTCAGTTAACCTGCAACAACTTTGCTTTTACCGCTAGTCCTTGACTGAAATTCAATCAACATGCCAGTTATGGTACCATTAAAAAAATTATTTCCTTAAATTATACGACAACGATATTTTCAATAAATAAATTATTTTAATTTAAATTGCTGTAAACTGGACCAAGTTTAAAAAATGTATCACCCTTTGACATAACATATTTGAAAAAAAAATCTAATGTCATTTTTTGACACCTGACGGAAACTAGGTTAGATTTTCCATAGAATAGAAAAATCAAAATAATACAGAACTCAAAAAATTAATTCTAGATAAAATTCAAGTATTAAAAATTGTAATAAGATAAAAAGAAATCAGAAAAGAAGACACTTAAATTAAATAGCGATGAATAGGTCAATGGCTATTAAAATGTTCAAATATTAATTTTAACAACGTAAAAGTAGGCATGAGATTTTTAAAATGTCGAAAGTTCATTGACCTTATTGGCCTTTGCCGAAATTGTGATTTCGCCAGCCAATTATTGAATTTTATAATTGTCTATTTTACGTTTATTAATTTTATTTAACATTTCTTCGGCCCAGTTTGGAAATATTTAAATTTTTATGGTTTGTTGACAATATTCTAAAACAGTTTTTGAAATATGACTACGTGATATTTAAATTTATTTAAAACGTAGTCATATTTCAAAAACTGTTAGAATATTGTCAACAAACAATAAAAATGTAAATATTTCCAAACTGGCCCAAAGAAATGTTAAATAAAATTAATAAACATAATATTTCCGGTCAATAAGAGTTCACCATGAAGAATATGTCTATTTTATATTGATTCGTTGGCCTTTGTCAAACTTACGAGTGCCAACTGTCGCTATAAATTTAATTCTGCTTGTCTGGGGTAACGTTGACTTCTACAATTTATGAAATTTGTAATAATTAATACGTATTAATTGTAAAAGAACAAATAAAATGATTACAAACCCATATTTAGTAGTAGCGTTGATTGAATACAATCAACGGTAGTAGGCACGAAGAACTTGAAACGCGGAAACTCTATGGACTTGCCGGCCTTTGGTGAATGAATATGACCAGCCAAGTTGTAGTATGGAAACTTGGAATTCATTTAATACCCAAGAACTATACTCTAGGCTTAATATTTATTTAAGTGGTTATTTTTAACAATTACATGAGCTTCTCAGGTTAGTATTTTCATAATATATTGCTAGTTTTTAAACTGAAAGTTGGGATAAATGATTATTTAAAATTTTCCAAATTTGAGGTCTTTGGAAGTCAAATGCAACAACATAACCTCATAGGTTTTGAAAAATCTGTATTTGAACTCTAGTTTGTGTTTGCTTATATTATTTGTTTTAGATTAAAATATTAAAGCATGCTTAATCTATTAATTGCTTGAAAATCTCTCCTCTAGCGGTTAATTATTCTTCTTTATAAAACGTACCATATTATTTTAAATTTCGTAAATAATAAAGTGCTGCCAAAGATTAAACATTTAAAACGGCATTCGGCTCGCAATGTCGAACATATTTTTTAGGTTAATAAACTTTTGACGTTTCAAAAATCGGATGCCTACTGCTAAATAGGTCAATGAACTATTGACATTTCAAAAATTCGATGCCTACGCTCAAAAGTAGGCATACAATTTTTGAACTGTCAATAGTTCATTGACCTTTCAAAAGCCAAATATATGGACTCATTATTCGCTAGACAATCGCCAAAAAAGTAAAAAACGCGTATCGTTCCCTTTTTGAGTATATTCTTAGCAGTTCACTTTCAAAAACATGTTTGACATTTGAAAAACCGGATGCCTGCGGGTAAAAAGGTCAATTGACATTTCAACAATTTCACGCCTACCCTGAATAGTAGGTACATCATTTTTGAACTTTCAATAGTTCGTTGACCTTTCGAAAGCCAAATATTTCGCTCTTTGTTTGCCAGACAATCGTTAAAGAAATAAAAAATATGTGTCATTGTCTCTTCCGGTAAATTGTTAGCAATTTACTTTCAAAAATATGTTTGACATTTGAAAAATCGGATGCCTACGGGTAAATAGGTCAATTGACATTTCAAAAATTGTACGCCTACCTTGAATAGTAAGCATATAGTTTTTGAACTGTCAATAGTTCGTTGACCTTTCAAATGCCAAATATTTCGATCTTTGTTCGCCAGACAATCGCCAAAGAAATAAGAAATGTGTCATTGTCTTTTTCGGTAAATTGTTAGCAATTTACTTTCAAAAATATGTATTACATTTGAAAAATCGGATGCCTACGGGTAAATAGGTCAATTGACATTTCAAAAATTGCACGCCTACCCTGAATAGTAAGCATATAGTTTTTGAACTGTCAATAGTTCGTTGACCTTTCAAATGCCAAATATTTCGATCTTTGTTCGCCAGACAATCGCCAAAGAAATAAGAAATGTGTGTCATTGTCTTTTTCGGTAAATTGTTAGCAATTTACTTTCAAAAATATGTTTGACATTTGAAAAATCGGATGCCTACGGGTAAATAGGTCAATTGACATTTCAACAATTGTACGCCTACCCTGAATAGTAAGCATATAGTTTTTGAACTGTCAATAGTTCGTTGACCTTTCAAATGCCAAATATTTTGCTCTTTGTTCGCCAGACAATCGCCAAAGAAATAAAAAATGTGTGTCATTGTCTTTTCCGGTAAATTGTTAGCAATTTACTTTCAAAAATATGTTTGACATTTAAAAAATCGGATGCCTACGGGTAAATAGGTCAATTAACATTTCAAAAATTTCGCTCAGCATAGTAGGCATATAATTTTTGAACTGTCAATAGTTCGTTGACCTTTTAAAAGTCAAATATTTCGCTCTCTATTCGCCAGACAATCGCCAAAGAAATAAAAAAAATGTGTGTCATTGCCTTTTTCGGTAAATTCTTAGCGGTTTACTTTCAAAAATATGCTTGACATTTGAAAAATCGGATGCCTAAAAGTAAATAGGTCAATTGACATTTCAAAAATTTTACGACTACGCTGAATAGTAGGTATCCAATTTTTAAATTGTCAATAGTTCATTGACCTTTCAAAAGCCAAATATTTCGCTCTTTGTTCGCCAGACAATCGCCAAAGATATAAGAAATGTGCGTTATTGTCTTTCGGTAAATTGTTAGCAATTTACTTTCAAAAATATGTTGGACATTTGAAAAATCGGATGCCTACGGGTAAATAGGTCAATTGACATTTCGAAAATTTCACGCCCACCCTGAATAGTAGGCATATAATTTTTGAACTGTCAATAGTTCATTGACCTTTCAAAAGTCAAATATTTCGCTCTTTGTTCACCAGACAATCGCCAAAAAAATAAAAAATGTGTGTCATTGTCTTTTTCGGTAAATTCTTAGCGGTTTACTTTCAAAAATATGTTTGACATTTAAAAAATCGGATGCCTACGGGTAAATAGGTCAATTGACATTGACATTCCAAAAATTTCACTCCTACTCTAAACAGTAGGCATCCAATTTTTGAACTGTCAATAGTTCATTGACCTTTCAAAAGCCAAATGTTTCGCTGTTTGTGCGCTAGACGATCACGAAAGAAATAAAAAATGTGTGGCGCTGCCTTTTTAAATTAATTCTTAGCAGTTTACTTTCAATAGTATGTTTGACACTTAAAAAATCGGATGCCTACGAGTAAATAGGTCAATTGACATTGACATTTTAAAAATTTTACGCCTACACTAAAAAGTAGGCATCCAATTTTTGAACTGTCAATAGTTCATTGACCCTTCAAAAGCTAAATGTTTCGCTCTTTGTTCGCTAGACAATCGCCAAAGAAATAAAAAATGTGTGTCATTGTTTTGGGTAAATTCTTTGCAGTTTACTTTCATAACTATCAAATTTTAATAACGATTAAAACAACAACAGTTTACTTTCAAAAATTTGTTTGGATATATCGATGTTGTAATGACATGAAATTTTATTTTATTTGTATAATATTAAGATACTATTTTTCTAAACTTAAGTAACATGAAATAGTCTGCACATTAGTTGATACCAACGCCGCTTAAGAGTGAAAAAAGTAAGAAAACTGTATTAAACGTTTTATTTTTAGATTTGTTTCCCAAAAGTTCTGCACGTTACCCTTATTTGCTGGCTTATGGTCGCTGTATTTCTCCCTATACCAGATTGGGCAAACTTTTGTCGTCAATCACTAGTAAGTATAAAATCTGTTGTTTTTTTTAACTATCCGTTCCCTCCTAAGTCTACAAATGGATTTTTCCAGCGATGAATTCCTGCTGGAAGCTGGATTTATTACCCTTTTGGTCGCCCCACTGTTGCCGACTAAAAAGAAACCACAGAGCAAGTCGCACTGGGGGTCCCCCAGCAACATGATCTCCCTGTGGCTGGTCAGGTGGCTTCTCTTCCGATTTTTACTCACCTCGGGATTGGCCAAGCTAATCAGTGGGTGCCCAAAATGGTGGACTTTGTCCGGTAAGTGGTTTTGTTTGTACTACGTATATCCACTGGAGAGGTTGATTTCGAGATAAATACGAAATTTGAGATTATTTTCACTAAATTTGGAGTCAACTCCTCACTCCACCTTAACTCCTTTAACTAAGAATTTGATCTTGCTGTAGAAGTTTAGTGAAGAATTAAAGTTAAATTAGAGATACTGAATTTCAGGTTATGTCTTTTTATTAGTTATTACTTTTTTCTCCCAAAATGTTTTACCTTTTTACTCAAAATTATAACTTTCTCGAGGTGGTAGGGAATCTTGAAATTGTGCATTTGTAGTCCAAGTACAGTAATGTTCGCTTATAATGAACTTGCTTATTGCTTATTACGAATTTTTACTTATAAACGAACCAATCTGTAAGCTACAGACTGGTAGAAGGTATTAGATATAGATTAGTTATAGATTATTGTTTTGGTGGAACGGACAGTCTTTGGTTATCTTCAAAAATTGAAATACAAATCTTGCCCGCTGAAACCAAAAAAGGTTAAAAAACACAACAAAGGTTGCTCTAGCGCGTTTCGACAGCCAAGCTGATGAAGAGATACCTCTCGGAAGATGATAGCTTGGAAGTCGAAACGCCTTAGAGTTGTCTTTTTTAATCTTTCTTGGTTTCAGGGGACAAGATTTGTATTTCAATGTTTATAGATTATTGTGTTAATGGTCATTTATCATTCAGTATGAATTTCGCTTTTAACGAATCAATTTCTTCAGTCCATTGAGGTTTGTTATGAGCTGACATCACTGTACATAAAAAAGTTGAATTTTAACATTCTTTTTTACGATTTTTGTTTCATTGTGACATTTCAGCGTTCGAGTACCACTTCCAGTCGATGCCTTTACCAACTCCCCTTTCGTGGTATGCCCAACATATTCCAAAGTGGGGATTAAGCCTCGTTAATGTGTTTGCTAACGTTGCCGAGTTGATTTTGCCATTTATGTTCTTTGTCCCAATCAGGAGCGCGAGAATAACCGGATTTGTGTTCCAAGTAAGTGACTAATTGTTTGAGTTTGTTCAGTGAGACTTTCCATCAGTGTAACTCACTTTTATATTCAATGATATTAAAACTGCTGCCTTTAATTAGTAAAATGTGTTTTAATTATTTGTTTCGTTTCAGATATTTTTGCAAATTTGCATCGTCCTTACTGGTAATTACAACTTTGTCAATTTGTTATTGGTGACTCTGTTACTGTCGTTATTGGATGATCAGTTCTTCTACGGAAGGAAAAAAGAACAAAGCGAAACGGCTTTCATTGGCAAAATAACCAATTTCCTTATCCACGGTTTCATCTTTTATGGTGTCGTGTATTTCTATAACTTGAAGTTTAACGGCGGCATAGTTGAGTCCAAAATTGGTGAGTACAATTCTCTCGTTTCTCAACAAAAATTCCTTCGCTTGCAATACAAATTCCCTCATTTCGCAATACAAATTCCCTTATTTTGAAATAAACATTCCCCCGCTTCGAAGTAAAAGTTCTTTCGTTTCGAAGTACAAATTGCTTTGAAGTCTTCTTCGTTTTAGAAGTAATTTTTTCGTTTTAGGGTACTCCAAAGATCAATTTGATTTTGTTCTGAAGCAAGGCCTCATGCTCACGATTTACTACGGCTTAATATCTTTGGGTCTGACTGTTTTCAAAACGCTTTCACTGGTTTTGTTCGATAATCAGAGCGGCACGTCCAAATTGGCTAATGTCGCCACGACGCTACTCTATTCGGCGGCGGCGCTATTTCTATTTATATCGAGCACGGTAAGATTGTAATTCTTCATTTAGCTTTTTAAACAAAAGTGTTTCACAGGTGCCTCTTGCTTCGTTACACTCTGCTACAAATTCAACTGTTCACCCCTCAGCAAGAAATGCTTATGTCAGATTACATAAATTACACGCTGTTAATCAGTATGGACTATTCACAAAAATGACCGGGCTGGATGGAAGACCGGAAATCGTGCTTGAGGGGGCCGATGACATAGAAGGACCTTGGAAGGAGTACAATTTCTTGTACAAGCCAGGGAATGTTAACCACTCCTTACCATTTGTTGGTTAGTCTTAGCAGCTGACTTATGTATAGTTTGTTCTAGGGATGTCGATTCCTTTTTAAAATTATCGATTTTTGGATCGATTCGAACCGTGAGCAAAAGTATCGAAACGTCGAAATTTCGAGAAAAAGCCAAAATTTTGAAATATTTTGAGAAAAAAAGTCGAGATTTCGAGAAAAAAAGTCAAATTTCGAAAAAAAAGTCGAAATTTTGACTTTAAAGTCGAAATGTTGACTTTAAAGTCGAAATGTTGACTTTAAAGTCGAAATTTCCAAAAAAAATGTCGAAATTTCGATTTTAAGGCCAAAATTTCGAGAAAAAATTTGAAATTTGAGACAAAAATTCGAAGTGTGAGAAAAAAAGTCGCAATTTCTAAAAATTACATTTATTTAATCGATGTTCTTTCTACGCCTTTGTAACATTTCGAAAAAGTTGAAATTTCCAGAAAAAAGCCCAAATTTCCAGAAAAAAAGTCGAATTTTGAGGAAAAAGTCGAATTTTGAGGAAAAAGTCGAAATTTAAGAAAAAATCGAAATTATGAGAAAAAAAAGTCGAAATTTTGAGTTTAAAGTCGACATTTCGAGAAGAAAGTCGAAATTTGAGAAAGACGTCGAAATTTCAAGAAAATAGTCGAAATTTCGATGTATTTCGAGAAAAAAGTCGACATTTGAGAAAAAAGTCGAGATTTCGAGAAAAAAATCGAAATTTCGAGAAAAAAAAGTCGAAATTTCCAGAAAAGGGTCGAAATTTCGAGAAAAAAATTGAAATTTACGAGAAAAGTCGAAATTTTGAAAAAAAAAAGTCGAAATTTTGAGTTAAAGTCGAAATTTTGAGAAAAATATCGAAATGTCGATATTAAGGTCAAAATTTCGAGAAAATGGTTAAAATTTGAAAAAAAAAACGAAATTTCGGAAAAAAGGTCGAAATTTGAGAAAAAAGTCGAAATTTCGCGAAAAAAAGTCGAAATTTTCAGAAAAAAGTCGAAATTTCGGAAAAAAAATCGCAATTTGCGAGAAAAATCGAAATTTCGAGAAAAAAAGACGAAATTTTGACTTTCAAGTCGAAATTTCGAAATATTTCGAGAAAAAAGTCGAAATTTTGAGTTTAATGTCGAAATTTCGAAAAAAAAGGCGAAATTTCGAAATATTTCGAGAAAAAAATCGAAATTTGAGAAAATAGTCGAGATTTCCAGAAAAAAGTCGAAATTTTGCAAAAAAAATTAGAAATTTTGAGAAAAAGGTCGAAATTTTGAGAAAAAAATTCGAAATGTGGGAAAAAAAGTCGAAATTTCTAAAAATAACATTTTTTTAATCGATGTTCTTTCTACGCCTTTGTAACATTTCGAAAAAGTTGAAATTTCCAGAAAAAAGCCCAAATTTCCAGAAAAAAAGTCGAATTTTGAGAAAAAAGTCGAAATTTAAGAAAAAATCGAAATTTTGAGAAAAAAAGACGACATTTCGAGGGAAAATTGAAATAATCGATTTTTCGATTAATCGGATCTCGGACCGACATCCCCAGTTTTTTCTAAACCTTTTACTTTTTTTGTCAGAATTTGTGTTATTTCTCAAAATTTAAATTTATTTTGAAAATGTTGACTTTTTGGAAATTTACGTTTAAGGTCAAATTGTATAGTAATAAGTTTTTTTAGAATGTGGCGCCTTTAACTCGAAATTTTTTCTGTTAATTAAAATTTTAATTGTGTTTCTTAAGCATTTCAACGGTTTTCTTAAGCATTTTAACAGTTTTCTTAAGCATGTCAACAATTTTCTTAAAGTTTCAACTTTGGCAAAGAAATTTCGACTTTTAGTTCAAAACTAGACGTTTCGTTTTCACACAATTTAAAATTTTTGACTTTAAAAACTACTGATCAGACTTCGATGACACCTGCATTTGAAATTTGCCTGTGAGAGCTAAAAAAAAACTACTGCAAATTTTCAACTTGTAACTCGAAATGTAAGACTTATTTAAGATTTTGGCTTTCTCTTGAAATTAAATTCTTCTGGAAAAAAATTAAAATTTTCAACCTTTTTGTCAAACGTCCCATTTTTTAGAAGTTAGACTTTCTTCTGAATAAATAAACTAAAAGATGCAAAGCTGGGTGTCTTTATAATCTTATGTTGTAGCTCCTTATTCGCCTCGAGTGGATTGGCAGATGTACTGGGCCGCCTACAGTACATACGAGCACCAACCCTGGCTTCTGTCGCTGACCCATCGGTTGCTGTCAGGCGGCAAAGAAGCCACCGTACTTCTAGACATCCACCACTCGCCGTTCGTAAAACAACCCCCCAAATACATCAGAGCTCTCCTATACAAATACAAATACACCACTTGGTCCCAAAGGTAGTAGTAGATCGTCCCCCGATTTCGTTGTTAACGCAAAGTTTTCAGGCGGCAAGAATCCTGGTTCACCAGGGAGAAAGTCGGCGAGTATTTCCCCCCGTTCTCCAAGGATTCCCCCGCTTTGGTCGACTATTTAAAAGCTAGGAATCTGTTCCCTACGCCGGCGAAAGTTTCCGTTAGTCCTATTTGGAAGCAAGTTTTGGATAGCGTTCGGTATGTGGCGAGCCACCTGGAGCCGACATTGCTGTTGTGGTCCGTTTTTACCGCTGGTTGCGCCATTATTACCACCGCGGGTAAAAGCAAGTAATCGGTTGTGTCGAACTTTTGCAACCTCAGGGGTAAATAGCGGGCATATGTTTGCACAAGTTACGCGGTTCGAGCATTTAGTTTTTCTTATGTTCTCACTTTCTGAAGATTGAATTGTTTTGGAAAAATCTCATTTTTTTTTTACTGTTAGTGGGCGCACTTATGTGATTATTAACTTGAAGTCGATGCCAGTAATGAAATATGTGGACCCAGTTTGAGCTACGGTTAACTACTCGTTCACATGCCCTATAGCACTCTAATAGAAATAGTTTGTAAAATGAATATTTATGTTTGTTTTCTTAAGATTTTTATTGTTAATTATATTTTCTATTGACTGAATTACATTAAAAATCAGCTTAATTATAATTGTGTTTAAATTTAAAAGTATGTGAATTCTAAGTTTTGCTTTTATAAGAATTTTTCAGGTTTTTTATATTAATTATCCATGACCTGTAATAAAAACTTATAATAAAAAATGTTTGTGTTTTATTTCTTTATTTCCACAATTTTCAAAATTTTGATTTGTGTTTTAAGATTTCGATTTTTGTTTTTAAGTTTTTGCCTTTGTTAAATTTGGCTTTTTCAAAATGTTGACTGCTTTAAAAAATTCTTATTTTTTTGAACATATTGACCCTTTTTATATTTTTTACTCTTTTGGAATAGCTACAGTTTCAAAATTTCAATTTTTTTTCTTAAAAAACATTTCCAGAATTATTACTTTATTCAAGATGTTGATTTTTCTCAACACTTTGACTTATTTTGAAACTTGATTCTTAGGAATTACGATTTATTTCAAAATTTTAACATTTTCAAAAACTTCGACATCAGAAATTTTCCACTATCAGAATTTCCATTTACCTGAAAATTGTGAGATATTTCGAGAATTTTGCTTTTTTCTAAATTTTATTTTTTATCCAAATTTTGAATTTTTTGTCCATTTTTAACTTTTTTTTTGAAAGATTCTGGTTTTTGTATGACATTGAATGTTAAAATGTTGATTTTTTATTGTTGAAAGTGTTAACGGGCAAGAGTTCAACATTTATTGAAGTTCCGACCCTTTTTGAAAGCTTTTTAAAATTTGAATTGCTTCTCGACTTTTTTTTTTTTTGAAAATTTTAATTTGTTAGAAATTGTTAAATTTTGTTATTATTTCGAATTTATTTTGGAATTTCGAATTTTTTTAAATTTTCATCTTTTTATCGAAAATACAATTTTTTGAAATTGTAAACTTTTTCAAGATTACCATCTTTTTTTAAAAATTTCGACCTTTTTTCCAAAATTTTCACTTTTTGTGGATTTGTTTTGGAAAATTTGACTTTCTTTTTGACAATTCTGATCACTTTGAATAACTTGATTTTTCAAATTTTTACTTTCCCGAGATTGAGTTCTAAATTTGGTATTTTTTGAAAATTTCGTTATTTCTAAACTTCGACTATTTTTCAAAATTTTGATTCGTTTGAACATTTCGACCACTTCATAAAATTTTGATTTAGAACATTTTAACTATTAAGTTTCGAATTTTTTTTGGAAATTGTGCCCTTTTTTAAATTTTACATGTTTTTCTTTGAAAATTCGAATTTCAGGATATAGTTTAAATGTTTAGTAAACTTTAAGTTGATATTTTAAGGTTAAAAGTACACACCAGAGACTATACAGTTAGTTTCTCTATGGTACACACAGTTGATATAGAAGTCGACAAGAAAGTGCAATTATTTCAAAGTTTTTTATTAACGGTTTAAATATAATCTCAAAAATCAATGAGTTTAGTCGTGAAATCTTCCAATCAACCAAACATAAAAGCAGTAAGGTCTAGATTTATATTACAATTACAATAAGAATAAATTTATTTTTATTACAATTACAATAGAATTGAATTTATTTTAAGATTATTTGGAGTCAGCTGTCTAAATCAAATTTATTTTTTTCATACGTCACTAGTTCATTTAACAATTCTTCATCATTTAACAGCGGATCGGTTTCAATATCACAACTTTTCGAATTTTCGCTCTTCAGTATCAAATCCAGCTTTTGTATGTCAATCAGATCTTTGCTAAAGTCGTCTGTATATTCATTTTGGTTCACGAAACGCTCTGCCATCGTCTTCTTCAGGTTCTTCAAACTATTTTGAATATTTTTCCTAAAGAGCGCCTTCCTAGTAGTCTTCTTATATGTACCAGGCTTCTGCACATTAGCGCTTGTGGGAGGCGGTGACGAATCCCCAGTGGGTCCCCATGATGAATTCCCAATGGGCCCCCATGATGAATTCCCAGTGGGCCCCGATGATGAATTCCCAACGCACCCTGACAACGAACTCCCAGTGGGCCCCAATGATGAACTCCCAGCGGGCCCCAATGATGAACTCCTAGTGGGCCCCGACGACGAACTCCCAGTGGACCACTTCAAAAAAGCATCTTTGTCGTTAACGCTCTTCACAACAGTTTTCTCGTTGCCGTCCTTATCTTTGACTTTATCCATGAGATACATCGTTGGGTTCTTTTGGTTCTTCAGCAGCTCCTGCACCACGCTTTTATCGATTGGAATCAAATTGTTTGAACCGCTCGCTTTGGCGGGATATGGCATTCGCGTGGGGATGATTTTGATTGTTTTGGCGGGAACAACTTCTTCGCTTCGTTGCTGTTTCGGTAGCTTCCGCTTGCGTAGTTTCAACTGGGGCGGCTTCCACTCCGCTTTACTCTTCTCCGTCGTATTTAGGCACAATTCAGTCTCCAACAGGAAGTTATTGGGGGGTTCCATCGACAGGAACGAGGGCCAGTTAAACAATGCGGAGAATCGCTCGATAAACTCATCCTCTTCAGGAGTTTGCGAATCCGATTTCGGCTTCCGCGGCTTGTATCTTTTATTGGCCAGCAACAGAGTCTTGAGACCAGTCAACGTATCAACGTTTGGGGGCACCAAACTCCTCGCAGCGAATGAAGCCTGTCGGCTCTTAAAAGAGTTTAAAATTCTGACGTCTAATTCATCTAATTGGTCGCTGGTATTGACCTCGTTGGGTATCTCGAGTTCGACGCCCAAATGTCCCAGAAGTAACCCCATGTTGTCGGTGACTTCTTTAATCGCTTTCTCCTCGATTTTTTCCTCGCCTAAAGCGTTGTAAGTTTTGCTGAAGAAGTCAATAAGCATGGCGTCGAGGTTTTTGATTTCTGGGTCCTCGAGTTTGCGTTTTATGGCGTGCTTTTTCTGCGGATTCTGTATTCCCAGCATCGTTTCGATTTCTTTCAAAGTGGGTAGGGTTTTGTCTTTAAATTGGTTTGCCATATGTCGGATGAAGTGATAATTCTTTTGGTCCTCTTGTAGTTTGTGGTGTTTCCTCCTTGGCACTTTCGATAGGGAAGCGTTCGGATTTTTCTCTAGAAACCTTTTGATGAAGAGGTACCTACAAAAAAAAATAGTTTCATTGCTTAGAGGAAACTCTCTTCTATCTAAAAAGCTACATAACAACTAATTTGGTACAACATTAGCTGATGTAACCAGTTTTATGGTGAAAAATCGAATTTTTGGTACATCATGATCATGGTCGTAGTTTGCTCATTTTTGCAAAAAATGAACCAAATACCAAACTCTGAGCTCAGAAACAAAATAACAGTTTATCGACTAAACCAAACAAATTTCTAATGACATTAATATTTCTCATAGAAGATTTTTTGGTTGACTTAGTTATAGAGAAAAGTGGAACCTTCAAACTGAAATTTTGGAACAATACTTAAATTTACAGTCAAAATCAAAATTTTGAGTTGAATTTCAATCAAGTCGTTGAGGGATAGAAACTTTGTGAAATTTCAGCCCTGACATTGAAATTCCGGAGAAAAAAAACATATTCCAGATTTGGGTCGATGTTACGAGTAATGTGGAAAATTGTCAACAATAAAATTGAGTTTACAATTGAATTTATGAGAAAGAAAGAAAAAAAAATAATAAAAACTTTGGGGATGAAGTTGTATGTTAAAGAAAAAATAATAATTCGAATAAAACACAGACATTTTGAAGATTTTGCAAAAACTTCAAAATTAAAAAAAAACATTAAAACAAAACAAAATTTAAAAAATTTGGAATAATACAATTATCAAGAAAAGTTGAACTTTCAAAAAGTGTAGGTTTGTAAGTAAATTAACTTTAAAAAAATTGAAACACAGAACTTGTCCCCTGAAACCAAGAAAAATTAAAAAACACAACAAAGGTTGCTCTAACGCGTTTCGACAGCCAAGCTGTCATCTTCAGAGAGAAACTCTTTCTCTCTGAAGATGACAGCTTGGCTGTCGAAACGCGTTAGAGCAACCTTTGTTGTGTTTTTTAATTTTTCTTGGTTTCAGGGGACAAGTTCTGTGTTTCAATTTTTGAAGATAACCAAGGACCAGTCCGTTCCATCAAAATCAAACATAAATTAACTTTGACAAAAACCAAATATTTCAAAAAAAAGTGGAAGTTACCAATAATTATCATTTAATAATTAATTTTTAAAGAGACAAATTTCAAAAATAAGTCGAAATTTAAAAAAAAATGCTACTTTTCAAATAGTTACATTTTTAAAGTCAAACTTTTCAAAAAAGTCTAAAGTTTGAGAAAAATCCGAAATTTTGAAAAAGTTGTATTTTTCAAAACTCAAAATTTTTTTAAAAAAAAAGCCGACATTTTTCAAGAAAATGCCGAAATTTTTCAAAAAACATCCGAAATTTTCAAAAAACCTCGAAATTTTGTAAAATGTATTTTTTTCGAAACGTAGCAATTTTTCAAATAATTCGAAATTTTCACAATTTGGAAAAATATTCGAAAAATTTGCGAGAAAAAAGCTGCATTTAAACAAAAAAAGACAAATTTCGAGAAAAAAGGTCGAAATTTCTAAAAAAACCTCGAAATTTTGAAGAGGAAGTGGAAATTTGGGAAAGTCAAGGTTTGAGAAAGTCGAAATTTATAGAAAAAGTCGAATTTACAGAAAAAGTCGAATTTACAGAAAAAGTCGAATTTGCAGGAAAAGTCGAATTTGCAGGAAAAGTCGAAATTTGTAGGAAAGGTCGAACTTTGAAGAAAACAGTTCAAATTAGGAATCAAATCGAAATTTCGGTAGAAAAATCGAAATTTGGGAAACTGTGATTCCGCACCTTTGGATGAGCTGCGCCCTCGGCCGCTTGATTAGCAGGCGGAGGGCGTTCCAGCCTTCGGAGTCTTGGCTCTCCCCACACTTCATTATCATCTCGTCATCCTCTACGGTAAAGCTACCCTTCCTGAAATCCATCTCCATGATGTAAAAGTGATTCTTAATTTGCATTTGCGAACGATGGGGCATATATCTGGCGTATTTGGAGAAATTTTTTCCAAGTCGATCGTGCAAACAATGCAGCAGTATGTCTTCAGCCTCACTGAACTTTCCAACTAATCTATTGCTCGAGGACAAGTAATGACGATATCTGTGGGCCAGTTGTTCCTTTGATCGATCAGTGAAGTACTGGGCCACCGTCTTCCAGGGTATATGGGTGCCGATCCTTACGGTTTCTATCACATCTAACAGGAAGTCGTCTTCGGTTTTGGTGAATTTAGACTTTTTGAACTTGTCGCAAAGGTTGCTAAAATAGTGAAGGCAGCAGGAGAAGGCCGATCTATTTGTACCGAGAGTGAGGGCGATGTTGTCCCAATCCTGGTAGTCGTACTCGGCGGCGATGGTGTGAATCCGCTCGTTCTCATCGTCTGTCCACTCGGATTTGTTGATAAGCGGATGCAGATAAATATGCCAGAAAGTTTTACATTCGTCCACTGTGTGTTTCTCTAAAACCAAAATATGATCACTCACAAATTTTCACTGATTGTAATAATAATAATAAACACCCAAGGTGATCGTTTCTTCAGATTTCAAAGTGAAATCATTTTAATTGAATTTTGTTTTATTTTAAACTAAATTTGAAAAAATGTGTTGAATTTTGCTTCGTTTAGATTGACATTTCCAACCCTTACTTGGTGGAATTCCTTAATATTCATAACTATTACACTTTATTAACGCTAAAGCACTGAACTAAACACTGTGGCTTGTGATTAAGTCCAAAGACGATTTCACCCCTTTTCCACATCGGCAATTAAATAAATAATTACGCAATACGTATTTCGCCAGCAGAAAAAATGCCAGTTCTGCTGGTGAAATACGTATCGCGTAATTATTTATTTTATTGCCGATGTGGTAAAGGGGTGAAACCTTCTTTGGACTTTATTAACGATAAAAACGCAACAGAAATTAAAAATTCCACAATGTTTCGATAAATATTTGCAATTATGTACTATAATTGCCACCAAATGAAGCAAAATTCAAACTTTTTCAAATTTAGTTTAAAATTCAAGAATGACTGTATTAAATAGGTTTAATGTTCCTATGGACACGAAATGCGGTTGACCACAAACCTTTAAGAAAAACGTCGGCTATCCTGTGCCAATCAACGTGTTCGTTCGAATTCACAGGGGGTACGTCGTCGGCCCCGATTTCCTTTAGCATCCGCAGCTTGTCCTCGCACTCCGCTATACTTTCCAAAACTTCGAGTTTCTCCTCTGCACTAAGGCTGCTCTCTTTTGCTGTCAAACGCGTTCTCAGCCTGATAAGATTCTGATTCATCTGCCTCTGCCTGTTGACGTTGTAATTTAACCTAACCGAACGAATCAAAATATCACACTCCATCTTTGACCATCGATTGCACGCCGTTATATCGTAATAGTTCAATTCTTTGTCCTCCACTCTTCTAATAGTGTCCGAGTTTGGTAAACAAGGGAATAATTTTTGGTCTTTAAAATAGGGAGCAGCCAATCTGTACATATTCGTACAAGTACTAGGTGTTTGGCTCAGTTTGGTCAGCAACTGTTTCTTAACTTCGATATTACCCTGACATTCAATTAGAAGATCCTTGACTTTTTTATACAACATTATCAGGTGCAAATTCTTATTTCTATTAAGTAATAAGAGTTCCGCAAGTTCGGGATCCCGGCATTGATCTATGATTTGCTTTTCCTCAGATTTCAATATTATGTTTTCTACGTCGTCGCGAATCGTTGGCATTTCGAGTTTTATTTCAGATATTTCGATGTCGGAATCGCCACTTTCCTCCTCCTGGAAATTCAGATCAGTTTGCATGTTGGTGACAAGTGTGTTACTTACCTCTTCATTCTCGCTTTCGCTGCTCATGAAAGCGCCACATTCGAACTTAATTGCACCCTGGATAATAAAAATGAATCATATAGATCACCAGATAGAGTAATTAGGAGCAAATAGTCTTCTTGGCTAGGAGTTATTTCTTACCTGAGATGAAGTTGCTTCATTTGGTACCTCAGTGATGTTCTTGATGTCCGTTTCATCAGAATCCATTTTGATGCAAGTTTTTAACTATGTGATCCTACCAGTAAACGGTAATTACTGCCTAAGTCACTGAAAAATCTAAAATAATAACAATAAACATAATTATAACCTTGAAAACGTAATCTTCTTCTTCTTTGTGGTGGTAAGTTGTCAAAATTCAGTGGGGCCAACATTGACTCGACTGATTGATTTGAACTACGAACATAGAGCAAATTAAATGGGATAAAGCTAGCCACACATGAACGATTTTTCGATTAATAGAATCAATAAGTAATCGTATGTTTTTTTCGCTACGTTCGGGTCCTCTTCTAACAAGACATCACAAATTACAGCACACTTGATTACTTTTTCATTTGAACACCCCATTCCTTGTTTGTTTTGAGATTATTATCCCAAAATTTCGGTTTTTATGTCAGAATTTCGACTTTTACTAAAAATGTTGATGTTCCTGACAACATTTCAAGTTCAAAATCATAATTTTACAAGAAAAAATATAAACATCCAAATTTAAAGTCGAACTCTTAAGATTAAAGTAGAAATTTTGGAATCTTGGGAATTTTTATACGGAATGACTCAGTTATAATGCTCCTAATTTTCAGAGAATGCAGAAAAAATGAGTATAACACGAATACGGCATTAAATAAAAATTAAATGCGTAGTGCGACGTACGTAGAACATCAATAAAAAAATTAAAATTTCGAGATGAAATCAAAACTTCGAATTTAATCGCGAACCTTCAAATTTTTGAAAAGTTGATATTTAGACTTTATATCTCGAAATTTCGACTTTTTTCTTAAGATTCCGACTTTTTTCCCAAAATTTCGACTTTTTTCCCAAAATTTCGACTTTTTTTTTAAATTTCGAATTTTTTTTCAAAATTTTAAATTTTTCACAGTTTCGGCTTTTTTTCTCAAATTTTGACTTATTTTTCAAAATTTCGATTTTTTTCTCAAAATTTCGATTTTTTTCTCAAAATTTCGACTTTATCTCAAAATTTCGAGTTTAAAGTCAACTATTAGACTTTTTTTCAAAATTTCGAGTTTTTCTTCAAGATTTCGAGTTTTAAATCAACATTTCGAGTTTAAAACCGAAATTCGGACTTCGACTCCAAAATTTTAATTTTTTTTAAGATGAAAATTAAAATTTCGATTACAAACACGAAATTTTGATTTTTTTCTCGACTTTTCCTTTTAAATTTCAAATTCATATCGACCGATTTATGCTCTGTAGCCAGGTTTCTACTATTTTATCAAAAAATGCAGAAGAAATATCTAAATTTTGAGGTTAAAGTGAAAACTCAGAGCTTAACACGAAGGTGTAAAATGAATTTGAAAAAAAATTAAAAAATTTCGACGTTTTTCTCCCGAAATGTCCAATTTTTTCTCGATTTTTAGTGTGTTTTGTCGATATTTTGACGTTTTTTCTAGGTATGTTGACTTAAATCTCGAAATTTTGACTTTAAACTCGAAATATCAATTGTTTTCTCAAACTGTTGCTTTTAATATCAAAATTTCGACTCTAAAATCGAAATATTGATTTTTTTTCTTCGTAATTTCGACTTTAATCTCGAAATTTTGAGGAAAAATCGAAATTTTTGTAATTAAAAGTTGACATCACCGAACATAGCCTACTACCAACTGTCAATATTGTTTAGAAAGAAGTGTGGTGGGGCGCAACTGTCATCTGTTTGACCTAACCATAGAATAGGAAAATTTCGGGATTAAAGTCGAAATATCGACTTTAAACTCGAAATTTCGACTGTAAACCCAACATTTTGACTCTCATCTCGAAATTCCGAGAAAAAAGTCGAAATTTTGATAACAAGGTCAGCATTTTTGGATTAAATCAAAATTTCGAATTTTCTCTCTATATTTTGAGTTTTTTTTCGATATTTCGACTTTTTTTTTCAAAATTTTGGCTCAAATCTTGCATTTTCAACTTTGAACTCGAAATTTAGACTTTTTTCTCGAAATTTTGATTTAAATCTCGAAATTTCAACTTTAAACTCGAAATTTTAAGTTTTTTCTCGAACTCGTGTTTGTGATATCGAAATGTCGACTTATTTTTTCTCGAAATTTGGACCTTTATCTCGCAATTTCAAGGAAAAGTCGAATTTTGATAATTAAAAATTGAAATCACTGAACGTAGCCCACTACCAACTGTCAATATTGTTTGGAAAGGGGTGTAGTGAGGCCCAACTGTCAAATGTTTATCCTAACCATAGAATATGAAAATTTCGGGATTAAAGTCGAAATTTCGACTTTAAACGCCAAATTTCAACTTGAAACCCGACATTTTGACTCTAACTGTCGAAATTCCCAGGAAAAGGTCGAAATTTTGAAATAAAAGTCGAAATTTTGGGATTTGAATCGACATTTTTGAATTAAAATGGAAATTTCGAATCTTTTCCCGATATTTTCAGTTTTCTTTCGATATTTTGACTTTTTTCTGGAAATTTTGGCTCAAATTTCGAATTTTCGGCTTCGGATTCGAAATTTAAACTTTTTTCTCGAAATTTTGACTTAAATCTCGAAATTTCAACTTTAAACTCGAAATTTTAACTTTTCTCCCGAACTCTTGTTTTTAATATCGAAATGTCGACTTATTTTTCCTGGAAATTTGGACCTTTATCTCGCAATTTCGAGAAAAAGTCGAAATTTTGATAATTAAAAATTGAAATCACCGAACGTAGCCCACTACCAACTGTCAATATTGTTTGGAAAGGAGTGTAGTGGGGCGCAACTGTCAAATGTTTATCCTAACCATAGAATATGGAATTTTCGGGATTAAAGTCAAAATTTCGACTTTAAATGCCAAATTTCAACTTGAAACCCGACATTTTGACTCTAACTGTCGAAATTCCCAGGAAAAGGTCGAAATTTTGAAATAAAAGTCGAAATTTTGGGATTTGAATCGACATTTTTGAATTAAAATGGAAATTTCGAATCTTTTCCCGATATTTTGAGTTTTCTCTCGATATTTTGACTTTTTTCTCGAAATTTTGGCTCAAATCTCGAATTTTCGACTTCGGAATCGAAACTTAAACTTTTTTCTCGAAATTTTGACTTAAATCTCGAAATTTCAATTTTAAACTCGAAATTTTAACTTTTCTCCCGAACTCTTGTTTTTAATATCGAAATGTCGACTTATTTTTCCTGGAAATTTGGACCTTTATCTCGCAATTTCGAGAAAAAGTCGAAATTTTGATAATTAACAATTGAAATCACCGAACGTAGCCCACTACCAACTGTCAATATTGTTTGGAAAGGAGTGTAGTGGGGTGCAACTGTCAAATGTTTATCCTAACCATAGAATATGGAATTTTCGGGATTAAAGTCAAAATTTCGACTTTAAACGCCAAATTTCAACTTGAAACCCGACATTTTGACTCTAACTGTCGAAATTCCCAGGAAAAGGTCGAAATTTTGAAATAAAAGTCGAAATTTTGGGATTTGAATCGACATTTTTGAATGAAAATGGAAATTTCAAATTTTTTGTCGACATTAAACTCGACTTTAAACTCGAAATTTCAACTTTAAACGCAAAATTTTGACGCCTTTTTTTTCGAAATTTTTAAAATTTTTTCTCAAAATTTGCATTTTAATCTTGAAATGACTTTCTGGAAATTCCGAAATTAAAATCGAAATTTTGACTTTAATCTAATAATTTCGACTATTTTCTCGAAATTTCCAGATTAGAGTCGAAATTTCGAGTAAATAGTCGAAATTCCGATAAAAAAGTCGAAATTATTATTAGATTAAAGTCAAAATTTCGATTTTAATCTCGGAATTTCCAAAAAGTCATTTTATGATTAAAATGGAAATTTCCGAAAAAAACTGGAAACATTTCGAGAAAAATGGCGAAAATTCGATTTTAATCTTAGAATTTCGAGAAAATAGTCGAAATTCCGATAAAAAAGTCGAAATTATTATTAGATTAAAGTCAAAATTTCGATTTTAATCTCGGAATTTCCAAAAAGTCATTTTATGATTAAAATGGAAATTTCCGAAAAAAACTGGAAACATTTCGAGAAAAATGGCGAAAATTCGATTTTAATCTTAGAATTTCGAGCAAATAGTCGAAATTAAGATAAAAAAAGTCGAAATTATTATTAGTTTAAAGTCAAAATTTCGATTTTAATTTGGAAATTTCCAGAAAGTCATTTCAAGATTAAAATGGAAATTTCCGGAAAAAAATTCGAAAAATTTCGAGAAAATAGGCGAAAATTCGACTTTCATCTTAGAATTTCGAGAAAAAAAGTAGAGATTTCAACTTCAAGGTCGAAATTAAAAAAAATCTTTAAATTAATGCTCTTTCTACGTCTTTGCAGCTTAAAATTAAAATTTCGATTTTTTTCTCTGGAAATTTCGAGTTTAACGTCGAATTAATATCAAAATTTTATGCTCTATGATTAGAATGAGTCATGTTTACTGATTCTATTAAATATTTTAGAATAAGTCAGTTTCCATCTTATTAAAAGCAATACAAGAAGACTAAAGTCGAAATTTTGAGTTTCAAGTCGAAATTTTGAGTTTTAAGTCGCAATTTTGATTAATTTCTCGAAATTTCGAGTTAAAAGTCGAATTAATATCAACATTTTTGTGCTCTATGTTTGATCGGAAAAAATAGAGGAAGCATAGACAAGTTGTAATTAAAGGCGAAATTTCAAATTTAAAATTAAAACTTCGATTGTTTCTCGAAATGTCGATTATTTTTATCGAAATGTCGATTATTTTTATCGAAATGTCGATTACCTTTCTCGAAATATTGATTATCTTTCTCAAAATGTCGGTTATCTTTCTCGAAATGTCGGTTATCTTTCTCGAAATTTTCATGTCAGAGTCGAATTTTCCAAATTAATTTAAACATTTCGATATTACAACGGATATTCGATTTGAAACTCAATATGATTGACAGTTGGAGGTGGAATACGTTCGCTAATTTCAAATTTAAACAACCAGTATTTCGAAATCTCGAATTTAAAATCAAAATTTCGTTATTAAAGTCAACTTCGACTGAATTTGGAATCCGTTTTGCGTCTTCGTAAAACGCATATTTGTGTGTGATATTTTAAAATCAAAGGTTTCTTTTTAAATTGTTATTTTGGCGGCCCTGAATCATCGACAATTCCGTTAATTTCGAAGTCAACTCTTCAAATAATTGACATTTCCAACCCTTACTTCGTGGAATTCTTTCATAATAATATAATAATATTCATAACTATTAATATCAATTAAAACATTGTGAAATTTTTAATTTTTGTTGCGTTTTTATCGTTAATAAAGTTTAATAGTTATGAATTGTCAACTCTTCGGTCAATGAACAAATTTTGACAGATGTGTCGCGTTATAACATTTCTCAATTTTAATCGCAATAAGTGAGTAGTAGTGAAAAAAAGTGCAAACAGTGCGATAAGTGAAGTTCGTTTTTGGTGGAATTGGACCCGTTATCTTCAAATGATGTTACGAGAGGTAAGTTTAATAAATTTCTCCCGTCATTATTGGCGTACTGCAGCGGCTTTGAATGCAAATGTTGTTGGTTAACTTATGTTAATAAAGTTGTAATTGTCTGTACTGATTTCGAAATCAGTTATAAATTTGAGACGAGTCGTCGGCAAATTAGATTTATTGGATTGCATTACTTGAAATTGATAGTTTATGGCTTGTAGTTCTTGACGCGGTATCTAGATGGCGACTGTGTGCGAAGATTTCTGGTGAAGGGTACCCGCTACTATTTATAATTAAAACTACTACTAATAGGGCCCTTCAGCACACATAATTTTTTTAATGATCCTACCTTGCTTTTAAAGCATATTAAAAAGCCTTCGGAATCACCCTGTTTTTCTATTGGGCCACTTCAACGCGTATATAAATACGATTTCGGCCAAACAAATTCACCTTTGAAAACACTTAAAATTCGCCTTTTTGCCCCTGTTTTTTGTTGGGCCACTTCAGCACAAAAATGAATACGTCCAAACCAATTTAGTTTGCTTTTAAAACAAGGTAAAATCATTAAAAAAATGATTTTGCTACAAACCATAGAGAAACTAGTCTGTGCTAGAAACGTTCATCGTTCATCGACTCTTAGAAACAAAAGTTCGCGAATCTTTACCGTATCTGTCATATATTCTGTGGTTACTGTTAACAAGACATAAAAAAGTGTTAATTGAAATCGGTTGTTATTTATGGTATTGCATCCCATTTTTCGGGCGTGCTGTCGCAGTCGCATCGAAACTATGCATCCCGCGAATTAAAAACAAACGACAAATCAGAATCAGATAGCGCCCCGACACATGTTCTATAGCGAGCCCCACCGAAGTGCAACCGTCCGTCGGATTCATCTGTGGATTTCGGAGGCGCGCCACCGTCAGTACGCGCGTCCGACAATTCGAGGAAGCAGCGTCTCTGGAACGAAGCTCCGCACTCGCCCGAAGGATATATCCCGTGGGTACGTGTTCGCACGCCGCTATGCCGGTCAAATTCGTGCGGTCCTAAAACTGCCCCACCGAGTGTTTTTCGCCGAGATTTTTTTTTTGTCGTTCAGAATCACCGCGGTGTGCCATAGTTTTATGCGTGTGGTGTGATTTTGAGTATACTTTTCTGTGGTGTGGACAAGATGACAGGGAGATTGTTGGCTATGTTCGGATTATTCGTTCTTGTGGCGATCAAAGGTTAGTTGTTGATATTTTTTTTGTGATCATTTTTTTTTGAAGTTTTAACGTTCGATAGTACGACTTTGAGAGCTTGTAAAGTTGGTGCGCGTGAATAAACTTATTTAATAGTCACTTTCATCGAAAAAATTATGAAAAAGTCGATACGTCAAATTCGGAATTTATTAGTTTTCTTAAAATATTCAGTAACCTTAAAATGTTGGTATTTTTTTTTCGAATTTTTCGGTTTAACCTTGCAATGTTTAGATTTTTTTAAATGAAAACTTTTTTACGTGTGTTGAGCGATTTCGGGGGTAAACTTGTGGTTTCGCGTCACCATGTCGCGTTACCATCACGCCCTAATATACTGTTAACATTCGAGCATGTTAAAGTGCATTTCATTGTCAATAAATATTAGATTCGTTTCCACATGATACAAGCACCCAAACCACAAATGTTAAAAGGTAGGTCACTTTGACAGAATTTATTTTCAAATATTTCTATGTTTACTAGTTTGGGTTCGAACTGTAACACTACATATTTCCTAGTGTAAGTTTTCCCTTTTGTCGGCAGTCTCCAAGACTGTCTATATATTTTTTTGTTTTTCGCGTAAAGATCCCGACGAATTCCAAATTTCTAGACAAAATTTTGTGTTCAAAAGTCGAATGACGTTATGACGCCACGACCATGGCCTGACGTAATTATATAGCTATATTATCCATCCCGAATACGTTTATTCGGTTGATGGGTTGCGTTTGTTAGAAATTATTCGCGGTTGTCGTTCCCGATATGAAAATCGATTTCAATCTCGGAATTATTTGATCAATTTATTGCCCCCACTCGAAAGCAAATAATAGAAGGTTCGGAATCGCAACAGAGTTCATTCATTATGTACTAATTTAAGAATGTTAACAAGGTAAGTGGTCTATGAAGCCGAACGGAAATGCATTTATAATTAGACACGGAGTGGTTTCCTTTATTTAGAGTCGAGTTGGGGTGGGCGAGCGCTCCACCGACCGAAAAATTTACTCTCTTTGTAAGACGTACAACGTACTTGAATTATTCTTCGATGAGGGTCCCAAAATCTCGTTTAATGCCGTTCCCACATTTGATTGTACTTGAATTTGTCGTTAATCGAGTGGTTTTTGAGAGTAAAAATTGCAGAAGGGCGAAGAATCGCATGAGCTTCTCTTTTTCGAACTAAAAAGTACTTTTACATCAGCAAATTTCCCAAAAGAATAGAATCCAATTTTTTTTTTAAGTTTAATTCTGAACATTACAATCATAAAAAATGTTTCTATCTGACCTCTAATTATTTTCGATTTTAAATGTGAAAGTTGAGTTTTTCTGATCGAAATTTTCGCTAAATCCGATTGCATTTGAAGGTAATTTCATTTAAATTTCGAGCTCTAACTCCAATGTTTTTTAATTTCATTTAAACTCTAAGCTTTGACTGAATTTGTAGAAAAAATCAATATTTTGATAAACTAATAAATTTAAAGAATTACACTTTTTGAAAAAGTTGCCTTTTTTTTTAGAAATTTTCACTTTGAACACTCTTTGAAATGTTTTCAAAGAGTTTTTATTCAGCTTTCGAGTTTAAATTCAAACGTTCAACTAATTTTCGATAACAGATATTTTTAGAGTTAATTTTATAGAAAAGTCTCAATTCGTAATAACCACAATTTTGAATTTAAAAGTACTAATTTTGAAATATTGGAAATTTCGAAAAAAGTCGAAATTTCGGAAATAGTCCAGATTTCGTGAAAAAGTTGAAATTTCGAAAAAAAAACCGAAATTTTTTATAAAAGTTATGATTTTTGAATTCAAAATTGCGACTTGCAAATGTGCAAATTTGGAATTTTCTGAAGATTTTGAAAAAATACGAAATTTTGTAAATATTCGAAATTTTGAAAAAATTCGAAATTTTGGAAAATCAAAATTTTGGAAAAACATCAAGAGTCGAAAAAAATTTCTAAAAAACAATTTGTGTAATTTTAGAAATTTTGGAAAAGCAGATTTTGAGAAAAAATCGAAATTTTGAAAAAATTCGAAATTTTGGAAAATCAAAATTTTGGAAACAGTCGAAATTATGGAAACAGTCGAAATTTTGGAAAATTGAAATTTTGGAAAATATCGAAATTTTGGAAAATCGAAATTTTGGAAAATCAAAATTTTGGAAAAAATCGAAATTTTGGAAAATCGAAATTTTGGAAAGTCAAAATTTTGGAAAATATCGAAATTTTGGAAAATCAAAATTTTGGAAAGTCAAAATTTTGGAAAAAGTCGAAATTTTTGGAAATTCGAAATTTTGGAAAAAATCTAATTTTGGAAAATCGAAATTTTGGAAAATCGAAATTTTGGAAGGTCAAAATATTGATAAATATCGAAATTTTGTAAAATCGAAATTATGGAAAGTCAAAATTTTAAATAAAGTCGAAATTTTGGAAAAGACCGAAATTTTGGAAAGTCAAGATTCTGGAAAATATAGAAATAATGGAAAATCAAAATTTTGGAAAGCCAAAGTTTTGGAAAAAGTCAAAATTTTGGAAAAGATCGAAATTTTGGAAAATCGAAATTTTGGAAAAATCAATATTTTGGAAAATCGAAATTTTGGAAAGTAAATTTTGAAAAATATCGAAATTTTGAAAAATCGAAATTTTGGAAAGTCAAAATTTTGGAAAAAGTCAAAATTTTAGAAAATCGAAATTTTGGAAAAAATCGAAATTTTGGAAAATCGAAATTTTGGAAGGTCAAAATTTTGGAAAATCGAAATTTTGGAGTCAAAATTTTGGAAAATATCTAAATTTATCAAAATTTTGGAAAGTCAAAGTTTTGGAAAATCGAAATTTTGGAAAAAGTCGAAATTTTGGACAAAGTCGAAATTTTGGACAAAGTCGAAATTTTGAAAAATCGAAATTTTGGAAAATCGAAATTTTGGAAAGTCAAAATATTGGAAATTATCGAAATTTTGTAAAATCGAAATTATGGAACGTCAAAATTTTAAAAAAGGTCGAAATTTTGGATAAGATTGAAATTTTGGAAAATAAAAATTTTGGAAAATATCGAAATTTTGTAAAATCAAAATTTTGGAAAGTCAAAGTTTTGGAAAAAGTCAAAATTTTGGAAAATCGAAATCTTAGAATGTCTAAATTTTGGAAAATATCGAAATTTTGGAATAGAATCGAAATTTTGGAGTCAGAATTTTGGAAAATATCGAAATTTATTAAAATTTTGGAAAGTCAAAGTTTTGAAAAAAGTTGAAATTTTGGAAAATCGAAATTTTGGAAAAAGTCGAAATTTTGAAAAATCGAAATTTTGGAAAGTCAAAATGTTGGAAAATATCGAAATTTTGTAAAATCGCAATTATGGAACGTCAAAATGTTAAAAAAAGTCGAAATTTTGGATAAGATTGAAATTTTGGAAAATTAAAATTTTGGAAAATATCGAAATTTTGGAAAATCAAAATTTTGGAAAGTCAAAGTTTTGGAAAGTCAAAATTTTGGAAAATATCCAAATTTTGGAAAATCGAAAATTCGGAGTAAAAATTTTGGAAAATTTAAAAAGTTTGGACAATTAAAATGTTGGAAAAAGTCGGAAATTTTGGAAAATCGAAATTTTGGAAAAAATCGAAATTTTGGAAAAACGAAATTTTGGATAATATCGAAATTTTGGAAAATCAAAATTTTGGAAAGTCAAAGTTTTGGAAAATTTCGAAATTTTGGAAAAAGTCGAAATTTTGAGAAATCGAAATTTTGGAAAATTGAAAATTTGTAGTCAAAATTTTTGAAAATATCGAAATTTTGGAAAATCAAAATTTTGGAAAATGAAGGGCCAATATAAAAAAGCAAAATTCGGTAGCAGCATCTCAAAGCTGAATAAATTAGACACATTTTACATTTATTTCATGTAAATCTTGACAGCTACGGTCGGGAGAGACATGGGAAAATGCGAAGATCCAAATTTATACACTTTGGGGACTTCTATCGCTAAAACGAATAATCAAAGGCCAATATAAAAGCCAAATTCGGTAGCAGCATTTCAACGTTGATTAATCTAGACACTCTTTACATTTATTTCTTTTAAATCTTGACAGCTACGGTCGGGAGAAACATGGGAAAAAGCGAAGATCCAAATGTATACAACTTGGGGCCTTCTACCGTTAAAACGAATAATCGAAGGCCAATTCAAAAGCCAAATTCGGTAGCAGCAACTCAAATTTGACTAAACAAGTCACATCTTACATTTATTTCATTTAAATCTTGACAGCCACGCTCGGGAGAGACATGGAAAAAAGCGAAGATCCAAATTTATACACTTTGGGACCTTCTACTGTTAAAACGAATAATCGAAGGCCAACTCAAAAGCCAAATTCGGTAGCAGAATCTTAAAATTGAATAAAATAGGCTCACTTAACATTTATTTCATTTAAATCTTGACAGCCACGGTCGAGAGAGACACGAAAAAATGCGAAGATCCAAATTTATACACTTTGGGGACCGAAGACCGGGGTCCGGGGTCCTGGGTCCGGGAACCACCGGGGTCCGAGGACCGGAGACTGTGGTCCGGTGATCGGGGTCCGGGGTTAAAGTTCCGGGGTCCGAGGTCCGAGGTCGGGGGTCCGAAGTGGAAAAAGTCAAAATTCTGGAAAATCGAAATTTTGGAGTCGAAATTTTGAAAAATGGAAATTTTGGAAAATCGAAATTTTGGAAAGTCAAAATTTTGGAAAATAACCAAATTTTGGAAAATCAAAATTTTGGAAAGTCAAAATTTTGGAGAATTAAAATTTTGGAAAAATCGCAATTTTAGAAAATTGAAATTTTGGAAAGTCAAAATTTTGGAAAATATCCAAATTTTGGAAAATCAAAATTTTGGAAAGTCAAAATTTTGGAAAAAGTCGAAATTTTGAAAAATCGAAATTTTGGGGTCAAAATTTTGGAAAAAGTCGAAATTTTGGAAAATCAAAATTTTGGAAAAATTCGGAATTTGAAGAAAAAATTTGAAATTTCGAGAAAGCCTCAACATTAAAAAAAAAATAAAATGTTGAAGTTATATTTGTCATTTTGAATGTCCAAATTTGACATTTTCGAAAGATTTTTAAGAACGTAATTTGAAAAAAAATAAAAAAAGTTGAGAAAAGGTAAAATTTGTAAAATTTTTAATGTGTAATTTTAAAATTTTTATAAAGACGCAAATTTTTATTTAAAAAATAGTCAAAAAACTCAAAAAAAGTTATGATTCGTGAAAAATTGATTGTTTTTAATTTAGAGACGTCGTCAATTTGCATGTATGATTTTGGAATTTTCAGAAAATATGCAAATTTTGAGAAAAAATCGTAATTGTGGAAAAGTCAAAAAGTTTGAAAAAACTACAATTCCTAAAAAAAGATAATTTTGAATTTAGAGTCGTTAGTTTGAATGTATAACCTTGAAATTTTCAAAAGAGACGCAAATTAAAAAGAAGAGAAATTTGAAAAAATCGAAATTTTGAGTAAGAGACGAAATTTCGAGAACCTTAAATTTTCTAAAAACACGATTGCAAACTTAAACTCGTCAATTTGAACTTAAAATCGTCATTTCGAATGTGTAAACTTGGAATTTTCAGAAAAAATCCAAATTTTGAAACAATAAACAGAAATGTTGAAGAAAATTTATCATAAAAATTTGAAATTTTCAAAGATTATAAAAATTTTTAACTTTTTTAAAATTTGGACATCCTTTCACATTTTCGAAAAGTCTTAATACAGAAGAAAAGTCATTATCAGAAAAGTCCGCATTTTCAAAAGAAGTCGAAATTTTGAAAAGTAAAATATTTTTAAAAAGTCGAAATTTTGAGTCACAAATTTGAGAGAAAAAGTTACAATTCGTACAAAAAAGCAAATTTCAATCGTCGAAAACAATAGTGATTCATTTAACGGATTGTGGGCATAATAGAAGATAAATCATTCAACCAATTACTTACAAATTCAGTGGTATTCCTCATAATATTACTTCAGGGCTTGGGACCGACACGAGTTCTGCTGTTGTTGTTAAAGACTGGGATTTCTTAGCTACAGACGATTTGACCTAATCAAGTCCTTGCATGCTCAAAATGGCATGCCCTCAAACACAAAACGATTAAAGTTTAATAATTCTTCAAACTTGGAGTGTATCCTAATCTAATAACCGTTCCGAGGGCCATTTAAAGAAATCAAAAACAGATTAAATGCGTCGTTCCATTATTTGGATAAAGGAAAATATTTATGGCTCGGGCGATACAACGAGGAACAAGAAGAGCATAAAGAAGTAATTTGGTTTATTCGATCGAAGTCTATAAAAGCGGTATTTACGCTCTCCGTATTCTTTTATCCGCTTTACCACCATCAGTATTTGCTTACGAAAAATACAAATGGAACAACTGAGATATTCAAATTTAATTCTAAAATATACCACCGCGCAACCGAAAAGAATAAGTATTGTCGGAATTCGGCACCGAAAAAGGAAAATTTACGCCGCCCCTCCTTGGAAATTTCAGCAAGTGATGAAGCTACACTTGATGGATGCTGCCATTAACGGAATAAAATGGATACTCGCTGGGAGCAGTCGCAAAAACAAAAGCATTCAAGATCTTTGTGTTTTTTTTTTAAGTGAAAACTTTAGGCAGCTCGAGCGATTTTGGAACAGGGTTAAATTTGTAGTTTTAGGTTACCATTAAGTGTTACCATCACGCGTTACCAACATCAACAGTGTATTATACTGTATATACTGTAAATACAAAAGTCAAAATACGAAATGCGAAATGCGAAATACAATCATACAAAATACTTTACATAATTTTGGTGGAACGGACTGGTCCTTGGTTATCTTCAAAAATTGAAATACAAACCTTTCAGGGGACAAGATTTGTATTTCAATTTTTGAAGATACAAAATACAGTCATATAATCATACAAAATACACTTATACAAAATACAATCATACAAAGTACAATCATACAAAATACAATCATACAAAATACAAACATACAAAATACAATCGTACAAAGAACAATCATACAAAATACAATCATACAAAATACAATCATACAAAATACAATCATACAAAATACAATCATACAAAATACAATCATATAAAATACAATCATACAAAATACAATCATATAAAATACAATCATACAAAATACAATCATACAAAATACAATCATACAAAATACAATCATACATAATACAATCATACAAAATACAATCATACAAAATACAATCATACAAAATACAATCATACAAAATACAATCATACAAAATACAATCATACAAAATACAATCATACAAAATACAATCATACAAAATACAATCATACAAAATACAATCATACAAAATACAATCATACAAAATACAGTCATACAAAATACAATCATACAAAATACAATCATACAAAATACAATCATACAAAGTACAATCATACAAAGTACAATCATACAAAGTACAATCATACAAAATACAATCATACAAAATACAATCATACAAAATACAATCATACAAAATACAATCATACAAAATACAATCATACAAAATACAATCATACAAAATACAATCATACAAAATACAATCATACAAAATACAGTCATACAAATTACAGTCATACAAAATACAGTCATACCAAAAAGTCGGAAATTTTGGAAAAGATTGAAATTTTGGAAAATTGAAATTTTAAAAAATCGAAATTTTGGAAAAATCAAAATTTTGGAAAGTTTTTGAAAAATATCGAAATTTTGCAAAATCAAAATTTTGAAAAGTCAAAATTTTGAAAAAAGTCAAAATTTTGGAAAACCGAAATTTTGGAGTCAAAATTTTCGAAAAATTCTAGATTTTGGAAAATCGAAATTTTGGAAAAAGTCGAAATTTTGAAGATCAAAATTTTGGAAGGTCGAAATTTTTGGAAAATATCGAAATTTTGGAAAATCGAAATTATGGAGTCAAAATTTTGGAAAGTCAAAATTTTGAAAAATCAAAATTTTGGAAAATCGAAATTATGAAAAGTCAAAATTTTGGAAGAAGTCGAAATTTTGAAAAAAGTCGGATATTTTGGAAAGTCAGAATTGTGGAAAAATCGAAATTTCGGAAAATCGAAATTTTGGAAGAATCGAAATTTTGGAAAATCGAAATTTTGGAAAGTCAGAATTTTAAAAAATATCGAAATTCTGAAAAAATCGAAATTTTCGAAAGTCGAAATTATGGAAAATCAAATTTGGGAAAATCAAAATTTTGGAAAAACTCGAAACTTTGGGAAATCAAAATTTTGGAAGGTCGAAAATTTGGAAAATATCGAAATTTTGGAAAATCGAAATTTTGGAAAGTCGGAATTTTTGGAAAATCGAAATTTTGGAAAATCGAAATTTTGGAAAATCTAAATTTTGGAAAAATCGAAATTTTGGAAAATCGAAATTTTGGAAAATCGAAATTTTGGAAAATCAAAATTTTGGAAAGTCAAACTGTTGGAAAAAATCGAAATTTTGGAAAATCGAAATTTTGAAAAAGTCGAAATTTTGGAAAATGTCGAAATTTGGAGAAAGTCCTAACATTTCTGTAAAAAAATAAAATTTGAAATTTATAGTTGTTATTTTGAATGTTCAAATTTGACATTTTCGAAAGATTTTCAAAAACGTAATTTGAAAAAAAAATAGAAAAAATTGAAAAAAGTTGCAATTCGTAAAATTTTGAATGTGTTATCTTGAAATTTTCATAAAGACGCAAATTTTTATTTAAAAAACAGTCAAAAAACACAAAAAAAGTTATGATTCGTGAAAAATTGATTATTTTTAATTTAGAGTCTTCGTCAATTTGCGTGTATGACTTTGGAATTTTCAGAAGATAAGCAAATTTTAAGAAAAAGTCGAAATTTTGGAAAAGTCAAAAAAATGAAAAAATAATACAATTCCTAAAAATTAATAATTTTGAATTTAGAGTCGTTAGTTTGAATGTATAACCTTCAAATTTTCAGAAGAGACGCAAATTAAAAAGAAGTCATACAAAATACAGTCATACAAAATACAATCATACAAAATAGAGTCATACAAAATACAATCATTTAAAATACAATCATACAAAATATAATCATACAAAATACAATCATACAAAATACAATCATACAAAATACAATCATACAAAATACAAATGAAAAAAAAAAAACTACAATTCCTAAAAATTAACAATTTTGAATTTAGAGTCGTTAGTTTGAATGTATAACCTTCAAATTTTCAGAAGAGACGCAAATTAAAAAGAAGTCATACAAAATACAATCATACAAAATACAATCATACAAAATACAATCATACAAAATAGAATCATACAAAATACAATCATACAAAATGCAATCATACAAAATACAATCATACAAAATACAATCATACAAAATACAATCATACAAAATACAATCATACAAAATACAATCATACCAAATATAGTCATACAAAATACAATTATACAAAATACAATTATACAAAATACAATCATACCAAGTACAATCATACAAAATACAGTCATAGAAAATGCAATCATACAAAATACAATCATAGAAAATATAATCATACAAAATACAATCATACAAAATGCAATCAGATAAAATACAATCACACAAATTACAATCATACAAAATACAAGCATAGAAAATACAATCATACAGAATACAATCGTACAAAATACAATCATACAAAATACAATAATTAAAAATACAATCATACAAAAGACAATCAGACAAAATACAATCGTACAAAGTACAATCATATAAAATACAATCATACAAAATACAATCATACAAAATACAATCATACAAAATACAGTCATACAAAATACAATCATACAAAATACAATCATACAAAATACAATCATACAAAATACAATCATACAAAATACAGTCATACAAAATACAATCATACAAAATATAATCATACAAAATACAGTCATACAAAATACAATCATACAAAATACAATCATACAAAATACAATCATACAAAATACAATCATACAAAATACAATCATACAAAATACAGTCATACAAAATACAATCATACAAAATACAATCATACAAAATACAATCATACAAAATACAATCATACAAAATACAATCATACAAAGTACAATCATACAAAATACAATCATACAAAATACAATCATACAAAATACAATCATACAAAATACAATCATACAAAATATAATCATATACAATACAATCATACAAAATACAATCATACAAAATACAGTCATACTAAATACAATCATACAAAATACAATCATACAATATACAATCGTACAAAATACAATTATACAAAATAATCTAAAAAAATACAATCATACAAAATACAAAATTTTGAGCTTTTGAACTTTTTTAAAAGTTCCTCTATTTTTTTAAAAAATATTTTTCTAAATTTAGCTTTTTTTTTAAATTTCGAATTGTTCTGAGAATTTCGCAGTTTTTTTTAAATTGTCGGACATTTGTTTTTAATATCTCGACTTTTTTTCTTTGAGAACCTTAATTTTTTTGGAAATTGTGCTGCCCATGAAAATTTCGACATTTTTAAAATTTCGGCCCTTTTTCAAAAAGTTTGTCCTATTTTCAATTTTGTTTGCAAATTTCGCTTTTTTCAAAATTTCAACATTTTCTAGTTTCAATTTTTTGCGAGTTTGGTTGACGCGTGATGGTCATGGGAAACCGTAAGTTTATCTCCTAACCAAAATTGCTCAATGATGCCTAAAGAAATTTTCACTTAATGTAAAAAAAATCTTCTCGCGTAATATGTGGACGTCATAAACGTGCCCCGATTTACCAATCGGTCAATAATTTGATTCAAATAGTGTGAATAAACAGAAATTTTAGTAGATAATTCAGTGTTAAAAATATCAAAAGAAAAGTCGATTTAATTTGGAGACATTTTAATGTGCTGCTAGCATGAAAACTACCAATTTAGTAACCGTTTAATCGTAATGAGCAAAGGTAAAACGTGCGCTACATCCTCTAATGTCCTCGTTTTTCCATATTTCCCATTTATTTCCCAATTTTTTTTCTTAGACACGATCCGGACGTGTTGTCTATAGCGAAGGAAGTTAATGAATTCTCGGTTTCCATCCACCCTTCGAGAAGGTAAATTAATTTCCGACGTGCCTTATTTATCTAAATAAATAAAAGAAACCGGAGAAATTACGTCTGGAGGAAACTTTGACAACTAATTCTTTCTCTTAGATAATGGAGAATAAAAAGCAATAATTCACCGTAATGGAAACTTCGTGGAGAAGCCCCGTCCGATAATAAGTAACTGACTGAATTTTTTCTAGTTATGACGCACTCGGAATAAATAACAAAGTAAGGTTAAAAACCTTTTACAGCAGACGGCACTAATTCCTTTATTTGGTCGAGTGACTGAGTTCGAAACCGTGAAAGTCACTCTAGCATGTTTCCTATTTCTACGTGCGTTTGCAAGTTTCGATACCGTTCGCCCTAAATTTGCCTATTTTATTGCGAGTTCTTTCTCCTTGTGTCCTTTGTACGATTTTCCTTTTGGTGCGAGCGATTCTTTATGATTTACCAAAACGACGCTCGGTTAATTGGGAAAGTTACCCAAATTAAAGCCCAAACAATGGTATCGGCAAATATTCGAGGTATTCGGGGAGGTTTAAGCGCTAACACTTTGCGAACGTTGAGACGTTAGATAGTATACAATGCGAGCGGGGACCCCCGGGAGTATTAGTTTACGGGATATCTAAAGGACACAATCGCCGGGATTGATTAGCTAATATGCTGTGAATGGAAATGACCGGCTATTGTGAGTATGGATACCAAACGGTTTTGTATTGTTTGCTTGCGCCCTTCAATTACCAGAGGCCCACAAACAAAGAAATCCGTAATTAGTACGTTTGCTATTTAACATACTTCGCGGGTCTCTAACATGGCTTGCAAGGTTATGCCAAGTCTGCATTTCTATAAATATGCATCCAAAAATATATCGCGTCTTGAAGGTTGAAGGGGGTGAAATTTTGCATCGAAATACAGACATTTTTTTAATACGTTAGCAGATGGCAAGTTTCACTACAATTAAAGAAAAAACTTATTTCAAAAACCAAAGATTTGGATGAAAAAAAATCAGAGTCATCAGATAATAAGTTAACATTTTAAGAAGAGAGATTTTATTATAAATTTCATCAGGTTTTGACAATAATTTGAAATTAGGTTTCAGTTTATAGACAAGAATCAGGTGTATCAGTATTTTTAGCAGCTCATTCCATTGTATTGAAAATGAAAGAAAATAATTATTAAGTGATGGCACTTTGCTCTGAAGAGCATTGAAGAGGTCGTTGGGCCATTTGCTTTTTCGTATGAAAGTCAATCGATACCAATAACGAAAGTTAATTTTAAATTGTGCGGAATGTTTTGAAAAAAAAAAGTGTTACAAAGTGGTTAATACTCCAGATATTTTCCTCGGCGATGATTATTAAATATACACGAACAATTTGAGTTTTGTGAATCTATGAAGAAAACGCGTTATGTCATCGAAAACTTTTTTAATCAAGTACTCTTTTCCGACGAATCATCTTTCTCTTTTTTATAGCATATACCGAGAATTCGATAGTGAACTGAATGAGTAGAATTGAGAGTAGTGGTGGCGATGGCTGCATAGTTAGGAAGTCTGCCTATAACGTGAAGGTTCTAAGTTCGACTCCCAGTCGTTGACCACGCATTCTTAACTATACTGCACTTTTTAGACGTAATAGCGTTCAAATATTCTTCATGGTAGACCCTTATTGACCGGAAATAAAATAAAATTTAAATATTTCCAAACTGGGCCGAAGAAATGTTAAATAAATTGAAAAAAAAGCGTTCAAATAGTTCAGGATTGGTCTAAGGAAAATAGGCTCTTGAATATTCCTTTAAATGTGTATTTAAATTTTGAAAAATAATCGCGTTACTTTAAAAAAAAAAAAATAAAATTTTTGAAAAATACTGGCATTTAAGCATTTAATAAAGTCTTAAGTTTAAAAAAAAAAACTCGAAATGTTAAAAAGTGTGGTCGAAAAGTTGAAAAATAATCGAATATTTAAAAAGTAAAAATTTTGGTAAATGTTAAAAATTTGGAAAAACTGTTTTCAAAAAAATTTGAAATTTAAGTGAAATTTTAAAAAAATGAAAAATTCGAAAAAGTTGAAATGAAAAAAAACATAAAAAATCGAAAATTTTCAATTCGAAATTGTCAACAAAATTCAAAATTTTGAAAAATATCGAAATTAAAATAAAAATCAAAAATTTTAAAAGTGGGGATTTAAAAAGTCGAAAATTTTAAAAAGTCGAAATTTTGAATAAATTGACATTTAAAAAGTCAAAATTTTTAGTGGAAATCTTAAAAAGCAGTCAAAATTTCGAATCTAAACTTCGTAACTTTATAAAAAGTTAGAGTTTTGAAAAATATTGAAAGTTTGGAAAATCAAAAAAATTTGAAAATTGGCGAAAATAGTAGTAGTAGGAATTTTCAAAAAAGTTAAAATTTTTATAAAAAACGAAAATTTCAATTCGAAATTGTTAAAAAAATTTAAAATATTGAAAAATACCGAAATTAAAAAAAATTATCTTAGGCTATCTTATTTTTATACGGCCTTGATCTCTCGTGAGATACGAGTTCATATGACCTTGAACTCACGCGATGCGACTTTGAGCTTACGCGAGTTTGAACTCACGCGACCTTGACATCACATGACCTTGAGCTTACGCTACTTTAAATTCAGGGGACCTTGACATCACAAGACCTCGAGCTAACATGACCTTCAACTGAAGGGACTTTGAAAAATAATCGCGACCTTGAACACACGTGGCCTCGAGCTAATGTAACCTTGAACACACGCAATCTTGAGCTCATGTGACCTTGACCACACGCGACCTTGACCGCACATGACCTTGACCACACCCAACCTTGACCACACATGACCCAGACCACACGTGACCTTGATTGCATATGACTGACCACATTTGACCTTGACATCACACGACCTTGAACTCACGCGACCTTGAACTCACGCGACCTTTAACTCACGCGATCTTGACATTGCATGACCTTGAGCTAATATGACCTCCAAGTAAAGGGACTTTGAGTTTACGCGACCTTGGACACACGTGGTCTCGAGCTAATGTAACCTTGAACACACGCAATCTAGAGCTAACGTAATCCTGAACTCAGGTGACCTTGACCTTATGTGACCTTGAACACACGTTACCTTGACCGTAAATGATCTTAAGCGTATGTGACCTTGATTACACGTGATTACAAATAACCCAAATACCACGTGACCTTGACTGAATGTGAGCTTAATTGCATATGACCCTGACTACATGTGACATTGATCCTATATGACCTTGATTGCATATAATCCAAACCCCACGTGACCTTAGCTAAATGTGACCTTGATTGCATATGACCCTGACCACACGTTACCTTGATCCTATGTGACCTTGGCTACACGTGACCTTGATCCGATGTGACCTTGACAACACGTGACCTTGACTACACGTGACCTTGCTTGCATATAACCCAAATTCCACGTGACTTTGACTGAATGTGACCTTGATTGCATATGACCTTGATCACACGTGACCTTGATCCCATGTGATCTTGACTATACGTGACCTTGATTGCATATAACCCAAACCCCATGTGACCTTGAATAAATGTGACCTTGATTGCATATGACCCTGACCACATGTTACCTTGATCCTATGTGACCTTGATTACACGTGACCTTGATTGCATGTAACCCAAATTCCACGTGACTTTGACTGAATGTGACCTTGATTGCATATAACCTTGATCGCACGTGACCTTGATCCTATGTGACCTTGACTACACGTGACCTTGATTGCATATAACCCAAACCCCATGTGACCTTGACTGAATGTGACTTTGATTGCATATAACCCTGACCACACGTGACCTTGATTCTATGTGACCTTGACTACACGTGACCTTGGTTGCATAAAACTTAAATCCTGCGTGACTTTGACTGAATGTGACCCTGATTGCATATGACCCTGACCACATGTGACCTTGATTCTATGTGACCTTGAACTAACGTGATGTTGACTTTCAACTTACATGATCCTACTTTCCTTGTTGCTTACGTGACTTTGTGCTCGTGTGATCTCACGTGACCTTGACTGAATATGACTTTGATTGCATATGACCCTGACCACACGTGACCTTGATTATATGTGACCTTGACCACACGTGACTTTTGTTACATATAACCCAAACCCTAAGTGACCTTGATTGCATATGACCCTGACCCTGACCACTGTAACCTTGATCCTATGTGACCTTGAACTAACGTAAGATTGACTTCCAACTCACATGACTCTACTTTCCTTGAGCTCACGCGACCTTGTGCTCGTGTGATCTTGAGCTCGGTTACCTTGAGATCAGGTGACGTTGAACCCGCGTGTCCTCAAGGTAGCCTTGAACCCAATTGACCTTAAGTTTGCGCTACCTTGAACTCATGTGGTTTAAAGCTGACGTGACCTTGAACACACGCTAAACTAATCCTGAACTCGGGTGCCCTTTAGCTCACTTGACTGTAGAATAAAGCGACCTTGACCACTGAACTAACGTGATCTTGAGCTCACGTGACCTCGAACTCACATGACCTTAGATCTACGTGTTCTTGGACCCATGTAATCCTGATATCATGTGATCTTGAGCACCCGTTATCTTTAAATTTTAGTCATCTTAACCTCGTGTGACCTTGAACTGATGTGACCTTGTTTTGATGCGACAAATGAAATTTCGCCTTTCTTTCAATATTAACTTCTATTTAATATTTTCGATTTTATTTCAAAAGTTAGATTTTTCTCGAAATTTCGTCCTGTTTGTAAATTTCAACTTTTTTATTTAAAAAAAAATTTAAAATAATTAGGAAATTTTGGACAACATTCGAAATTTACAAAGATCCTGAACCTTAAGAAAAATTCGAAATTTTGAAAAATAGTCGATTTTCGAAAGCGTGGAAAATTTTTGGAGAAGACGAAATTTTGATAAAAAGTGGAAATTTTCAAGAAAATCAAGGTTTTTAAAAAATTAATGATGCAGTAATGCGAAACCAGGTCCGGTGTTAGCAAATATTTAACGAAAACCTTGTAGAATTTTCATATATTTCAATTTTTCGATATATTTCGACAGATATTGATATTTTGATTCATTTCGATTTTTTGATATATTTCGATTTTTCCATATATTTCAATTTTTCGATATATTTCAATTTTTCGATATATTTCGATTTTTCCATATATTTCAATTTTTCGATATATTTCGATTTTTCCATATATGTCAATTTTTCGATATATTTCAATTTTTCGATATATTTCAATTTTTCGATATATTTCAATTTTTCGATATATTTCGACAGATATTGATATTTTGATTCATTTCGATTTTTTGATATATTTCGATTTTTCCATATATTTCAATTTTTCGATATATTTCGATTTTTCCATATATGTCAATTTTTCGATATATTTCGATTTTTCCATATATGTCAATTTTTCGATATATTTCAATTTTTCGATATATTTCGATTTTTCCATATATGTCAATTTTTCGATATATTTCAATTTTTCGATATATTTCAATTTTTCGATATATTTCAATTTTTCGATATATTTCGACAGATATTGATATTTTGATTCATTTCGATTTTTTGATATATTTAGATTTTTCCATATATTTCAATTTTTCGATATATTTCAATTTTTCGATATATTTCAATTTTTCGATATATTTCAATTTTTCGATATATTTCAATTTTTCGATATATTTGGCTATTTTGATACATTTCAATACGTTTCGATATTTGATACATTTCGATATATTTCGATACATTTCGATTTTTCCATATATGTCAATTTTTCGATATATTTGGCTATTTTGATACATTTCAATACGTTTCGATATTTTGATACTTCAATATATTTCGATATATTTCGATTTTTCCATATATGTCAATTTTTCGATATATTTCGATATTTCGATATATTTCGATATTTCGATATATTTCGATATTTCAATACATTTCAATTTTTCGATATATATCAATAATTCGATATATTTCAATTTTTCGATATATTTCAATTTTTCGATATATTTCGACAGATTTTGATACTTTGATTCATTTCGATTTTTTGATATATTTCGATTTTTCCATATATGTCAATTTTTCGATATATTTCGATTTTTCCATATATTTCAATTTTTCGATATATTTCGACAGATTTTGATACTTTGATTCATTTCGATTTTTTGATATATTTCGATTTTTCCATATATGTCAATTTTTCGATATATTTCAATTTTTCGATATATTTCAATTTTTCGATATATTTCAATTTTTCGATATATTTCAATTTTTCGATATATTTCAATTTTTCGATATATTTCAATTTTTCGATATATTTCAATTTTTCGATATATTTCAATTTTTCGATATATTTCAATTTTTCGATATATTTCAATTTTTCGATATATTTGGCTATTTTGATACATTTCAATACGTTTCGATATTTTGATACTTCAATATATTTCGATATATTTCGACAGATATTGATATTTTGATTCATTTCGATTTTTTGATATATTTAGATTTTTCCATATATTTCAATTTTTCGATATATTTCAATTTTTCGATATATTTCAATTTTTCGATATATTTCGACAGATATTGATATTTTGATTCATTTCGATTTTTTGATATATTTCGATTTTTCCATATATGTCAATTTTTCGATATATTTCAATTTTTCGATATATTTCGACAGATATTGATATTTTGATTCATTTCGATTTTTTGATATATTTCGATTTTTCCATATATGTCAATTTTTCGATATATTTCAATTTTTCGATATATTTCAATTTTTCGATATATTTCAATTTTTCGATATATTTCGATTTTTCCATATATGTCAATTTTTCGATATATTTCAATTTTTCGATATATTTCAATTTTTCGATATATTTCAATTTTTCGATATATTTCAATTTTTCGATATATTTCAATTTTTCGATATATTTCAATTTTTCGATATATTTCAATTTTTCGATATATTTCAATTTTTCGATATATTTCGACAGATATTGATATTTTGATTCATTTCGATTTTTTGATATATTTAGATTTTTCCATATATGTCAATTTTTCGATATATTTCAATTTTTCGATATATTTCGATTTTTCCATATATGTCAATTTTTCGATATATTTCAATTTTTCGATATATTTCAATTTTTCGATATATTTCAATTTTTCGATATATTTCGACAGATATTGATATTTTGATTCATTTCGATTTTTTGATATATTTAGATTTTTCCATATATGTCAATTTTTCGATATATTTCAATTTTTCGATATATTTCGACAGATATTGATATTTTGATTCATTTCGATTTTTTGATATATTTCGATTTTTCCATATATTTCAATTTTTCGATATATTTCAATTTTTCGATATATTTCGACAGATATTGATATTTTGATTCATTTCGATTTTTTGATATATTTAGATTTTTCCATATATGTCAATTTTTCGATATATTTCGATTTTTCCATATATGTCAATTTTTCGATATATTTCGATTTTTCCATATATTTCAATTTTTCGATATATTTCGATTTTTCCATATATGTCAATTTTTCGATATATTTCAATTTTTCGATATATTTCGACAGATATTGATATTTTGATTCATTTCGATTTTTTGATATATTTAGATTTTTCCATATATGTCAATTTTTCGATATATTTCGACAGATTTTGATACTTTGATTCATTTCGATTTTTTGATATATTTCGATTTTTCCATATATGTCAATTTTTCGATATATTTCGATTTTTCGATATATTTCGATTTTTCCATATATGTCAATTTTTCGATATATTTCAATTTTTCGATATATTTCGATTTTTCCATATATGTCAATTTTTCGATATATTTCGATTTTTCCATATATTTCAATTTTTCGATATATTTCAATTTTTCGATATATTTCGACAGATATTGATATTTTGATTCATTTCGATTTTTTGATATATTTAGATTTTTCCATATATTTCAATTTTTCGATATATTTCAATTTTTCTTCATTTTAGATTCTTATTGGTCGGAAACATGTTTATTAATTTTATTTAACATTTCTGCAACCCAGATTCAAATATATCGATTCTTCCAAAACGTGAAAAAATGTCCATTTTTCGAAAGTAAGTTTATAGCATTTTCATCGAGTTTTCGGGACGTAGAATAGGAATCTGAAAACCAAATTGGGCTATGACTATCCGTTTACGAGATACACGTCTCTAGAGTTTCGAAATTTTCAAATTTTCACCAAATTTTCTAAGGTCGAAATTTAAAAGTCAGTATTTCAGTATTTAGGATGTGAAAGTACACTATCACATGGGATTCGACCCGTAGATTTCAGATCTGAAAACCAAATTGAGCTACGACTTTTGGTTTGGAAGAGAGGAGAGTTTAAAGTTAAGAAAAAAGTAAAAAAAAAAAAATTTGTATTTAAGATGTGTGGATAATCACCAGCTATTTACTGGATAGCAGAGCACAAAGAGTTCGTGCAGTTTGCAGAATGATATTTTGTTCAAATTCCTTGATATAATCATATTTATAATGAAGATATGTGACCAGGCACCAGCGATTTACTGGGTAGTAAAACAAAGAGTTCGTGCAGTTTTGCAAAATGATATTTTGTGCAAATTTGTTGATATGATCAAATTTATATTTAAGATGATCACATTTATATTTAAGATGATCATATTCATGTCTAAGATGTGTAGCCAGCAAAATATAGAGTTCGTGCAGTTTGCAGAATGATGTTTTGTTCAAATTCCTATTTATATCGTTCCGTTTGCAGAATGATATTTTGTGTAAATTTGTTGATATGATCATATTTATATTTAAGATCATATTTATATCTAGGATATGCAGCCAGCAAAACAAAGAGTTCGTGCAGTTTGCAGAGTGATATTTGGTTCAAATTCGTTGATATGATCATATTTATATTTAGGATATGTAGCCAGTCACCAGCTATTTACTGGGTAGTAAAGCAAAGAGTTCGCGCAGTTTGCAGAATGATATTTTGTTCAAATTCGTTGATATGATCATATTTATATTTAAGATGATCATATTTATATCTCAGATATGTAGCCAGCAAAGCATAGAGTTCGTGCAGTTTGCAGAATGATGTTTTGTTCTAATTCGTTGATATGATCATATTTACATCGTGCCGTTTGCAGAATGATATTTTGTGCAAATTTGTTGATATGGTCATATTTATATTTAAGATCATATTTATATCTGGGATATGCAGCCAGCAAAACAAAGAGTTCGTGCAGTTTGCAGAATGATATTTTGTGCAAATTTGTTGATATGATCATATTTATATTTAAAATGCGTGGATAGTCACCAGCTATTTACTGGATAGCAAAGCACAGAGTTCGTGCAGTTTACAGAATGATATTTTGTTCAAATTCCTTAATATAATCATATTTATTATGAGGATATGTGACCAGGTGTCAGCGATTTACTGGGCAGTAAAGCAAAGAGTTCGTGCAGTTTGCAGAATGATATTTTGTTCAAATTCATTGATATGATCATATTTATATTTAAGATGATCATATTCATATCTAAGATATGTAGCCAGCCAAGCATAGAGTTCGGGCAGTTTGCAGAATGATGTTTTGTTCAAATTCGTTGATACGATCATATTTACATCGTGCCGTTTGCAGAACGATATTTTGTGCAAATTTGTTGATATGATCATATTTACATTTAAGATCATATTTATATCTGGGATATGCAGCCAGCAAAACAAAGAGTTCGTGCAGTTTGCAGAATGATATTTTGTTCAAATTCGTTGATATGATCATATTTATATTTAAGATGATCATATTCATATCTAAGATATGTAGCCAGCCAAGCATAGAGTTCGTGCAGTTTGCAGAATGAGGTTTTGTTCAAATTCGTTGATACGATCATATTTACATCGTGCCGTTTGCAGAATGATATTTTGTGCAAATTTGTTGATATGATCATATTTATATTTAAGATCAAATTTATATCTGGGATATGCAGCCAGCAAAACAAAGAGTTCGTGCAGTTTGCAGAATGATATTTTGTTCAAATTCGTTGATATGATCATATTTATATTTAGGATGTTTAGCCAGTCACCAGCTATTTACTGGATAGCAAATAAAGAGTTCTTGCAATTTGCAGAATGATATTTTGTTCAAATTCGTTGATATGATCATATTTATATTTAGGATATGTAGCCAGTCATCAGCTATTTACTGGGTAGTAAAGCAAAGAGTTCGTGCAGTTTGCAGAATGATATTTTGTTCAAATTCGTTGATAGAGTTACATTTATATTTAAGATATGTAGCCAATCACCAGTTATTTACTGGATAGCAAAGCAAAGAGTTCGTGCAGTTTGCGGAATGATATTTTGTTCAAATTCGTTCACATGATCATATTTATATTTAAAATGTGTGGATGGTCATCAGTTATTTACTGGATAGCAAAGCACAAAGAGTTCGTGCAGTTTGCAGAATGATATTTTGTTGAAATTCGTTGATATGATCATATTTATATTTAGGATGTTTAGCCAGTCATCAGCTATTTACTGGATAGCTAAGTAAAGAGTTCTTGAGTTTGCAGAATGATATTTTGTTCAAATTCGTTGATATGTTTATATTTATATTTAGGATTTGTAGCGAGTCACTAGCTATTTATTGGGTAGCAAAGCAAAGAGTTCGTGCAGTTTGAGGAATGATATTTTGTTCAAATTCGTCGATATGATCATATTTATATTTAAGATGTGTGGATAGTCACCAGCTATTTACTGGATAGCAAAACACAAAGAGTTCGTGCAGTTTGCAAAATGATATTTTGTTCAAATTCGTTGATATAATCATATTTATAATGAAGATATGTGACCAGGCACCAGCGATTTACTGGGTACTAAAGTAGAGAGTTCGTGCAGTTTGAAGAATGATATTTTGTTCAAATTCGTTGATATGATCATATTTATATTTAAGTTGTGTGGATAGTCACCAGCTATTTACTGGATAGCAAAACACAAAGAGTTCGTGCAGTTTGCAGAATGATATTTTGTTCAAATTGGTTGATATCATATTTATATTTAGGATATGTAGCCAGTCACCAGCTATTTATTGGTTAGCAAAGCAAAGAGTTCGTGCAGTTTGCAAAATGATATTTTGTTCAAATTCGTTGATATAGTTACATTTATATTTAAGATATGTAGCCAATCACCAGCTATTTACTGGGTAGTAAAGCAAAGAGTTCGTGCAGTTTGAAGAATGATATTTTGTTCAAATTCGTTCATATAATTATATTTATATTTAAGATGTGTGGATAGTCACTAGCTATTTAGTGGATAGCAAAGCACAAAGAGTTCGTGCAGTTTGCAGAATGATATTTTGTTCGAATTCGTTGATAAGATCAGATTTATATTTAGGATATGTTGCCAGTCACCAGCTATTTACTGGGTAGCAAAGCAAAGAGTTCGTGCAGTTTGCAGAATGATATTTTGTTCAAATTTGTTGATATGATCATATTTATATGTAGGATGTTTAGCCAGTCACCAGCTACTTGCTGGATAGTAAAGTAAAGAGCTATTGTAGTTTGCAGAATGATATTTAGTTCAAATTCGCTGATGTGATCATATTTATATTTAAGGTATGCAGCCACTCGCCTGCTATTTAGTGAGTATCAAAGCTGAGTCCTATCGCATTAGGTGGCGCTGTCAGGTCATTATATTAAAGGAATCTTGAGCAAGGTTGTGACCTATTGTTTGGTGACGCTTTTAACTACATTGGGAATGGACAAAGGTTATTTACTCTCTCTGGATATAACATTATTTTGGGAGTATCTGGAAGAAGGATAAAACGTATCATGCTGACGATCCTGCCTTGCAAAGTACATATATAGAAATTTTCCTAAAAATCGCTTTAGTAATTGAGCTGTGAAAAGCGGACAATCAGGCAGACAAACACGCTTTTCCTTGTTTATATTAGTTGCGACGCTTATCCAATCCTTCCTCCCCCCCCCCCCTGAGAGTTAAAATATTTTTGCAACGTACACAAATCCATTCAAATTAACAACTATACAAACGTTACCTCGACAACCCTCTATTTAACCCGAGCATCTCAGGTTATTACCCCCTTTGTCAATCATAATATTGTTCCAACAAAGTTCTATGTAAACCAAGAGAAGTTAATGGAAAGTAAACCGAACCGGAGCGCTCCCACTAAATCTGATTTTTTTTTCACATTGCCATAGTTGCCTCTAGAAGCTGTGTATTCGCCGGCAAAATGATTTACCGCCAGTGTACATAATTTTAACAAATAAGTTATATCTGCGTAACGCGTATAAATTCAAAACATTCGACCGCCCGGAGCGCCATTCCATTAAAGTTTCACGGCATTTTCGTCCACCGGAGCCTGCTACCAAAAGCCGCAGAGTGTTTTTATTTTAACCAGAATTTGATCCAATTTTAATCCTATTGATTGGGAAAGATTTGAAAGAGTAATTTCAAAACGAGGCGGAAGTTTAGATTTTCGATTAGGAAGTAGTAGTGGAGTGTAGTTAAAAGACATCAAAGTGTTCACTGATCAATTTAGGGTTAAATTTTTGAAATCTGAGATAGCGAATGGGACGAAATCCTAAATGAGTATCTATAGCATCAATCGGAAATGTAAACTGTTAATAGAATAATACAATTAATGTGATGAGGGTTAGCACCCACGGGAAACTCTATAGTAGTCTAGGGCGGTTCTAGAACGGAAGTGGCGTCACACTCTCGAAGTAGCTTTAAGGCGCGATGACCGCGTTTTACGCACGAGCGCTCGACGTCCAACTAAACCAACTCCATCACCCAAACGTGCACATTTGAATGTATTGACGATCAAATAGGCATTTTCTCAATGAATTGGCAGGTCTAAAAAATACACCTGTTGCATGTCTTCAAATCCGCACGCCTCTGGAATAAAACAACATTCTAAACATGTGGAATGTCCCGACCGTAACCATACCATTACGGAAATATTTCGTCTTGAAACGATGCAATATTCAGGACAGTTAAACGGCGAACGGCTCGGCGTTTAATAACGCGGTTTATGTATTCCTGCAGGAGACGTAATCAGTCAGTAATAAGGGATAAACGGGGAAACATATGACAGGATAAATTGAGGGGGAATGGGGCGCAAACGTAATGACGGCAGTAAAATGCAGGAAAACCTCCAATTAGAGTTGAAGCGCTGTAATATGCGTAGAACACTGTACGTGACATTAGTCTGAGACAATTGCAGCACGTCTACAATGACAGTTTTGCTTCTCGACCGACGACGCCCTTTAAATTACATCAGCGATCCGGAGGGGCGTCTAATTTGGATGCTTATCTCGCGTTTGGTTATTTCGCACGCAGGGCGACGATTAGAAATAATACTTCGTAAAATTGCCCCTGAAACCAAGAAAGATTAAAAAACACTAGCAAAGCCATCATCTTCAGAGAGATACGTCGTCTTGAAGTTTATAAATCTTTGACGCTTTCTGTCAATACGTGGTCAAATTTGTGCACTTTTGAAACTGTCAATATTGTAACGCAATGTAAATAGATGAAATAGAATTTAGAATAGAATTGTATAATTTAGTAAATAAAAAAAGTTTCTAGAAGGATCTGATAAGGGGAAAGCGGCCGTAATAACGAAGCAAACGGCAGATAAGCGTTCCAGAAATTTCGGCAAACGATAAGCCTTATCTGCGGAATTTTTCTAGAACCTGGAAGTCAAAACTATATAAGGCGGTCAGCTTTCCCTCGAGTCAGTCAGTTAGAATCAGTGCAATTAGTAAGTTAGTAGAAGTGAGTTAATTGTCAATTGTGGTGATCCAAGTTGAGTTCAGTAATATATTCGATAAGTGTAATCAATCGAACCGATAAGCCCGTAACAATATTTTAAAAGAACTCTTTAAAACACAAAGTAGAAGATAGTCTAGACGGGTTCTGGCATGAAAGTAACGTCACACTAGCTATGGAATATTTTCGAAGATTTACTAATGACCCATAAGATGCACGTGGATTTGCGGATATTAAATCATTAGTGGCGATGTTTTGCGCTTTAGTTAACCTAAATAAAAGAGAAGTTGGCGATTTTCTTGTTTTAAATGGAGGTGTCGGGGCGATTGGAAAGAGTTTCGTTACAAATCCACGTTCAAACAACCACCCTGTTGTTTTAATTAAAGTCCGGATGAAACGAGGATTCTTAGATTTCTAAAGCAGCTTTGCCCACAAATGCTCGAACGGCCGGCGGAACTGACCTCGTCTTGGGAAACTCCCCAATGGCCCATTAGAGTTTGGATGCGCTTCTTGTTACACATTTCATACGTGGGACGAATCCCAAAGGGTGGGTGATTGTAAAGCGATTATCTTATTAGAAATACGTCGATTATAGGACCAGGGATTCATACTTTTATTTAATTTGAAATATTTTCGATCTTTTTTGTTGGTTGTGTCGTTCGACTTGGGCTACTAATTGGAACTTCATGTCCCTTAAGTTGAAATACCTTAAAACTCTGAAGCCATTAACAATTTTATTTAAATCGGTCCAATGTAATCCCCATTTCTCTGTAATATTTTAATTTATTCGCTTTTATTAACCACCTCGTTAGTATTCCGCCGCTTCGTCCTCAATATAAAAGTGAAAAAGGAACACGCATTAAGAAAAGGGCCCGGCTAATTGGCAATTCTTCATTAATTGGCCCTTTGACTGATATTATGCTAATTCGAGGTGTTTCCAAGGGATTGAATTGAAAAAGCGACGTAAATTGTAGACGTTTTAAATTCTTCCCTTAGGAGAAAAAAACGGCCGAATGGTGAATTGCGATCAAATTAAATCTCGCTAGTGGAGATTTAATTTGGAGTTAGTTTCTCCTTCTTGGAAGTTTTAATTACCGAATTATGCAGTAGCTGTGAAGTCTTTTTGTAGAAGCTGGCGAAAATACGAGGAGCTTTCAAACGACTTTTTCGGCCTTTGCAGAGATGGCTTTTGATTTGGAAGCTTTGGTAGGTTGATACAACGTAAATGTCCCATAAGTAGCTACTTGGGAAAAAGACCGATGATATTGTTAGTGTCTACGAGTGATAAAGTGGCAATTCATACGTGTCTTTGTTGTATGTCACGACGTATGCTAAGCTGTTCTTTTATGTCCCATTAGAACTGGTGAGTTAGGCTTCAGTCGAACTTGAAGCGCGTGTCTTGAAAACGGTGGATAACGCCGCGAGTGGGAGTCGAACTGAGGGTTCAACGATTGGGAAGCCGAGTGCTTTACCACTGGACCATCGGCCGGCTACATTAGGAACGCAATCGAAGCTACTTTACGAATGTTCGTGGAACTATTTGGTGGAAAAGAAGAGCCCCAAAAACAATTATCGCTGAACTCAACGAAGGGGTTAAAATTGAATCTCTTTCTCTGATAATTCATTTACGTTACATGATTTATGCATGTCGCTTAGGATGATTTTGACACAATTCCATTGAAATTCATTAAATTAATGACTCGTCCACATCGTTTTGTTTCTGAATATACACGCATCCCATTAGATTGTCACATACTATTCGTTTGCATGATATAAATATTGATAAATGCGTTTTAATTAAAATGTAACCCCGCTTTCGGGCGGCACTTTTACACGATTCGCCGCTATTTTGCTAGACTCGAACTTTTGATTAAAACTCCGGGGATGATTTTTGAAATTTACAAAGTTAATTTCTGACCGGATGCACTGCTGAAATACAACTGATTAATCCGATTACCTTTCGGCCGGCAATTAAAATATAAATTCGCAAAAATCTATGGGTCGATAACTCGGAAACGTATTGCCACGTGTAACGTTTTTTGCTTTAGTTGCAACTTTTGTTTTTAATCTTTCTTTTGTTTTCAGGGGACAAGATTTGTATTCCAATTTTTGAAGACAACCAAGGATGAATCCGTTCCACAAAAAAAATGACAATGAAAAATATCATGAATTTACAATAATTTCTTAATTGAAGTAATATTTATTGCTATTTCAGAATCAAAAGTATGTGTACTTTGTAAAAAAGCATATTCCTTGACACTCGACTAACGCCTGTGCCACTCGGCTAACGCCTCTATCACTCGGCTAACGCCTCTGCCACTCGGCTAACGCTTTTGCCACTCGGCTAACGCCTCTGCCACTCGGCTAACGCCTCTGCCACTCGGCTAACGCTTTTGCCACTCGGCTAACGCCTCTGCCACTCGGCTAACGCCTCTGCTACTCGGCTATCGCCTCTGCCACAATTTACATCGTCGTCCGTGAATATTTCACTTTTACTACTAGATACTACACGATCATTTTAAACTAATACATTTATTGAATAAATTGTGTCATATTCAATCTGCTTCGCATTAAAAGTTAAAAAAAAACAAATTATTTAATATACCAGCGATTAGGCGAAACCAACAATAAAACATAATGGCAACGTTCGTGCGTAATGAAAGGGAAATAATTCGTAGTTACGACGGCCTAATTTCCAAACGTAAAATTTGAGTTTCATAACACAAACGTATTAAATTTCGGACGGGTTTGTACATGTTTTTGCTGCTCTTCCGATCACCGACAGCGCATTCCGACGAAAATTAAAAATCGGAAAGTGTTCGCGAACGGGCTTAAAGATGATTTAGCAGAATTTGAAAAAAAAGCGCATCGCTTAGTCGGTGGCCAAGCCGGAGGAATATCAAGTGGGTAGATGTAATTACCGGAAACACGGCCGTTCGAACGTCCTACATGTCAAGCAGCTTCGGGCAACTTCTATTGCGCTTCGGCGGTGTTACGCAACAGGGCCCTTTTAGGTTACATTGCAGATATGGTGAAGCTACTCATCGGGGGCTATTACGTAGGAGTTTGGAAAACGAGCATCACATCAGTGTATACGTGGTGAAAGCATTGCAGTGTGCGTTTGTAAAGATATCATTCTGAGCCGAATGTTACTTCGCTATCTAACGTTACACGGCGCGCACAGCTAAAGTTACACTGGATGCACAGCTAACGTTACACTGCGCGCACACTAAAGTTACAGTTCGCACACAGCTAATGTTATCCTGCGCGCTCAACTAATGTTATACTGCGCGCACAGCTAGCGTTACACTGCGCGCACAGTGACTGTAACATTGTAACGCTACGTTATAGATGCGGATTCAATAGTCTATGATAAGTTTGAGACTGACGAAAGGCATCCAAGCAAAATTTTAGAGTAACTTTGGAGTTTTTGCTTCGGTTTAATGCGATAAGTTTGAGACCAACGAAAAGCATTCGAGCAAAATTTAAAAGTAACTTGAAGTTTTTGCTTCAGTTTAATACAATAAGTTTGAGATTGACGAAAACCATTCAAGCGAAATCTTAGAGTAACCCGTTCGAGTCTTTGCTTCGGTTTAATACGATAAGTTTGAGACTGATGAAAAGCATCCGAGCAAAATGTTAGAGTAACTTTTTAAAGTTTTTGCTTCGGTTTAATGCGATAAGTTTGAGACCAACGAAAACCATTCAAGCGAAATCTTAGAGTAACCCGTTAGAGTCTTTGCTTCGGTTTAATACGATAAGTTTGAGACTGATGAAAAGCATCCGAGCAAAATGTTAGAGTAACTTTTTAAAGTTTTTGCTTCGGTTTAATGCGATAAGTTTGAGACCAACGAAAAGCATCCGAGCGAAATTTAAAAGTAACTTGAAGTTTTTGCTTCAGTCTAATACAATGAGATTGACGAAAAACATTCAAGCGAAATTTTAGAGTAACTCGTTAGAGTCTTTGCTTCGGTTTAATACGATAAGTTTGAGACTAATGAAAAGCATCCGAGCAAAATGTTAGAGTAACTTTTTAAAGTTTTTGCTTCGGTTTAATGCGATAAGTTTGCGACTAACGAAAAGCATCCGAGCTCGGATATATTTTCGGTTATTGGAGCTACCGAAAGTAGGGTACGCAGTTTTAAAGGTAGGTATTCACCGAAAGCTTTCATTTATATTGTAGCAGTTCGGAAAACAAGCAAAGCATTACAGTGCGCACTTCAATTAATATTTTAAAGCGCGCATAGCTAGCGTTACACTGCGCGCACAGTGACTGTAACATTGTAAAGCTACGTTATAGATGCGGGTTCGATAGTCTACGATAGGTTTCAGACTGACGAAAGGCATCCCAGCAAAATTTTAGAGTAACTTTAAAGTTTTTGCTTCGGTTTAATGCGATAAGTTTGCGACCAACGAAAAGCATCCGAGCGAAATTTGAAAGTAACTTGAAGTTTTTGCTTCAGTTTAATACAATAAGTTTGAGATTGACGAAAAACAATCAAGCGAAACTTTAGAGTAACTCGTTAGAGTCTGCTTCGGTTTAATACGATAAGTTTGAGACTGACGAAAGGCATCCGAGCAAAATTTTAGAGTAAATCTTTAAAGTTTTTGCTTCGGTTTAATGCGATAAGTTTGCGACCAACGAAAAGCATCCGAGCGAAATTTGAAAGTAACTTGAAGTTTTTGCTTCAGTTTAATACAATAAGTTTGAGATTGACGAAAAACATTCAAGCGAAACTTTAGAGTAACTCGTTAGAGTCTGCTTCGGTTTAATACGATAAGTTTGAGACTAACGAAAAGCATCCGAGCTCGGATATATTTTTGGTTATTGTAGCTACCGAAAGTAGGGTACGCAGTATTTAAGGTAGGTATTTACCGAAAGCATTTATTTGTATTGTAGCAGTTTGGAAAACGGGCAAAGTATTAAAGAGTGCACTTCCTTACACTGCGCGCACAGGTAACGTTACATAGCGCGCAGAACTAAAGTTACACTGCGCGCACAGCTAATGTTACACTGCGCGCACAGCTAACGTTACACTGCGAGCACAGCTAACGTTACACTGCGCGCATAGCCAAAGTTACACTGTGCTCACTACTAACGTTACACTATGCTCACTATTAACGCTACACTGCGCGTGCAGCTAACGTTACAGTTCGCACACAGCTAATGTTACACTGCGCGCTCAACTAATGTTATACTGCGCGCATAGCTAGCGTTACGCTGCGCGCACAGTTAGTGTAACATTGTAACGCTACGTTACAGATGCGGGTTTGATAGTCTGCATTTGTAACATTACAAGTGAATGCTCCCTCTCTTTAGTTATTAGCCCTGATATATGTACATTTATTGGAGCTACCGAAAGTAGGGTACGCAGTCTAATTAAAAGGGCCGAAAAAACAGCAACTAACATAAATATTTAAAAGTTGCACATTTTTCAAATGCATTGTGTAGAAGTATGATTATCCTGAGAGGCTTAAATAAGTACTACTTGGAACGTACTTCAATCATTCTACAATTTGTAACGTGTAGTTATTAGGAGCCTTTACACTCTTTCAAGGTGGGTTGAGCGCGCACTGTTTAAATTACGCGCGAAAAATTGACAGTCTAAATGGGAAATTGTCACTTAGGACAAGAACGCTTTGAATCATGTAGGATCGACTTAAGTTAATAGATTGTGCCGGAATGGAACGTTGCATTCCCAATGACAAACTACTGGAACACCACGTTCTTTGCGTGACGCTTGGAACGTGCGATTGACGCGTCTTAAGAAGATCGTACGATTGGCGAGTCCTAAGATGATCGTTCTATTGCTGTCCCCTGACAAGATCGCACGATAAGACTGTAGGTGTAAATCAACCTAAACTTCTGGATCCACTGGACCACGTTTTTTGCACACCGCGAACGCGCTATTGGCGTGTCCTTTTTTTCTTTTTTTTTTCAAGTTTAATCCACTCGCAAAGGGTAACCTCATTATGCTTTCAAAGCACTGCGAGTGGGATGCGGAAACAAGGATAGATGGCGATGACCCGCCTTCTTAAATAAGGATAGGTTGTTATTTTTGGGGAAAATTCCTTTCGGTAACAAGTTCCATAACTTGGAAGTTCTAAAAAAGAGTCTCCGTAGACAGAAGTCCTCACTGTGTCAAGCTGGACCGCATAGGAATTTGCTGTCTTTGACTGTCTAGTACGCCTCAAGAATCTTGCCCTTGGGGAATCAATCCTATTGGTTCCTGTGAGCATCTTCCATGATAGTACTTGTAGAAAAGAGACAAGTCACCAACCATACGCCTGTGCTCTAGTGTTTCGAGAGAATCGGTCAGACTCTCGTTATCAATTAGGCGAATCGCTCTTCTTTGAATTGATCCAAGAGAGCTAAAGTGTGTTTTGGGGCTGAACTCCAAACATGAGAACAGTATTGGCTAGTGTTGGACTAACTTGAGCTTTGTATAGTGTTAATAGCTGATGAGATGTGAATTACTTTTTAGCTCTAAAAATAAAGCCTAGCTTCTGAGAGGCGGATTTGACAATGGCGCGCACATGATCGTCCCAAGAGAAGTTAGTGCTCGCATTCACTCCTAGGATAGGTAGATCCTCGGAAGGATCTTACCGTCCATTAGTATCTTTGTTGCATAATCCCTTGATGTTTTCTTAGAGAAAACCGCGGTTTGAGTTTTTGAAGCTTTGAAGTCGACCAAATTGTTCTTACCCCATTCCAGAATAATCTCGAGATCCCGATTAATTGTCTGTATCTGCTGTTCCCTTAGTCGATCTGAAGCAGCAATAGATAATGGTTTGTCGGAGAAAAAAGATGACACAAGGTTACTCTTATCTGCGTAGCTGTATATAGGATTGGAAGTTGAAGCTAAGAGATCGTTTATGTGTAATAGAAATAGAGTAGGAGACAAAATAGACCCTTAAGACACCCCCGCGTTTATGTCGCAAATGTCTCGGAGGAGATGCCATCGACGACGACCTGAAGAGATCTATCAGCGAGAAAATTGGATATCAAATGACAGAGTCCAGGAGGAAGACTATAAGATGTTAATTTGGCGGTGCCAAACTCTGTCGAAAGCCTTTGAGATATCCATGAGATATGCCACAATCCTAGCCTCAGCATGTTTTTTTATAGCTGAGTTACAGCTATGAGTAACATATGCCAGTAGATCGCCAGTGGAACGCTGTTGTCTAAAACCGTATCGCCTGTCGGAGATGATTCTATTTTCCTCCAGATATTTGAGAATTCGATGTTGATAACCTTTTTCATCACTTTAGATATAACGGGTAACAAGATCCCGTGGAAAACTAAGTGTAAAGCGGCTTATCATTCGCCCTATTAATTGTTCAAACTTGTTAAACAATTGGCGTCTATTTTCGCCATAAACACGATTTTTAATGTTAATGACGAGAGGTAAAGCTAAATAGGGGAAACTCTGCTTGTTAATATTGAATGTAATCGATAATACCGAAAGCGCTAAAGCCAATAATTCCCAAATACCCCTAAGCCGCGTAGCTCTAGTTTGTTGAAAAAGCTTCCTTCTAAGCCATGAATAATGATGAAGTATTATTTTTGAACCCTTATAATTCGAACTGAAGGATTTTAAAGTAGAACGCCGAAATATCTGCTAATTCCAAAAAACCCGATTTCATCGGCATATGTAAATTTCAAATCTATAACAAAGGGTTTCACCAATACTAAACCTCATGGGAAAATTGAGCTCTCTCGATTCAAGAGAATTGACGAAAGAAATGTAAGACGACAATAAGAGACAGTTACGAGATGATGACAGGAGGAAGTCATGAGATGATAATAAGAGGAAGTTAAACCTTTCGTGATCGTATGTTTTAAACCATTTGGAAAATCTGTTTAATATTTTTTATTTAAATCAGTGTTTCTCAAAGTGTGGTATGTGTATCCCCAGGAATACAGAAAGAGTTTGGTGGGGGTACGCGCTAGACCAAAACCAATACTGGACTCAAGAATTTAAAATTGTTTGAATAAACGTAACAAAATCAACTTTACCAGGTTGCACAGCTTTAAAGAGTTTATGTAGATTGCAGAATGATGTTTTGTTTAAATTTGTTGATACATTCAGCAGACTAACAGACAGATAAGCACGCTTCCTATGTTAGTAAGGATGCAATTTTACGAGGGGTACTCATTGTCGTAAAAAATTATGAAAACAGATGTCGAAACTTTGAAAAACACAGATGTCAAAAGTTTGGAAAACCGAAGAGATCATGATAAGTCTATCCCGTGTCCTTTGTCAAATTAGAATGTCTTGAACGAACGGAAAATATTTTAACATGGCACAAGAGGTAGTAAAATGGTAAAGCGAATTTTAAAGTAACTTTGAGTTTCTCCTAGAGATTTTATTATAATTAATCCTTTTCAAAGGATTTGGGTATTTAAAACTAATTGTAAAACACACAGACTAATGGTATTCTGTCGTTGCTTTTACCAGTTTTCTTTAGTTGTCATTTTTATTCTAGTTAAACTTTCGACGTAGTAGATGTAAAAAATGGGTTCTGCCCCAAAAATAGCTACCAAAAGAAACAAGATTCTATATGATAAGTTTGAGACTGACGAAAAGCATCCGAGCAAAATTTTAGAGTAACTCGTTAAAGTCTTTGCTTCGGTTTAATACGATACATTTGAGAATGACGAAAAGCATCCGAGCGAAATTTTAGAGTAACTCGTTACAACTTTTGCTTTGGTTTAATACGATAACTTTGAGACTGACGAAAAGCATCTGAGCGAAATGTTAGAGTAACTCTTTAAAGTCTTTGCTTCGGTTCGATACGATAAGTTTGAGAATGACAAAAGCATCTGAGCTAAATTTTAAAGTAACTCTTTAAAGTCTTTGCTTCGGTTCGATACGATAAATTTGAGACTGACGAAAAGCATCCGAGCTAAATTTTAGTATAACTCGTTAAGTCTTTGCTTTGGTTTAATACGATAAGTTTGAGACTAACGAAAAGCATCTCAGAAAAATTTTAGTGTAACTCGTTAAGTCTTTGCTTTGGTTTAATACGATAAGTTTGAGACTGACGAAAAGCATCCCAGCAACATTTTAGAGTAACTCTAAAGTTTTTGCTTCGGTTTAATGCGATAAGTTTGAGACTAATAAAAAGCATCCAAGCAAAATTTTAAAGTAACTTGTTGAAGTTTTTGCTTTGGTTTAATACGATAAGTTTGAGACTCACGAAAAGCATTCAAGCGAAATTTTAGAGTAACTTGTTACAGTCTTTGCTTTGGTTTAATACGATAAGTTTAAGACTGACGAAAAGCATTTGAGCGAAATTTTGGAGTAACTCGTTAAAGTCTTTGCTTCGGTTTTATACGATAGGTTTGAGACTAACGAAAAGCATCCGAGCGAAATTTTAAAGTAACTTGTTGACGTTTTTGCTTTCATTTAATACGATAAGTTTAAGACTGACGAAAAGCATTTAAGTAAAATTTTAGAGTAACTCGTTAAGAGTCCTTGCTTCGGTTTAATACGATAAGTTTGATACTGACGAAAAGCATCCAAGCAAAATTTTAGAGTAACTCTTTGAAGTTTTTGCTTCGGTTTAATGCGATAAGTTTGAGACTGACGAAAAGCATCCAAGCAAAATTTTAAAGTAACTTTAAAGTTCTTGCTTTGGTTTAACTGAATAAGTTTGAGACTGACAAAAAGCATCTGAGCAAAATTTTAAAGTTTTTGCTTCGGTTTAACTGAATAAGTTTGAGACTGACAAAAAGCATCTGAGCAAAATTTTAGAGTAACTCTTTACAGTTTTTTGCTTTGGTTTAATGCAATAAGTTTGAGACTAACGAAAAGCATCCGAGCGAAATTTTAAAGTAACTTGTTGAAGTTTTTGCTTTGGTTTAATACGATAAGTTTAAGACTGATGAAAAGCATTCGAGCAAAATTTTAGAGTAACTCGTTAAAGTCTTTGCTTCGGTTTAATACGATAAGTTTGAGACTGATGAAAAGCATCCAAGCGAGATTTTAGAGTAACTCGTTAAACCCTTTGTGATTGTATGTTTTAAACCATTTTAAAAACCTGGTAAATGTTTTTTATTTTAATCAGGTTTTGTTTTGCTTTGATTTCCAAGCTTAAGCATGCGTAGTTACTAATCTACTAACATCGAACTTGAAACTCAACAGAGTTAAATATGAATCTTGATAACATTTTTGTTGATTAAGTTGGTTGGTTGGTTAGTTCCTATCTGTGACAATATTGGCCCCACTGCTTGGAAGAGAAGAACCAGATTACACGAAATTGAGCTCTAGAGATTTCTCTTAAAAAGAATTTAAGTTGTCGAAATTTACCATCGCTTACTCTTTTCCCTCACTTCTACCGATTTGTCGAACTCACAACCCTGAAATTTACCAAAGCAATGCGTGCGAAATAAAATAAACGGGCCAACGCTACCGTGTAAAAATCGGGCGATTTCCCGAGATGAACTTCCCTCCCCACCAAAGTCCATTAAACGAGGACGAAGTTTCGAATTTTAATCAGAGATTAAGCATCTTAATAGTCGTAGATTTTAATATGAGATTTTGCGAGTTGGGGTAGCGAGCCGCGCCCGCGCTGGAAATTGTATCCTAATAAAAAAATTTTACTGGCTTATATATTTCGGGAGGAAATGAGACAACCTATTTAAGGCGAAATTTGCCGAGTTTACGGTGGGTACGGTTGATGTTAAGCGAGTTAGTTTTCTTATCTCATTTGCACTGTATCAATTTGGGCGTCGACGTCGGCGACGCTGATGCCCCACTGAATCGCTTTACTTTTATTGAGATGAAAGTTATTGTTATTTTTAGGACGCCTGCTACATTTTTGTTTAAGATTTATTCAGCCGCAACCCCATGCTTCTTCGAGGTGTTGTTTGCGCTTGTCTGGTACGAATTGTATGTTTTTTTAGGTTTAATCTACTCACACAGGGTAACCCCATTATGCCTTCAAAGCATTGCGAGTAGGATGCGGAAAGGAGGATAGATGGCGGTGAATCGCCTTCTTAAACAAGGATAGGTGGTAATTTTTGGCGAAATAATGCTTTTATTATACTAAAGTCGACAAGAGTTTAAGGGTTGATGTTTACTTTAGTTTTCAAGGTCAAGCATGCTTGGGTTGAGCTGGAACCCACCTTGCCTATCTACTGACATCACTTTATCAAAAACTCAAATGGTAAATAAATAACGAGTGAAGAGGCTACAGAAAGAGTTCAACTCTCAATAAGTTTACCACTTTTTCTTAATAACCGTTTTTCACCTAGTTACACTTTGACGTCAGTAGATAGGTAAGACGGGCTCTAGCCCAAAAATAGCTACAAAAAGAGACAAGAATTTAGTAACATCGCTTTATTTAAAAGTCAAACGAGTAGTGATAGAAACGACCGAAGAGGCCACGGAACGAGTCCAACTCTGTCGTTTATTCAATCATTCTATCACTTTTCTTTAATTGCTATTTTTAATCTGGGTACACTTTGACGTCATTAGCTAGGAAAGGCGGGTTCTGGTTCACAAATAGCGTCGACAAGGGACAGGAATTTACCGTCGCTTTATATAAAACTCAAACAGCCAATAATAATGTAACGAAATGTAAATTGTAGAATCTAGTACGTAAGAAAATTTTCTAGAAAGATCTGATAAGGGGAAAGCGGCCGTGATCACGAAGCAAACGGCAGATAAGCCTTCCAGAAATTTCGGCAAACGATAAGCCTTATCTGCGGGATTTTTCTAAAACCTGGGAGCCAAAACTACATAAGGCGGTCGCCTTTCCCTCGAATCAGTTAGTTAAGAGTCAGTCAGTGTAATTAGTGAGTTAGTAGTTAGAAGTAAATCAGTGAGTTCATTATCTGGTTGTTCCGAGTTTAGTTTGGTAATAAAGTGGGTATTATTTAATTCACGTGTTAATAATCAATTCGAACCATTAAGCCCATAACATAGAAACGACTGAAGAGGCCACTCTGTCGTTTTTAAATCATTCTACCACTTTTCTTTAATTGCAATTTTCATCTGCTTACACTTTAACGTAAGTAGATAGGGAAGACTGGTTCTGTACCAAAAATGGCTACAAAATAGTTAAGAATCTGCAAGGTTAACGTTTCACTTTAGTTCCCAGACTTAAGCATGTGTAGAGTTGAGTTAAAGTCCGCCTTCTGTAGCTACTAACACTGCTTTATCCTGAATTTGAGTTGGCTATAAAAAATGGTTCGACAAAATCATAGTAAATAGACGTCCAGAGTAACACAATGGCGACCAAGACAAACCAAGCGCAGGGCGGGAAGACCACTTGATGATATCAGGATACAAGCAGGAAATAGGTGGTTTCAGTTAGCACAGGCCAGAGCAGAATGGAGAAGCATAGAAGCGGCTTACGTTCAGGAGTGGACAGAAAACGGCTGAGAAGGAAGAAAGAAGATAAAAAATGGTAGAAATGGCCCTCGAGGCTACAAAGAAAGTACAATATGTATTGTAGCGAAATGTAAATTATAGAATTTAGTACGTAAGAGAATTTTCTAGAAAGATCTGATTAGGGGAAAGCGGCCGCGATAACGAAGCAAACGGCAGATAAGCGTTCCAGAAATTTCAGCAAACGATAAGCCTTATCTGCGGGATTTTTCGAGAATCTGGGAGCCAAAACTATATAAGGCGGTCGCCTTTCCCTCGAGTCGGTTAGATAGAGTGGGTCAGTGTAATTAGTAAGTTAGTAGTTAAAAGTCAATAAGCAAGTAATTACTCAGTTGTAGTGTTCCAAGTTTAGTTGGAAAATACAGTGGGTTGATGATAACGAAGGCTTCCACGGATAGAGTCAGTACAGGATATACTTCTTCCGGGATTGGTCCGTGTCAATAAACTACTAAAAGTGTTTTAGTAGTTCTTTGACACGGTCCAATCCCGGAAGAAGTATATCCTATAAAGTGGGTATTAATTCACGTGTTAATAATCAATTAGAACCGATAAGCCCGTAAGCTCCAGTCGTCGTTTCATTCGTTTGGACCAATTTACTTTAATCGTCATTCCTTCGTTCTGGTTATACGCTGATGTAGTAGATAGGTAACACGAACTCTGGTCCAGAAGTAGCTACTTTTAGGCTTGCACACGTCCTGTCTACCTTCTGACATCAAAGCTTCTGACGTCAAAGCTTCTGACGTTAAAGCTTCTGACGTCAAAGCTGCTGACCTCAAAGCTTCTGACGTCAAAGCGCAACGTGAACGAAAAATGGCAATTGAAAAAAAAGTGCGGAAATGACTGAAGTCACAAAGTACGAACAACGGGTGCACTTTTTGTAGCCTCCCAGTCGTTTTACCAATATTTAATAGTCGCGAATTTTGCATAACGTTAGTAGATAAGTTTGAGACCGACGAAAAGCATCTGAGCAAAATTTTAGAGTAACTCTTTAGAGTTTTTGCTTCGGTTTAATGCGATAAGTTTGAGACTAACGAAAAGCATCCCAGCTAGGATATATTTTTGGTTATTAAAGCTACTGAAAGTAGGATTTAAGGTAGGTTTTTGCTTCGGTTTAATACGATAGATTTGAGACTGACGAAAAGCATCCGAACAACATTTTAGAGTAACTCTTTAGAGTTTTTGCTTCGGTTTAATGCGATAAATTTGAGACCAACAAAAAGCATCCGAGCGAAATTTGAAAGTAACTTGAAGATTTTGCTTCAGTTTAATGCAATAAGTTTGAGACTGACGAAAATCATTTAAGCGCAATTTTAGAGTAGCTCATTAGAGTCTTTGCTTTGGTTTAACTGGATAAGTTTGAGACTGACGAAAAGATAAGTACAGTGAGTTTTAATTCGACTCTACGTCAGCTTTAGCTTGTCACAGTGAAACGTTGGCTCTGCAGACTGATCAAAGTTCCTAAAGATGGTTTCTAAGAATCTGTCTTGCCACTTTTTTATGGTTTTGGCATCTATAGTGTTGCATCCTTGTTCGATGCGGAGTTAGAACACTTTAGATCTCGAACCCCATTCAACAGTTCACCAAGGATGCTCCCGCTGGTCACCATGATTATTTCAATATTGAGCATCACAGTCGGTTGTTGTTATTTTTTACTCGTCATTTTCCCCAAGAAACGGCGCCATCGCAAGACGTGAAATTACGAAATGACGGCGTAGAGCTAAACGGCTGACAGGCGTACAGATTTCTCCTGACGTGGCGTCGGTGGATATGAATTTTTAAAATTCTAAGCGTAAATAACGTCTTGCGTAAGTCACGTCATTCGGAATATGCGAGATTGATATTTTCGTAATCTAGGGGGAAAAACGGCGCAAATACGTCCGAATCGCTTACGTCGTAACGAGTAAACAAGGCGTTTAACAAGCTACATTTTTGAACAAATCGTTGTTTACCTTGTCAGGGTCGATATTTTCTAGCGTGAGAAGATTTTTTTTTTAAATGTTGCCTACGAACAAAACAAATTAGATAATGTTACTAGCACAGTAATGTAGTTTCTTCTTATGGTACGTTCTCTTAGTGTTAAGCACCTCAGTAGACAAAATGTTGACCTATAACGTCGAAATTCGAAGAGTCGATCGGAGGAAGGCTAAACTTCATAATTCAATATTAAGTGTAGATTGCAATTTCTGTTATGTTCCTGTTATGAATCACAGATGGCGCTTTACATGAATTCCCTATTGTAAGGGGGAGCTACTAGACCCGTGAATAATACTTGAGATTTTTATTAAGATTTATTAACTCGAACACACACATCTTATAACAACCACTCGCATAGACTTATCTGACTACTCTGTGTAAAAAACGCGGGAGCTGCTAGTGACAGTCGGGGCTGCCATCTGTCATCGAGATTGACCGCCAAATTTAAATTTGAATTTTATCGTCCTACACTATAAAACATTTTTCTATTGGGTGAATAAATATCGTGGATGATCTTGGTCTCTGGATGATCTATCTACTGTAACTTCTAACTTGCATTATACGGAGGATTACCTATCCTGCCTAAAATGGTTGTTAAAAATAGTCCGTATGTAACTTCAGCTTTTGCAATTGTTTATGTGCAGGTTTGAAACTTTTTCTACAAGATATTCTGCATTAAATGGGCCCTCGCCCATATTTTTATTTGCTATTGCAAGTATCACGTTCCTAAACTTGATCACTAGACTTTATTACACTAGCAGAAAGTTTTGCAAAGTTAATGTAAGACGCAAATTTCATGTTTTAAAATACGCGCGCTTGTCATCTTATGTGTCTAACCAATAGAAATTCGCAAACAACCTGACAAATTCTGACCAATAACTTTTTGAAATGCGTGGGGGCATTTGACGCTTCATTTAAATATTTTTTCCTGTACATTCATTACCAACAATTTGTGAACAATACTTCGTATTATTTACTGTCTCTTATTTAATTCAACATTAGCCGAATTTCCAATTTTCTGTTAATTAATATTGATTGTGATTGTTCAATATTGATAATATTGATCAATCAAATTGATAACCAAGGACCAGTCCGTTTCACCAAGATTCTTATGATGAAAAGCTTTACTAAAATATTTAACAACAAGTATACCAAAGCAAGATTATAGGAATTTCATTGAAAAATTTAATAATAATAATATAACACGGAAAGTGGAATAATTTATTACTCTTATGGGATTTAATACTAATAAGCCTCTTATTAGTAAAGGAAACTTACATTTGATTTGAACGTATGGTGTTCATTTCAACAAGTCTCAGTAAGTGTAGGATTGCTCAAAACCAGGACAGAACACAAATTCGGTTTTGATTTCTGTCAAAAATTTTGGTCGGTCTCTTTTTATATTACACGGAATGGTAATCCATAAGTGCGAAAAATTTCGGATAGCAATTCTATATCATACATTGGCCCAAGTTCTCCCTACAAAGTTTATTCGGAAATATACCGCGCTCATTTAAAAGAATTAAAATTTTTAGTAAGTTAACCCTAGTAATATAATCAACATCACGGATGATCTATTCAGCGTAACATGTAACTTGCAATATACTCAGGATTTCTCGGTTAGCAACAGCGAAGTTTTTAATAAGCTTGCCTCTACTAATAGCATGGATGATCTATTTACTATAGCTTCTAACTTGCAATATATCGAAGATTACCTATCCTGCCTAAAATATTCGATAAAGATGGCCGATATACAACTTCAATGTTGCCGGATACATGGATGATCTATCCAGCGCAGCACCTTCAACTGCAGTATACACAGGATGACCTATTCTGCTTAATTTGGCGGGAGAATATACGCCGATATACGCCGCGCGACGCCAGCGCAGAAACATGCAGTGACAGACGCTCAAACTAAGATATACGAAAATACATAAAATCCGCAGGATAGGTCCTCTCTCTCAAACTTTGTCAGAATGTGTTTCGAGACATTCTGATTCGATTTACACTAAAAACCTTTAGGTCCTCCATATACGGAGGACCTACTGACCTGGAGGACCTATTAAATGTAAATGGCCTTTGAGAGGGAGACCGAACCTGCGCAGGATGCAAATATATATATATATATATATATATATATATATTAAAAGATTTCATTAATCGATTTGGATTTGTTCTTGATGGTTTCGATATGTACCTACGTTCCGCGGTCGGTAATTATTTCCTGCTCTGATTACGCTGCGTTCGAATCTTCCTGGTTATATGCTAATTATACTGTTTTGTTTGCAGGTAAGCAATTGCTGGGCCTTCTAAGCACTAAACCCGTAAGTAAATTCGCTGTTGTATCATTATGCTGCAAATTAGCTTATTCTGTATTAAACACATTCATCGTATGCGTACACATTACATATTTATTTACTGTTTCACCTGTAACATTAGTTACGCTTGGGAAAATTCCTTGTGAATTAAATAGGTCGCCACGTTACCGAACTCTAATCGGGGGAAACCCCGAAAGCCGTTGCTAAACCAAGACGTTGTCTATCATGAGTCGAGTCGTATATAATTTTATGTTTCCTGCAATAACTTAATACTCCTAAAACGGGAGTTTTAAATTTTTGTTTTACGGCCCAACATTTACGTCCCCCATACCGTAGCATCGTTATACCAACGGTAAATATAATCGTAAATACACTGGCATCAAAAAATCAATTTTTCACGAGGGCGTAATTTACGGGGTAAATAAAATTACGTGAGGCACATAATCCGAATATATTTCTCTGGGTCGTTTCGCTCTTCCAGTAAATGTTTTATAACTCTGACTTTTTACCTAATAATACACGCAGCTGTGTAATATAGGTCCAGATTTTTAGAGAAATATTACAATTTTGATTTATAAAATTAATTTATTTTACTTTGTTTGAACTTAATTGTTTTGAATAAATATTTGTTTATGTTGATTTAACATACTTTTTCATTTATATAATTTATTTGTACAAAGAGAATAAAATTAAGCTATGCACAGCTTCAAAGAGTTTGTGCAGGTTGCAGAATGATGTTCTGTTTAAGTTGTTGATATGGTCACATATATTTGGTTACGTATATTGCACATTGGGGAGAAAAGTTACGCCTTATCTCGTTAGATGACGTTGTCAGATCATTATATGATACGATAGGGTGGCCCATCGATAGGTGAGACTGTCGTCGCCATCAAGTCATTTACATAGACAAGGGAGAACGATTATTTTACCTTTTCGGATATAATGTTACTTTAGGAGTATTCGGAATGGGAGAAAACTTATCCTATTAACGATCTTGTTTTGCAAGTTACGTCAATACCAAATTTCGTCAAAATCGCTTTAGTAATTGACGCGTTGATATAGAACTCTTGCCCCCTGAAACCAAAACACATTAAAAAACACAACAACGGTTGCTCTAACGCGTTTCGATAGCCAAGCTATCATCTTCAGAGAGATGAAGACAACCAAGGACCACCAAAATTGAGCCGTAGTAAACAGACATACAGACAAAGACACACTTTCGCATTTTTATATTAGTTGGTTTATTATATACAATAAAAATTGTTTTACATGTTACCCCCTAACAAGACTAGAATAAAAATTTAATAGATAAATGCGGAATTCAAAAAATTTTGTTACTTCAAGTTTCCAATGCACAGACCAATAGGTTTGAACATTTATTAGATTCGAAGTTTGGAAATCAAATACCGGTTGCGATCTTGTTAGATCTCGTCAGTTTGGTATATCCAACTCGAATGCTAACAAATGTTCCGACAAGTAAGTACTAAAACATTCACAGGCGTCAAGCGAGTGACTCTTAGTATTATCACCTATTGGTCCATAGAGAAATTATGGTCATCGTCAACAATGTCGTATGCAAGTAGAATGCAACCTAGACTACAAATTCATGCAACCCTCCAGGCGGCGTGTATAGTGAATCATAGGTAGCTGAACTACCAACAGTTAAAACACTGCCACCTAGCGAAGCGGTTGCTTTCTAGGAAAGTTCCCAGAAGACAAAAATTCTAATGCACAGACCAATAGGTTTGAACATTTATTAGATTCGACGTTTGGAAACCAAATACCGGTTGCGATCTTGTTAGATCTCGTCAGTTTGGTATATTCAACTCGAATGCTAACCAAATGTTTCGACAAGTAAGTACTAAAACATTCACAGACGTCAAGCGAGTGACTCTGGATATACCAAATTGACGAGATCTAACAAGATCGAAATCAGTATTTGGTTTCCAACCTTCGAATCTAATAAATGTTCAAACCTATTGGTCTGTGCATTAGAATCCTTGTCTTCTGGAAACTTTCCTAGAGAGCAACCGCTTCGCTAGGTGGCAGTGTTTCAGCTGTTGGTAGTTCAGCTACCTATAATTCACTACATACGCCACGTCTGGAGGGCTGCATGAATTTGTAGTCTAGGTTGCATTCTACTTGCATAATTCAAGTTTGATACTATATATAATAAAAGAGCAACGACCCGAAGGCAAAATGCCCCCTATTAAATTTCCCCTGCAACTAAGCGGTTTAAACAACGTTACCTTTTTACTTATGAGCGCAGGTAATCTCGTCGGGGCTTCAAGATACCATTCAAGAGGAATTTCCCAATCAAACAAGATTTGGAAAAAACCGCTTAATTGGGGCCGTGTTTTCTCGAAAACCCTCGCAACTTTCTTATTAGTTGGAGGAATTCCAGCGGTGTGTTGCACTGGCAATTTGCGAACTTTGTCTCGATTAATTTCGGCGAAATGCAGAGTGCCGATAAAGAAGTAGGTGAAAATTAATTCGTACAATTTATTTGGGGGAGTCCCCGCTGACAAACGCCGCGCTACGTTAACTTTGTGCATCTTCCGCGTCTCTCTAGAAAACTCATTATATCGCTAATGAGGCTTAATGGTATAATCGTGAAAAATGATATAAACTCCTCGCCTCATTAGACCTTTTCATTGTGTCTTTAGCAAATTCGTGGCACAAATGGAAAATTATTACACCGATTTAGTGGCATTTAAAGGGGCCCAATATGTCGTTTTTGTTGACGCTAGTGAAAAAATCTCCATTAATAACAATCAAAGTTTTTTGGGGAACATTTGGAAAGCGTAATGTATTCCGAGTTTTATAAAAATGCGAAAACCACCAGTTGCCAGCTTCAGCTAAAAATTAATCAAAAGAATTCGGTGTTAACGTAAAAATATTTTAATGTCATAAGTCAGTGTCTTATTTTTTATCAGTTCGATTCTGTTACTCGTGGAATTTATAGTTGTAATGTTGCTAAAAACGTAACAAGTATGATATCTCTCGTATGCGAAGACTATCGTTATACGCGAAGGCTGTCCTTGTACGCGAAGGCTATCGTTGTACGCGAAGGCTATCCTTGTACGCGAAGGCTATCGTTGTACGCGAAGGCTATCGTTATACGCGAAGGCTATCCTTGTACGCGAAGGCTATCGTTGTACGCGAAGGCTATCGTTGTACGCGAAGGCTATCCTTGTACGCGAAGGCTATCGTTGTACGCGAAGGCTATCGTTGTACGCGAAGGCTATCGTTGTACGCGAAGGCTATCCTTGTACGCGAAGGCTATCGTTGTACGCGAAGGCTACCGTTGTACGCTTTAGACTGTCGAGAATCGAGAAATGCACTGCGGTCGACAGATTGTCTCGCTGACTTGCAATAGCGGCATTCCATCGCTATTACTTGGCCGCCGTTGCGGAGCTATATACGGAGTGTTTGGGACGACCTAGGTGATAATCAGAGACTAAATAGACTGAACGTAACAGGGTAAGTAGTGAAGGCAGTTGAAAGCCTAGCGAATGCCTAGCTCGCAACGCTCTCTTATTACTTCACAGACCTTTGCGAAGATAGCATCGAATTTTTTTTAGAAAATAGGCTGTAACTTTGGGGAAATGTATTGCGGAATATTGTCGAAACGATAGTGAACACATTAGTGAAGGAAAATCAAAAATTTCATTCTTTGGGTGGATAAAAATGAAATATATAAATATTCAATTGTCGGGGTGCGCGCGTCACCGTTTCACTGCAATCATCACGTGTTTACAGCACCGGCTTAACAATATTGTACATAGGCGCCGCGTTTCATCTAAATCGTTAGAACCGTTACGTGGCAAGTTTCGTATTTATAAATTTTACCTAATCTAGTCATGTCAAAGAGTAGTGGGATGCAGCGCCCCACTTCCCTGGATTTTACATTCAGCGGTTCACATGTTACGAGATTGAAACGTTCAGTGTATTTAGTCTCTGGTGATAACCAACTACGACATTTAAATTAGCCTCCAAGTTTAAGGAAATGTTATTTATTGATTGTGTCTTTCTGATATGTTTTAACAAAGACTCTTTTTTATTTTAGAAGGAATCATCATGGGAACAGTGCCACATTAACCAGCCTGCATGAGCCTTTACTGGACCTGGCAGCGTAGAAGTTAATTTAAAGATCTAGTTGCAATGTTCTGTGAGCGATGTTTACAATAACAAACATCGCTCGTCTGTCATCTGCCCAGATATTTATTTTTATTTTACGGTTTGCAATAAAAATGTTCATCTAATCTAAATTAGTTTTCATTTAAAGCAACAAACTCCAAACAATGCGCTTGGAATAAACAAATACACTTCTTGTTATTTCTAGAGTTTTTCAATTTAAGTATTTACGTCCGCAGACGCGAAGTTTAAGATTGTCAACAAAATGAATTATTTTTGCTTTCTTGAATCCTTACTTTGTCGAATCGTTTTTTTGATCTTGAAAAACGTTCCATCGCAGGCGAAACCGCAACATCGCATCCCCTCATTCGGAAATCGGTGTCCCGATATTTTTCAAGTTCAGATTCGTTCATCTAAATACGCGGATTCTGTCCGTTGCATTCCCAAACGGATAAAACGAACTTTCTTTTGACCTGCCGTCGCCGTCTACGGTACAGCGGTAGCGCCTTCGGAAGAGATATCTCCCTCGATTAGCGATAGATGTAGAATCGCCGCGCAAACGCATTGGTAGATATCGCACAGGTAAACTGCTATTTCTCATTGGTAGATTCGAACGTGTTCCCTGCTACTCGAAATTGTATCGACGTTGGCACTTTCATTTATTTAAAAAGTTGGAATACCCTCCAAAAAAAGTGATAATAAAATTGATGTCGAGTCACCAAAAGCATAGAAAACTTTCATTCGGAATTGCAACTGAAATTGTTCCAGTTTTATCCCGATTGCACTCATTCATGTTTTTATTTATTCCGTTTATCGCGTACGTTTTATATAAACTCTGTTCTACTGATTAAAAAAGCGCTGTGCAAACTCCGAATTGTTGTGTTTTGACAGTCTTCATTTCGGTTCGTCGTTTTGGTCGTTTACGTAAAGGGAACGATTTTGCGTTAGCGAGCCGATGTATACAGACTAATGTTTTCATGGATTAATGAATTCCAGATGGCGGACCTCAGGATGTAGAATGAAATGAAATAAAAACAGATTCAGCGCGACTAAAAGCCCAGTAAGCCCCGATGGACATTGCTAATGTAGGCTTCAAAGGGGATTACATTACACTATCTACTTTTTCCTGTTTTCTCTCGCCGATAGAAGGATATGACGTTGTTGGAAATGTGTAGCCATTTGATCTAACCGAATTGTTGTATGTCGTTATCCTGTCGGCTATCGCAAGCAATAAATTATGAAACGTCACGTCCGCAAAATTAGATGAAGAATTACATTATAACAGAAAAATTGACCAAAATTGGGCAGTTCTTAAATTTGTTACAATCTGTTTTAAGAGTCAGGTACAGAAGGTTGTAGCAAGATAGCGATAGATGGCGCAGATGGTACTTACTTACTTTCCCATTCATAAAATTACTTGGTTAAACGTTATAAAACTTGTTCAGTATGCACAGCTGAGAGTTCGTGCAAATTGCAGAATGATATTCTGTTCAAATTGTCGATAAGTTCATGTCGCGTCTCTCAGCTGTACTGGGTAGCCCTATCCTATCAGATGGCGCTGTCCTATTTAAAGAGTCTTACGTGCCAAGTTACGGTAAGGTGGTGCCTTATCCCTAAATGACGCTGCGGTCGCTGTCAAAGCTTTGGAAACTAATACTCCAAACTTTTTTAGTCACCTAAACAAAGACGACGTGCAAAGTTACGTTAAAGCGGCGCGGATGCTGCCATTGCTGTCAGATCTTTGGCGAATACTACTCTAAACTTTTTTGGTTACCCAAAAACAAGTCACACTTTCTTTACGATGTTTCTAATAAAACGTAACATTAAAAGTGAACGAAAAAGATCTAGAGATCAAAAAAAGACAGCCGATTAAATCGTGCGAGTAATAAATCAAACATAAACATGCAGAGGATCCAAGTTTCCGTCATATTCTGATGTTTACACCGGCACCGCCTACAAAAAAAAAATCGTGAGCGATTGTTTGCATACAAATCGGCGGAATTCGCGAGCGCTTACGTGTGATAGATAGACAGACGAGGAGAAAGACGAAGATTAGTGGGAGGATTAGAAATGATTTATGCAAATGATGCGGGTATATCCAGTGGGGCTTGAATCGCACAATAGTACTCGTTAGTTTGGATTTATCGGCAAAAACATCGCCGGTCGGAATCGCATTTTAATGAATCTGGACAGGATTGTACTCAGAGATGGCTAATTTGTATAATGACGCCGATTATTTATTTTCTGGAACGACGTCCCATCGCAATCGACCCAAGCTGTTATACATTAGAAGCCAACCAACAAGGACGTTGTTTAACACATGATTAGTTAACTGAATCTACCAATGAGATCTTCCCGATAGTGTATCTTGTTAACAGGTTTGATAGCACACTCTTGCTTTTAACACTATTATTACTATTATCACTAACAAACACGGGAAACTTGTTCGTATATTATCGAAATTCCAACCAACAGTCTTGAGGCGACTCACGCGCCTATTTATTAGGCCAGCTGTTCAAAACATTTGACTTCTAGGGAGGCCTATGATGCACATCTGCATATAAGTCATTCGGAATTTAGGAAAAACGAGTATAAAGCATTCGTGATAGAATCTTCCCGTCTTCTAGTCAAAATGACTCATAGTAAACCAGTCGTTTTAGTGGAGCTTCTCCCGTCATCATTCTCTGAATAAATGCTGCCCCTGTCCGCTCTATTGGGCAGCGGACTATTAAAATCGGGCCTAATCGCATTGTTTTCCACGCTAACCCATGAATAAACAGCGATGGCAAAGAGAAAACCTCATATAGCGCACCGAAACATTTGAAATCTGATTAGCTGTAAAATCCCTTTGGTAAAGCGGGGCACCAGCGCAGTAAACTTCCATTAAAACATGAAATTCAGTGGCTCGGGACCTGCACTATTTGAGCGGTAATTTGTTTTCGCATATTTACGTTCGCTTTGATTGGCACTCCTTAAACTTTAATAGAATTACCCGCTGTCTGGATCGGGAATAATTAGTTTTGTATCTTGATGCCCTGAGGTTGAAAATTTAGTTCTAAAGGGAGTTTCTGTTTGTTTCTTATTCGCCACCGACAAATGTACTTTTTTACGATCCATGATTGGTCGGTTTACGACTCTTTATTCTCAACCTGGACTGGATTTAATCAGGTAATAGGTAATTCGAACTTTTATTAGAGCGAGAAAAAGATTTCGTCTGATGTTTGGATCTGTGTGTGAAGTATAAATTTTACCCAATTTAAAGTTAAAATCGACTTAACATTAGTAAAGACAGAATGGAGACATTCATCCCAAATACACAATAACACTGGAACACTGGAATGGAAAAGTTTTCATGCAGATGACTTATCATTATATGTTACACCGCCAAAGTCATATACTGATACCGCGATAGTCTCCTTAACATTTAAAATGGGCTGACTGAACGGCCATAGAATTGAAAATGTTATTGCCCTCACAAACAAAACAGATGACGTCTAATGAGTGCGATGCTTGTAAACAAGGAAGTTGGGTGCCAGCGCTTACAAATGGCAGCATCTTCGGTATGCGTCGCTTGCAAAAAAGAGTAAGGATGGCCAGCGCTCACAGAAGGCAGCACGTGGTTTTAAAACACGAAAAGATGGATGCAAAAAGTTATAACGCTTAAAAAATCGCAACCTTTAACCGTGAAGTTATACAATTCAGCTTTGAAAACACGAAGGAAATTGATTAAGATCAACTGCCGAAGAAATATAATACTTTCCACGGTTGGAATTTGTAATAAACCAAGATTTCGCAGATATAACCGCCAAACTTTAAGTATCAACGGTAAAAGCAAAAATTTGCAAGCACGTGGGTTTTAAATTAAACAAAGAGCAGCATTAACTGTGAAATGTGGGATATTTTACGGTAAAATAAACGATATTTTACGGTGAAACGGAGGATATTTTACGGTAAAACCGAAATATTTTACGGTGGAACGGGAATATTTCACGGTGAAACGGGAATATTTTACGGTTAAAAGGGAATATTTCGCGGTGAAACTGGAATATTTTTGGTAAAACGAGAATATTCACGGTGAAACGGAATATTTCACGGTGAAACGGGAATATTTTACGGTGAAACGGAAATATTTTACGGTGAAACGAAAATATTTCACGGTGAAACGGGAGATATTTTACGGTGAAAAAACGCAGGAGTTAATAAAATGACTTTGTAATAGAAATACATTCATTTCACGGTTGCAATTTAAATAAAATCTAAATTTTGCTGATAAATTGCTTAAATAACAAGCAAACGTGGCGATTTTTGCGTTTAAGAAATACGAATTGCGAAATTCTGTCGGATGAGGGATTGATAAAAAACAACTGTTGCAGAAACAAAAGTTTTTCCACGGCTGGAATTTGCAATGATTCAATATTTTGCATATGCAACCGCTAAACTTTAAAATCAATGATAAAAGCAAAACTGCGAACACGTGACTTCCAAATTAAGCAAAAAAAAGCTCTGGCTGTGAAAACGGGAATATTTCACGGTAAAACGGGAATATTTCACGGTGAAACGGGAATATTTCACGGTGAAACGGAAATATTTTACGGTGAAACGGAAGATATTTTACGGTACAAAAACGTTAGAGTTAATAAAATGAGTTTGTTATAGAAATACATTAATTTCACGGTCAAAATTTGAATAAAATCCGAATTTTGCTTAAAAATTGCTTAAATAATAAGCAAACGTGGCGTTTTTTTACATCTAAAAGATATGAATTGCGGAATTCTGTCGGATGGGGATTGATAAGAAACAACTGTTGCGAAAACAAATATTTTTCCACGGCTGGAATTTGCAATGATTCAATATTTTGCATATGGAACCGCTTAACTTTAAATATCAAGGGTAAAAGCAAAACTGCGAAGGCGTGACTCCCAAATAAGGCAAAAAGCAGCCCCGGCTGTGAAATATGGGCTATTTTAGGGTGCAATAGGGGATATTTACGGTGAAAGGGGGATATTTCACGGTGAAAGGGGGATATTTCACGGTGAAATGGGGGATATTTCACGGTGAAATGGGGAATATTTCACTGTGAAGTGAGAGATATTTAGTGGTAAAAGAACATAAAAGTTAATAAGACGAGTTTGTGTCAAAAAGACAAGAATTTTACAAATAATATTTAAATAAAATTCAAATTTTGCTTGGAAATTGCCTGAAAAATTAGCATACGTGAGGGTTTTAACATTTAACAGTGGGGAATTCAGAAATTCTGCCAGGCGCAAACACGACAAAGATTAATTAGAAACAACTTTTGAAAAAAATATGTCTTTTCACGGCTAGAATTCACTGTTTTGCAGATACAACCGCGAAGCTTTAAATATCAACGGTAAAGGCAAGATTTTGCCAACACATGGCTTCCACATGAAACAAAGAGCAGCTTTAACTGTAAAATATGCGATATTTAAGGGTGAACTTGGGTATATTTTGCTGTTAAATGAGATATATTTCATGATAAAAAACGTAAGAGCCAATAAATGGAGTTTGTAGCAGAAAAACATTAATTTCACGGCTAAAATTTGATTAAAATTTAAATTAGTTCTAGAGATTGCTTGAATAATAAGCACGCGTAGGTGCTTTTACGTCTAAAAGAGAAATTGAGACAGTTGAAAATATTTCAAATATCAACGGTAAAAACAAAACTTTTCAAGCACGTGGCATTAAAGTTAAGCAAATAGCAGCTCTAGCCGTGAAATATTGGATATTTTATGGTAAAATGAGGGATATTTCACGGTCAAATGAAGGATATTTCACGGTGAAATGAAATATATTTTACTTTGAAATGAGGGATATTTCACGGTGAAATGGGGGATATTTTACGGTGAAATGAAGGATATTTCACGGCGAAATGAGGGATTTTTTACGGTGAAATGAAGGATATTTTACCTAGGAGTCAATAAAAGAATTTTGTAGCAGAAAACGCTAATTTTATGGGCAAATTTTTAATAAATCCAAATTTTGTGTAAAAATTGCCTAAATAATAAGCACGTTTGAGGATTTTCATGTCTAAGAGAATAAAATTACGAAATTTTACAGAGTTCAAACACAACGAAGATTGTTTAGAAACAACTGTTGCCAAAATATAGGTCTTTTCACGGCTGGAATTCGGAATAAATCAATATTTCGCAGATAAAACTGGAAGCTATAAATATCACCAATAAAAGCAAAACCTTGCAGACACCTGGTTTCCAAATAAAACCAAGAGTTGCTTTAACTGTAAAATATGGGATGTTTTAGGGTGAAGTAAGGGATATTTTACCATGAAATGAGGGACATTTCACGGTGAAATGAGGCATATTTTACGGTGAAATGGTGGATATTTCACGGTAAAATGAGGTATATTTCACGGTAAAATGAGGTATATTTCACGGTGAAATGAGGGATATTTCACGGTGAAATAAAAGATATTTCACGGTGAAATGAAAGGTATTTCACGGTAAAATGAGGGATATTTTACGGTGAAATGAAGAATATTTCACGGTGAAATGAAGGATATTTCACGGTGAAATGAGGGATAATTTACGGTGAAATGAAGGATCCTTTACCTAGGAGTCAATAAAAGAAGTTTGTAACAGAAAACGCTAATTTTATGAGCAAATTTTTAATAAAATCCAACATTTATGTACAAATTGCCTGAACAATAAGCATGTTTGAGAGTTTTTATGTCTAAAAGACAAAAATTACGAATTTTTGCCAGACTTAAACACCACGAAGATTGTTTAGAAATAACTTTTGCCATAATATAGGTCTTTCCACGGCTAGAATTTGCAATAAATCAATATTTCGCAGATACAACAGGAAGCTATAAATATCAGCAATAAAAGCAAAACTTTGCGAACACGTGGTTTCCAAATAAAACCAAGAGTTGCTCCAACTGTAAAATATGGGTTGTTTTAGGGTGAAGTAAGGGATATTTTACCATAAAATGAGGGACATTTCACGGTGAAATGAGGCATATTTTACAGTGAAATGGTGGATATTTCACGATGAAATGGTGGATATTTCACGGTAAAATGAGGTATATTTCACGGTGAAATGAGGGATATTTTACGGTGAAATGAAAGATATTTCACGGTAAAATGAAAGGTATTTCACGGTGAAATGAGGGATATTTCACGGTGAAATGAAGGATATTTCACAGTGAATTGAAGGATATTTCACGGTGAAATGAGGGATATTTCACGGTGAAATGAAGGATCTTTCACCTAGGAGTCAATAAAAGAAGTTTGTAACAGAAAACGCTAATTTTATGAGCAAATTTTTAATAAATTCCAAAATTTATGTAAAAATTGCCTGAACAATAAGCACGTTTGAGGGTTTTTATGTCTAAAAGACGAAAATTACGAATTTTTGTCAGGCTTAAACACCACGAAGATTGTTTAGAAATAACTTTTGCCAAAATATAGGTCTTTCCACGGCTAGAATTTGCAATAAATCAATATTTCGCAGATACAACAGGAAGCTATAAATATCAGCAATAAAAGCAAAACTTTGCGAACACGTGGTTTCCAAATAAAACCAAGAGTTGTTCTAACTGTAAAATATGGAATATTTTACTGTGAAATAAGGGATATTTCTCCATGAAATAAGGGACGTATTACCATAAAATGAGGGACATTTCACCATAAAATGAGGGACATTTTACCATGAAATGAGAGATATTTCACGGTGAAATGAGGGATATTTTACAGTGAAATGGTGCATATTTCACCATAAAATGAGGGATATGATAACGAAGGCTTCCACGGCCAGAGTCAGTACAGGATATACTTCTTCCCGGATTAGAGCGTGAAACTCTTCTGAGTTTCGTCTCTGGTATGGTGGACATACTGAGTTACCGTGCTCTTCTCTTTAAACTTTCCTATCCTTTGTACCAATTTTCAATTCAGAAGAGTTTCGCCTCTGGTATAGTGGACATACCGTGCTCTGATGTTTTGAAATTTCTCTTTTTTCATTCTTTTATTTTTGCATATTCCTTATATTTCTCTTTTTAATTATTGTTTCCTTTCTGAAGAAGCCCCCCACGATGGTGAGCGAAACGTCGAACACTTTTAGTAGTTGTTTGGCACGGTCCAATTCCGGAAGAAGTATATCCTGTACTAAAATGAGGGATATTTCACGGTGAAATGAGGGATATATCACGGTGAAATGGGTGACATTTCACGGTAAAAGAACGCAAGAGTGAATAAAAGGAGTTTGGAATAAAAATACATTAATTTCACGGTTAGAATTTGAATGAAATCCGAATTTTCTTTAGAAATTGCTTGATAACAAACACGTGTGGATAGTTTTTACGTCTAAAAGACAGAATTTGACAAATTTTGCTGGACGAAAATATGTCGAAGATTAATTAGGAACAACTGTTGTCGGAATATTAATCTTTCCACGGCTAAAATTTGCCTAAATAATAAGCACGTCTGAGGGTTTTTATGTCTAAAAGACGAAAATTACAAAATTTAGCCGGGCCCAAACACGACGGAGATTGTTTAGAAACAACTGTTGCTAACATACAGATCCTTTCACGGCTGGAATTTGCAACAAATTATTATATTTTGCAGATACAACTGGAAGCTATAAATATTACCAATAAAAGCAAAACTTTGCGAACGCGTGGTTTCCAAATGAAACCAAGGGTGGCTCCAACTATAAAATATGGAATGTTTTAGAGTTAAATAAGGGATATTTTACCGTAAAAAGAGGGACATTTCACCATAAAATGAGGGACATTTCACGATGAAAGGAGGGATATTTTACAGTAAAATAATGAATATTTCACTGTAGAATGAGAGATATTTTAAGCTGAAATGAGGGATATTTCACGGTGAAATGAGGGATATTTCACGGTGAAATGAGGGATATTTCACGGTGAAATGAGGGATATTTCACGGTGAAATGAGGGACATAGCACGGTGAAATGGGAAAAATTTCACGGTAAAAGTTCGCAAGAGTTAATAAAAGGAGTTTGTAATAAAAATACATTAATTTCACGGTTAGAATTTAAATTAAATCCGAATTTTTTTTAGAAATTGCTTGATAACAAACACGTGTGGATAGTTTTTACGTCTAAAAGACAGAAATTGGGAAATTTTGCTGAACGAAAATATGGCAAAGATTAATTAGAAGCAACTATTGCAGAAATATTAATCTTTCCACGGCTGAATTTTGTAATAAATTAAGATTTTGCAGATACAACCGCAAAATTTCAAATATCAACGATGAAAGCTAAATCTGCGAGCAAAGTTGAGCAAAGTACATTTGTAGCCGTGATATATGGGTTACTTTACGATAAAATATGTTATATTTTACGGTGAAATAAGGGATATTTCACAGTTAAAAATATAAGAGTCAACAAAGTTAGTTTGTAGCAAAAAGACATTCATTTCACAATTGGAATTTAAATAAACTTAAAAATTTAAATAAAATTCGAATTTTCTTTAGAAATTGCTTAAATAATAAACACGCGTGAGGGATTTTTATGTCTAAAAGACGAAAATTAAAGAATTCTGCTGAGCGAAGACATGGCGGAGATTAATTAGGAAGACCTGCGACGGAAATATAAATCCTTCCACGGCTACCATTCGCAATAAATTAATATTCTGCAAATGCAACCGCAAAGCTTCAAATATGTAGAGTAAAAGCAAAATTCTGTTAGCACTTGGCTTTGAAATGAAACAAATAACAGCTCCAACCGTAAAATATGGAATATTTCACCGTAAAATAAGGGATATTTCACGGTGAAAGGAGGGATATTTTACGGTGAAAGAACCTAAGAGTTAATAAAAGGAGTTTGTAGCACAAAAAAAAACTGTTTATATGAGCAAGACTAAATAAAATCTAAATTTCGCTCAGGAATTGCCTGGATAATAAGCACGCGTGAAAGTTTTAACACTTAAAAGACAGGAATTGAGAGAATCTGCTGGGCGCAAGCACGATGGAGATTGATTAGAAACAACTGCTGCAGAAGTAGAAGTCTTTCCACAGTTGAAATTCGCAGCAAATCAATATTTCGTAGATACAACCCGAAGCTTTAAATATCAACAATAAAAGCTTAACTTTGCGAAAAAGTGAATTTCAAATGAAACAAAGAACAGCTCTAACTGTAAAAAATGGGAATTTCAGGGTAAAATAAACCTTATTTTACGGTGAAATAAGGAATATTTTACGGTGAAATGACGACTATTTTACGGTAAAAGAACCTAAGAGTTAATAACATGAGTTTGTAGCACAGAAAAACATTATTTTTATGAGCAAAATTTAATAAAATCCGAATTTTGCGCAAAAATTGCCTGGATAATAAGCACTCGTGAAAGTTTTAACACTTAAAAGACAGAAATTGAGAAAATCTGCTGGGTGAAAACACGACGTAGGTTGATTAGAAACAACTGCTGCAAAAATAGAAGCCTTTCCACGGTTGGAATTCGCAGCAAATCAATATTTCGTAAATACAACCCAAAGTTTTAAATATCACAATAAAAGCTAAACTGCGCAAACACCTGGTTTCCAAATGAAACCAAGAATTGCTCCAACTGTAAAATATGGGATGTTTTAGGGTAAAGTAAGGGATATTTCACCATAAAATGAGGGACATTTCACGGTGAAATGAGGGATATTTTACGGTGAAATGGTGGATATTTCACGGTAAAATGAGGGATATTTCACGGTGAAATGAGGGATATTTCACGGTGAAATGAGGGATATTTCACGGTGAAATGAGGGATATTTCACGGTGAAATGAGGGATATTTCACGGTGAAATGAGGGATATTTCACGGTGAAATGAGGGATATTTCACGGTGAAATGAGGGATATTTCACGGTGAAATGAGGGAGTTTAAATGAAGCAAAGAACAGCTCTAATTGTGTGTGGGATATTTCAGGGTAAAATAAAGCAGCACACTTCACGGTGAAGTAGGGGATATTTTACGGTGAAATGAGAATTATTTCACGGTAACATAAGAAATATTTATAAATATGAAATATTAGAATATTTTACGGTAGAATGAGGGATATTTCACGGTGAAATCAGAGATATTTTACGGTGAAATGAGAGATATTTTACGGTGAAATAAGAGATATTTCACGGTGAAATGAGAGATATTTCACGGTGAAATGAGAGATATTTCACGGCAAAAGAACGCAAAATCCAATGAAAGAAGTTTGAAGCAGAGAGGAACTAATTTCACGGTCAACATTTGAATTTTTCTTGAAAATTGTTTGACTAATAAGCATTCGTGGGGGTTTTTACATCTAGAAGACAAACGTTGAGAAGTTCTGCCGTTGGGACTGACAGAATGAAGCAAAATTAAAAAATTTATTGAAAAATGTTGAACAATCCACGACAACATAACACTAATAAAGATTGAGATATTATGCCAAAAAAAGCTGCAAACACTTAAGTTTTTAGCTGGAGTCGTAGCATGCGCCATCGTTGGCTTTGGTTGGTGAAAAATGAAGGATCAAAGTGCAAGTCAAATGGTAACTGGTAAAATAAACGATGGAAGCAGCAGTCGTTGGTCGATGAAATTCTTGTCGGACGATAAAGAAATTGTGAAAATAATTTAACCAAAGTTCAAGTAGGTAATAGAGAGGCAAACTTGTGCATTTATAGTACTAGTTTATCTAAATAGAATTCCTTAGTAATAAACTCTGCCGAAGTCAACTAGTCGTGCCGGGAGAAAAAAGAAGCGTCGAAAAACAAAAAGGTTTCCCGTCAAGTGATAAGTCGGTTCAAGCGTTCTGGTATTTCTCGGGAAATTTGCCCCATAGAAGCGCACTTAAAGAATATCAGCTTCACCTTTACTCGCGTTTTATCAATAAAACAAAACAAAAAAAAACGCAACGAACCCGTTGTTCGAGATTTATCGACATTTCGCAATTGCATCGGCGCTGGAATTTATCGAAAATATTACTTGCGGAAATTCAAAAGGAATGATAAATATTCGATTGAAAATGTTTGTTTCGAAGCGGAAAGTTATTGCCCCAATACAAATGCTCGGCTAATGGAACACATGTTCCCCCCTTTATCGGATGTTACTACATTTTTGATTAATTACGTCGTAATTGATGAAATGTACTTTACATTTCTACGTTTTCATTGGATTTTTAAGTGCTGTTTTATCCGTACTTGTTAAATTACAAATTTAGAGCGAGATTTCTAGAAAAAAATTGAAGCATTTCTGGTTAATCTTTAAAATTTGTATACTTCCTGTATGAATGTTGCTATTCAACCCATAGTACAAGAGTGAATATATGTGACCTTTCTAATCTTGTTTACATCCTACGTCCTGGTTATCAACTCGCGATTGAAGTAAAATCATAATTTTTGGCAGCTCAAAATGTTGTGATTAAAATGGACATTTCCGGATTAAAGGTAATAGTTAGTTAGCATATAGTTACAGCTACACTTGGTGTCAGTTACTCAAGTACCATACGTACGCAAGTAGAATGCAGCCTGGACTACAAATTCATGCAGCCCTCCAGGCGGCGTGTATAGTGAATCATAGGTAGCTGAACTACCAACAGTTGAAACACTGCCACCTAGCGAAGTGGTTGCTCTCTAGGAAAAATTTTCCAGAAGACAAGGATTCTAATGCACAAACCAATAGATTTGAACATTTATTAGATTCGAAGTTTAGAAACCAAAGACCGCTTTCAATCTTGTTAGATCTTGTCAGTTTGGTATATCCAACTTGAATGCTAACAAATGTTATGACAAATAAGTATTAAAGAATTCACGGATGTCAAGCGTGTGACTCTTAGTACTACCACCTATTGGTCCATAGAGAATTTATAGCCATCGCCAACAATGTCGTATGCAAGTAGAATGCAACTTAGACTACAAATTCATGCAGCCCTCCACCATACGTACGTTTAACCATACGTAGGTTTAACATTTCCCTAAAAGCTGTTGGCTTGAAACCGTTTCTATTCGATAATTTGTGTTAAGTGAAAGCTTTGGTTTTAAAAAGTTGGTAGACGCATTTACACCACTTAACAAGGGTAACAAACTGCACGCCTATCAATAATGTATGGCTTGCCCCGAAGAAAAAGGATAATTTGTTACTTTATTGTGCAAGTTGCTTTGTATTCCGCTAAGCTCTCAACGCTAATGTATCCGATTTATTCGAAAATCGATACTGGACATCCTCCCTTTATGTTCACACCTAACTTAACTACCTAACAATCCAAGAACATTTTCTCCAAATTGAAACGTCCGTCGTGTCCGCTTTTCTTCCTTCCCGCCCTCGATAAATACACACAGTTGATTAAATAATCTCGAAAAGCATAAATCACATTTCGCAGGCGCTGGCCGTGCGACAGCTCCGAGCTTTTGTTGAATTTCATTTAGACAAATCAAAAAAGTTTCTCGGTCCCGCTGCATAATTAAACGAAAGGGGGGCGAAAAAGTAAAAAAAAAGATGGATTAAAGAGGCGACGGACATTTACACAAGAGTGAACATCGGGTAATGCGATCGCTCTCATGTCAATGCTTTCGATCTGGAAATGCAGTCGCTCAGTTAAACAAAAATCCGGCTCTGGAAACATCAAATAAAGCGATTAATTTAATTTTTGCAGGATCAATGGACACGCTCCGTTTGAAACTTTATAAAGTGGGTGTATTTTTTTCTTTGGAATGGTTTGGGTTGGAAATTTCTTCCTATAGTTGGGTTGTTGAATAATCGGTTCAAATAACTGGACGATCTAATTGACTTTTATATTTATGCAGGACGTCTTTTTAATCATTCGTTATGTAGAGTGTCTTGGTCATTCGTTAACTTTAACCTTGTATTCAGAAGGTTTCATTTCCATCAACTTCTTTTAGGTCGATGTCCTCTAGACAAGTTTAAATTTATTTTAATTATTTGTTTAGTCCCGTTTTTTATTTGTTTTTGTGTACGACCATGGTACTAATTTGGTGGTCCCGATCTTGGCCGTAACGTTATATGTAGCTTGTAACATTATTTTGGCGCCCAACTTGGGGCAACAAATTATGTGCAGCGAGTGCGATTTTTTGACGCCCAACGTTGGGCCGTGTTGTATGCGATATTATTAGGCACTTTTTAACGATATTTAAAGGTAACCGTGGGCTATTTTTAGTTTGTGCTTCGGTTTAATACTATAACTTTGAGATTAACAAAAAGCATCCGAGCAAAAATTTATAGTTACTTGTTAAAGTTTTTGCTTCGGTTTAATACGATACATTTGAGAACGACGAAAAACATCCGAGCGAAATTTTAGAGTAACTCGTTACAACTTTTGCTTTGGTTTAATACGATAAGTTTGAGACTGACGAAAAGCATCTGAGCTAAATTTTAGAGTAACTCTTTAAAGTCTGCTTCGGTTCGATACGATAAGTTTGAGACTGATAAAAGCATCTGAGCTAAACTTTAGAGTAACTCTTTAAAGACTTTGCTTCGGTTCGATACGATAAGTTTGAGACTGACAAAAAGCATCTTAGCTAAATTTTAGTGTAACTCGTTAAATCTTTGTTTTGGTTTAATACGATAAGTTTGAGACTTTGCTTCGGTTCGATACGATAAGTTTGAGACTGACGAAAAGCATCTGAGGTAAATTTTAGAGTAACTCTTTAAAGTCTACTTCGGTTCGATACGATAAGTTTGAGACTGACAAAAGCATCTGAGCTAAACTTCAGAGTAACTCTATAAAGTCTTTGCTTCGGTTCGATACGATAAGTTTGAGACTGACGAAAAGCATCTGAGCTAAATTTTAGAGTAACTCTTTAAAGTCTGCTTCGGTTCGATACGATAAGTTTGAGACTGACAAAAGCATCTGAGCTAAACTTTGGAGTAACTCTTTAAAGACTTTGCTTCGGTTCGATACGATAAGTTTGAGACTGACAAAAAGCATCTTAGCTAAATTTTAGTGTAACTTGTTAAGTCTATGCTTTGGCTTAATACGATAAGTTTGAGACTTTGCTTCGGTTCGATACGATAAGTTTGAGACTGACGAAAAGCATCTGAGGTAAATTTTAGAGTAACTCTTTAAAGTCAGCTTCGGTTCGATACGATAAGTTTGAGACTGACAAAAGCATCTGAGCTAAACTTCAGAGTAACTCTATAAAGTCTTTGCTTAGGTGCGATACGATAAGTTTGAGACTGACGAAAAGCATCTGAGCTAAATTTTAGAGTAACTCTTTAAAGTCTGCTTCGGTTCGATACGATAAGTTTGAGACTGACAAAAGCATCTGAGCTAAACTTTAGAGTAATTCTTTAAAGACTTTGCTTCGGTTCGATACGATAAGTTTGAGACTGACAAAAAGCATCTTAGCTAAATTTTAGTGTAACTCGTTAAGTCTACGCTTTGGTTTAATACGATAAGTTTGAGAATTTGCTTCGGTTCGATACGATAAGTTTGAGACTGACGAAAAGCATCTGAGCTAAATTTTAGAGTAACTCTTTAAAATCTACTTCGGTTCGATACGATAAGTTTGAGACTGACCAAAGCATCTGAGCTAAACTTCAGAGTACTCTATAAAGTCTTTGCTTCGGTTCGATACGATAAGTTTGAGACTGACAAAAGCATCTGAGCTAAACTTTAGAGTAACTCTTTAAAGACTTTGCTTTGGTTCGATACGATAAGTTTGAGACTGACAAAAAGCATCTTAGCTAAATTTTAGTGTAACTCGTTAAGTCTTTGTTTTGGTTTAATACGATAAGTTTGAGACTTTGCTTCGGTTCGATACAATAAGTTTGAGACTGACGAAAAGCATCTGAGGTAAATTTTAAAGTAACTCTTTAAAGTCTACTTTGGTTCGATACGATAAGTTTGAGACTGACAAAAGCATCTGAGCTAAACTTCAGAGTAACTCTATAAAGTCTTTGCTTCGGTTCGATACGATAAGTTTGAGACTGACGAAAAGCATCTGAGCTAAATTTTAGAGTAACTCTTTAAAGTCTGCTTCGGTTCGATACGATAAGTTTGAGACTGACAAAAGCATCTGAGCTAAACTTTAGAGTAACTCTTTAAAGACTTTGCTTCGGTTCGATACGATAAGTTTGAGACTGACAAAAAGCATCTTAGCTAAATTTTAGTGTAACTCGTTAAGTCTTTGTTTTGGTTTAATACGATAAGTTTGAGACTTTGCTTCGGTTCGATACGATAAGTTTGAGACTAACGAAAAGCATCTGAGGTAAATTTTGGAGTAACTCTTTAAAGTCTACTTCGGTTCGATACGATAAGTTTGAGACTGATAAAAGCATCTGAGCTAAACTTCAGAGTAACTCTATAAAGTCTTTGCTTCGGTTCGATACGATAAGTTTGAGACTGACAAAAGCATCTGAGCTAAACTTTGGAGTAACTCTTTAAAGACTTTGTTTCGGTTCGATACGATAAGTTTGAGACTGACAAAAAGCATGTTAGCTAAATTTTAGTGTAACTCGTTAAGTCTATGCTTTGGTTTAATACGATAAGTTTGAGACTTTGCTTCGGTTCGATACGATAAGTTTGAGACTGACGAAAAGCATCTGAGGTAAATTTTAAAGTAACTCTTTAAAGTCTACTTCGGTTCGATACGATAAGTTTGAGACTGACAAAAGCATCTGAGCTAAACTTCAGAGTAACTCTATAAAGTCTTTGCTTCGGTTCGATACGATAAGTTTGAGACTGACGAAAAGCATCTGAGCTAAATTTTAGAGTAACTCTTTAAAGTCTGCTTCGGTTCGATACGATAAGTTTGAGACTGACAAAAGCATCTGAGCTAAACTTTGGAGTAACTCTTTAAAGACTTTGCTTCGGTTCGATACGATAAGTTTGAGACTGACAAAAAGCATCTTAGCTAAATTTTAGTGTAACTCGTTAAGTCTTTGTTTTGGTTTAATACGATAAGTTTGAGACTTTGCTTCGGTTCGATACGATAAGTTTGAGACTGACGAAAAGCATCTGAGGTAAATTTTAGAGTAACTCTTTAAAGTCTACTTCGGTTCGATACGATAAGTTTGAGACTGACCAAAGCATCTGAGCTAAACTTCAGAGTACTCTATAAAGTCTTTGCTTCGGTTCGATACGATAAGTTTGAGACTGACAAAAGCATCTGAGCTAAACTTTGGAGTAACTCTTTAAAGACTTTGCTTCGGTTCGATACGATAAGTTTGAGACTGACAAAAAGCATCTTAGCTAAATTTTAGTGTAACTCGTTAAGTCTATGCTTTGGTTTAATACGATAAGTTTGAGACTTTGCTTCGGTTCGATACGATAAGTTTGAGACTGACGAAAAGCATCTGAGGTAAATTTTAGAGTAACTCTTTAAAGTCAGCTTCGGTTCGATACGATAAGTTTGAGACTGACAAAAAGCATCTTAGCTAAATTTTAGTGTAACTCGTTAAGTCTTTGTTTTGGTTTAATACGATAAGTTTGAGACTTTGCTTCGGTTTGATACGATAAGTTTGAGACTGACGAAAAGCATATGAGGTAAATTTTAGAGTAACTCTTTAAAGTCTACTTCGGTTCGATACGATAAGTTTGAGACTGACAAAAGCATCTGAGCTAAACTTCAGAGTAACTCTATAAAGTCTGCTTCGGTTCGATACGATAAGTTTGAGACTGACGAAAAGCATCTGAGCTAAATTTTAGAGTAACTCTTTAAAGTCTGCTTCGGTTCGATACGATAAGTTTGAGACTGACAAAAGCATCTGAGCTAAACTTTAGAGTAATTCTTTAAAGACTTTGCTTCGGTTCGATACGATAAGTTTGAGACTGACAAAAAGCATCTTAGCTAAATTTTAGTGTAACTCGTTAAGTCTACGCTTTGGTTTAATACGATAAGTTTGAGAATTTGCTTCGGTTCGATACGATAAGTTTGAGACTGACGAAAAGCATCTGAGCTAAATTTTAGAGTAACTCTATAAAGTCTTTGCTTTGGTTCGATACGATAAGTTTGAGACTGACGAAAAGCATCTGAGCTAAATTTTAGAGTAACTCTTTAAAGACTTTGCTTCGGTTCGATACGATAAGTTTGAGACTGACAAAAAGCATCTTAGCTAAATTTTAGTGTAACTTGTTAAGTCTATGCTTTGGCTTAATACGATAAGTTTGAGACTTTGCTTCGGTTCGATACGATAAGTTTGAGACTGACGAAAAGCATCTGAGGTAAATTTTAGAGTAACTCTTTAAAGTCTACTTCGGTTCGATACGATAAGTTTGAGACTGACAAAAGCATCTGAGCTAAACTTCAGAGTAACTCTATAAAGTCTTTGCATCGGTTCGATGCGATAAGTTTGAGACTGACAAAAAGCATCTTAGCTAAATTTTAGTGTAACTCGTTAAGTCTTTGTTTTGGTTTAATACGATAAGTTTGAGACTTTGCTTCGGTTCGATACAATAAGTTTGAGACTGACAAAAAGCATCTTAGCTAAATTTTAGTGTAACTCGTTAAGTCTTTGCTTTGGTTTAATACGATAAGTTTGAGACTATCCTTACCACTTTCTTGTTCAAGGTGTGCTACTAAAGAAGCAACCAAGTCCTCGCAGTTGTTATTCAGCTGCATCCTAATTTTTATAAAAATGAGTCATTTGCATTACGTTGGCTTGTATTTATTGAGATAGAAGTTAAAAGTGTAAAAAGACGAAGCCTTACAAGCGCCAAATGTTAAATGAGAGATTTGGAAAATGATAAATCAAAATTAACTTACTTAAGATGCTCAAGAAGTTACTCTGTGTTTTAAAGAAAGCTTTATCAAAATTGGTTTAGCTGCTTTCGAGGTTATGTCGAACAAGTAGGCAGGTAGGCAGACAAACATTTTAAAAACATTGGTATGGGTTTTATTACATTTAAAATCCATATAATCTTACAAAAAGGTAGTTGAAATTGCAGTAGACAATTCAATTTCATTAATATAATCAAAAGACCACTTTTTCTCGATTTGTCAAGAATATCGTCATTTTCTAATGTCAAAAGGAATATCAAAGGGAGAAAAAGAGCCAAACGAAATGATTACAACTAATGGATAAAATTTTGTTTCGGTTCGGTGGAATAAGTTTAAGCCGAATGAAAAGCATCCCAACAAAATTTTAAGTAAAGCGTCAACATTTTGGGACTAAGCTTGACCTTTTTCAAATAAACTTAGTTTTTTTTCAATGTTTCATAAATCAGTTATCAATTATTAGTTTAATTTGTCGAATTTTTGACTTTTTTAAATTTGATTTTAATATCGATAGCATTCAAAAACAACCAAGTTTGTATGTCTCAAGGGGACATTAAAAAAATTCGCGTGTTTGGTGGCATTTTCTCGCGTTGCACTCAAGATTTTCCGCTTTTGTTTAATGTCGCAGCGTAAAAAGTAGTTTCACGTAGAAATAGACGGCTCGGACTCGGTCGGAGTGGTAAATTCAGAAAATGGAATTCAGGTGTAGTTGGAAACCCGAGACTCCTGAGGTTACTCAATCATTGTTTAAACTTTAATAGGTCTGTGACATATCCGGATTGAGGAGTGACCTTTTTTGCTCGTGCCGTATTTCACCGCACGTGCCTGCGGACTCCTTCAGAGATTGTTTGCTCTGTTCGAAGGGGAAGTTTGGTATATTTGCACTCGCGCGAAGGGGCGCGGTCATCTATTTAATAAAACTCTGACAAACTGACTGACAAACGCACAGCTTAAACGGGTTACTCTACAAGAATGAAATGTTGCACACGAAGGTTACGTATAACGTAGGTAAGCTTTGGTGGAACGGACTGGTCCTTGGTTATCTTCACAAATTGAAATACGAATCTTGTCTTCTGAAGCCAAGAAAGATTAAAAAACACAACAGAGGCTGCTCTAACGCGTTTCGATAGCCAAACTATCATCGAAACGCGTTAGAGCAACCTCTGTTGTGTTTTCTAATCTTTCTTGGTTTCAGGGGACAAGATTTCTATTTCAATTTACGTAGGTATTAAGAAAGCGTTTTTTAAAATTCATCTTTTAGGAACTTAAAAATGGGCACTGATACCCTAAAAAAGCTAGGTAATAAATAATACACGCCACTGGACTTAAAGTTAACCATATACTGAACGTACCTGGCGTTAATTCATCACTTTGACTGTATGACGTATACTCGCTACGGCGCGGCGGTGTTTACTTTGCTTATCGCATTTTTATCTCTATGACCATTCGGCGGTAAAACTTGAAAACTGAGGGTCTTGATTCTGCTGTAGAACGAACAACGTTAATAATACATGACGTTTTAACCACAATTTAACAGATTCAAGGGTTTTAATGTATCAAAATAGAAATATCGGCCCCGGGAAGACAAACATTTAAAACATACGAGCAGAAAATGTATGCGAAGAGCAAGGTGGCCAAAAATTAACTCCTTAACGTTTGAGAAATATCTAATGGTTCCTGAAATGTAGTCTTATCGGGTACACGCCCAGTAATATAATAAGTATCTCTACAGGATATACTTCTTCCGAAATTGAACCGTGTCAAAGAACTACTAAAAGTGTTCCACGTATGTCCACCATACCAGAGGTGAAACTTTTCTAAAGTGAAGAGTTTCGCCTCTAGTATGGTGGTCATACTGAGTTACCGTGCTCTTCTGTCTAAACTTTCTTATCCTTTGTACCAATTTTCAATTCAGAAGAGTTTCGCCTTTGGTATGGTGGACATACTGAGTTACCGTGCTCTAATGTTTTGAAATTGGCCTTTTCATTCTTTCATTTTTGCATATTTTCTCATATTTCACTTTTCATTTATTGTTTCTTTTCTTTGTTCCTGAAGAAGCCCCCTACGATGGTGGGCAAAACGTCGAACACTTTTAGTAGTTCTTTGGCACGGTCCAATCCTGAAAGAAGTATATCCTGTACTGACACTGGCCGTGGAAGCCTTCGTTATCATAATAAGTATTTCTGTTGAATTATGAATTCGCGAAACCATGTCCATTATAACCCACTTCTGATGTCTTTATTTCCTTGTGCCCACTCTTGTGCATTCTGTGCAAAATTTTAAACGCTCATACAAAAAGACCCACATTCTTTAGATATCGATTTGTGAATATGACGTAGATTGAAAAATTAATGCGCCGCTACGGTCTTTGAAGCCGAGCGTTACCGGTATTGTTTCACGCTGGATGAATTTTACATTAGCAGGCTAATCATGCCAAACCAAGGATTTAATTATGTGAAAATCAGCCGGCCATCGACAGCTAATCCACCACATGTCACATCACATCAAATAATAATTAAGTTTGAAGCATGTACGGTCAATATTAATCCGGAGATTCATCATCGTCACCCACACGTTTGCATGAAAAGAAAATGTTTGGACACTTGACATTATGAATCATTTTCGATGTGTAACACGTGATTATTATCATTTAATGGCAACGTGTCATTAAGTTGGAAATTTCTGCTTTAATTTCGCTACGACTTTAAATTCGAGATTGCAAGATTTTTTTTAGAATTGTCTTCTTTTTTTGGTGGAACGGACTGGTTCTTGGTTATCTTCAAAACTTGTCCCCTGCAACCAGGAAATATTAAAAACACAACAAAGGGTGCTCTAACGCGTTTCGATAGCCAAGGTATCATCTTCAGAAAGGTACTACTACTATTTCTCTGAAGATGATAGCTTGGCTATCGAAACACGTTAGAGCAACCTTTGTTCTGTTTTTAATCTTTCCTGGTTTCAAGGAACAAGTTTTGTATTTCAATTTTTCAAACTGTCATGTTTTTGTCCCGAACTATGGACGGTGCTCCGGCAACCGATAGAGCCGCATTACACCAAAGGCATGTTCTTCCGTTTATCTCACACTTATCCATGGGGTGACGGTCGTGTTCTAGTTATTTTAGGGCTTCTAATGTGTTACTAATTCGCTTGTAAAGCTCTCTTAATAGCATTCTTGTTTTATACTCGATATTTTTTCGATAAATTTCGATTTTTGAGTAGTGCAACGGCGCGATATGAACACCCGTTCACGATGTTGTGAATCCCTCACGACATTTACCAGTGTCGGCAGGTGTGACTCCTGATCTCAGTTGGAATATTTTGTGATATATAAACTAAAGGACTCTATCGTCCCCTTTACTTGAAATTCCGCGACTTGTCAAAATCGACACTTAATCCGCACGCCTTGAAAGTACTGCAGAATTTCATTTAAATTACGAAACGGTTTGCAACAAAGCCGGTTGTAATTTAAAATTGAGCATCTCGAGTGTTTCCGTAAGCTTTTAAGATGTTATTCTGGTTGTTTTTGAAGAGAAAAAAGAAACTTGAATCTCACGTTGCTATTAAATAGTCATGAACTCATAAGTATTAAGCACAATTTTTTAAAATTGGTCACAAAAGTCAAAATGAACACTTTGGGACGGTCCCTAGGATAGGGTAAGCTTGAAAATTTATATTATGTAATGAGCTTGGAAGTAGAAGATTGTTTGCTTTGGTTTAGTACGATAAGTTTGAGACTGACGAAAAGCATCCAAGTAAAATCTCACGTTGCTATAAAACTCGTAAGTAAACAATTTTTTGAGATTGGTCGCAAAACTTAAAATGGACACTTTGGAACGTTCCCTTGGATTGGGCAAGCCTCGAAAATTTTTATCTCGTAGTGATCTTGGAAGTAGAAGATTGTCGCTTCTTTGCTTCGGTTTAATACAATAAGTTTGAGACTGACGAAAAGCATCCGAGCAAAATTGTGCGACTTGGTGAAGTATGTTACCACTGGGGCCACCAAGCTCAGCCTGCAACTTATACAAACTCGTGCGCGCGCTAACCGGCGTCAGTAATCGAATTTTGAACACTTTCCAGTAGCGGTAATTAATGCAATGTGCTTGCATCACTCTCAACTAGAAAAACAAAGTTAAGGTCAAAATTGTATATCAAAGATACAAGTTTTCCCTCAATATTTGTAAAAAAAATTGAAATAAGATTTCGAAACTGTGAGATAAAAGTGAGTTGCACAAAGTCAAAGCTGTCAGCAACGATGTTTTCTAAAAAAATCAAACTTCGGGTTTGCGTTCGAACTTTGGAAACGTCAGTTTAAATAACAATGAGTCTAACCGTTGCAGGTCACCGGACTCGTACGTTTATTGCAACTGACAAGCTACTACAACCGCCTTCGTAATTTCCCGTTGACGTATCTGTGAACAGCTGCAGGCTTATTAAGAAATAATTCCCAGTTTCATCAAATATGCCAGCTGGATTTACATGGTTACGTGTCAGTGTTTCCTGAACGAACATCTAATGTCCCAAAACTCCCAAATTTCCTCGTTGATGCATTCCTGAAGGTTTTATGTTGCGAGGACATTTTTCTGTTATTCTATTGTTACGTAATTGACATTTTCAACCCTTACTTCGTGGAATGAGTACGGTTATTGGTTCGATAATTAAACCCTGTGAATTGTAAACACTTTATTTCAAACTTATTTCATAACATAACAATTAGGACTCACGAGATAGTTGTCTCGAGGGAAAGACGACCACGTATTTATACCATTCCAGGCTTTTAGAGCGATCTGTTCGTGGGGTCTCGAAGTTCGCGAAAAAGGTCTAGAACGTTCCCTGCCGGTAGACGTTCTACTGGCAGACGTTCTTCGCGTCCGCTTCCCACTAACAAATGTTTTCAGACAATTTCGTACTTCACATAATCACTAATACAAATTTACGACTACAGTTTGTTACAGTATCATAGTTATATTTTAAAATGTATCACTGCCAGATTAGTATACAGTTGGGCACTAACGACGGTTCTACCAGTTTTATTTCACAGGAAACTAATTGCTTAGAACTTTTCTCTACTCGTTTAATTGTTAGAAGTAAGAGTCTGGCAATAGTGGTTTGGTTGTATGATTTGGTAGTTTATCAATACATGGAAGGTAAGCAGCGACATCAGGGTGCACTTTTATCGAAATTCTGCAGCCGTTGTCTGCTGCTTTTTTATGACGAACATTTTCTGTTTATTTGGCTTGCCAAAAAAATTGAGACACTTATGTCTCGATTTTTAAAGTAGCGGTTTTCTCGTATGACATCGAAACAAACTAATCGCCTATCAGTTCTTCCTGCGTTTCGCAAATATCGATATAGAATAAGGAAAGCTCGAAGCGTTCCCACTTTGATCTAACGTCGTTTTTCATAGTTTACAAGCGGAAGTAACATTGACAGAGACGTCCCTTCTGTTGCCGGCTTAATGTTCTTTAACACATCCCATTTATTGCTTTCGCAATCTCCCAATTTCCCCTGTGTTTCCCGTGACGACACATAAAGCATTATGTTATATACCACCTCAGATACAAAATGACGTCGCGTCGGTTTTCGAGGTGTAACGACACAACGTCAGATCTACACAACATTGGAAACTCACCAAAATGAGACGATCAGCTTTGCCCAATATTTAATCCTTGGTAATTTGCTGAACTAACAATAAAGTTATATTTGTTTTCTTTATGTTTATTCAGTGTTACATCTATCGGGAAATCATCACAAATAATTCAACAGTAATCCGTAAACAATTAATAATGTCGACATTGCAAAACGTCATTAATTAATTGTAATAATGCCGCGTAAATAAACAGATCCTCTCAAGCCATTAACTCTCATAAAAAGCAGACAGAGGCTTCAAAATTTTGATGAAAGTGCATCAAGTAGTTGCTTGATGCCGCTGCTCACCTACCATTGATTGGGAACCTACAAATCATACCACCAAACTACGATTGGTCAGAAGTTACTCCTGACTTCCATTTCTAATGCCGGCTCCACACTCGCGCGCGAATCGCTGCGTGAATTTACGCTGCGATTCGCGCGCGATTTTTGCACGAAAAACATGCCTCTCCACACTCGCAAACTTCGCAGTGTAGTTCACGCTTCCAAGAGAAATGGACCCACAGGTAGCCACTACTGCTGCCGCTGCGCTTTGTGCTATAGCATATTATAATTATCTGTTTATTAAAAATAAACACCAAATAAAGAAAAAAGAAAATAGTCCTCTCTAAAACCACATAATAATCACTAGAAAAGCGAGTGTGGATGCATTCGTGCTTGCGCCTCGCCAAAGTCCCGCGAACCCTTTGACGCGAACGGGGAACAGCGCGGACGCGAAAGCCTCTACACTCGCGTTCGCGCTATTTCGCGGGCTTTCGCGACGCGAGTGTGGAGCCGGCATAACAATTAAGCAAGTAAAGAACCATCAAGAGGAGCCATTAATGAAAAAAAAATAGTGTCACAACTAATTTCCTGTGAAGTAAAAGTGGGAGAATCATCGGTATCGCTGTTACCGCCAATTGCGGGCTAATTCAACAGCGATAATTTGGATGGAAACTAAATGCAGATTAAAACCAAAATACCGTAGCAAGGATTCAAATGTGTTAAACTTTTAAAGTATAGATAACTTGTAAGTTAATAAAATTTGTAAGAATCCATAAACATTTTCATTTTCCTAACCTAATAAAATAAAAACTAGTGCGCCGCGTTAGAATGCCGCTGTAAACTTCTGAAAACGTCTATATTGGTGAAGTTTCAGCACAACATTTATTTTATGCCCTTTTCTGACGCCCCGCTTCAAATCTATTACTTTTTCATCGGTGTTAAGAGCGACTCGAAAGGAGTCAAGTACGACGTAATTTCTCTTTCCCCGTCCTCTACGGCTTGTTTTAAAACGGCTTATATACATTTTTATGAAGTTGTCGCACTCCATTAAAAAAACTCGACTCCACTTGCACATCCATTGACACTTCGTCGAACAAAAGGAACTCGAATAAATGGCGCGCACAATGCTTATTCTATCGAGTGACACAAAGGGAGTTATTTTGCGAAACCTTTTGTCGAAATCGACGCTTAATCCGCACGCCTTGAAAGTACTGCAAAATTTCATTTAAATTACACGAAACCGTTTGAAACAAAGCCGGGTTTAATTTAAAATTGAGCATCTCGAGTGTTTCCGTAAGCTTTTGAGATGTTATTCTGGCGGTTTTCGAAGAGAAAAAAGAAACTTGAATCTCACGTTGCTATTAAATAGTCATGAACTCATAAGTATTAAGCACAATTTTTTAAAATTGGTCACAAAAGTCAAAATGAACACTGCGACGGTCCCTAGGATAGGGTAAGCTTGAAAATTTATATTATGTAATGAGCTTGGAAGAAGAAGATTGTTTGCTTTGGTTTAATACGATATGTTTGAGACTAACGAAAAGCATCCAAGCGAAATTTTAGAGTAACTTATTTAAGTATTTGCTTAGGTTTAATACGATAAGTTTGAGACTGACGAGAAGCATCCAAGCAAAATTTTAGAGTAACTCGTTAAAGTCTTTGCTTTGGTTCAATATGATTAGTTTAAGACTAACAAAAATAATTTGAGCGAAATTTTAGTCGCTTTGCTTCGGTTTAATGTGATAAGTTTGAGAGTGACGAAACGCATTCAAGCCAAATTTTGGAGTAACTTATTAAAGTCTTTGCTTTGGTTTAATAGGATAAGTTTAAGACTGACGAAATGCATCCGAGTGAAATTTTAGAATAACTTGTTAAAGTCTTTGCTTCGGTTTATTGCGATAAGTTTGAGACTGACGAAAAGCATCTAAGCGAAATTTTATAGTAAATTGTCCATTTAATACGATAGGTTTGAGACTGACAAAAATTATTTGAGCAAAATTTCAGTCGTTTAAGTCTTTGTTTTAGTTCAATGTGAGAGTGACGAAAAGAATCCGAGCTAAATTTTAGAGTAACTTGTTAAACTATTTGCTTCGGTTCAATACGATAAGTTTGAGACTAACGAAAAGCATCCAAGCAAAATTTTAGAGTAACTTTAAAGTCTGCTTCGGTTCAATACGATAAGTTTGAGACTGACGAAAAGCATCTGTGCGAAATTTTAGAATAACTTGTCAAAGTCTTTGCTTCGGTTTAATACGATAAGTTTAAGATTGACGAGGAGCATCTGAGCGAAATTTTAGTATAACTTGTTAAAATTTTTGCTTTAGTTTAATACGATACGTTTGACAGTGACGAAAAGCATCCAAGCAAAATTTTAGAGTAACTCGTTAAGTCTTTGCTTTGGTTTAATGCGATAAGTTTGAGACTGACGAAAAGCATTGAAGCAAGATTTTTGATTAACTCGTTAAAGTCTTTGCTTTGGTTTAATACGATAAGTTTGAGACTGCTGAAAAGCATCCGAACGAAATTTTAGAATAACATGTTAAAGTTAAAAGTTTTTTAGTTATTGCTTTGGTTTAATACTGTAAGTTTAAAACTGACGAAAAGCATCCGAGAAAAATTTTATAGTAACTTGTTAAAGTTTTTGCTTTGGTTTAATACGATACATTTGAGAATGACGAAAAGGATCCGAGCGAAATTTTAGAGCAACTCGTTACAACTTTTGCTTTGGTTTAATACGATAACTTTGAGACTGACGAAAAGCATCTGAGCGAAATTTTAGAGTAACTCTTTAAAGTCTTTGCTTCGGTTCGATACGATAGGTTTGAGACTGACGAAAAGCATCTTTATACCGTATATTCATCTTTTTGACGACGCTTAACGGTAGAAAAAAAAACTCTAGGCAGAAATTGAAGTATTCACTAAAGTGATAAGATAATTACACCCCAATGAATAACAGGATGTTTGTCGTCTTAAGTGCTTTTTCTTATCATGAAAAATGCAATTAGGATGGACAAAGGGTGAGTAATGTCGAGCCTGGGATAATTGATCAAAGCTTTTGTCCCTGGGTCCATTATAGCCCGGATGTTTGGTAGACGTTGACCATCAACTGTCCTAATTGCGTTTCATTTTAATGGAACTGCAATTGAGATAGACAAAAGCCGATAGTTGCATTCCTTTTAGAATTCGTTGGGGTGGTAAATTGAATCTTAATGACAATCGCTTCCCAATAAAAGGCCTCGGTGGAAAAACCAGAGGCAGTCCCGTGTGAGACACAAAAGGTCTAGCCTTTCCCGACAGTTTTGCCTAGTGATTTTTTTTTTGAACCGACGGTGAACAGTAGTGCTATAGACTTTCAGACTATAAAAACTATTACGATTTTTTTTTACCAAATTTACGCGGTTCCGGTATCAATCTGAGCTAAATTTTAGAGTAACTTGTTACAACTTTTGCTTGGTTTAATGCGATAAGTTTGAGACTAACGAAAAGCATCCGAACGAAATTTTAGAATAACATGTTAAAGTTAAAGTTTTTTAGTTATTGCTTTGGTTTAATACTATAAGTTTGAGATTGGCGAAAAGCATCCAAGCAAAATTTTATAGTAACTTGTTAAGTTTTTGCTTCGGTTTAATACGATACATTTGAGAATAACGAAAGCATCCGAGCGAAATTTTAGAGTAACTCGTTACAACTTGTGATTTGGTTTAATGCGATAAGTTTGAGACTGACGAAAAGCATCTGAGCGAAATTTTAGAGTAACTCTTTAAAGTCTTCTTCGGTTCGATACGATAAGTTTGAGACTGACGAAAAGCATCCGAGCTAAATTTTAGTGTAACTCGTTAAGTCTTTGCTTTGGTTTAATACGATAAGTTTGAGACTGACAAAAAGCATCCGAGCAAAGTTTTATAGTAACTTGTTAAAGTTTTTACTTCGGTTTAATACGATACATTTGAGAATAACGAAAAGCATCCGAGCGAAATTTTAAAGTAACTCTTTAAAGTCTTTGCTTCGGTTCGATACGATAAGTTTGAGACTGACAAAAGCATCTGAGCTAAATTTTAAAGTAACTCTTTAAAGTCTTTGCTTCGGTTCGATACGATAAGTTTGAGACTGACGAAAAGCATCCGAGCTAAATTTTAGTGTAACTCGTTAAGTCTTTGCTTTGGTTTAATACGATAAGTTTGAGACTGACGAAAAGCATCTCAGCAAAATTTTAGTGTAACTTGTTAAGTCTTTGCTTCGGTTTAATACGATAAGTTTGAGACTGACGAAAAGCATCTGAGCGAAATTTTAGAGTAACTCGTCAAAGTCTTTGCTTTGGTTTAATACGATAAGTTTGAGACTGACAAGGAGCATCTGAGCGAAATTTTAGAATAACTCGTAAAAGTCTTTGCTTCGGTTTAATACTGTAAGTTTGAAACTGATGAAAAGCATCCGAGCTAAATTTTAGTGTAGCTCGTTAAAATCTTTGCTTCGGTTTAATACGATAAGTTTGAGACTGCCGAAAAGCACCCAAACAAAATTTTAGAATAACATGTTAAAGTTAAAGTTTTTTAGTTTTTGCTTCGGTTTAATACGATAAGTTTGAGATTGACGAAAAGCATCCGAGCGAAATTTTATAATAACATGTTAAAGTTTTTGCTTCGGTTTAATACGATAAGTTTGAGATTGACGAAAAGCATCCGAGCGAAATTTTAGATTAACTCGTTACAACTTTTGCTTTGGTTTATTACGATAAGTTTGAGACTGACGAAAAGCATCTGGGCAAAATTGTAGAGTAACTCTTTAAAGTCTTCGTGATCGTACTTTTTTAAACCATATTAAAACCTGGTAATTTGATGTCTTATTTAAATTAGCGCTCTCCAAAGTCTGGTACGCGTATCCCCTGGAATACAGGAAGAGTTTGGCGGGGGTACGCGCTACACCGAGCGACTTCAGATGTCTTGAAAATTGTTTGGATAAACGTAACAAAACCTACTAAATTAGCTTGCACAGCTTCAAAGTGTTTGTGCTGCTTACAGAGTAATGTTTTGTTCAAATTCTTTGATATGTTTGGCAGAGAGACAAACAAATACATTTCCTCGATTATATATTAGTAAGGATGCAGTTTTTTAACGAAGGACGTCCAAGAAAATTATAATAAGGGTACACAGATGTCGCAAGTTTGAAAACTCAATTATCAGAAGCCTTAAAAAGATGAAAATCAGAAACATCACTTACTTGACTTGACAGTTATATTTACCATTGTCGTTTTAATTGTAAATGTGAACAGAGTTTTCTAAACTCTTAATATTTATGAATTTTTCGTAAAATAAATATTCTTTTCATTTGGGAAGTAGTTTTTAATACACCTTTACCTAAATTGAATGTAGACTAAGGAAAAATAGTAAAAATAATTTTATTGAAAATGACAATTTCAAAGCTGGCACTATACAGTACACATTGTTGTGTATTATTCGGTTTGAGAGGAGCGCCGCAATTTTATATGTCATAAATTTTACAAGTAATTCAGTTAGATTCTGCAAAAGTCGTATTTTAACCTGATCCATAAAATTTTATATTCAATGGACGATTCAATCGAGCTGCAAAACTTACGTCGCTTTTAGTTGTAAAATGGAAACAATTTGAAGTCATTTTTGCTCGACTTGTTATTAGAGCAATGGGGGCAATTGTGTCAGATTTTTATTACGTATTAAAACATTTTTATCATAAAGTGGCCAAGTTGGCTGGAGAAGACATCCAAATTTACGTTAATCTGAAGGGAAATTTGCCCTCTGTTGCTAATCACCACATCAGTTGCTAATCACCACATCAGTTGCTATCACGTTGAAAAACTATTCATACTAATTATACAGGACAGGAAATTATTACAAAAATAGTAGCCGCTTTGTTAAAAGATGTTGGCTAATCAATTTCGTGTCTTATTATATTGATGGTAGAGCGAAGTAGGAATATTTATAATTCTCCCGCTATCGTCGACGTTCGTTGCATCCCAGCGCTAGACACCCCCGATTGGGTAGTCTTCATTTTACGACGTCCAATCACTCGTTACCTGATAGATCGGCTCCTGTTAGAGTGGCTATTTTAAAACTTTAATCAAAAAATAAATCTGACAGATTTTTAATGAAATTTTATCAAAAATATTGGAATTTAATGTGGCAAACAGACAATGATGTACACGTTAGCGAGGCAACGACTCGCCCAAAAAAATTTCATATTCGAGTGCCGCTGCAATGCAGCATTTTAAACAGTTTTGTTTAGTTTTCTCATGGAGTATTCTCTCATCATTAAAGTATCAACAAAAGAACAAACTTTCAATCAACTTCATTCAGATTCCAACTGGGAAAGCTCCTAGCCTTAGGTGTTTGAGATTGATGTTACTTCTCTTTCGCTAATCTAATATTCCAAAGACCGATAATTTCTCCAGAGATGAATAGAGACAATCTCAAAAGTTTGTTTTATTAAAGTACACTATCAACGTGCTTCACGCTCGGATGGATCCCTCTGAATCCCGAAGCGATTCGACTATTTCTCTCCCTGAAAGGGAACATATTACCTTCGAAAATAGTTTGACAAATGTCGTTAAAATAGCTGGATGCAGCTTTCATCTGTTGTACGACATATACGTTGTTCTGTCTGGCGGTACAAGTAAAAATGACGCAATTCATCGTAAAGAATAATCTGTGCCGTGAAAAAGGACGAGATAAGTCCCGACCGCCTCTGAAATATATCCTTCGGGATATTGCTTATGTGGTATCTCCGTCAAGCGGACGGAACGGACGATTTTGGTCGTAAGGCAATTAAATTAAGGTAAATGAGGGCGTACGTGCAAATCCTTATTTATATGTTATTTACGTGACTCGTGAACGGTTAAATTGAGTAAATTTTCTTTTCCACGGGAATCCAGCCATTCACTCACCGTGATTTATAAGCGACACCCTTCATGGTTGCTTTGCGATCTTAATCACCTTAACTTTGATTAACTGAAATTCAAATTAGAAGCTTGTAAAACAACTTAATTTACAGGAGCCTTTCATTAGATCGTAAAGAACAACGGTTGTGTTATTGCAGAAATTATATTATTCGCTTCGTAAGCTTATTAGGATTTACTTCCCATTTTTATCCTAACATTGTATTAAAAATTGGTTTAACTTGATTTTGGAAAAAAAACTATAATTAGAAAGTTATTATCAAACATTTTAATGACACGCATCGTGGATAATACGTTGCTTTCAAGAAGCGAAGTAGTTAAATCGGTTGAGATGGCATTAAAAACGAAAACCACGTTTACTGCACAGTTAATGCAAGATAAGAATGTGCCCTCACCTTTGGCGATTAGCGGCTCCACAGGGGTGCCGGAACCAGTCCATAATAAGCTCTTATTTTATGAATCGCTATTGGGTGCACTAATGCCTAATACCTGCTTAAAAAGTGCCACTTTGATTTTTATACTAAAAATATAAGAACTTTTTTGCATTTTGGGGAAACGCAACGACATTCGCCCTGTATTCCTTGGTTTTTTAGTGTTGTGAGTATTGGGTACACTTAAGGACGACCCACGACATTGGAAATTCATATGGATAGGATTCCGGCATCCTTGTGGAGCCACATACCACCAAAGATAGATTATCTTACATTAACCGTGAGGCAAACGATTGTTTTTTTGTTGTTTTTAGGCTTCTAATGCGTTTTTAAAACGCTCATACAGCATCGTACTGCCGTTTTTGTTGTTTTGTATGATGTGGCTTCCTTGTCAATTTTAAAATTAAAGTTTCAAAACAGGACACTGCTTACATTTGCTGATGCGCCAAATTTTGTTTTTGTTTCTGCTTCACTACCTCAGCGGTCCCATTCTTGTACACGAGAGTATTTTATGATATAACTCACTTCAGTTTTCCATTTAGATGAGATCCGCGTTCGCAGTTGCTGATAATAATGTCGAACGTGAATCCTCCGGGTTCTTTGTTTATTGACTACATGTCCATCGAGTAATAGGGGCAGAAAAGCAATTTAAGTGTAAATGTAATAAAGCTAATACTGCTTTTGCATTATAAGCATCGAACTGATTTTAATCTGCGCTCTTAAGTGAGATATTAGGTCGTGTTGTAGGTCTAATCAGGCTAAGTGAGCCTGACTGAACCATTACTCAACATATATTGGATTAAAGCTGCAAACGGCCCCTCATCGTATGCATTTAATACAATGGATACCGCTCTTTGCGAAAATTTTATAGCTGCAGTCTAAGAGGCGGCCAAATCTTTTCTTCTTATAAACATCAACTACGAAACGTAAACGTTATGACGCTGAAGCGACGCCCCCTAAAATTACTTTAATAAAAAAACCGCTTATTAAAAGCTACAATAAAACGTTTTTCATCTCGTCGCGGCGCTAGCCGGAGGAAACCTGGGGAAATTCAATGTGAGCGCTCAGTCACGATCAGATTATAATTTATTTGGAGACTTTGTAAGGGGCCGCCGCCGTCTCTACCCTTCGAGGGTATAAGGAAATCTTGTCAAAATTCACGAATCGAACCAACTTTAAAATTAATTCAGACAGTGTAATGATTCGTGAAAATTCGACGGTATGACATTACTCCGGTCTGTTCCGTCGGCTTTCCCAATCTGATCGAACACGACGTTTGTCGATTTCATACTTCTTTTATTTGCTTTTAAATTAGACGCAAAAACGCCCCATTTCCTCGACATGAAAAGGCCCCACGAGCCGACGCCTTCACGACACCGCGTGTTCGGCACGACAGACTGAATTTAGATATTAGAAGTGAGGGAAAGAAACTGAAAATAGGGTATATACTCACTGAGAGCATTCCATTGTAATGTATCAATTCCAAGTACGAATTCAAGTTTATCTTTGCTAGTTATCAGTTCAAGAACGATGCACTGTACATTTTTTTTACCCTTTAACTCTGGTGGCATATTTGACACCTCACCTGCAGTCAACGCGTCTAATTATATAGATCACAAGAATATTTGACTTCCAGGGAAGTCTGAAAGGCATACTTACATACCAGTTATTTAATTTGGCCAAAGAGCTATTGGACGGCGTTCCGGCATCCTTATGGAGTCGCACGCCACCAATGGAAGACACATCTCTTACATTTACTGATCATGTTACCGTTGTTCTTAGCTACTAATGCGCTCCTAATACGCTTGTAGGGCATTATACTTTCACTTTGGTCGTTTTATATGGTATACCTCCCAATTCTGGGATGGTAGGTCACCAGAATACTTAACTTCAGAGGAAACCTAGAACGTATACTTGCACATCAGTTAATTAAATTAATCGATGGGCAAGGGAACGAAGTTCTGCCATCCCTATGGAGTCGCACCCCAAAAGAGGCAAAGGCATACCTCTTACATTTGCTGGTCATATTATCGTTGTTTTTAGACTGCTAATGCGCTTACAGAGCATGATTCTTAATTCGTTGTTGTCTGCTTTAGTTCAATACGATAAGTTTGAGAGTGACGAAAAGCATCCGAGCAAAATTTTAGAGTAACTCGTTAAAGTCTTTGCTTCGATTTAATGCGATAAGTTTGAGACTGACGAAATGCATCCGAGCGTAATGTTAAAGTAACTCGTTAAAGTCAGGTTAATACGATAAGTTTGAGACTAACTATTCTGGGATGGTAGGTCATTAGTATATTCCATTTCAAAGGAAACCTAGAACGCACACTTGCACATCAGTTATTTAATTTACCCGAAGGGCAAGTGAAAGGAATTTGGGCATCTCTATGGAGCTGCACGCCACCAGACATAGAGGCACATCCCTTACATTTGCTGGTCATGTTATCGTTGTTTTTAGGCTGCTAATGCGTTCCTAATACGCTTGCAGAGCATGATTCTTTTTTCGTTGTTGTCTGCTTTGGTTTAATACGATAAGTTTGAGACTGACAAAAAGCATCAGAGCGAAATTTCAGTGTAACTTAAAGTCTTTGCTTCGCTTTAATACGATAAGTTGGATACTGACGAAAAGCATTCAAGTGAAATTTTAGTGTAACTTGTTAAAATTTTTGCTTTGGTTTCATACGATAAGTTTGAGACTGACGAAAAGCATCCAAGCAAAATTTCAGAGTAATTCGTTACAGTTTTTGGTTTGGTTTAATACGATAAGTTTGAGACCGACGAAAGCATCCAAGCAAAATTTTGGGGTAACTTGTTAAAGTCTTTGCTTCGGTTTAATAGGATAAGTTTGAGACTGACGAATTGCATCCGAGCTAAATTTTAGAATAACTCGTAAAAGTCTTTGCTTTGGTGTAATACGATAAGTTTGAGACTGACGATTCTGGGATGGTAGGTCACCAGAATACTTGACTTTAAAGGAAACCTAGAATGCTCATTTGCACATCCGATATTTAATTAATCCGAGGAGCAAGTGAACGGAGTTCTGGCATCTCTGGCACGCCGCCAGACGTAAAGAAATATCTTTTACATTTGCTGGTCATGTTATCGTTGTTTTCAGGCTGCTAATGCGTTTCTAGTACGCTAGCAGAGCATGTTTTTTTTCGTTGTCTGATTTGGTTTAATACGATAAGTTTGAGACTGACAAAAAGCATCAGATCACAATTTTAGTGTAACTTAAAGTCTTTGTTTTGCTTTAATACGATAAGTTTGAGACTGACGAAAAGCATCCAAGCTAAATTTTAGTGTATCTTGTTAAAATCTTTGCTTTGGTTTAACACGATAAGTTTGAGACTGACAAAAAGCATCCAAGCAAAAGTTTGAAGTAATTTGTTACAGTCTTTGCTTCGGTTTAATACAATAAGTTTGAGACCGACGAAAAGCATCCAAGCAAAATTTTGGAGTAACTCGTTAAAGTCTTTGCTTTGGTTTAATACGATAAGTTTGAGACTGACGAAATGCATCTGAGTGAAATTTTACAGTAACTTGTTTAAGTCTTTGCTTCGGTTTAATAGGATAAGTTTGAGACTGACGAAATGCATCCGAGCAAAATTTTAGAATAACTCTTTAAAGTCTTTGCTTTGGTTTTATATGATAAGTTTGAGACTGACGATTCTGGGATGGTAGGTCACCAGAATACTTAACTTCAAAGGAAACCTAGAATGCTCATTTGCACATCAGTTATTTAATTTATCCGAGGGACAAGTGAACGAAGTTCTGGCATCTCTATGTAGCCGCACGTCATTAGACGTAAAGGAACATCTTTTACATTTGCTGGTCATGTTATCGTTATTTTCAGGCTGCTAATGCATTCTTAGTGCGCTTGTAGCATGATTCTTCTTTCGTTGTCTGCTTGGGTTTAATAAGATAAGTTTGAGACTGACAAAAAGCATCCGAGCAAAATTTTAGAATAACTCTTTAAAGTCTTTGCTTTGGTTTAATACGATAAGTTTGAGACTGACGATTCTGGGATGGTAGGTCACCAGAATACTTAACTTCAAAGGAAACCTAGAATGCTTATTTCCACATCAGTTATTTAATTTATCCGAGAGACAAGTGAACGAAGTTCTGGCATCTCTGTGTAGCCGCACGTCATTAGACGTAAAGGAACATCTTTTACATTTGCTGGTCATGTTATCGTTATTTTCAGGCTGCTAATGCATTCTTAGTACGCTTGTAGCATGATTCTTCTTTCGTTGTCTGCTTGGGTTTAACAAGATAAGTTTGAGACTGAAGAAAAGCATCCAAGCAAAATTTTGGAGTAGCTTGTTAAAGTCTTTGCTTTGGTTTAATACGATAAGTTAAGACTGATGAAATGCATCCAAGTGAAATTTTACAATAACTTGTTAAAGTCTTTGCTTTGGTTTAATAGGATAAGTTTGAGACTGACGAAATGCATCCGGGCGAAATTTTAAAATAACTCTTTAAAGTCTTTGCTTTGGTTTAATACGATAAGTTTAAGACTGACGATTCTGGGATGGGTAGGTCACCAAAATACTTGACTTCAAAGGAAACCTAGAATGCTCATTTGCACATCAGTTATTTAATTTATCCGAGGGGCAAGTGAACGGAGTTCTGGCATTTATGGAGCCGCAGCCACCATACGTAAAAGCACATCTTTTACATTAGCTGGTCAGGTTATCGTTGTTTTCAGGCCACTAATGCATTCCTACTACGCTTGCAGAGCATGATTTTTCTTTCTTTGTTGTCTGCTTGGGTTGAATAAGATAAGTTTGAGACTGACGAAAAGCATCCGAGCAAAATTTTAGTGTAACAATATCTTTGCTTCGGTTTAGTAGAATAGGTTTGAGACTGACGAAATACATCCGAGCGAAATTTTAGAATAACTCATTAAAGTCTTTGCTTCGGTTTAATACAATAAGTTTGAGACTGACGATTTTAAAATGGTAGGTCACCAGAATACTCAATTTCGAAGGAAACCTAGAATGCTCATTTGCAGATTAGTTATTTAATTTGTTTGAGGGGCAAGTAAATGAAGTTCTGGCATCCCTATCGAGTCGCACACCACCAGAGGTAAAGGCACATCTGTTAAATTTGCCGGTCATGTAATACGCTTGCAGAGCATGATTCTTCTGTCGTTGTTGTCGTTTTATGTGATATAGCTGTCAATCCTGGGATGGTAGATCACCAGGATATTTGACTTCGAGAGAAGCCTAGAAGGCACCCTTGCTTATCAGTCATTTAATTAATACGAGGGGCAAGTGGACGGGATTCTGGCATCCCTATGGAGCCGCACGCCACCAATTTACTGGTCAAGTTATCGTTGTTTTCAGGCTGCTAATGCGTTTCTACTACGCTTGCCGGGCATTCTTTTGTATTTGTCGTTATATAAGAAATGGGTTCCAATCCCGGGATGGTTTTCTGAACTGTTCTAAAGTTAATTTATCCTTGTATCTTTAAATTTTGATTTTTTTGCTCGTATTTTCAAGTTTTTTAACCCCAGAACGTCGAAAGTTGTTGGTTAAAACATGGAGTTTTGATGCTCAGACCGAAGGACTAGAACATTTTTTAGATTTAGCGTTTAATAACCAAAGACACGTTACGATTTGCAACCGTTTCAACCTAGATTTGTTCCAAAATGTCGAGCTTCTAGATTCTGGATTCATTGTGGGTTACCTAAAGTTTGTGCCAGCACTTAGTCACCCTTTTTGGGCCCATTGTGTTATCCCTGTGATTAAGGTGTCCTTGGTCATTCATTCAGCCACTCAATATCGTTGAGAAACTGAAGAATTCCTTTGGATGCGCCTTCCTCGAACTGGCCACACTAGGCCAGAAGTCCCCCAGCGTGGATCCTCTGATTGATGCTAGTGCAGTGACCCATTACGTGCTCGACACTCTCATCTTCTAAACACCCTCTGCAACTCGGGTTCTTTATAATTCCCATTCTGTGGAGGTGTTTGTTTAATTCACAGTGACCTGTCTATATCCCTACAAGTTTCCTGAGGTTATTCCTTGAGAGTTGCAGGCATAGTTTTGCCCTTTCCCTGCATGGCATTCTAATGAATGCGTGAGTTTGTCGACATGTTGTTATTGATGCCCATATGGATTTGTGTTTACGATAAATTTCTTCGCTAAATAGGGATCTTACGGTTGATCTTGCCAGGGGAAGGGTTTAGCTTAAAAGTGACGTTTTGTCGACGTTCTTGTCGATTACTTTCAAGACTCGAGTAATATTGTCAATTTTGTTCTTCTCCTAGAAACTGTTTATTTAAACATGTCGAATTTAATCCCCCAACTTTATGCTATTGTAGCAGGAGTGGACGTTAATAGAGGCAGAGCAGGTGTCATGGCGTCACGGGGCATTTGTTAAACTGACAAATTTCGGTAATTTGTCATCAGATTTAAATGTCACCGCGGGGAATAATAAGTTTCTCTTATTTCAAATAAACAGCCTCCCGCGGGAAAAATGCGAAATTCTGCGGGGGCGCGACGCGTCGATGGCCTTCCGATTTGTGTGAAAATTTATCGGAATTTTATTAAAGTTTAATTGTAAATTATGCTCGGACTACGAGTGTCAGACGGGCATTAGCATGTCTAATTACGTTATTTAGAGCGTTTATGTATCGTATGTTGCGATGTTACGTCGAACCGACCACACGCGATAAATTTCGTGCTTTATTGAGGTCGACCTGAAAATGAATTTCACGTTTTGTTGTTTAGATCGGGAAATACGAAACAGTTTATATAATTTACTTATACATTTTTTGTTTGGGTTCAGTAGTGTAAGTTTGAGCCTAACAATATATATCAATTTGATACATTTATAATTCATAACCAGTATATTCCCTGACAAAATAATTACAGCTTACTTTATATACTTTTTGTTTAGATTCGTTAGAATAAGAAGTAGAAGAATATAATAATAAAATACCAGGTTGGAAAAGATGTATTCATAATTAATAAACTATTGAGTCATAAATACAATGAAAAAACTTCTTTCAATGTATTTTATAATATTTGCTGTTAAATGGGGTTTATAGGTTAACATATCGAACAGTTCATTAATTAAAAGTTAAAAATGTTAATTATTTAATTACTTTTATTTCCTAAATTTAGTAATGTTGTTTCGATATATTTCGTTAAATCAAATTTACTCTACTAAACCGAAATAATAAATGTATAAATGAGTTGTTTTTGTTTTGTTTGGCTGATTCCCAAAAATTATATTTTGATATTTTTTATCAAACTCAAACTTACTCTGCTCACTCCAAACAATCTAAGGATTAAAGTCTTTCTAAAAATTTTGATCCCAAGTACATTTTTGTTTCTTATAAATAATCGCAATCTTATTAAAACTGTCCCAAAGGTTCAAGAAAGAGTTAGCGCCAAAAAGACTCAAATCAATGTAAGTAACGACACTTCAAGAGCTAAAGAACAAATTACTCCATTTGCTGTTTTTAATTTTTTCGCTAATTAAGGTTGTGGTAGGGAAACAATTTTAAGCTTCTGTTAACTACAAAAAAATGGAAGCGTGGCCGCCCACCGTTACATTATTTTAGCTTCCAATAATAAAATTAAATATTTCACTTCATTAAAACGTTATTAAAGCGCTTAATATCGTTTAAAATATGAAGGTATTCGCTCAAGTGATAATAAAAATGAAGGCATAAATGCCAGGAATTTTATGTTATTCCCTCCTTTTTGTGAGGTAACGCAACACGTCAGGATGTACAGTTAAAGTAGCGCGCAGTTATTTCATAAAAGTAAAATATAAAGTAATGTAACGGCAAAAAGAAAAAGGTGGCAATCTCTTTTAAATCGCTTTTTGTGTGTATGGCAGCCGACGTGTCCCCTTTATACAAATAACAGAAACACGAATAAGGATAAAAGCAAAAACAAGAAGATCTGTCTGCGAAATACCCGCATAATTTTCACCCTGACAAAGATATGTTGCCTTTTACCCTACAATCCTTTTTAAATTTCACGATGATTGGCACAACATTAAATATTTGAATACACGTTATTTTTGTGGATTCTGCGGATTTCGCGTATCTTGCGTAACGAAACTGCACCTTAGCCAACGAAACGTTGTCGGAGGTCGATACTGATGGGATTTCGGGGTTAATTAACTGGGAAGTGTAAAGAGTACCGGGGTTTCGCCTTACCGACGGGCTTCAATTTACCAAATTCCCGAATGTCCGACTGTTTCCGGTCCTCCCATTTCTATTTGCCTCGTGAAAACTCCCCGTCCGCTAGTTAAATACCGCTCCGGCCTTTAGGCATCCGCTTTTGATACAACGGTATTCGTTGTGTTTGCGTTTATTGACAGCTCTTCCGATTGACGATCAAGCTGATTATTATTATGAAAGGGATGCGGATCTGGGGTGACAAATAAATATCCTGGGGTAGCTTCGAGGTCAATTGGTACAACTTATGTTGATTGTTGTAGATATCAACTTATTTTTCTACACGGTGTTTCACAGTTTGCGTTTTACGAGATCTTTAAAAAAGCACAGAAATGTAGAATTGTTTGTTTAGGTCCAATGGGGTAAGTTTGAGCTTATTAAAAATGATCAAAACTAAAATACTGTTATTAGTAATATCAAGTTACTAGGGTTGCGTTTTGAAGCTTTTTAAACTAGGATTTTAATTTTAGGTATAAATTCTCCACACTTTTTCCATAAACATTGTTGTTAATCAAGGTATTTCTAAAAACCAATTTTTCTTTAAATGTTGAGTTTCTACTTTTTGCTGCTGCGGTACTACTTTACAAACCGCCCAGTGGTGTCGTTCTAGTGATTAAACTAGCCCCACCACCCTTAGGTGATAAAGAAGGACACCCCATTTTTTGGCATTTTATCAATAATAATCTAAGGCATTCTAGGTGGCTTTTTTAAGTTTTTTTGAATCAGAATTTTAGCTTTAATTTTAGATTTTCCACACTTTTGCCATAAGCAGCGTTGTTTGTTATTATTATTTTGGAAAACCATTTTTTTTCAAAATGTCTACATTGTTCTTTTTGATGGCGATGGCAAGGTGCTAACCTAATAAACCGCTGCTTGGTTTAGTTCTTATGATTAAGTTAGCTAAACTACCCTTAGCTGATCAACAAGGGCCTTCCCCATCTTAGTATTTTATTGTTAACAATCCAAAGCATCCTGAGTGGCATTTTAAGGTCTTTTAAAGCAGTATTTTAACTTTAATTTAGAATTGTGTAGCGTACCTTCTAGGAATAATGTACTGGCGTAAACAGTATTATCATTATGTCCTAATGACTTTTCGATATCGTCATTGGGATTTTACGATCTTTCTCACAAATATCATTAGAGTTTTAAGAAAAGTATTTACCCCGAAAGCCATCAGCATTATTTCTAGAAGACGAGAGTACCCCCACTTTTAGAAAAAGTGGAGAAGAAAAACTCAACGAGAATTAGTTTTGTTCTAGTCTTGAATGTAGTTAGTCCATTTTTGTTTACTGTTATTCCTAGTTAATATAATGTTTAAATAAATGTGGTTTTTATGTTCTAATCGAACCAACATCGCTACAATTGTTTTTTCGAAAATCAATTTTCTTTAAAATGTACGGCTTAAACTTTTTATAGCAAGATACTACCTCATAAACCGCCCTTTTGTGAAATTCTACTGATTAAGCTAACCTTACTACCGTTAGCTGATAAAAAAAGGACTCCCCATTTTAGCATTTTGTCGATAACAATTCAAAGCATCCTAGGTGGCAATGTGAGGTCTTTTGCATCAGGATTTTAATTCTAGTTTGAGATTCTCTACACGTTTTCCATAAACAGCGTTGTTATTTCTAAAAATCAATTTTTCTCAAAATGTCTTTATTGTATTTTTTAATGGCGATGGCGGGCTACTAGCTTATGAATCGTCGCTTGGTGTAGTTCTTATGGTTAGGTTTGCCTTACTACTTTTAGCTGATAAAAAAGGCCCCTTCTCATGTAAGCATTTTATCGATAACTATTTAAAGCATCCTAGGTGACATTTTAAGGTCTTTTAAACCAGGACTTTAAAGATTGTTCTCAAAAGTACGTCGGGCAGACTAGACAATCTCTTAAAATCAGGCTGAATGAGCATTTGGCTTGCTTGAGGTACGGGAGAACTAAAAAAGTCAAGTGTAAGTCGACATGCCTTTGAATTAGATCATAGGATAGGTAATAATATAAAACTATTAAAAGCAGTAAATAAGCTTCTGAAAGCTTAGCCATCCATAAGGCTGGAGACAACCTTATGAATGGTTGCGCTGGGCTTTTGGGCCACTAATCCCTGTTAAAAATGGTTAAGGTTGATAGATAAGGAATTGTGACACTACGAGATGTATGATTAGATACGCAAGCCCCTTTTGGATGTGGTCAATCATGCCAAAAGTGAATATTGCAACGAAATGTAAATTGTAGAATTTGGTACGTGAGAAAACTTTATAAAAAGATCTGATAAGGGGAAAGCGGTCGCGATAATGAAACAAACGGCAGATAAGCGTTCCACAAATTTTGGTAAACGATAAGCCTGATCTGCGAAAAAATATCATTACAGCATATGAGAAGGCTTGCCCAATGAGAATTGAGCTTCGAGAAACCCGGGCAACCCCTTGGTGGAACGGGCAACTCGAAAAACTTAGATCTCAGGCAAACAAGCTCTTCAATAAAGCGAAGAAGACAAAACTGGTATGTGACTGGGAGGCTTACCACAACCACCGGAAACAATACAAGAAACTTATTCGCAAGAGACAGGGAAAAGTGGAGAGAATTCTGTAGTGACGTAGAGTCTACTACATCAGTTTCCCGACTGAAAAAGATACTCTCGAAAGATCCAAACCAACAGGTAAGCATGATAAAGCGGGCCGACGGTACATATACCAGTACACCCGCACAAACAGCTTCAGAGCTCCTAAACACGCCCTTTCCAGGATGCTGTGTTATACCAGGCCATAAGTGGCAAGGACACTCAGCCTCTCACCCTAGAAATAGGGATTGGGAGCTGGCTGGAGACTAGCGTGTCTGGCAGTGATAGGAGCAATGAAATCCACTCCAACAGCAGCAATGGAGGCGATTTTGTGCCTGCCACCTCTCGACATATTTCTTGAGGGGGCGGCACAGGCTTCTGCTCTCCGTTTGCAAGCAGGAGGAATGTGGAATACGGTAGGTAAAATGGTGGGTCACCGGCGCATAATGGAGGAGGCGCTCCAAAAGGTACCTATTCTGGATGCGCCGATGGACCATCTACTGGTGAAATATAACTTCACAAAATCCTACCGTATAAAAATGGAGGAAGTACAAGCAAGGATACCAGACGTAAGTATATACACGGATGGATCGAAAACAAATACGGGCACTGGAACAGGAATCTTCTCGGAAGACCTGAACCTAAGTGTAAGTATTAAGCTAGATAAATACTCAACAATCTTTCAAGCGGAGATGTTGGGAATTTTATATAGCGCCGAACAAATGACGCAACTGAACATTACAGGAAAATATATCGAAATAAAGAGGGACAGTCAGGCAGCCCTTAAGGCCCTGAGGAATGTGAAAACAAACTCAGTGCTGGTATGGAATTGCCACCTAGCTCTAGAACGTCTATCACAAGAGAATGCAATTGATCTAATATGGATCAAAGGACATTCTGAGAAAGAGGGAAACGAACGCGCTGACAAACTGGCAAGGAAGGGTTCGGAGGGACAATTCGTTGGACCAGAACCAACCCTTCCCCTGGCAAGATCAACCGTAAGATCCCTACTTAACGAAGAAACTTATCGTAAACACAAAGCCTTATGGGCATCAATAACAACATGCCGACAAACTCACGCATTTATTAGAATGCCGTGCAGGGAAAGGGCAAAACTATGCCTACAACTCTCAAGGAATAATCTCAGGAAACTTGTAGGAATATAGACAGGTCACTGTCGATTAAACAAACACCTCCACAGAATGGGAATCATAAACGACCCGAGCTGCAGAGGGTGCTTAGAAGAAGATGAGAGTGTCGAGCACGTGATGTGTCACTGCCCGGCACTAGTATCAATCAGAGGATTCACGCTGGGGGACTTCTGGCGCCTAGTGTGGCCAGTTTGAGAGAGGCGCATCCAAGGGACGTTCTTCAGTTTCTCAACAAGGTTGGGTGGCTGAATGGGTGACCTCAATCACGGGGATAGCACAATGGGTCCGGAAAGGGTGGCCCAAGTGCTGGCCTAAATTTTTAAGCAACCCACAACGAATCCAGAATCCAGAAGCCTTATCTGCAAGATTTTTCTAGAACCTGGAAGCCAAAACTATATAAGGCGGTGGCTTTTCCCTTGAGTCGGTCCAGTTAGGTAGAATTACTCAGTGTAATTAGTGAGTTGGTAGAAGTAAATAGGTGAGTTCATTATTCAGTTCTAGTGTTCCAAGTTTAGTTTGGTAATAAAGTGGATATTATTCAATTCACGTGTTAATAATCAATTCGAACCGATAGCCCAATTTTAGGATTAGGTGTTAGTATCTTTCTAAAGATAATAGCTTGGCCGTCAAGACACGTTAGAGAAACCTCTGTTGTGTTTTTAATCTTTATTGGTTCAAAAGACAAGATTTGTAATTTAATTTTTCGGTACTTTTACTTTAATTTATGATTTTCTACACTTTTTCCATAAACACCATTGTTGGTCTTGTTATTTCTGCAAACCAATTTTTCTCTAAATGTACAATTCATACTTTTTGATAACGGGGTATTACGTTATGAACCGCTGTTAGCTGTAGTTTTAATAATAAGGCTGGTCGCACTGCCCTTAGCTGATAAAAAGACCCCTTTTCATCCAAGCATTTTATCGTTTACAAGCCAAAGCATTTTAGATGGCATTTTAAGGACTTTTAGACTTACACTAGAACTTTAATTTAGGATTTTCCACCCTTTTGCCATAAACAGCATTGTTGGTCTTGTTATTTTTGCAAATCAATTTTTCTCTAAATGTAAAATTCGTACTTTTTGATAACGGGGTACTACGTTATGAACCGCTGTTTGCTGTAGTTTTAATAATGAGGCTGGTCGCACTGCTCTTAGCTGATAAAAAGGCCCCTTTTTATTTAAGCATTTTATTGTTAACATTCCAAAGCATTTCAGGTGGCATTTTAAGGTCTTTTAGACCCACACTAGAACTTTAATTTAGGATTTTTCACCCTTTTGCCATAAACAGCATTGTTGGTCTTGTTATTTCTGCAAACCAATTTTTCTTTAAATGTACAATTTGTTCTTTTTGATAACGGGGTACTACGTTATGAACCGCTGTTTGATGTATTTTTAATAACAAAGGCTGGTCGCACTGCTCTTAGCTGATAAAAAGGCCCCTTTTTATCTAAGCATTTTATTGTTAACAATCCAAAGCATTGCAGGTGGCATTTTAAGGTCTTTTAGACTTACACTAGAACTTTAATTTAGGATTTTCCACCCTTTTGCCATAAACAGCATTGTTGGTCTTGTTATTTTTGCAAACCAATTTTTCTCTAAATGTAAAATTCGTACTTTTTGATAACGGGGTACTACGTTATGAACCGCTGTTTGCTGTAGTTTTAATAATGAGGCTGGTCGCACTGCTCTTAGCTGATAAAAAGGCCCCTTTTTATTTAAGCATTTTATTGTTAACATTCCAAAGCATTTCAGGTGGCATTTTAAGGTCTTTTAGACCCACACTAGAACTTTAATTTAGGATTTTCCACCCTTTTGCCATAAACAGCATTGTTGGTCTTGTTATTTCTGCAAACCAATTTTTCTTTAAATGTACAATTTGTTCTTTTTGATAACGGGGTACTACGTTATGAACCGCTGTTTGATGTATTTTTAATAATAAGGCTGGTCGCACTGCTCTTAGCTGATAAAAAGGCCCCTTTTTATCTAAGCATTTTATTGTTAACAATCCAAAGCATTGCAGGTGGCATTTTAAGGTCTTTTAGACTTACACTAGAACTTTCATTTAGGATTTTCCACCCTTTTGCCATAAACAGCATTGTTGGTCTTGTTATTTTTGCAAACCAATTTTTCTCTAAATGTAAAATTCGTACTTTTTGATAACGGGGTACTACGTTATGAACCGCTGTTTGCTGTAGTTTTAATAATGAGGCTGGTCGCACTGCTCTTAGCTGATAAAAAGGCCCCTTTTTATTTAAGCATTTTATTATTAACATTCCAAAGCATTTCAGGTGGCATTTTAAGGTTTTTTAGACCCACACTAGAACTTTAATTTAGGATTTTCTACCCTTTTGCCATAAACAGCATTGTTGGTCTTGTTATTTCTGCAAACCAATTTTTCTCTAAATGTACAATTCGTACTTTTTGATAACGGGGTACTACGTTATGAACCGCTGTTTGCTGTTGTTTTTAATAAGGCTGGTCGCACTGCGCTTAGCTGATAAAAAGACCCCTTTTTATCTAAGCATTTTATTGTTAACAATCCAAAGCATTGCAGGTGGCATTTTAAGGTCTTTTAGACTTACACTAGAACTTTAATTTAGGATTTTCCACCCTTTTGCCATAAACAGCATTGTTGGTCTTGTTATTTTTGCAAACCAATTTTTCTCCAAATGTAAAATTCGTACGTTTTGATAACGGGGTACTACGTTATGAACCGCTGTTTGCTGTTGTTTTTAATAATAAGGCTGGTTGCTCTGCCCTTAGCTGATAAAAAGACCCCTTTTTATCTAAGCATTTTATCGTTAACAAGCCAAAGCATTTTAGATGGCATTTTAAGGTCCTTTAGACTTACACTAAAACTTTAATTTAGGATTTTCTACCCTTTTGCCATAAACAGCATTGTTGGTCTCGTTATTTCTGCAAACCAATTTTTCTTTAAATGTACAATTCGTACTTTTTGATAACGGGGTACTACGTTATGAACCGCTGTTTACTGTAGTTTTAATAATAAGGCTGGTCGCCCTGCCCTTAGCTGGTAAAAAGGCCTCTTTTTATCTAAGCATTTTATCGTTAACAAGCCAAAGCATTTTAGATTGCATTTTAAGGTCTTTTAGACTCACACTAGAACTTTGATTTGGGATTTTCTACCCTTTTGCCATAAACAGCATTGTTGGTCTTGTTATTTCTGCAAACCAATTTTTCTCTAAATGTACAATTCGTACTTTCTGATAACGGGGTACTACGTTATGAACCGCTGTTTGCTGTTGTTTTAATAATAAGGCTGGTCGCACTGCCCTTCTTTGATAAAAAAGGCCCCTTTTTATCTTAGCATTTGATCGCTAACAATCCAAAGCATTTTAGGTGGCATTTTAAGGTCTTTTAGACCCGCATTAGAACTTTTATTTAGGATTTTCTACCCTTTTTCCATAAACAGCATTGTTCATTATCCTTGCTTGAAACTTAAAACGATGTTATAGTGTAATAAGCTATTAATTAAGCCCGATCTGTTTATACAAACACTTCTAAGTGCCATTGCAATTATCGGAATGTTTCTAAAGCTATTTGTACAGAAATTGAAATTGATTATCGATTTCAACTGAAATCAAGACGAGTTTACGATTTAGATCTTTGAGTATTAAGTTAATTACTCGTTATAATTCTATTATTTAGGTAAGGATTTATATTTTATATAGTTGCATTCTATAAATCAATAATTAGGAAGTTTACAATGAAAGATGTACAACACAATGTGCAACACGAAGCGAGCGATACACCTGGCGAAGTGTTTTGTTAATTTGGAGTTTGCATGGAGCTGGCGTCAAGATATGCAATACAAGCGTTGATTAACAATGTTCCCCCTCAAATAACAACGTGCTTTCCACATGTATGTTTTACATTGCTGGTCTAGCAGCACTCAAACAATAATGGATTATTTGATTACTAGCCTCGCGCAGATTAACTTCATTGTGCATTCTACACCGACCGCAAATAACGAAAACGAAAACCCACGTATTGAGTTCTACCTTAATTAACTTCCCGGCCACGTACCCGTCAATTTTTCCTTTCCAAAAAAACGAAAACTTCTTCCGCAAGAGAATACGTCGTAAGTTGCAACTCTAATCTCTTAACGGGCGAATAATTTGCACATTGTAAACATTTCTCGGGATAATTATTTTATAACTCCGGCCAAGTCGTAAATTACGTTGGAGCTGGGTCATATTTCGCAATTTCGGTTAATGTTAGAGCACCGTGAATGGGGTTAAAGAAGTAAAATCGGGCAATAAGCTCCGAAAATATTTATGTGACAGGTGGTTAGTTCCCCAGCTAGACGCCGGTTCATTCTTATTCGTGGCAACCCTGCCAACTGGAAAAATGCATTAGTTTCTTGCCGGCCAAGATTTTCCACGTATGGGGGCGCCTTTTCACGAAATTTCAACTCGACAGCGTACACGAATTTTAAACTTGATATTCATAGCGTTGATTACCTTTGAATAACTTTGATATCAACCGGAGAATCAACTTGAATAATGTCCAATTAATTCTAGTTTAAACTGCACATATTCGACACATCCACCCGAGACTAGTTTAGACTTAAGTTTATGATGATACTGCATTGTTTGCGATACTATTTTTAAAAAGGGAACTGACTTGAAGGAACAGTTAGTTTGGGAGAAAGTAGGAAATTTTTACTTTATACGAGTCATTTCTACGGAAGGAATAGATTTGGAATTTTGTGTTCGTAACGTTGGGATTTTAGTAAGAGGTAGATTGGAAGACTGGGAAAGCACTGCACTGAGTCACTGAACTGGGAAGCATTGCATTTGATTATTGAACTGGGAAGCATTGCTTTTGATTACTGAACTGGGAAGCACTGCATTTAATCACTGAACTGAAAAGCACTGAATCGCTCTGGGACTGGGAGAGAGTCGCTGGTGACTAGGTGACGACTCCATGAGAACTGAAGTTTGGTAATGATTAGAGTAAGCGAAGGATACAGCGGATTGATCACGAACGCGAACTCTATCGCAGTATTGGTATTACGACACACTTGCGACAAATTGATCGCCAACATGATAAAACTAGACAAATTAGTGTTCGAGCGTTGTAATGATTCGACCATTTTGGAACAATAATCCAGTAAAATAAGTTTTCCCGACAACAATCCAATACTTTGTGGGTTTTCAAGTGGGATCACTTTGTTAAGCAGGCTCTCACTAACCGTCCACTTGGCGGATTCCAACGTTAACGGTTTCGTTTCTGTTTACATAACTTCATTGGAAAACAAAACGACCACGTTCGAATCCATCGAATAGATTTTGATTACCGCCGACCCTCGTAAATCGCATTTAATGAATATTCTCACTCAATTGTGTAATACGGTGTGGAAAACGCCTTTTGAATACCTAATGCGGTATGTTTGCGCAAATTTTCAGGCATGTTTGTAGCGCCTAGTTGCCTATTTAGTTCAATAAGCAACGCTTAAACTTGTTGGGAAGATGCCATTGTTTGCGTCGAATTATTAAATTTGGGTTTTGTTGCCTAAAAGCTACAACGAGGGGACCTAATATTTTAAATGCATTGAATGCAACTTGACAAATGCGATATTTATATATATAATGTATATATTCGTATATACAAGGCTTATTATCTCAGCAGAGAGTAATGCTTCAATTAGCATGTAGCGAAAATGTTTGCGTAATAAACAGTTAAAAGTCAGTTAAAAGTCACCCAATGGAGGTTTGCTCTCTTGGATACTTATACGACTGACTAACGGCTTTAAATTGGAAGTGTATACAACCACCGTACCATGCTGACGAGGCCAAGGAAGGCCGAAACTAGTCTATGGTTGCGGTTGTACATATTTTCAATTTTAAGCACGTTTAACTGTTTAATTACAGAACATTTAATTGGTCATTTGTCAAATGCGACATTATAAACTCTAAATACACGGGCTGAAAATTTAGAGTGCGTTTTCCCCAAGCCAATATATTTGTGGGTTGCCAGGGGGACGTAAATTTGGTAGATAGGCCCGAAGAAATATGTAAGAAGACGTGTAATATAAAGCACTTTGTTCGTTCCACCAAAATGGGGGCAATTCTAGTGTAATATCCGCTTAATGCACTACGGAGGCGCGAACTTTTTAAAGAAATGAACGCCCGCCTTGCAAGAATGATGCATCTCTGGAGAAATACGGCGCTAGGAAGGAGAGAAATGACAAAAGTATCGTTTTTATGAAATTAAATTCGAGATGTTGCCCTCGAAATTCCGCTAAAGGGCCGGAGGTAAATAAAGCGTAATGCAATAATAAAGTGGCCGAATTGTTTAGATACGCAGCTGGCTGCGACTTTTATAACACTTGGGCCGCTCCACTCGAACGTGTGGATTTAAAATACGAGGGTATTATGGAAATGGGGGTAAAGGGGGATTAAGCAAGGTTCTCGACCGGGATTATACCCCTGGATGCGTTATTAGGAATAAATATTTGGATACGGGGGGGCGATGTCCGTGTTTTGTATCAGGGGGAGGGTTCCTGAATTTCTGCGTTTTTGGAAATTTTGTGGAAAATTCTTTTTACAATCTTTCGTATTAATGTTTTGTAAACATTGATAAACTAAGAGTAGGAAATTTGATGAAGTAAAGCATTTGATTGTGTGTAATTTTAACGAAAGCGCGCTGGTTTGAACTTCTACGTTTTTGGAAATTGTGTAGAGAATGTCGAGATAACCTTCAGTGGATACTTTAATTTACTATCGATTTTAAGCGATGTGATTTTTAAATACCAATGAACAGAGATTACTTCTCATTTCAAGAGATGACGCGAAAGCGATTAATTCGACATTTTTAAACATTGGTGCATTTATAGCGCCCTCCTGAATTTTTAAGTTTTTGGAAATTTCATGGAGAATGAGAAGGTAACTACGAAATAGTAATTCTGCTCTTTGCTAAATTGTTATAGTCATCTTTGTCTAAAGAAATTTTACACTCACGAGCAACCCAGACTACAAAAAATGGCGCACACACGTATACAGAAAATTTCTCTCTTAGGTTTGCTACTCCACCAAAGAAAAACGATACGAAACGAGTGCGCCAAGAAATAGATGATAGAGGGATGCGAGCGAAGGCTATTTATAATTGGGGTAATCCAGCCCGTGCGCCCCACTAATTTAAATGGCAGTTCGCATTATTCAAGCCGTTCATCTACATAATACCAGCTACTTGAAAAAAAATACCTACAAAACCCGAAGTAGCGTCGATTAAGAGACCCCTCGGCTTTTATTTCCATATTTATCTCATCCCGGGCAAGGTGCGTGACGTCCATTCGGAGAATGCTAATGATTAATTTACCTGAAACATGTCCGGGGAGCTGCATTTGCGTTTTTAGCAAAGGGCGGGAAAGCCACATCGATACCAAAAAAACTTCAAAGAGAGACGAAAAAGTTAAAATGATGAGGATATAGAGTGGCTTTTAGTGGTTTCAAAAGTTAATTCTTGGTTAACAGCTACGTCATTACACGGATTTTAAATTGAATTAATGACTTTTGGACGCATTTGCGTATTTTTTTGCTTTGATATTTAAATTATATTTGCCAAAATTTTCAACTAAATTAAAAATCTGTATCTTCTTACGTAATGAAATGTAATGAAAAAGCATCGAAAGTCAATCAGATATTTTGTGGACAAAGTGCTCTTTGTCCAAAAAATTCAAATAATTAACATTTCTAACCTTAACTTTGTGGAATTCTTCAATATACATAATTATTCAACTGTATTGACAATTAAAATAACAGCAAATGTTAAAAATTCTATGATGTTTTGATAAATATTTGTCATGACTGGACCTGGTTTCGCTTTTCAGCATCCTCTGCTGGTATAATCGCCTATGATGCTAAAAAGCGAAACCAGGTCCGGTCATAACAAATATTCATGAAAACATCGTCAAATTTTTAAACTGTTCTTTTAATGGTTAATAAAGTTTAATGTATATGAACAAAAAAAATTCGTTTGGGTCTCCGTAGTGTAAACAGCTATAAACATGCATCCCCTATGACAAATAGTGATAAGTAAAACTCGGTATTTATATGCCTTCCTGTTTGTCCTTTAAAAGGTAGCTGACGATGTTTCCATTCAAACTCAGATAGGCCAATTTCTTGCTGCTGTATCTCGTAACGCTTATCGTTCAGGTCGATCTCTCGCACAAGGGTCCTCTTGGCAGCGATGTATTCATGAGGAGCGACGGTATCGGCAAAAAGTTGCATCTTTAAACTATAAAGTAAACCTGCGACCGCTTTTTTGAATGTTTAAAACGAGAACGCTACGTGAAGGATTATTAAAAAGCGTTTCAACTTTCCTCTACATTCATCTTGCCAAACTGCATTTGATATTTATAAGTTAGCAGGGAAATTGTTGTTCGTTAGCGTGCTTTTGCTAAAATAGTGATCTTTGACTTTTCTTTTTTTAGGCACGTTGTTAGCGGAAGCTGTGGACGTGGAGCTGATGTTTGAAAAAGTAACTAAAAAGATCAGGCTTCCAAAAATTATTACTTCAAAGTGCAAGGCAATTTACGGAGTTGCAATAATAAATACATTTTTTTAAAAATTTGTTTCGTATTATTTCACTCAAACGAAAAAATAACTGAATTATGGAGATTAGTGCCTTTGATTTTATCAGAGTTGGAACTAGAACTGAATTGACCACTGAAGGAGGAATATCTTGTCTGTATTTGCCCGTAATTAGTATTCGCTACCACAACAATGTATTACTGACCCACTTGCGGTCATCTGTAGAGTGAAAGGACCGACATCTCACCAGTCGGTCCATTGCCACAACACGACCGAACCCTCAGGATTCCTTCCCTTCTATATCCTTTCAGACGCCGATCACTCTCCAAGTATTCTAACGTTTCTAAACGTCCTGAGTTTTCCCACAATCTATTTGTTTCGTCTACGTTCGCGTCACTACAATTCGCTGAATTCGAACTGGAAACTAATAGAGAATTCTTTACCTAACTGGGCGTAGTTATCTGGCCCTTACGGTAACCGGACATTTGGGAATTGTTTATAAAATGTATATTTCATTTTTGCTGTGGTAGCTTCTACTTTGTATGTAGAGCGAGTAAAATAAGATTTAATTTAAAATATCTGGTTAAGACGAGCTAAGAGTGTGGATGTTTCGTGTTCGATCCTCTTGATTGCCAAGCTTCAGTTTGAGAGAGGCGCATCCAAGGGACGTTCTTCAGTTTCTCAACAAGGTTGGGTGGCTGAATGAATGACCAAGGACACCTCAATCACGGGGATAGCACAATGGGCCCGGAAAGGGTGGCCTAAGTGCTGGCCTAAACTTTAGGCAACCCACAACGAATCTAGAATCTAGAAAATCCAGAGTGCCAAGCTTTTTCATGAGGTTTCTACATTACGAAGAAACTCCCCTCTTTAGCGAAAAAAGAATGTAGAGCGAGCAAAAGTGAGTTTTTTTTCATTGGGTAATACTTCTCGTTACGATAACGACCGCAACATTCCAGAAATAGAATTAGTTCGACGCCAATGTAAAATTCTTCACCCTTTTTCCAAATACCAAATTGTTCATAAGACGGATTTTTCCCCGTTGTCTATTTCTATCATATCTGATGCTTCCTAAAAGTACGCACTCTTGAATTTTTACATATTGGGTAATTGTGTAGAGAATGTGAAGAAAACACAAAGTAGATATTTTATTTCATCATTTATCTGTTGTTAGAAGATCTTTAAAACTTTAAGATCAAGCATTTAATTTTTATATTGTTTTCTCCCTTATTTGATGACACTTTAGTTTCAAATGTCTGATTAAGACGAGCTAGGAGTGTGGATGTCCCGTGTTTAATTTTCTCAAGTGCCAAGCTTTTTCATGAGGTTCCTACATTAATAAGAAAGTCCCTTCTTCAACGAGGGGAGAATGCAAAGCGAGCAAAAATGGGTTATTTTCTTCATTTGATGACACTTCTCGTTACGAAAGCGATCGCAACATTCCAGAAATAAAATAAACTAATCTAAAATTTTTCATCTTTTTTCCAAGCACCAAATTATTCATAAGACGGATTTCTCCCTGTTGTCTATTTCCATCACATTTGATGCACCTTAAAAGTGTTTAAGGCTACTCTTTATTTAAACAAATACAAAATTTTAAAAGAAGTGCGCACTCTTGAATTTTTACATTTTGGGAAATTTTGTAGAGAATGTGAAGAAAACACAAAGTAGATATTTTATTTTATTAAGTATCTGTTGTTAGAAGATCTTTAAAACTTTAAGATCAAGGATTTAATTTTTATATTGTTTTCTCCCTCATTTGATGACACTTTAGTTTAGTTTCAAATGTCTGATTAGGACAAGCTAGGAGTGTGGATGTCCCGTGTTTGATTTTTTTAAGTGCCAAGCTTTTTCATGGGTTCCTACATTAGGAAAAAACTCCCTTCTTCAACGAGGAGACAATGTAGAGCGAGCAAAAATAGGTTTAGTTTAAAAATGCCTGGTTAAGACGAGCTAGGAGTGTGGATGTCCCGTGTTTGATTCCCTCAAGTGCCAAGCTTTTTCATGAAATTCCCATATTAGGAAGAAACCCCTTCTTCAATGTGGAGCAAGCAAAATAGTGTAACGCAATGTAAATAGGTAAGGGTGAGAAATATCGAATATGGATTAAAGAAACGTTTGTAATTACCCTTATTTTTTCTAATAGTCTCATCTGTTGTTTGCAGATCTTTCAAACTCCAAGGTCAAGGATCAAATTCCATATTGTATTCTCTGTCATTGGATGACACTTTTCATTACAGGATCGATCCCAACATTCCAAAAATAAAATTAATTGAGACCTTATTTAAAATTCTCCACCCTTTTACCATACACGAAATTGTTCATAAAACGGATTTCTCCTTGTTGCCTATTTCTATCTTATTTGTTGCTTCTTAAAAGTAGTGCAACGCAATGTAAATAAATGGAATAGGATTTAGAATAGAATTGTAGAATTTAGTAAATAAAAAAAGTTTCTAGAAGGATCTGATAAGGGATAAGCGGCCGCGATAACGAAACAAATGGCAGATAAGCGTTCCAGAAATTTCGGCAAACGATAAGCCTTATCTGCCGAAAAGTTCTAGAAGCCAGGGGCCAAAACTATAAAAAATCGGTCAGCTTTCCCTCAAGTCAGTTAGTTAGAGTCAGTGTATTAGTGAGTTAGTAGAGGTCAATAATAAGTGAGTTAATTGTCAATTGTGGTGATCCAGTAATAAAGTGGGTCTTATTCGATAAGTGTAATCAATTCAAACCAATAAGCCCGTAACAATAGGGTTAGTTTCAAATGTCTGGTTCAGACAAGCTAACAGTGTAAACGTCTCGTGTTCGATTCCCTCAAGTGTCAAGCTTTTTCATGAGGTTCCTATACTAGAAACACCTTAAACTTTTCTTTTCTGTGAATGATACTCTTCAATTGCAACAGTTTAGTCTCGAATTGTCAAGAATTCTATTAGCCACATTTTGTCTTTTACGTGTTCATTCAAACAACTTTTCGGGCAAGTTTTTTAATAGCAAAAACCAAAATCTGTCAACTGTAGTCTAAAAAATTGAAATACAAATCTTGTCCCTTGAAACCAAGAAAGATTAAAAAACACAACAAAGAGAGATACCTCTCTAAAGATAGTAGCTTTATTATCGAAACGAGTTAGAGCAACCTTTGTTGTGTTCTTTAATCTTTCTTGGTTTTAGGGGACAAGATTTGTATTTTAATTTTTAAAGATAACCAAGAACCAGTCCGTTTCACCAAAGCTTACCTACGTTATACATAACCTTCGTGTGCAACATTTCATTCTTGCAGAAAAACCCGTTTAGGCTGTGCATTGTCTGTCAGTCACTGTAAGAGTTTTATTAAATAGATGATCGCACCCCTTCGCGCGAGTGCAAATATACCAAACTATAGTCTAGTTACCACAGTTTTTGGCACAGTTCATGGCTTCTGCATCAAGTGCAACTTAATGCGGAAGCAATATTTTTGTTTCCTGCACGTTAATTTAACCCCTTTTCGCCAACAAAAGCCGAAATCTATTTAGAAAATCGAAAACGGCACAGTTGAAGGGATCCGCGGTCATCGAATTGCCTTTTCTACGTTCGTTGGACCGGACGACGTTTTAATAAAAGTGGAAACGGCCCTAAAACTATTTACGATGGGGGAAAATTTAAAGTTTGTATCATTTTGTAAGCAATTTGGTTTTGTAACGATAAATTCGGGCGAAATTGGCGCTATGTCGTAAATAAGTTTTCTGGGGAAAATTCAATTTAGGCGTCACATTGTTGTAAGTGCTTCCAGCGCACAGGTTACCCTTAGGCATCATTAAATATTGAGGGGAGTTTGATCAAGATTTCGGCCGCCAAATCGGCCATATATTCATTAAAAAGGGTATATTTTGTAAATGGATTAACTTTGCAATCTCTTAAATAGATTTTAGGGTTGTTTTGAGGCAAAGTTCAAAGATCGAAGACATATTCATAACTATTAAACTTTATTAGGGATTAAAACAACAACAGATATTAAAATTTCACGATGTTTCTATAAATATTTGCTATGACTAGACTCAATTTTGCTTTTCAGCATTGTAGGCAAAACCAGGTCTGGTCAGAGCAAAAATTTGTGAAAATTTTGTGGAATTTTCAATATCTGTTGTTGCTTTAACTCTTAATATAGTTTAGTAATTATGAATAATAAAGAATTCCACAAAACAAGGATAAAAAATGTCAAATTTGGATTAAAGAAATGCTAGAATTAACCCTAATTTCCTTTAATGGTCTCATCTGTTGTAAACAGATTTATAAAACTTCAAGATCAGGGAATTAATTTCACACTGTTTTTTCCTTCATTTAATGACACTCTCGTTATAGAATTGACCTTAACATTCCAGAATGAAAATTAATTGGACACTTATCTAAAATTCTCCACCTTTTTTCCAAACATCAAATTGTTCATAAGACGGATTTCTTTACGTTGTCCATTTCTATCACATCTGATGCTTCTTAAAAGTGTTAAGGGCTACCTTTTATTGCTCCATCTACTTTTAAGAGGTTTTAAGGGGTTCCGCTTTGAACAGAAATAAATATTTTAATTTATAAAATGAGGTAAAATGGGGATTAAACAATGTTTTTGGCCATATAAACGATCTCTTAGCTTCAGCTTTCAATTCTATATACAGCTATGCAGATGATAGTAACCTTGCGTCATCTTTTTTCTTCGACAAATCATTATCCGTCACTGCTTCAGATCAACACTAAGGAAACAGCAGATACAGACAATTAATTGGAATCTCGAGATTATTCTGAAATGGGTTAAGAACAATTTGGTCGACTTCAACGCTTTGGAAACGCAGGCCGCGGTTTTCTCTTAAAAAAAACATTAAGCGATAATGCAACAAACATACTAATGGACGGTAAAATTCTTCCGATGGGATCTAATCTATCTATCCTAGGAGTGAGTGCAAGCACTAACTTTTCTTAGGACGATCATGTGCTTGCCATTGTTAAATCTGCCTCTCAGAAGCTAGGCTTTTTTTTAGAGCTAAAAAGTACTTTACATCTCATCAGCTACTAAGACTATACAAAGCTCAAGTTAGGCCAACATTAGCCAATACTGTTCTCATGTTTGAAGTTCAGCCTCAAAACACACTTTAGCTTTCTTGGATTCAATTCAAAGAAGAGTGATTTGCCTAATTGATGAGGAGAGTTTAACCGATTCTCTTGAAACACTAGAGCACAGGCGTATGGTTGGTGACTTGTCTCTTTTTCACAAGTACTATCATTGAAGATGCTTGCAGGAACTAATAGGATTGATCCCCACAAGGGCAAGAATCTTGAGGCGTACTAGACAGTCGGAGACAGCAAATTCCTGTGCGGTCTAGCTTAACACAGTGGGGACTTCTGTCTATAGAGACTCTTTTTTCTATAGAACTTCCAAGTTATGGAACTTGTTCCCGAAAGGAATTTTCCACAAAAACTACAACCTATCCTTGTTTACGAAGGCGATTCATCGCAATCTATTCTTGTTTTAGCATCCTTCTTGCAGTGCTTTGAAAGCATAATGGGGTTCTTTTGCGAGTGGATTAAACTTTAAAAAAATATTGTTTTTTCCTTTATTCTAGGATGCTTCTTATAACAGGATCGACTTTAACATTTTAGATATAGAATTAATTGGACACTTATCTAAAGTTCTCCACTCTTTTTCCGAACACGAAATTGTTCATAAGACAGATTTTTCCCCGTTGTCTATTTCTATCACATCTGATGCTACTTAAAAGTGTTAAGGGCTACCCTTTGTTGCTCCATCTACTTTTTAGAGGTTTTAAGAGGTTACGGTTCAAACAAAAACAAAATTTTGAAATTGAAAAATGGGCAAAAAGGGGCATTAAACAAGGCTTTTGGCCATATGGTTTTTTCCTTATTCCATGACGCTTCTTATTACAGGATCGACCCCAACATTCCAAAAATAAAATTATCTAATCTAAAATTCTCTACTCTGTTTCCAAACACAAAATTGTTCATAAGACAGATTTTTTCCCGTTGTCTATTTCAATTACATCCAATGCTTCCTAAAAATGTTAAAGGCTATGCTTTGTGTCATCTACTTTTTAGAGATTCTTAGGGATCCAAGTTTAAACAAAAACAAAATTTTGAAATTAAATAATGGTAATAAAGGGGGATTAAATATAGTTTTTGGCCATATTGTCTTCTTTTTTATTATATGACTTTTTTATTGCAGGACTAACTCCAACACTTAAGAAATAAAATTAATTGGACACTTATTTCAAATTCTCCACTCCTTTTCCAAACACAAAATTGTTCATAAGACAGATTTCTTCCCCTTGTCTATTTCTATCACACCTGATGCTTCTTTAAAGTGTTAAGGGGTATCCTTTGTTACTTCATTTCCCTTTTAGAGATTCTGAGGAATTTTGGTTTAAACAAAAACAACATTTTGAAATTGAAAAAGCAAAGAAAAGAAAGATTTTACAAGGTTTTAGGCCATATTGTTTCTTCATTTATTTTATGACACTTCTTATTACAGAGTCGACCCTCAACGTGCCAGAAGAAAAATTAATTGGACATTTATTTAAAATTTTCCACTCTTTTTCCAAACATCAAAGTGTTCATAAGACTGATTTTTTTACGTGGTCTATTTCTAGCACATCTAATGCTTTTTAAAAAAGTTAAGGGCTACTTCTTGCTGCTCTATGTACTTTTTAGAGGTTTTAAAGGGTTACAGTCTAAACAAAAATAAAATTTTGAAATTAAAAAATGAAGAAAAAGGGACATTTAACAAGGTTTTTGGCCATATTATTTTTTCTTTATTCTATGACGCTTCTTATTACAGGATCGACTCCAACATTCCAAAAATAAAATTCATTGGTCACTAATCTAAAATTCTTCACTTTGTTTTCAAACACGAAATTGTTCATAAGACAGATTTTTTCCCGTTGTCTATTTCAATCACATCTAATGCTTGTTAAAAATGTAAAGGGTTATGCTTTGTGTCATCTACTTTTTAGAGATTCTAAGGGATCCAAGTTTAAACAAAAACAAAATTTTGAAATTAAATAATGGCGATAAAGGGGGATTAAACAGAGTTTTTGGCCATATTGTCTTCTTTTTTATTATATGACTTTTTTATTGCAGGACTAACTCCAACACTTAAGAAATAAAATTAATTGGACACTTATCTCAAATTCTCCACTCCTTTTCCAAACACAAAATTGTTCATAAGACAGATTTCTTCCTCGTTGTCTATTTCTATTACACCTGATGCTTCTTAAAAGTGTTAAGGGGTACCCTTTGTTGCTTTATCTACCTTTTAGAGATTCTAAGGGGTTTTGGTTTAAACAAAAACAAAATTTTAAAATTGAAAAATGGAAGAAAAGAAAGATTTTACAAGGTTTTAGGCCATATTGTTTTTTCATTTATTTTATGACACTTCTTATTACAGAATCGACCCTCAACGTGCCAGAAGAAAAATTAATTGGACATTTATTTAAAATTTTCCACTCTTTTTCCAAACATCAAAGTGTTCATAAGACTGATTTCTTTACGTGGTCTATTTCTAGCACATCTAATGCTTTTTAAAAAAGTTAAGGGCTACTTCTTGTTGCTCTATCTACTTTTTAGAGGTTTTAAAGGGTTACGGTCTAAACAAAAATAAAATTTTGAAATTGAAAAATGAAGAAAAAGGGACATTTAACAAGGTTTTTGGCCATATTATTTTTTCTTTATTCTATGACGCTTCTTATTACAGGATCGACTCCAACATTCCAAAAATAAAATTCATTGGTCACTAATCTAAAATTCTTCACTCTTGTTTTTAAACACGAAATTGTTCATAAGACAGATTTTTTCCCGTTGTCTATTTCTATCACATCTAATGCTTCTTAAAAATGTTGAAGGTTACCGTTTGTGTTATCTACTTTTTAGAGATTTTAAGGGATTTAAGTTTAAACAAAAACAAAATTTTGAAATTAAAAAATGGGGATAAAGGGGGATTAAACAGAGTTTTTGAGCATATTGTTTTCTCTTTTATTATATGACTTTTTATTACAGGACTAACCCCAATATTCAAGAAATAAAATTAATTGGACACTCATCTAAAATTCTCCACTCTTTTTCCAAACACGAAATTGTTCATAACACAGATTTCTTACCGTTGTCTATTTCTATCACACCTGATGCATCTTAAAAGTGTTAAGGGGTACCCTTTGCTACTTCATCTACCTTTTAGAGATTTTAAGAGGTTTTAATTTAAACAAAAACAAAATTTTAAAATTAAAAAATGAAAGAAAAGAAAGATTTTACAAGGTTTTAGGCCATATTGTTTTTTCTTCATTCTATGACGCTTCTTATTACAGAATTGACCCTATCATTTCAGAAATAAAATTAATTGGACACTTTTAAAATTCTCCACTCTTTTTCCAAACACGAAATTGTTCATAAGACAGATTTCCTCCCGTTGTTTATTTCTATTACATCTGATGCTTCTTGAAAGTGTTTAGGGCTACGCTTTATTGTTCCATCTACTTTTTAGAAATTCTAAGGGGTTTCGGTTTAAACAACAACGAAATTTTAAAATCTCAACAAAAATAAACGCAGCTTTTAAAATTTTAAATGTAATTCGAGCTCTTCACTATTTTTTCAAAAGTTTTAATTTGAAGTTAACATTTTAAGATAGAAAAAGGTAAATTTTAAATTTTAAAGTGCTTAAACAGCGATTTTTGCAAAGGCGACAAACGTTAGGTTTCCAGTTTTTAAAGAAATTAAATTTAAAGGTCTGTTAAAAATTGAATTAGAAATGTTGTCCCCTGAAACCAAGAAAGATTTGTATTTCAATTTTTGAAGATAACCAAGAACCAGCCCGTTCTACAAAAACAAATAAGGGTCTGTTGGCATTTGCTAGCATCGATGTGTGTGAATTTAAAATACGGCGGTATTATGGAAATATGAAGTAAAGGGGGGTTAGGCCAGATTTTTAGCCGGGATTACACATCTGGATGCGTTATCTATAATATAAAAATGAATCGCAAAATGTGTTGGTAAGCGCATAACTCAACAACGCCTGGACCAATTTGGCCAAATCTTTTTTTAAAATGTTCGTTGAAGTTCAAGGATGGTTTTTACAGCGAGAAAAATTAGAATTATTGCTGGAAAAACCGGGAAAATGAAGATAATCACATATTGAAATGTCGGCGATTATATCACAAATATGTTGTTGACATGTATGTTAAAATTGAAACGGAGAGATTAACATTCATCAGGTTGAATCAAACTAAACTCCGATCTGAAGAGTATATTCACCTTCGAGATGCGATTAATACTGATGGAAATGCACAGAATGTCGGTCGGATGACTATTCTTCCAGCAACATACATCGGAAGCCCTCGGCATATGCACGAATATGCTCAAGATGCCATGTCGTATGTTCGTCATTATGGTACAGCAGATTTGTTCGTCACATTCCGCAATGGATAGAAATCAAGCAGGAGTTATTCCCTGGGCAATCACCCATTGATCGTCATGATATTACAGCCAGAGTCTTTAGACAAAAGTTGAAATCTTTAATGGATTTCATCGTAAAACATAATGTGTTTGGTGAGACACGCTGCTGGATGTATTCTGTGGAGTGGCAGAAACGAGGATTGCCACATGCACACATTTTGATTTGGTTACAAATCTCTTTGACAGGACGAAGTCTGTCGGGTCAGTTATCTATATATATATAAATGAAACCCGTTTTCCGTTGTCACGACATCACATAAAAACGGCTTGATTGATTTGGCTAATTTTGGTCTTGAATTATTCGTGGAAGTCCAGGGGAGGTTCTTACGGAGAGATAATTTTAAAAAAATCTTGATAAAGTGTAAAATCAACATCTTTATACTCCCATATACAAACAGTTTGTACTAATACTTAAAAGCCAATTTGAACCTTAATACCATACAGTAAAGTTCAAGTAGGTATTAGTGAAGAGATTTCGGGAAGGCAAAACAATCGAAGACAAACAAAGTGACCTTAGTTCTGTCAAACACATTCAATGTCATCATATGTCATTTCATTTTAGCAGCGATAATTATTCTGTTTAAATAAGTTTAAAATCCCCGGTCGAAGACGGGGCGAGCAGCTAGTTAGTAATAAATACTTGGATACGGGGAAGCAGTCTATGTGTGTTTTGTATTAGGGGGAGGGTTCCTGAATTTCTGCGTTTTTGGAAACTTTGTAAAGAATTCTTTGTTTTTAAGATCCTTGGCATTGATGTTGATCGATAAACAATTCAACTAAGAGTAGGAAATTTGTTAGACCAACGTTTTTGGTTGTATATTATTTTAACAGAAGCGCGCTTATGATTTTCTACGTTTTTGGAAATTGTGCGGAGAATGTGGAGAAAACACCGACAAGACATTCTATTTTAATGCTGATCTTTATCAGTGATGATTTTTAAATGTCGATTAACGTAAATTACAGTTGGCTTCTGCTAAAGTTGCGCCCGTTAAAGTTGCACGCTTGTTAAAGTTGTTAGGATACGATCTTTAAAGTTGCGCGGATATTCTTCCACTTTACTTTTCGAATAACGAATTGGACTTTTAAGTTACAGCGCTACTTTTGAATTTAACCGCGCAAGGAGCAATAAAACATATATTTTGTTGCGCGTTATTGGTTCGAAATAATTATTACGCGTGAATTATAACCACTTTACTTCCAAACCAAACTCGGAACACTACAACTGGATATTTAACTCACTTCTAACTACTAACTCACTAATCAACTACACAGAATTCTGACTGACTGATTCGAGAGGAAGACGTGCGCCGTATATAGTTTTTGCTGCTTTTGCTGCCGGGTTTTAGAAAAATCTAGCAGATAAGGCTTATTGTTTGCCAAAATTTCTGGAAGGCTTATCGTTTGCCAAAATTTCCGAAAGGCTTATCTGCCGTTTGCTTTATCTTGTCAGATCTTTCTAGAAAATATTCTTACGTACTAAATTCTATAATTTACATTTTGCTACAATATTTTTTAACAATGGTAGGAATTACGGGGAGTGGGAATTTTAACGGTCGATCCAATACGCTGAGCGCAACTTTGGCGAAAGTCCACTGTACTTCTAATTGTGAGAGATAATGCTAAAGCATTTAATTCAACATTTTTAAACACCGGTGCATTTATATAGTGCTCTCCTGAATTTTTGAGTTTTTGGAAATTGTATGGAGAATGAGGTAATAACTACTAAATAGTAATCCTGCTTTCTGCAGAGTTTTTATAGTCATCTTAGTCTTATTAAATCTAGCGTTTATAAGCAAGCCAAAGTATAAAAAAATTGCGCGCATACGTATAAAGGCTATCGCTCTGTTAGGTTTGCTGGCTTGGCAAAAAATAACGATACGAAAGAAGTACGTCAAGAAAAAGATAACGGGAGGATGCGGGCGAAGGGTATATAAATCTCTAGCCTTCAATGGAATTCTAGAAACATCGTGGAATTTGTAATATTTGTTGTTGTTTTAACTGTTAATTACGTTAAATAATTATAAATATTAAAGAATTTTACAAAGTAAGGGTGAGAAATATTGAATGTGGATTGAAGAAACGTTTTAAACGTTTTATTTTCTCTTATAGTCTCATCTGTTGTTTGCAGATCTTTCAAACTCCAAGGTCAAGGATCAAATTCTATATTGTTTTCTCTGTCATTGGATGACACTTTTCATTACAGGATCGATCCCAACATTCCAGAAATAAAATTAATTGAGACCTTATTTAAAATTTTCCACCCTTTTACCATACACGAAATTGTTCATAAGACGGATTTCTCCTTGTTGCCTATTTCTATCTCATTTGTTGCTTCTTAAAAGTAGTGTAACGCAATGTAAATAGATGAAATAGAATTTAGAATGAAATTGTATAATTTAGTAAATAAAGAAAAAGTTTCTAAAAGGATCTGATAAGATGAAAACGGCCGCGATAACAAAACAAATGGCAGATAAGCCTTCCAGAAATTTCGGGGACGATAAGCCTTATCTGCCCAAAAGTTCTAGAAGCCGGGGGCCAAAACTATAAAAGGCGGTCAACTTTTCCTCAAGTCAGTCAGTCAGAAGTCAGTGTAGTTAGTGGGTTAGCAACTAGTAAATAAGTAGTGAGTTACTGTTCAGTTGAAGTGTGCCGAGTTAATTTGATAATAAAGTGGTGTAATTCACACATGGTAATCTATTCGAACCGGATACGCCCGTAACAGTAGGGCTACCCTTTATTGCTTCCTCTAACTTTTAGACTTTCTAAGGGGCCCCGGTTTAAACAAAAACAAAATTTTGAAATCTCAACAAAAATAGACGTTATTTTAAAAACGTTGAACTAAATTTGAGCATTATACTATTTTTTTTTAAAATATTTTGATGTGGAGGTGAAATTTTAGGTTAAAAAGCCGTAAATTTGAAATTTCTAGAACATTAAGGCATCAATTCTTAGTTTGTATGCAGTTTTATTGGCTTTTTCTTCGCCGGTCACTCCTTTCACAATCCTAAATTCTTTCTCTATTAAGGAATGGCAATCTGTTTTAGATTGCCATACATACTTCGCAAATAAATTACAGAGAATATTAATTCTTAGGTTTCCAATTTCAAAAAATATCTCCAATTAAGAGTCTATTCGTATTTGCAGGCATTGATGGTCAAAGTTTTGTTCTCATTTCGATTAGGAGATATTTTCTACACTTTGAAACTTTCCAGAGAAATAGAGAGAGACTGGAGTTTGTGGATCGGCCCCGCGGTTTTATAAACACTCGTTAATAGTTTTTGTTGGACGATCGTATTTTTAGTTCGCTAACTGCAACCTTGGAAATTTGAATCAAGCGACCGGAAAACGCGGAAAAATGGGGCGAGTTTTAATGATTCGCCAGGCCAGACTTATAAATCATTCAATACTATATTTGCATGTGATTAAAACTTTTGCAATCGGAGATTTTACCCGGCTAATATTCAAATAGCCCCCGGTGCTAATAAATTTAATGAACCACTAGAATTATTACGAAAAACGTTTGAAAAAAAGTTGGTTTTCTGTCGTGCATAAAAAATTAAGGTTTTTGAACTGTTGGAGTTGGTGAAAAAATTCGTTACAATTTTAAGAAGGCAGCAGCAACTCTAATTGCATATTCACATAAAATTAACCTTTAATTAAGCCAATAAAAAACCGTTTTACGGGGGCTTTGCTCCTCAAGAAAAGGATAGTGGATTTCGTAACACTTTCAATATGTAAGCAATTTTTTGGCTTATGGGAACGCCGATGGGGGCAAATTGTGGTTAATAGAACGTATGAGGCTTATTTATTTTTAAGAATTTGCGGCATAATTAAAATTTGTTCTCAATTCGAATTAACTTTTTATTAGGCGCGCCCTGAATTCGTGAGTTCATGTGCTCACAAATTGCTGTGTTTATGAGCTCACTAATTTAGCAGCAGAAATTTAGTCGTTTCGCGAAATTTAATAATTTTACAAATGATATATCTTACACAAATTCACTAATTCCACAGAAGTTTATATTGCACAAATAAGAATTTTGCATAAGTTTAATGGTTCCACCGAAACTCACTATTTCTGCTAGAATATATTAACAGCAGTTTACTAATTCTGTAGAATATTATTTACAATTATCTGCTATTTGTGCAATGAACTAGTAGATTTCTGTGAAATTAGTAAATTTGTGCAACAAAATTTATGTAATTAGTGAATTTATAAAAAGAAATTTATGGCATTAGTGAAATTGTGCAAAGAAATTTATGGAATTAGTAAATTTGTCCAAAGAAATTTATGGAATAAGTGAATTTGTGCAAAGAAATTTATGGAATTAGAGAATTTATGCAAAAAAATTATGGAATTAGTAAATTTGCAAAAAGAAATTTATGAAATTAGTAAAATTGTGCAAAGAAATTTATAGAATTAGTGAATTTGTGCAAAGCACTTTATGAAATTAGTGAATTTTTGCAAAGAAATTTATGGAATTAGTGAATTTGTGCAAAGAAATGTATGGAATTAGTGAATTTGTGCAAACAAATTTATGGAATTAGTGAGTTTGTGCAAAGAAATTTAGGAAACTAGGGAATTTGTACAAAAAAATTAAGTAATTAGTGAATTTGTGCAAAGAAATTTATAAAATTAGTAAATTTGTAAAAAGAAATTTATGGAATTGGTGAATTTGTGCAAAAAATTTATGGAATTAGTGAATTTGTAAAAAGAAATTTATGGAATTAGTTAAATTGTGCAAAGAAATTTATAGAATTAGTGAATTTGTGCAAAAAAAATTATGAAATTAGTGAATTTCTGCAAAGAAATTTATGGAATTAGTGAATTTGTGCAAAAAAATTTATGGAATTAGTGAATTTGTGCAAAAAAATTCTGGAATTAGTAAAATTGTGCAAAGAAATTTATAAAATTAATAAATTTGTGCAAAGAAATTTATGAAATAAGTGAATTTGTGCAAAAAAATTATAAACTTAGTGAATTTATGAAAAGAAATTTATGGAATTAGTGAAATTGTGCAAAGAAATTTATGGAATTAGTAAATTTGTCCAAAGAAATTTATGGAATAAGTGAATTTGTGCAAAGAAATTTATGGAATTAGAGAATTTATGCAAAAAAATTATGGAATTAGTAAATTTGCAAAAAGAAATTTATGAAATTAGTAAAATTGTGCAAAGAAATTTATAGAATTAGTGAATTTGTGCAAAGCACTTTATGAAATTAGTGAATTTTTGCAAAGAAATTTATGGAATAAGTGAATTTGTGCAAAGAAATGTATGGAATTAGTGAATTTGTGCAAACAAATTTATGGAATTAGTGAGTTTGTGCAAAGAAATTTAGGAAACTAGGGAATTTGTACGCAAAGAAATTATAGAGTTTGTGAATTTGTGCAAAAAAAAATTATGGAATTAGTGAATTTCTGCAAAGAAATTTATGGAATTAGTGAGTTTGTGCAAAGAAATTAATGGAATTAGTAAATTTGTGCAAAAAAATCAGAAAATTAGTGAATTCGTGCAAAAAAAATTGATGGAATTAGTGAATTTGTAACAAGAAATTTATGGAATTAGTAAAATTGTGCAAAGAAATTTATGGAGTTTGTGAATTTGTGCAAAAAAATTATGGAATTAGTGAATTTATGCAAAAAAATTTATGAAATTAGTGAATTTGTGCAAAGAAATTGATGAAATTAGTGAATTTGTGCAAAAAAATCAGAAAATTAGTGAATTCGTGCAAAAAAAATTTATGGAATTAGTGAATTTGTGCAAAGAAATTGATGGAATTAGTGAATTTGTGCAAAAAAATGTGGAATTAGTAAAATTGTGCAAAGAAATTTATGAAATTAGTAAATTTGTGCAAAGAAATATATGAAATAAGTGAATTTGTGCAAAAAAATTTCTGGAATTAGTGAACTTATGCCAAAAAATTTATGGAATTAGTAAATTTGTAAAAAGAAATTTATACAATTAATGAAATTGTGCAAATAAATTTATGGAATTACTAAATTTATTGAAAAATATTTATGGAATTAGTGAATTTGTAAAAAGAAATTTATGGAATTAGTAAAATTGTGCAAAGAAATTTATGGGATTAGTGAATTTGTGCAAAAAAATTATGAAATTAGTAAATTTGTGCAAAGAAATTTATGGAATTAGTGAGTTTGTGCAAAGAAATTAATGGAATTAGTAAATTTGTGCAAAAAAATCAGAAAATTAGTGAATTTGTGCAAAAAAATTTATGAAATTAGTGAATTTGTGCAAAGAAATTGATGAAATTAGTGAATTTGTGCAAAAAAATGTGAAATTAGTAAAATTGTGCAAAGAAATTTATGAAATTAGTAAATTTGTGCAAAGAAATATATGAAATAAGTGAATTTGTGCAAAAAAATTTCTGGAATTAGTGAACTTATGCCAAAAAATTTATGGAATTAGTAAATTTGTAAAAAGAAATTTATACAATTAATGAAATTGTGCAAATAAATTTATGGAATTACTAAATTTATAGAAAAATATTTATGGAATTAGTGAATTTGTAAAAAGAAATTTATGGAATTAGTAAAATTGTGCAAAGAAATTTATGGAATTAGTAAATTTGTGCAAATAAATTTATGGAATTAGTGAATTTGTGCAAAGAAATTTATGGAATTAGTAAATTTGTGCAAATAAATTTATGGAATTAGTGAATTTGTGCAAGGAAATTTATGGAATTAGTAAATTTTTGCAAAGAAATTTATGGAATTAGTAAATTTGTGCAAGGAAATTTATGAACTTAGTAAATTTGTGCAAAGAAATTCATGGAATTAGTAAATTTGTGCATAGAAATTTATGCTTATTTGTATTTTCTCTGATTGTTAAGAAATCCATTTTTGTGTAATTTTTTAACGCGAACCTAGTATTTGTGAAATAAGTGAATTAAATATGAATTAGTAAATTTATTTGGAATTATCGGTGAACTTTGTCAAATTACAAAATTCATGGTTATTTTGTATTTTCTCTGATTGATGAGAAATTCATTTTTGTGCAATATTTTAACGTGAATCTATTATTTGTGGAATTAGTGAATTAACTAGTATGTAGTGAATTTTTTAGAAATTAGTGAATTTATAAAAAATTAGTGAGTTTATTAAAAATTAGAGAATTTATTTGGAATGATCAGTGAACTTTGTTGTATTTTTTCAAACTACCATTTTTGGAATTAGCGAACTTATGTGAAATTAGTGAAGGTGTGCGCATTAGTGAATCTCTGGATTTATTTTTACCTGCGCCCTCTCAACCACCAGTAAGTAACGAAAGGATTTTGAGGGAATGCATTAATTGTGCTAATGGTACGCAAATTATGGTGAATCTTCGATTCAGTTTTCACTAACTCCATTTGCTCTGAAGTAAGACTTAGTTAAATTTAGCAGGATTAACGCACTTCTTTTTCATGAATTAGTAAAATTATGTAGAATTAACAAATTCTATAAATCTACTATTTGTGGAATTAGTAAATTTATTTGGAATTATCAGTGAAATTAGTGAATCTATTTGAAATTATCAGTGAATTTGTGCAAATAAATTTATGGAATTAGTGAATTTGTGCAAGGAAATTTATGGAATTAGTGAATTTTTGCAAGGAAATTTATGGAATTAGTGAATTTTTGCAAAGACATTCATGGAATTAGTAAATTTGTGAAAGGCAATTTATGGAATTAGTGAATTTGAGCAAAGAAATTTATGGAATTAGTGAATTTGTGCAAACAAATTTATAGAATTAGTGAATTTATGAAAAAAATGATAGAATCAGTGAATTTTACTAAATTAGCAAATTTCTACAAATCTGTGAATATGGAATTACCTAATTTTATCTTTTTGTAAAAAGCTTAACACCCCTCTTTAAGGAAATCAGCATACTACATCTGGAAAACTGAGCTGAGGCCGATTATGTCTCAGTTTCATAATTAAACAAACTTTATAAAACAAATCTAATTAGTAATTAAATATAAACTTCATAAGACAAATCTGATTAGAGACCCCTAAATCGCGAACAGTCCAAGTATAGACGTTGCAACCAGATCAACCAATATGCAGCTAATTCGTCTTCTCTCTTAAAATAAAATGTTGACACCGTGTTTAAAAGCTGGGAAGTGCTACAAGAGACGTTCTCTAAGCTGTTTTAATTTAAACTTCAATCTGGAGCGAAACGGGCTTCTAAATAAAGCTCGGACGTAATGAGAAATTGCAAAGAGCTTGCAATAAAGCCGAACTTTTGTCAAGCTACAAAAAAGAACATATTATCTAAGTTTGGAACAAAGATAATGACTTTTAAGTGGATGAGTTCGCCAATGAAGTCTAGACAGTCAATTCTTTTGGATATCTCGCAATTACAGCGACTGAAATTTTGCTTTACTATTGAGTTGCATCAAGATGATGTCTGTGGGAAATTTGTTTGTTGAAAGTTAGCAATGTCGTTACCTCTTGCTGACAAAGTGATAAGTAACATTCAAGATGAAACATCAAACATCAGGAAGACGCGTAATTTACGTTTTACTCATTTGCTATAAACCAGAACGATTCACAACGTAATATGTCCCAGTAAAATGTTCACATTCCATTAAAAATGCATCCCCTTGCTTCGAACTAAGTATGAGCTGTTGAACTAATTACGGTAATCAGGTTCGAAAACCGAGCTCTAACTGTACGATATTCTGCGGTCTTTTAACCTAATGGGCATCAGTTAAGTCCAGTGTGGTAGCAGATGTTTTTCAGCGACTATTGAGAAAGTTTTGTTATAGAGAATTAGTACATAAGTTTTTACGCAGTGGGTAAACGACGCCCCATTTTTTACATTAGCTTGGCTCTAATGATTCGAATGATATTATAGCGAAGTAATTACGAACTTTTTTTTAACACACAATATCATTAAGAAGAAGTTTTTTGACGTATCAGGAAACTATCTTTTTCTTTTAATGCACGTCGGCACGAATTTTTTCACATCACCTTAACATGGTTTTTTGTCAAACCAAATTGGGTTTTTGAAGTATAAGAGCTTCGAAAATTCCATTTTTTTGCTAAAGGGCTAAAGTAAATTAAGACGAATAAAGATGGATGAAGACGAATTTGCATCCGTCTAAAATTATAAGATCTTGGTAAGTTAATTAGAGCGTCTCCTACACAGTGAATTAAACCAAATTATCCCTACAATATCATCCAATTTAAGAGAGTGTTTTCAACGGGGGTTTCACCGAGTCAGCTTTTTGCGAAGGCGACGCAAATGTATGTGCATAAAATGCCGTGTCCCGAATAATTGGAGGAGTTTTGAGATAAACCGCTAACAAGAACTCGACCGGCCGAGCCCGAGCTATGCAAATACTATTGATTTGACAGTGACTAAGCCGAGACAAATCTTAATCTCGACAGAAAATAGATTCACGTACAAATAATTGCGTTGCCCCGAGTGGATTTCCTCTATCGAATCCGTACCCAATTAACTTCGATCCAAAAAAACACTTCCCAAAATCGACAAGGTGATGATAGAAAAGCGACTTAATCATGGTTAAGGCATCGTGAATTCAAAAATTCGCGAGGTATAGCTACAAATCGGATCGTGGTATGGATTTTAAAATGATAGGGTAGTGAATGCGTTAGAATTATCGCTTTGGCTTTAACATAAACCCATTTAAAACAAATTTGTTGGGATCTCTTTTGAGGGTTGTAACCACCCAGGACAAGAATTCACTAATTCCACACTTTAGAAAAATTGCAGAGAAATAAATATTGCAACAAAATATGTCCAACAAATTAATGCAGAATCTAAGTAATTTGATGATATTAAGATCTTCACTAATTCCATCGAAATTCGTCAATGTTATAAACAATAACTTCAAAAAATCCGCTTATTTTATAGAACTTCAATATTAATGGGCGCAAATTACTAATTCCGAATAAACTTATTAGTTCCGCAAAAATTTACTAATTCACTAATTCCTAAGAAATTCATTAATTCTTAATAAATTTTCTAATCCCTAATAAATTCACTTATTCCTAATAAATTCACCAATTTCCATTTAATTTACTAATTCTACAAATAATAAGTTTACGTTAACATATTGCACAAAAATGGTTTTTTTCAAAAATCAGAAAAAATATAAAATAACCATAAATTGATAAAGTTTACTGATAATTTTAAATAAATTCACTAATTCTTAATAAATTCACTAATTCTTTATAAGTTCACTAATTTCTAATAAATTCACTAATTCCCAAATTAGTTCGCTAATTTCCAAATAAGTTCGCTAATTCCCAAATAAGTTCGCTAATTCCCAAATAAGTTTGCTAATTCCCAAATAAGTTCGCTAATTCCAGAAATGGCAGATTGACTAATTCCACCGAAAATTGTCAATTTTATAAACAATAAGCTCAGAAAATCCATCTATTTTATAGAACTTTAACACTAATGAACACACATTACTAATTCCGAATAAATTCAGTAATTGCTAATAAATTTACCAATTCCTAATAAATTCACTAATTCCCATTGAATTCACTAATTCCACAAATAATAGGTGCACGTTAAAATATTGCACAAAAATGGATTTCTTATCAATCAGAGAAAATAGAAAATAACCATGAATTTTGTAATTTGACAAAGCTCACCGATAATTCCAAATAAATTTACTAATTCTTATTTAATTCACTTATTTCACAAATAATAAGTTCACGTTTAAATATTGCACAAAAAGAAATTTCTCAACAATCAGAGATAATATGAAATAAGCATAAATTTCTTTGCACAAATTCACTAATTCCATAAATTTATTAGCACAAATTTAATAATTCCATAAATTTCTTTGCACAATTTTACTAATTCCATAAATTTCTTTGCAAAAATTTACTAATTCCATAAATTTCTTTGCACAAATTCACTAATTCCATAAATTTATTAGCACAAATTTAATAATTCCATAAATTTCTTTGCACAATTTTACTAATTCCATAAATTTAAATTTCTTTTTACAAATTCACTAATTCCATAAATATTTTTCTATAAATTTAGTAATTCCATAAATTGTTTGCACAAATTCACCAATTCCATGAATTTCTTTTTGCAGATTTACTAATTCCATAAATTTGTTGGCATAAATTCACTACTTCCAGAAATTTTTTTGCACAAATTTACTTATTTCATATATTTCCTTGCACAAATTTACTGATTTCATAAATTTCTCTGCACAATTTCACTAATTCCACATTTTTTGCACAAATTCACTAATTCCATAAATTTCTTTGCACAAATTCACTAATTCCATCAATTTCTTTGCACGAATTCACTAATTTTCTGATTTTTTTTGCATAAATTTACTAATTCCATTAATTTCTTTGCACAAATTCACTAATTTCATAAATTTTTTTGCATAAATTCACTAATTCCATAATTTTTTTGCACAAATTCACAAACTATAAATTTCTTTGCACAATTTTACTAATTCCATAAATTTCTTCTTACAAATTCACTAATTCCATAAATATTTTTCTATAAATTTAGTAATTACATAAATTTATTTGCACAATTTCATTAATTGTATAAATTTCTTTTTACAAATTTACTAATTCCATAAATTTTTTGGCATAAGTTCACTAATTCCAGAAATTTTTTTGCACAAATTCACTTATTTCATATATTTCTTTGCACAAATTTACTAATTTCATAAATTTCTTTGCACAATTTTACTAATTCCACATTTTTTTGCACACATTCATTAATTCCATCAATTTCTTTGCACAAATTCACTAATTCCATAAATTTCTATGCACAAATTTACTAATTCCATGAATTTCTTTGCACAAATTTACTAATTCCATAAATTTCCTTGCAAAAATTTACTAATTCCATAAATTTCCTTGCACAAATTCACTAATTCCATAAATTTATTTGCACAAATTTACTAATTCCATGAATTTCTTTGCACAATTTTACTAATTCCATAAATTTCTTTTTACAAATTCACTAATTCCATAAATATTTTTGTATAAATTTAATAATTCCATAAATTTTTTGCACAAATTCACCAATTCCATGAATTTCTTTTTGCAGATTCACTAGTTCCATAAATTTTTTGGCATAAATTTACTAATTCCATAAATTTTTTTGCACAAATTTACTTATTTCATATATTTCTTTGCACAAATTTACTAATTTTATAAATTTCTTTGCACAATTTCACTAATTCCACAGTTTTTTTGCACAAATTCACTAATTATATAAATTTCTTTGCACAAATTCACTAATTCCATAAATTTCTTTGCACGAAATCACTAATTTTCTGATTTTTTTGCACAAATTTACTAATTCTATTAATTTCTTTGCACAAATTCACTAATTCCATAAATTTCTTTGCAGAAATTCACTAATTCCATAATTTTTTTGCACAAATTCACTAATTCCATAAATTTCTTTGCACAATTTTACTAATTCCATAAATTTCTTTTTACAAATTCACTAATTCCATAAATATTTTTGTATAAATTTAATAATTCCATAAATTTATTTGCACAATTTCATTAATTGTATAAATTTCTTTTTACAAATTCACTAGTTCCATAAATTTTTTGGCATAAATTTACTAATTCCATAAATTTTTTTGCACAAATTCACTTATTTCATATATTTCTTTGCACAAATTTACTAATTTTATAAATTTCTTTGCACAATTTCACTAATTCCACAGTTTTTTTGCACAAATTCACTAATTATATAAATTTCTTTGCACAAATTCACTAATTCCATAAATTTCTTTGCACGAATTCACTAATTTTCTGATTTTTTTGCACAAATTTACTAATTCCATTAATTTCTTTGCACAAATTCACTAATTCCATAAATTTCTTTGCACAAATTCACTAATTCCATAAATTTCCTTGCAAAAATTCACTAATTTCATAATTTTTTTGGCATAAGTTCACTAATTCCAGAATTTTTTTGGTACAAATTCATTTATTTCATATATTTCTTTGCACAAATTTACTATTTTCATAAATTTCTTTGCACAATTTCACTAATTCCACATTTTTTGCACAAATTCACTAATTCCATAAATTTCTTTGCACAAATTCACTAATTGCATCAATTTTTTTGCACGAATTCACTAATTTTCTGATTTTTTTTGCACAAATTTACTAATTTCATCAATTTCTTTGCACAAATTCACTAATTCCATAAATTTCTATGCACAAATTTACTAATTCCATGAATTTCTTTGCACAAATTTACTAATTTTCCGATTTTTTTGCACAAATTTACTAATTCTATTAATTTCTTTGCACAAATTCACTAATTCCATAAATTTCTTTGCAGAAATTCACTAATTCCATAATTTTTTTTTGCACAAATTCACTAATCCCATAAATTTCTTTGCACAATTTTACTAATTCCATCAATTTCTTTTTACAAATTCACTAATTCCATAAATAATTTTCTATAAATTTACTAATTCCATAAATTTATTTGCACAATTTCATTAATTGTATAAATTTCTTTTTACAAATTTACCAATTCCATAAATTTCTTGGCATAAGTTCACTAATTCCAGAAATTTTTTTGCACAAATTCACTTATTTCATATATTTCTTTGCACAAATTTACTAATTTCATAAATTTCTTTGCACATTTTAACTAATTCCACATTTTTTGCACAAATTCACTAATTCCATAAATTTCTTTGCACGAATTCACTAATTTTCTGATTTTTTTTGCACAAATTTAATAATTCCATTAATTTCTTTGCGCAAATTCACTAATTCCATAAATTTCTTTGCAGAAATTCACTAATTTCATAATTTTTTTTTGCACAAATTCACAAACTCCATAAATTTCTTTGCACAATTTTACTAATTCCATAAATTTCTTGTTACAAATTCACTAATTCCATTAACTTATTTGCACAAATTTACTAATTCCACAAATAATAGATTCACGTTAAAATATTGCACAAAAATGAATTTCTCATCAATCAGAGAAAATACAAAATAACCATGAATTTTGAATTTTGACAAAGTTCACCGATAATTCCAAATAAATTTACTAATTCTTATTTAATTTACTTATTTCACAAATAATAGATTCACGTTAAAATATTGCACAAAAATGGATTTCTCAACAATAAAAAAAATACAAAATAACCATTAATTTTGTAATTTGACCAAATTCACTGATAATTCCAAATAAATTTACTAATTCTTATTTAATTTACTTATTTTACAAATAATAGATTCACGTTAAAATATTGCACAAAAATGGATTTCTCAACAATAAAAAAAATACAAAATAACCATTAATTTTGTAATTTGACCAAATTCACTGATAATTCCAAAGAAATGCACTAATTACTCTGATAATTCCAAATAAATTTAATAATTTCACAAATAGTAGATTAATAAAATTTGTTAATTCTACATAATTTTACTAATTCATGAAAAAGAAGTGCATCAATCCTGCTAAATTCAAGTAAGCCTTTCTTCAGAGCAAATGGAATTAGTGAAAACTGAATCAAAAATTCATCACAATTTGCATGTCATTAGTACAATTAAGGCATTCGCTGAAAATCCCTTTGTTATTGACTGGTGATTGAGAGGTTGCAGATAAAGATAAATTCAGAGATTCACTAATGCGCACACATTCACTAATTCCTGATACGTTCGCTAATTCCAAAAATAGTAGCTTTATAAAATACGCTAATTTGAGGGCATTTCAGTAACTGAAATGCGTAAATCTTAGAAATGTAAGTCCTAGAACTGCGTAAATCTTAGAAATGTAAGTCCTAGAACTGCGTAAATCTTAGAAATGTAAGTCCTAGAATTGCGTAAATCTTGCAAGCACTTCCTTAGACTAAGCGGAATTAGTAAAAATCAAATTGAATATTCACCAAAATTTACATGTCGTCAGTATAACCCATTCACTCACAATCCCTTCGTTGTTTACTGATTGTGAGGAAGCAGCTAAATTAAAAAATCCACTAATTTGCTCACATTCGTTGATTCCAAATAGGTTCGCTAATTCCACAAATGGCAGATTCACTAATTCCACAGAAAATTGTCAATGTTATAAACACTTACCTGAGAAAGTCCATTTATTTTATAAAACTTGAATACTAATGAACACATTACTAATTCCGAATAAGTTTAGTAATTCCTAATAAATTCACTAATTCCTAATAAATTTACTAATTCCCATTTAATTTGCTCATTCCACAAATAATAAATTTACGTTTAAATATTGCACAAAAGTGGATTTCACAACAATAAGAGAAAATAAAAAATGAGCATAAATTTTGTAATTTGACGAAATTCACTGATAATTCCAAATAAATTCACTAATTCCACAAATATCAAATTGATAAAACTCGTTAATTTTACATAGTTTTACTATCTAATTTATAAAAAAGAAGTGCGAATTCTGCTAAATTTAAGTAAATACTTCTTCAGAGCAAATGGAATTAGCGAAAATTGAATCAAAGTTTCACCACAATTTGCATGTCATTAGTACAATAAACGCATTCGCCTAAAATTCCTTTGTTATTTGCTGGTGGCTGAGGGCGCAGATAAAGATAGATGCTCACTAGGGCATTCACTAATTCCTAGTAAGTTCGCTAATTCCAAAAATAGTAGCTTTATAAAATACACTAATTCGACAAAATTTCAATAATTTTTAGTAATGAAATGCGTAAATCCTTCAAGCATTTTCTCGTACTAAGTGGAATTAGTAAAAATCGAATAGAAGAATTACCAGAATTTGCATGTCGTCAGTATAGCACATTCACTCAGAATCCCTTCATTGTTTGCTGATTGTGAGGGAGTAGCTAAATTCAAAAATCCACTAATTTGCTCACTTTTACTGATTCCAAATAAGTTCACTAATTCCACGAATGGCAAGTTCACTAATTCCACAGAAAATTGTTAATGTTGTAAACAATTACCTCAGACAATCCATCTATTTCATAGAACTTTAATACTAATGGAGTCACATTACTAATTCCAAATTAATTCAGTAATTCTTAATAAAGTGACTAATTTCTAATAAATTCACTAATTCCCATTTAATTTCCCAATTCCACAAATAATAAATTTACGTTTAAATATTCCACAAAAGTGGATTTCACAACAATAAGAGAAAATACAAAATGAGCATAAATTTTGTAATTTGACAAAATTCACTGATAATTCCAAATAAATTCACTAATTCCACAAATATCAAATTGATAAAACTCGTTAATTTTACATAGTTTTACTATCTAATTTATAAAAAAGAAGTGCGAATTCTGCTAAATTCAAGTAAATACTTCTTCAGAGCAAATGGAATTAGCAAAAATTGTATCAAAGTTTCACCACAATTTGCATGTCATTAGTACAGTTAACGCATTCGCCTAAAATTCCTTTGTTATTTGCTGGTGGCTGAGGGCACAGATAAAGATAGATGCCCACTAGGGCATTCACTAATTCCTGGTAAGTTCGCTAATTCCAAAAATAGTAGATTTATAAAATACACTAATTTCACAAAATTTCAATAATTTTTAGTAACGAAATGCGTAAATCCTTCAAGCATTTTCTCAGACTAAGTGGAATTAGTAAAAATCGAATAGAAGAATTACCAGAATTTGCATGTCGTCAATATAACATATTCAGTCAGAATCCCTTCGTTGTTTGCTGATTGTGAGGGAGCAGCTAAATTCAAAAATCCACTAATTTGCTCACTTTTACTGATTCCAAATAAGTTCGCTAATTCCACAAATGGCAAGTTCACTAATTCCACAGAAAATTGTTAATGTTATAAACAATTACCTCAGACAATCTATCTATTTCATAGAACTTTAATTCTAATGGAGTCACATTACTAATTCCGAATAAATTCAGTAATTCTTAATTAAAGTGACTAATTTCTAATAAGGTCACTAATTCCCATTTAATTTCCCAATTCCAAAAATAATAAATTCACGTTAAAATATTCCACAAAAGTGGATTTCACAACAATAAGAGAAAATACAAAATAAGCATAAATTTTTAAATTTGACGAAATTCACTGATAATTCCAAATAAATTCACTAATTCCACAAATAGCAAATTGATAAAACCCGTTAATTTTACATAATTTTACTAAATCATGAAAAAGCAGTGCGTAATTCTGTTAAATTGAGGTAAACGCTTCTTCAAAGCAAATAGAATTAGCGAAAACTTAATCGAAGTTTCACCACAATTTGCATGTCACGAGTAAAATAACGCATTCGCTCAAAATCCCTTTGTTATTTACTGGTGGTTGAGAGGACGCAGATGAAGGTAGATGGCCACTGATGCCCACGCATTCACTAATTCCTAATAAGTTCACTAATTCCAAAGAAAGTAGATTTATAAAATACACTAATTCGAGGGAATTTCAATAATTCTTAGTAATAAAATGCAAAAATCCTGCAAGCATTTCCTCAGACTAAGCGGAATTAATAAAAATCGAATTGATGATTCACCAGAATTAGCATGTCGTCAGTATAGCGCATTTACTCAAAATTCCTTCCTTGTTTACTGGTTGCGAGAGAGCAGCTAAATTCGGAACTTTACTAATGCACACACTTTCACTAATTCCCAATAAGTTCACTAATTCCACTAACGACAGATTCACTAATTCCATAGAAATTTGTCAATGTTATAAACAACAACTTCAGAAAATTTATTGATTTTATAGAACTTTAATACTAATGGACACACGTTACTAATTCCGAATAAATTCAGTAATTCCTAATAAATTCACTAATTCCTAATAAATTCACTTATCTCATTTAATTTGCTAATTCCACAAATAATAAATTTACGTTAAAATATTGCACAAAAATGGATTTTGCAACAATCAGAAAATGCAAAATAGGCACAAATTTTGTAATTTGACAAAATTCACTGATAATTCCAAATAAATTCACTAATTCCACAAATATCAAATTAATAAAACTCGTTAATTCCACATAATTTTAATAATGTTACTAAAATGAAAAAGAAGTGCGTAATTCTGCTAATATCAAGTAAACACTTCTTCGGAGCAATTGGAATTAGCGAAAGCTGAATCGAAGATTTACCACAATTTGCATATCATTAGTACAATAAACGCACTCGCTCAAAATCCGTTCGTTATTTACTGGCGGTTGAGAGGACGCATATAAAGATAGATTCAGCGGTTCACTCATGCACACGCATTCACTAATTTCTGATAAGTTCACTAATTCCAAAAGAAGTAGATTTATAAAATACACTAATTCGAGGAAATTTTAATAATTCTTAGTAATAAAATGCGAAAATCCTGCAAGCATTTTCTCAGACTAAGCGGAATTAGTAAAAATTGTATTGAAGAATTACCATAATTAGCATGTCGTCAGTGTAGCGCATTTACTCAAAATTTCCTCGTTGTTTACTGGTTGCAAGAGAGCAGCTAAATTTAAAAACTTACTAATACACACACATTCACTTATTCCAAATAAGTTCACTAATTCCACTGATGGCAGATTCACTAATTCCATAGAAATTTATAAATGTTATAAACAATAAGCTCAGAAAATTCATTGATTTTATAGAACTTTAATACTAATGGACACACATTATTAATTCCAAATAAATTCAGTAATTCTTAATAAATTGACTAATTCTTAATAAAATCACTAATTCCCATTTAATTTGCTAATTCCACAAATAATAAATTTACGTTAAAATATTGCACAAAAGTCGATTTTACACCAATCAGAGAAAATACAAAGTAAGTATAAATTTTGAAACTTGACAAAATTCACTGATAATTCCAAATAAATTTACTAATTCCGCAACTAGCAAATTGATAAAACTCGTTAATTTTACATAATTTTACTAATTCATGACAAAGGCTTGCGCAATTCTGCTAAATTCAAGTAAACACGTCTTCACAGGAAATGGAATTAGTGAAAACTGAATCAAAGATTTACCACAATTTGTATGTCATTAGTTTAATTAATGCATTTGCTCGAAACCCATTTGTTATTTACTGGTGGTTGAGAGGGCGCAAATAAAGATACATCCAGAGATTCACTAATGCACACGCATTCACTAATTCCTGATAAGTTCGCTAATTTCAAAAATAGTAGATTTTTAAAATACACTAATTCGATGGAACTTCAATAATTCTTACTAATAAAATGCGAAAATCCTGCAAGCATTTCCTCAGACTAAACGGAATTAATAAAAATCGAATTGATGATTCACCAGAATTTCCTTGTCGTCGCTACAACGCATTCACTTAGAATCCCTTCGTCGTTTATTGGTTACAAGGGCGCAGCTAAATTCGGAACTTTACTAATGCACACACTTTCACTAATTCCCAATAAGTTTGGTAAGTCCACAAATAGCAGATTCACAAATTCCACAGAAATGTTATAAACAATAAGCTCAGAAAATCCATCTATCTTAAAGAACTTTAATACTAATGGACACACGTTACTAATTCCGAATAAATTCAGTAATTGCTAATAAATTCAGTAATTCCTGATAAATTCACTAATTCCTTAATAAATTCACTTATCTCATTTAATTTGCTAATTCCACAAATAATAAATTTACGTTAAAATATTGCACAAAAATGGATTTTGCAACAATCAGAAAATGCAAAATAGGCACAAATTTTGTAATTTGACAAAATTCACTGATAATTTCTAATAATTTCACTAATTCCACAAATAGCAAATTGATAAAACTCGTTAATTCAACATAATTTTACTAATTCATGGGAAAGAAGTGCGTAATTTCCCTAAATTCAAGTAAATTCTTCTTTAGATCAAATGGAATTAGCGAAAACTGAATCGAAGTTTCACCACAAGTCGCATGTCATTAGCACAATTAACGCATTCGCTCAAAATCCCTTCTTTATTGATTGATGGTTGAGAGGGCGCAGATAAAGATAGATCCAGATATTCACGGATGCCCACGCATTCACTAATTCCTAATAAGTTCGCTAATTCCAAAAAAGGTAGATTTTTAAAATACACTAATTCGATGGATTTTCAATAATTCTTAATAATAAAATGCGAAAATCCTGCAAGCATTTTCTCAGACTAAGCGGAATTAGTAAAAATCGAATTGAATCACCAGAATTAGCATGTCGTCAGTATAGCGCATTTACTCAGAATTCCTTCATTGTGTACTGGTTGCGAGAGAGCAGCTAAATTCAAAAATTTACTAATACACACATTCACTAATTCCAAATAAGTTCACTAATTCCACAGAATTTGCATGTCGTCAGTATATCGCATTCATTCGGCATCCCTTTGTTGTTTACTGGTTGCGAGAGCGCAGCTAAATTCAAAAATCCACTAATCCGCACACATTCACCAATTCCAAATAATTTCGCTAATTCCACGAGTGGTAGATTCACCAATTCCTCAGAATTTCACTAATTCGTAGAAATGAATGAATTTAAGTAAATATTTTCTGAAATATAGCTGATTTGGCCCCGATCAAATGAGATTTATTAAAACCTGAATTACACCGTCGATAGTTGGGAATCCCTTCGTTATTTTACTCGTTTCGAAGACGCGATAAATGCCAAAAATATTTAATAAACCCCTGGATCAATGGCGCACTTTATTAGGTACGATCGGAAACCTTTTGTCGCGAATAAACCAAGGAAATTTAATTAAACATCCCCATTTTGTCACACGACGCCGGTATCTGCTAAAGCATTGTGTTACGCGACCGACGCATAATGTAAAATGTAATTAACTCTACTATCTCTACAAATAATCACCGGTTATTTGATGTTATTTATGGCTTATCAAGATATTCGTCGATAAATTCCCACCCCATCGGGCGGCCCACGGTATGCAATAAATCGTCGGCATCGGCGAATTTTATTTTTGATTAATTCCGCAGCGCCTGAAATATACAAATATATGACGACATGATGCCGCATATTTTAAATTATTAATTCAATTAGAAACTCGGAGCGGGAAAGGGAATTTTAAAATTTCCCGGTAATATATCTCCCGGCGTGCGTAGGGCAATAAAATTAACTTTGTGCATTGTAGACATTAATTTAATCGAGATATGGAAAGTTTTTGAAATATTTGGATAAATCAAATTAAGCCTTCCATGGGAGAGGTTCGAACAAATTGGATTTATTTACTTTCTTTTGTGTTGTGCTTCAGGAATTAATTAGCAATTACGCGCCGGCGTTTTGCATTGCGCCACGACCTATTTTCATGTTTGGTTTACACGAAAGGTAAACATAAATCTGTGCGAGTTATTATTTTATTAATTTTAATCTAACCTATTCTTTGCAACGAAAATCTGCGACCATATGAACTGTTATGGGCGTAGCATTGGTTCATTAATTTCCTATGCGTTCACTAATTCACAGATTTTCACTAATTTCATATAAATTCACTAATTTTACAAATAATTTTTACCTACAAATGATGACACTTTGCCTTATAACGTATATTATGCACCTTCGCTTTAAGTAGAAAGGTTTTGGTCGCTTTCATTTAAAGAAAAATTTTCTACTTTAAAATAAAAACAGCTGCGTTGCTACTTCAGTTTTTCTTAGTTTTCACTAATTCCATACAATTTTATTAAATTTACAAATAATAGATTCATGTCGATTTAATTACACGCATAAATGTGTTCGACCACAGAATATATTCCGCCTAAAGAATAAAATTATCGGTCAGTTCCACACAAATTCATTAATTCCATTAATTCCGCAAATAGTAGACTCACGTTTAATTAATAATAATACGAAAATGAATTTAGCTGCAGAATGGATTCCAAAATAGGAATTAATTCTGGCATGGAATAAATTTCGCCACAGAAAAACGTAAATTCTACAAATAATGGTTTAAAAAAGTTCACTAATTCTACACACACACCTTTTTCACGAACAGCAGATTTAGGTTTAATTAATTAGACAGGAATTGATTTAGACACAGAGTAAAATGCACCACAGGCTAGTTTCACAAATAATATATTGAAAAAGTTTATTAATGAGAAATTTACTAAATCAGAAACATTTATTAATTCTACGAAATAATATATTACGAAAAATTTACTTCCTTCCTCAAATAATACTTCCGTTCGAATGCTTTGCTTTAAATTATAAATTATTATATGCCTCCAATTTAAATTAAAAATAATTGGTCACTTTTATTTAACGCTAATTTTTTTAGGTTAATGTAAAAAGAGCTGTCTCTTTACTTCAGCATTTCATTTATTTTGGGATTCACTAATTCCATACAAATTCAATATTCACTAATTCCACACAAAGTCAGTTTTCATTAATTCCACACAAACTCAGTATTCACTAATTGAAATACAAAACGGGTCCCCTGAAACCAAGAAAGATTAAAAAACACAACAAAGGTTGCTCTAACGCGTTTCGACAGCCAGGCTATCATCCTTCTTGGTTTTTGGGGACAAGTTTTGTATTTTAATTTTTGAAGATAAGCAAGGACTAATCGGTTCCACCAAAAAATCAGTATTTACTAATTCCACACAAACTTAGTATTCATTAATTCCACACAAACTCAGTATTCACTAATTCCACACAAACTCAGTATTCACTAATTCCACACAAACTCAGTATTCACTAAGTCCACAAAAACTCAGTATTTACTAATTCCACACAAACTCAGTATTCACTAATTCTACACAAACTCAGTATTCACTAATTCTACACAAACTCAGTGTTCACTAATTCTACACAAACTCAGTATTCACTAATTCCACACAAACTCAGTATTCACTAATTCCACACAAACTCAGTATTCACTAATTCCACACAAACTCAGTATTCACTAATTCCACACAAACTCAGTATTCACTAATTCTACACAAACTCAGTATTTACTAATTCCACACAAACTCAGTATTCACTAATTCTATACAAACTCAGTATTCACTAATTCTACACAAACTCAGTGTTCACTAATTCCACACAAACTCAGTATTCACTAATTCTACACAAACTCAGTAAATCCACAAATAATAGATTCACGTTGAGTAGATTGTACACAAGCGAATTTTCCAACAAAATATATTTTTTACGAGAATTAATTAATTCACCAATTTGACACTTTCATTAATTCTGCAAATAATAACTTCAGACTCGTTTAATGACACGTAAATAGATTAAGCTACAAAGTGGATTTCAAAATAAAAATAAATTTTGCCACAGAATAAAATTCACTAGAAAAATTCACTAATTCCAGAAATAACATATCAACAAAAGGTCGTTAATTCTACAGAAATTCACTAATTCAAAGACAGCTATTAATTCTACAATATAATTGATTTTACAGAAATTTACTGATTTCTCTTATAATTAATTTAATTTACGCACAAATGATTGCTCTGTTTTAACGTATAAGTAACTGACTTTAAAAAGAAATATGCCTTTACGTTAAGGTCAAGATTTTTGTCATTTTTTAAAAGCAAAATTTTATACTTTAAAATGGAAATTGCTTTCTCTCCTTCTCTTCTCTTCTTTTCTCTTGTCTTCTTTTCTATTGTCTTCTTATTTTTCCTCTTTTCTTCTCGCTTCTTCTCCTCTGTTCTCTTTCCCTTTCATCCTTTCTCTTCCTTTTTCATCTCTTCCCTTATTATTTTTTCCCTTCTCTTCTTTGCTCTTCTTTTCTCTTCTAACTTCCTCTCTTCCCATCCATTCATATCTCTTTCCATCTTTTCCCATCTCTTCCCACTTCTTTTTTTTTCTTCTTTTGCCTTCTCTTCCCTTTCCTTCCCATTTTTCCCATCTCTTCAAAATTCACTAGAAAAATTCACTAATTCCAGAATTAACATATCAACAAAAGGTCGTTAATTGTACAGAAATTCACTAATTCAAAGACAGCTATTAATTCTACAATATAATTGATTTTACAGAAATTTACTGATTTCTTTTACAAGTAATTTGCGTACAAATGAATGCTTTGTTTTAACGCATAACGTAACTGACTTTAAAAAAAATATACGTCTACGTTAAGTTTTTTACCTTCCCTTCTTTCCTCTTATTTTCTCTTCTCTTCTCGTTTCTTCTCTTCTCTTCTAACCTTCTCTCTTCCCAACTCTTTCTACTCTTTCCATCATTTCCCATCTCTCCTTCCGTTTTTCTTTTCTTCTTTTCCCTTTTCTTCCCATCTTTTTCTATCCCTTCTCTTCTCTTCCTATCTCTTCCTATCTCGTCCCACCTCTTCTCTGCTTATCTCTTCTTCTCTCTTTCCGTCTCCTCCCATCGCTTCCCTTTTCTTCCCATCGCTTCTCTTCTCTTAAATTCTTGTCTCTTTCTATCTCTTCTCTTTACATTTTTTCCTTTTATTGTCATCTCTTCCAATCTCTTCCCTTCTCTTCCCATCACTTCTCTTCTATTCCCATCTCTTCTCTTCTTATCTCTTTGACTCTCTTTCTTTCTCTTCCCATCTTTTTCCTTCTTTTCTCGTCTCTTTCCATCACTTCTTATTTTTTCCATTACTTCTTTTTTATTTTCTTTTTTCCCATCTCTTTCTATCTCTTCTCTCCTCTTCTTTTTTCTTCCCTTTTCTTCTCTTCCATTCTCGTCTCCTCCTATCTCTGCTCTTATCATCTCTTTTCTTCTCTTATCTTTTCTTTTTCCTCCTCTTCCTCTTTCCATATCCTCCCATTTCTTCTTTTCAAATTTCTTCCTTCTCTTCTCATCTGTTCCAGTCTCTTCTCTTCTTCTTCAATCTCTTTCCTTCTTTCCCCATCTCTTCGCTTCTCTTCTCTTCTCTTCTTTTCTTCTCTTTTCTTCTCTTCTCTTTTCATCTCTTCTCTTCTCTTCTCTTCTCTTCTCTTCTCTTCTCTTCTCTTCTTCTCTTCTCTTCTCTTCTCTTCTCTTCTCTTCTCTTCTCTTCTCTTCTCTTCTCTTCTCTTCTCTTCTCTTCTCTTCTCTTCTCTTCTCTTCTCTTCTCTTCTCTTCTCTTCTCTTCTCTTCTCTTCTCTTCTCTTCTCTTCTCTTCTCTTCTCTTCTCTTCTCTTCTCTTCTCTTCTCTTCTCTTCTCTTCTCTTCTCTTCTCTTCTCTTCTCTTCTCTTCTCTTCTCTTCTCTTCTCTTCTCTTCTCTTCTCTTCTCTTCTCTTCTCTTCTCTTCTCTTCTCTTCTCTTCTCTTCTCTTCTCTTCTCTTCTTTTCTCTTCTCTTCTCTTCTCTTTTCTTCTCTTTTCTTCCTTACTCTTTCCATCTCCCGTCGCTACTCTTTTCTTTCCATCTTTTTCCTTCCATTCTTATATCTTCCCTTCTCTTCTTATCCCTTCTTATCAGATTTCTTTTCTTCTCTTCCCTTCTTTTCTGTCTTCTTCTTTTCTCTTCTTTTTCTTCTTTTTTCTCTTCCTATCTCTTTTCTTTTTTCTCTTTTCAGCTGTTCTTATCTCTTCCCTTCTCTTCCCATTACTTTCCATTTCCCATTTCTTCTCTTTTTTCCCTTTTTCCATTCATTCTCATATCTTCCCATCTCTTCGCTTCAGATCTCTACCTTCTCTTCCCTTCTCTTCTCTTCTTTTCTTTTCTCTTCTCTTCTCTTCTCTTTTATATTCTTCTTTTCTCTTCTCTTCTCTTCTTCTCTTCTCCCTTCTCTTCTTTTCTCTTTTCTGCTCTTCTCTTCTTTTCTCCTATTTTCTTTTCCCTTCTCTTCTTTTTTTCTTTCCCTTTCTTTTAATCTCTTTCCATCTCCTGTTGCTTCTCTTTTCTTTCCATTTTTTCCTTTCATTCTTATATCTTTCCATCTTTTCTCTTCAAATCTCTTTCTTCTCTTTTTATCTGTTCTAGTCTCTTCTCTTCTCTTTTAAACTCTTCCCTTCTTTTCTCATCCCTTCTCCTCCCATCTCTTTTTTTCTCTACTCTTCTCTTATCTTTTATTTTCTTCTTTTCTCTTCTCCTTTTTTCTTTCTTTCTCTTTCCCTTCCCATCTCTTTCCTTTTTTCTCTTTCCAGCTGTTCCCATCTCTTCCCTTCTATTCCCATTACTTTCCATCTCTCATCTCTTCTCTTTTCTTTTCTTCACTTTCCTTTCATTCTCATATCTTCCCATCTCTTCTGTTCAGACCACTTCCTTCTCTTCTCATCTATTCTAGTCTCCTCACTTCTCTTTCAAACTCTTTCATTCTCTTCTCATCTTTTTACTTTACTTCACTTCTCTTCTCTTTTCTTTTCTTCTCTTCTCTTCTCTTCTCTTTTCTTCTCTTTTCTTCTCTTCTCTTCTCTTCTCCTCTTCTCTTCTCTTCTCTTTTCTTCTCTTCTCTATTCTTTTCTTCTGTTCTCTTCTCTGCTCTTCTCTTCTCTTCTCTTCTCTTCTCTTCTCTTCTCTTCTCTTCTCTTCTCTTCTCTTCTCTTCACTTCTCTTCACTTCGCTTCGCTTCTCTTCTCTTCCTTTTTCCATATCTTCCTATCTCTTTTTTTCTTTTTCCATCTCCCATCGCTTTTCTTTTCGTCCCATCTATTTCCTTTCATTCTCATATCTTTCCATCCCTTTTTTATAAATCTCTTCTCATCTGTTCCAGTCTCTTCTCTTTTAAACTATTCCCTTTTCTTCTCATCTCTTCTCCCCTCACTTTTTTCTTCTTCGTTCTTCTCTTCTCTTCTATTCTCCTTTTTTCTCTTTCCTTCTCTTTCTCTTTTTATCTCTTCCTAACTCTCTTTTTCTTTCTCTTTCCAGCTGTTTCCATTTCGTTCCTTCTCTCCTTATCTATTTCCATTTCCCATCGCTCCTCTTTTCTTTCCTTTTCTTTCTTTCCATTCTCATATCTTTCCATCTCTTCTTTTTTAATATCTTCCATCTTTTCTCATCTATTCCAGTCTCATCCCTTCTCTTTCAAACTCTTCCGATCTCTTCTCTTTTTTCTTCTTTTCTTTTCTTTTGTCTTCTCTTCTCGTCTCTTCTCTTTTTTGTCTTTCCATCTCTTCCCTTTTTTTCCCATCTTTTTTATCTCGTCCCATTTCTTTTCTTCTTATCTCTTCTCTTCTCTTTCCATCTACTTCCATTGCTTTTCTTTCCTTCTCTGCTTTTCCATTCTCGTCTCTTTCCGTTTCTTCTGTTGTCATCTCTTTCCTTTTCTTCTAATAGCTTCTCTTTTCTTCTCTTCCTATCTCTTTCTTTCTCATTCCATCTTTTCTCTTTCCATTTCTTCTCTTCCCATTTCTTCCCTTCTTATCTCCTATCCTTCTCTTTCCATCTCTTTTTATCTCTTTCCATCCCTTTTCTTCTCATCACTTTCCTACTCTTCCCATTTCTTACCATCCCTTCTCTTTTCATTTTTTTCCTTCTCTTCCCATCCTTTTCCATTTCTTTTCTTCTCGTCAATTTCCTACTCTTCCCATCTTTTTTCATTTCTTCCCCTCTCATCTTTTTCCTTCTCTTCCCATCTGTGCCTATCTTTTTTCCCCTTTCTTCTCCTTTATTCTCTTCTCGTCTCCTCCCATATCTTCCCATCTTTTGTCTTCTTTTCTCTTCCTATCTATTCCCATCTCTTTCCATCCCTTCTTATCTCGTCCCATTTCTTTTCTTCTTATCTCTTTCCATTCCTTCTTATCTCGTCCCATTTCTTCTCTTCTTATCTCTTCCCATCTATTCCTATGGCTTCTTTTTTCATGTTTTATTTTCTCTTCTCCTTCATTCTTGCCTCCTTCCATCTCTTCTTTTCTTATCTCTTTCCATTTCTTCCTATCTCTTCTCTTTTCTTCCTATTTCTTCAGTTCTAATTTCTTCCCATCTCTTTTTTTCTCATATCTTTTCTTCTTTTTCCATCTCAATTGTTGCCATAAGAATGGATTTAACCACAGAATCAATTCCACAAAAGAATTTACTTTTGTCGCCAAATGATTCAACACAAAGGATTACTAATTCCATGAACAATAAATTAAAAAAATAAGTTTTAAATAATTACTGGATTTAGCTGTTGAATAGATTTCGCCACGCAAATTCACTATTTCCATAAGTAGTGGATTCCGGGATAAATTAATTGCGTAAAATTGATTTAGTCACAGAATTTATCCCGACGCGCAGAAATTGATAATAATTTATTAATTTCACACAAATTTATTAATACTACAAATAATGCACCTATTTAATTAATAACACCGAAATGGCACTAAAATGGATCCCATTACAGAAATTGATTCAAAATGAATTTTGCCCCAGAAATTTACTAATTCTAAAAAAAAATAAATTTTAATGTAAGGAGATTGTACATCGTTCCAATTCGTCAAGAAAAAAGCCCAGCAGTGCATTATTTTAACGAATTTTCGACGATCGGCATCTTGGCGCCTAATTTCACCGACTCCGTTCTACAACTGTTGTAACTTTCTTTCATTTTGACGTAACAATCGCTTTTATGTTACCCTCTAAAGTGAACTCGACCACATTTTTCTTTTAAATGTAGCTTAAGCGGTTTTGTTTGGGATGCAAATAGCACCATTATGGCACGGGGGGCGAATTTAATGTTATTGCCCCCACGAAAGTAACAAAGTTAAAGAAGCAAGCATTAAAGTTAATGCATCCCCAACTAACGGGAATATCAACGACTGATTAAAATATAAACTTCCGGTGAAGTATCTGAGTAACGGAACAAATTGGACACTTCTTCATGCTAAACAATCAATTTGCAATACCACGAGAATTAGTGGCCCAAATTTGAAAAAATATGTCACCATTTGAGAGCAATTTAACGAGCGTGGTGAAAGCACTTTTGATTTACACGTAATCAAGTATTATTTTCAAAAATTGAAATACAAATCTTGTTCTTTGAAACCAAGAAAGATTAAAAAACAGAACAAAGGTTGCTCTAACGCGTGTTGACAGCCAAGCTATTATTTTTAGAGAGATAATGAGTTATCTTTGTTGTGTTTTTAAACTTTCTTGGTTTCAGGGGACAAGATTTATATTTAAATTTTTGAAGATAGCCCTAAGAACTAGTCCCTTGCACAAAAAAGGGTTATCTTTCTCAATTCTTTTGTTACAAAGAGCTTAGGATGGTGAAAATACAGGTGGTGGCAACCACCTGTCCGCCGCTTCCAATTTAATCGTATGCATATTTGCCTAACACGATTACGTCACATCAAAATGATAAGGGTTCGATGCTATAATGCAATTTATCTGTTCAAACATCGGGTATTCTCTTAACGTCCGTTGTAGTTGTAGTGAAATATTACAAATGACTGTAGGTCGTTGAAAAGTTGGCCGTAACGGTAATAACTAGACGTCTAAACGCGTGAACAGAACAAAATGTTATACATAAATGGGATTTATTCAGGACGATGGGAATATATTCGGGGCACGTTCGGACTGGAGAGAAATCTGATGATAGTGAAGATGGAACGAGAAGAACGTGTCGCGACAATTCAAAAACGTCGTAACTGCATATACACGGCCGTGTGCGGGCATATATATCTTACTGTTAGCCCACTTTTCAATCGTGTTGAATAACACCGTTTATGGCACGACAATGGAAAATGAAACAGTTAGCGCTTATACGATGATTTTTTTAAACATATGCCTTTGAAAGTTTGAAAATATAAATCTCAGCTTTGTTCTGATATTTTATTTCCTTACTTAGTAAACATTCTACTTTTTTATCCTAAAATGTTTAGAGTATTGCTGTTTGTAGGAAAATATTAATTGGATTTTTTTACGTCGAATATACAATTTAGATATTTTCTGTATCTTCTTTGCAAAGTTTTGTTAATTACATTCCTGCTGATTGGCATTTTCTTCGTCAGTTGCTTCGTACAGACGTCTAAATAAAAAACAAGAAAAGGAGGTCTTTAGACGTCTGTAAGAAGTGACTGGTGAAGCAAATGCCCATAATCAGGAATGGAAGATACAATTCGTTGAATTTCGATCACATGCGCTTTAGTCTTTATAAAATTTTGAAACAAATTCCTCGACTAGTTGGCACAGCTTTAAAAAATTCGTGTCGATTGCAGAATGATGTTTTGTTCAAATTTATTAATATGTTTAATAGACAAACAGATTTTTCTATTTATGTAGGATCGTTTAATTAAGGAAATTAAACGTACGAGTGATTCTTTATTTATTAATTTGTATTTGTGAATGTACAAAAGAAAAAACGAACGTCCAAGAGAAAAAGCTGCATCTGTTTCTGGCGTCCTTTGTCTTCTGTCGTTTTTCTATTTAATATAAAATCAAAAGCTATTTTTAGGGCAACGAACAATTTATTTTATTCATAATCGTAGAATTTTAGTAATTTACATAACATGAAACTAAAAGAAAACCGATAGGATGCAATTTTTTAACGAAGGATACTCAACGTCACGAAAAAATATAAAAGTACACAGATGTCGAAAGTTTGGGAAACACTGCTCCAGCGGAAACAAAAATATATGGAAATCTCAACTGAACGTGTGTTTGGTGACAAAAGGTTAATAAAACGACGGATGGGAGGGGGGAAAGGGGTACGTTGGTGGCAATTCAGTCGTTGATAAAGCAAACTCGCTTTCTAGATAGAACGAATCTGGGGGAGGTGGGCACCCTAGCCGCCTACGTTATATATTGCGTGCGTCACTGTGAAATAATGCAGCAGTAAGATTTGACGGTGTAAACTCCATTATCCCGTGACAAGACGTGTTCTTTTATACCCTTACCGATCATTTATACCCACTTATCCCGATATACGCTTCGCGCAGACTGAAAAATTCTTTTGGCCTGTCTGAAACGCCCCGATCGAATGATACACAGATTACGGACTTTAACTCCTCTTGTAGCCGAAGAAAAAAGTTTTAAATCCTTCAAGGGATGAATGGGACACTTTGGGGTGAATTGGGGTATGATGAATTAAGCGTGACTTTAATTTTTTTATTCAGTGAGTTTTTCTTTAAATGTGTGTAGTAGCTAAGCTGTTTAATTTAATCTTTCGCTGTAGTTAATATTTATAATAAAAAACTAAATATTTATAATAAAACCAGCTATTACCCACGACTTCGTCTCAGATTTGAGTGAATAATTAGAATTAAACCGAAAAATTATCCAAAATGAAAGAAAGTTTTAAAATTTCTTGAACTGAGGAATCAATTCTTGTTTTAATGTTTTTATCTGCAATAGATGGTGCTGCCGATTAAATATATTTTATTATTTATGAAATTTGTGTTACCGTCGCACTCTTTAAAATACGAGAGATTCCTTTCCAAATCCGGATTTACCAAAATATGGAAGCACCAGTAAAATACGGGAGATTTGGCAACTGTCACCGTAAAGAGACGAGAGGGAGTTGCGCCCTATTGCGTTATGACGCTGTTAAACTGTTGAAAAAAAAATCCCACGTTTAAAGTTACATTAATTTTGGACCCTTATCGTTAGATGACACCGTCGTCGTGTTGCCATTGCCAAGTTTTGCATTTATTTATATAGAAAACGCTATATGCTCAAGAGCAAAACATTGAGAAAGTGCACGAAATCTGAAGTGAACAAACAGACAGACAAACGCACTTCCGCATTTATATATTAGTAAGGATATTTAGATCGATGAAAATAGATCGGGTTAAGTAAGACCTCATCAGAGTTAGTAGATGATTGACTTGGACCAAAATTCAAATTTCTGAAAATTCAGCGAATGGGAATAAGTAATTAATTTGCAATAACACGAAAACCCGTGAACCAAATTTAAAAAATAAATCACTATTTTGTGGAAAATTCAGCGAGCTTTAAAATGATATGTCGCATGCCTATGTTCCCAATTAAATTTATTAAGAAGGGGGGCAGCCCCCCCAATAAATATAATTAGCAAGATATGTCATGTGACATATCGTTTTAAAGCTTGTTAAATTTGCTCCCAAATGGTAACGTATTTTTAAAATTTGGGCCACTGATTTTCGTGTTATTGCAAACTAATTGTTTAGCATGACGGAATGTTTATATTCGTTCCGTGAAATGTTCCGATTGGTTCTGCCAAATGTCTCCATTTGTTTTGCCAAATGTTCCCATTTGTTTTGCCAAAGGTTCTCACTTGTTTTGCCAAATGTTCCCATTTGTTCTGCCAAATGTTTCCATTTGTTCTGCCAAATGTTCCCATTTGTTCTGCCAAATGTTCCTATTTGTTCTGCCAAATGTTCCTATTTGTTCTGCCAAATGTTCCCATTTGTTCTGTTTCTAGAAAATGTTAAAAAGCGCAACAAATGGAAATGCGTCGCCCTTAAAACAACAATAAATTCGCCCAATATTTCTGCCTACTCAATTTGTTTTCAATATAATGTGCCCTCGGCTGAAACTGTCCCAAATTTTGCATATTCATCGTTATCTATTGTCGTTATTTATCATAATTATTCATCAGACGACTTTAAATAGCGTTTACGCAATGTCGCCTTTTGGCCCGCAATAAATAAAATTCCGTTTCGCCGTCCCCGACGTCCCGGACGGCGTGCCGTTGGCGAATAAGTTGATAGCTTCATTGTCTGGCGTATAATTAAGGTGTCGCTTTGTTGTCCGCAATTGCGCCTCTAAAGCACAAATTTAAACGCTACATTCATTAAAGTGTGCCACTGGAGCAGCTTTTAAAGCGGCCTTTATTATGTGAAAAGTGTTGTTTGCTATTTACGAGCCAGCTTCGAGTGCCCCCGCGTAATGCGATCAAATCGTTTGTAATTCCAAGAAAAATGACTGAAATATGACGTCCTATTTTAGTAATGTTTTTACAGGTTTCGGAAATTTTCGTAACCTTTTAGAAATCTTCGAAATATTTTATAAATCTTTGTAATATTTTAGAAATCTTCGTAATATTTAAAAATGTTTTGTAAATATATTATTATTCCTAATTTTAAGAAAAAATCATATTATTTAACGACTGACAAACAAAAGTTTCCTTAATTTAGGCCCCCTTGTGTAAACTCGTTTGAGTAAACGAGTTCCTTATATAAAAAAGGTAAAGTTTTTTAGCGTCATCTCCACGAATGTAAGAACCAACGTGGCAAAGTTGTTAGTTTGACGTTTTTTTGCCCAATCTGAGTCAGTTCTATCGTCCGGAAAATTAATACATTAAATTCGCGTAAGAATTTGGCAAATTTTTCAACATCGAGGTCAATTACAAGACCTAGCCAAATAATAGGGACAATTTTTCTTCCAAAGACAACAAATTTAAAGAAGAATATGTTCTGCATTCCGCATGTTTTGCTAATATATATGACTAGTTCTGGTTGTTGGCATGTAATTAAAAAAATATAAAAACAGATAGATAATATACTTAAAAAACAAATAAAGCGACAAAAACCAAATTGATAAACAATTGCATATTTGGAAAAACGTTGGAGAATTTTAAATTACGTTATGCATTTTGCATATTTTGCTTAAAATTACTTATGACTGGTTCCAATTGTTAGCATGTAATTAAAAAACAAAACTACGGATAGATAATTAACTTAAAAAACAGACAAAGCGACAAAATTCAAATTAATGAACAATTGCATATTCGGAAAAACGTTGGAGAATTTTAGATTACGTTATGCGTTTTGCGTATTTTGCTTAAAATTACTTATGATTGGTTCCAATTTTGGGCATGTAATTCAAAAACAAAACTACAGATAGATAATTTCATTAAAAAGACAGATGAAGCGACAAAATCCAAATTAATAAACAATTGTGTATTTGGAAAAACGTTGGAGAATTTTAGATTACGGTTTGCATTTTGCATATTTTACTTAAAATTACTTATGACTGGTTTTAATTGTTGACATGTAATTAAAAAACAAAACTACAGATAGATAATTAACTAAAAAAACAGACGAAGTGACAAAATTAAAATTTATGAACAATGGCATATTTGGAAAAACGTTGGAGAATTTTAGATTACGTTATGCATTTTGCATATTTTGCCTAAAATTACTTATGACTGGTTCCAATTGTCGGCATGTAATTAAAAAACAAAACTACAGATAGATAATTAACCAAAAAAACAGACGAAGCGACAAAATTAAAAGTGATGAACAGTGGCATATTTGGAAAAACGTTGGAGAATTTTGGATAACGTTATGCATTTTGCATATTTTGCTTAAAATTACTTATGATTGGTTCCAATTGTTGGCATGTAATTAAGAAAACAAAACTACGGATAGATAATTAACCAAAAAAACAGACGAAGCGACAAAATTAAAAGTGATGAACAGTGGCATATTCGGAAAAACGTTGGAGAATTTTGAATAACGTTATGCATTTTGCATATTCTGCTTAAAATTACTTATGATTGGTTCCAATTGTTAGCATGTAATTAAAAAACAAAACTACGGATAGGTAATTAACTTAAAAAACAGACAAAGCGACAAAATTCAAATTAATGAACAATTGCATATTCGGAAAAACGTTGGAGAATTTTAGATTACGTTATGCGTTTTGCGTATTTTGCTTAAAATTACTTTTGATTGGTTCCAATTTTGAGCATGTAATTTAAAAACAAAACTACAGATAGATAATTTCATTAAAAAAACAGACGAAGTGACAAAATTTAATTTAATATACAATTATATATTTGGAAAAACGTTGGAGAATTTTAGATTACGGTTTGCATTTTGCATATTTTACTTAAAATTACTTATGACTGGTTTTAATTGTTGGCATGTAATTAAAAAATAAAACTACAGATACATAATTAACTAAAAAAACAGACGAAGTGACAAAATTAAGATTTAAGAACAATGGCATATTTAAAAAAACGTTGGAAAATTTTAGATAACGTTATGCATTTTGCTTAAAATTACTTATGATTGGTTTCAATTTTTGGCTTGTAATTAAAAAATAAAACTACAGATAGATAATTTCATTAAAAAAACAGACGAAGTGACAAAATTCAAATTAATGAACAATTATATATTTGGAAAAACGTTGGAGAATTTTTGATTACGGTTTGCATTTTGCATATTTTACTTAAAATTACTTATGACTGGTTTTAATTGTTGGCATGTAATTAAAAATAAAACTACAGATAGATAATTAAATTAAAAAACAGACGAAGTGACAAAATTAAAATTTAGGAACAATGGCATATTTGGAAAAACGTTGGAGAATTTTAAATTACGTTATGCATTTTGCATATTTTGCTTAAAATTACTTTTGATTGGTTCCAATTGTTGGCATGTAATTAAAAAACAAAACTACAGATAGATAATTAACTAAAAAACCAGACAAATCGACAAAATTCAAATTGATGAACAATTGCATATTCGGAAAAACGTTGGAGAATTTTAGATTATGTTATTCATTTTGTTTATTTTGCTTTAAATTACTTATGATTGTGTAAGCGTACACGAGGGGAGAAGCGAGTCAGGACTTCTTCCACTGCAGAGAGATAAATATACCACTCTCAATATTAAATTTAATCGAAATATAAAAATGAGTAAAAAAAGATATATAAGGTAATTACATTAAATCCAAGTTCGTCTGATGGCCCTTCTCCTTGGCAGCTCCTCCCTCGCGCTCCTATCATAGAAAAACCCATTGTGAGTACAACACACCCCATTTTAAACTAGACTAGTAATTTGATCTAACTGACTGAAGCTAAACACAACAGCCGACTACTGCTGCAGTACTAGTTGTTAGTACATAAATCATGGATAAAAATCCTTCTCAGTAGCCTCCCTATCTACAATTACTTCGAACTGACTATCACTAACATGATAGCCGACTACTGCTTCAAAAGATGGAAAATCCATATCAACAATCCTCAGTAGCCTCCCTAACTATAATTACTTCGAACTGACTATCACTAACATGATAGCCGACTACTGCTTCAAAAGGATGGAAACATCCATATCAACAATCCTCAGTAGCCTTCCTAACTACAATTAGAGACGGTGCGTAAAACACACGTCCACCACAGCTTCTCGGATAAATAAATAACGGACCGCAGTCCCTGCAGCACAAAGTGCATCTGTGGCGTCCCTATTACTGATCAGTAAGACATATTATCATCTCACATTATCTACTAATTCTTTAAGTAAAACAGCAATGATCCCTCACATTATCTCTAATTAAAGGTAACTATAAATAAACGACACTTCAATTACTCCCCTCTCGCTGTCTCTAGCTAATAAGGCATGCAAATACTCAGTGATTACTCACCAATAGGTAATTTCTAACAATTGCACTCACACCTTTTAAAATAACCCTGTTGCACACGTAAGAAACACATACTGGAATGAAATATAAAAGTGTCGCATTCAGAATTCGATACTAGCCAACAATATAAACATCCTGACCCGCAAAAATGTTTAAGAAAATAAACGATTGTGCCGAACTTAATCTGAATAAGCCGCGTTGTTCAAGCATCCATCATCCTTCAGCACCAATCCTCGCATACACCGATAAATTTCCATAATTAGGTACTAATAATAATGCTTTGTATATATATTCCCTTACAATTGGTTCCAATTTTGGGCATGTAATTCAAAAACAAAACTACAGATAGATAATTTCATTAAAAAGACAGATAAATTCAATAACAAAACTACGGATAGATAATTAACCTAAAAAACAGACAAAGCGACAAAATTCAAATTAATGAACAATTGCATATTCGGAAAAACGTTGGAGAATTTTAGATTACGTTATGCGTTTTGCGTATTTTGCTTAAAATTACTTATGATTGGTTCCAATTTTGGGCATGTAATACAAAAACAAAACTACAGATAGATAATTTTATTAAAAAGACAGACGAAGCGACAAAATCCAAATTGATGAACAATTGCATATTTGGAAAAACGTTGGAGAATTTTAGATTACGGTTTGCATTTTGCATATTTTACTTAAAATTACTTATGACTGGTTTTAATTGTTGGCATGTAATTAAAAAACAAAACTACAGATAGATAATTAACTAAAAAAACAGACGAAGTGACAAAATTAAAATTTACGAACAATGGCATATTTGGAAAAACGTTGGAGAATTTTAGATAACGTTATGCATTTTGCATATTTTGCTTAAAATTACTTATAATTGGTTCCAATTTTTGGCTTGTAATAAAAAAATAAAACTACAGATAGATAATTTCATTAAAAAAACAGACAAAGCGACAAAATCGAAAATGATGAACAATTGCATATTTGGAAAAACGTTGGAGAATTTTAGATTAGGTTATGCATTTTGCATATTTTGCTTCAAATTACTTATGTAGCAGACAGCAGATATCGAGAGTACGTTTTGTGAAGGAAATAAGTATAGCTAAGAGTAGTGGTAGTGGTGGCTCCGTGGTTAGGAGACTGACTTGCGTAACGTGATGGTCCTGGGTTTGACTCCTAGTCACTGATCACATATTTTTAACTCTACCACAGTTTTAGAAGTGAGATTAGGGATCCACCTAACAGCATAGCAATAATGATTATGTATTATGTTTACCGAGGTGTCGGATTATGGCCAACAGCCGAGGACGGCTGTGTTGTCAGGAATGGGCGAGCTGTAGCAGACAGCAGATATCGAGAGTACGTTATGTGAAGGAAATAAGTAGAGTTAAAAGTAGCGGTGGCTCTGTGGTTATAAGACTGACTCGCGTAACGTGACGGTCCTGGGTTCCACTCCCAGTCGTAGATATATACATATTTTTAACTTTACTACACTTATGACTGATTTTAATTGTTGGCATGTAATTAAAAAACAAAACTACAGAGAGATAATTAACTAAAAAAACAGATGAAACGACAAAATCCAAATTGATGAACAATTGCATATTTGGAAAAACGTTGGAGAATTTTAGATTATGTTCTAAATTCTGCATGTTTTGCCTAAAATTCTATATAAGTAGTGTTATTAAAAAATATGGGGACAGATAAATAAGTAACCAAAAAAACAAACCAAGCGACAAAAACCAAATAGATATTTAATTGCATATTTGAAAAAACGTTGAAGAATTAAAAATAATGTAGTGCATTCTGCATATTTTGCCCAAAATTACTTATGACTAGTTTTAACTGTTGGCATGAAATTAGGAAAACAAAATTACAGATAAATAAATAGCTAAAAAACAGACAAATTGACAAAACCAGATTGTTAAACAATTGCATATTTGGAGAAATGTTGGAGAATTTTAGATTATGTTATGCATTTTGCATGTTTTGCTTAAAATTACTTATGATTGGTTCCAATTGTTGGCATGTAATTAAGAAAACAAAACTACAGATAAATAACTAAAAAACAAACAAAGCAACAAAACCAATTTGTTGAACAATTGCATATTTGGAAAAACGTTGGAGAATTTTAGATTACGTTATGCATTTTGCATATTTTGCTGAAAATACCTATGACTGGTTTCAATTGTTGGCATGTAATTATAAAACAAAACTACAGATAGATAATTAACTAAAAAAACAGACGAAACGACACAACTCAAATTAATGAACAATTGCATATTTGGAAAAACGTTGGAGAATTTTAGATTATATTCTTAATTTTGCATGTTTTGCCCAAAATTATATATAAGTAGTTAACATGTTATTAAAAAATATGAAGACAGATAGATAAGTAACTGAAAAAACAAATCAAGCGACAAAAACCAAATAGATATACAATTGCATATTTGAAAAAACGTTTAAGAATTTGAAATAATGTAGTGCATTCTGCATATTTTGCCCAAAATTACTTATGACTAGTTCCAACTGTTGGCATGTAATTAGAAAAACAAAATTACAGATAAATAAAGAGCTAAAAAACAGACAAATCGACAAAACCAGATTGTTGAACAATTGCATATTTGGAAAAACGTTAAAGAATTTTAGATCATGTTATGCATTTTGCATGTTTTGCTTAAAATTACATGTGGCAGGTTCCAATTGTTAGCATGTAATTAAGAAAACAAAACTATAGACAAATAATTAACTAAAACACAGACATATTTGAAAAAACGTTGGAGAATTTTAAAAAATGTTATGCTTCTTGCATGTTTTGCTTTAAATTATTTATGACTAGTTCCAATTGTTGGCATGCAATTAACAAAACAAAACAACAGATAGATAACTAAAAAACCGACAAACTGACAAAACTAAGTTGTTAAACAATTGCAAATTTGACAAAACGTTGGAGAATTTTAGATTATGTCATGCATTTGGCATGTTCTGTTGTAAATTACTCATAATGAGTTCCAATCGTTGGCATCTTATTGAAAAAACAATACTGCATTTAGATAAATAACTAAAAAAACAGACAAAGCGACAAAACCAAATTGTTTAACAATTGCACTTTTGGAAAAACGTTGGAGAATTAAGGATTATGTTATGCATTTTGCATGTTTTGCTTAAAATTACTTATAATTAGTAGCAAGTGTTAACATGTAATCAAAAAACAAAACTACAGATTGATAAATAACAAAAACAGAAAAGGCAACAAAAACCAAATAAATGAACAATTGGATATTTGGAAAAACGTTGGAGAATTTTAAATTATGTCATGCATTTTGCATGTTTTGTTGTAAGTTAATCATGATTAGTTTTAATCTCCGGATCTTATTAAAAAAAACAATACTGCAGTTAAATAAATAACTAAAAAAACAGACGAAGCGACAAAACCAAATTGTTGAACAATTGCATTTTTGGAAAAACGTTGGAGAATTTAAGGTAAAGTTATACATTTTGCATGTTTGGCTTAAAATTAATTATAATTAGTAGCAAGTGTTGGCATGTAATCAAAAAACAAAACTACAGATTGATAAATAACAAAAACAGAGAAGGCAACAAAGACCAAATTAATGAACAATTGGATATTCGGAAAAACGTTGGAGAATTTAAGAGTATGTTCCTAATTTTGTATGTTTTGCCTAAAATTACTTATGAATAGTTCTAATTGTTGTTTATAATTAAAAAAGAAAATCTATAAATAGCAAATAAATAAAAAACAAAACGCATAAAGTGACAAAAACTAAATTGATGAACAATTGCATATTTGGAAAAACGTTGAAGAATTTCATATACTGTTTTGCATTTTGCATGTATTTCTTAAAATGACGTATGAATAGTTGCAGCTTTGGAAAAAAGCTAGAAAATGGGTTAAATTTGTGTTTGAAAGTCAGTTATTAAGTTTTTATGTTTGTATTCAGTATTTTAAGTACGAGCATAAAAATTTAATTATTATATTCCTAACATAGCTTTTATTAGAATAACTGTTTTGCGAGCTGAAAAAGGGGTTGTTTTTTGCTGTAACGCGTTTACTACGGCGTTCAAGTAAACGCGTTTTTCAAAAAAAATTTAGTTTCTGAGCTTCATTCCTATGGATGTAAGAAGCAACGTGGTAAAGTTGTAAGTTTGACATTTTTTGCCCAATCTTACTTAGTTCAATCGTCCGGAAAATTAATACATTCAATTCGCATTGGAATTTGGCAAATTTTCCAACATCGAGGTCGATTACAAGACTTAGCCAAGTATATACAGACGATTTTCCTTCCAAAGACAACAAATTTAACGAAAATGTTCGTCGAGTCACCGTTTTGTGTCCCTAATATTGCATTTTTTGCCGAAGCACGTTTACCACTAAATGAACACATTCCAACGTGCCGAAGTTATGAATGCTTCACAGACGAAGGGTGAGTTATTTTTAAACGGTCGCGATGAATGCAAATGGGAAAAGTTTAAAAATTTAATTAGCCCGAGGGTAAATTAAAATGTCCCACATGTATTCATAGGAGGCCGGAGAACGGAAAAATACTCGAACTTCGTTTAAATGCAAAAATGTTTGTCCAATTTGCCGCCGCCACTTTATTAAATGAAAATAAAATTAAGTTAAAGCGACTATTTGCATGAAAAGGGTGAAGCTCTCGAGCTTCCATTGGAATTCAAATCGTTATCTGCCTTAATGACAGGCTTCTTAGAACGGGCACTTGTACCGGTGGCGTTTTTAATTGGCAACAGGACGGAAACGTCGATGTGAAATAGCTAAAAATGTGAGTGGGTGGCAACCTTTTCAACAGCGGCTAGTAGAAGAACCAGCAAATTGAATGCCAGTTGTGGATGTGGAGGACCTTTTTAAATAAACCTAGTAAAGGAAAATACACCAAAATTTCTTGTGAATCAAAAAGATAAAACTGTTTTTTACTCATCAAGTGCTTGGTGGAGGCCCCAGGTTTTACATTGTTTGGTTAAACTTGATGTCTAGATTTTAAACGAAAGTTTACAAACGTTTTTTATTATTTTTTAGATTTGGAACATTCATTAGTCAAGAGAAGATTGGAAGAGAAGATTGGAAACTTTGAAATTAGAAAAAAAAACCATATTCAGAATGTTGAAGTTTCTAAAAATGTGGGCAAATAGTCCAAACACCGATTTTCTATTAAGTTTGAAATTTTTAGGTTCTTTCAAGAATTTTCTACGAAATTTAAAAAATTGTTGAAGCTCTACCTTTGTACTAATTATAATTAGTGTCACTGTCCCAATTTTTTACGAAATTTACGTATTAAATTTAAATTCTCCATCATTTTTCCGAAAACCGCATTTGTCGCAAAATTTAATTTATTCACAAAACTTTGTCATAAGCTTTAGGTTATTTATTTTTCTAATGAAATTTAATCTTGTTCAATGGTAGTTATACATTTGCAACAAATTTTAATCCACAATTAAAATTTCGATTTAAAATCAAGATTTGGAATTCCCAATACAAAACGAAATTATCTCAAAAATCTTTTATAAAATTTGAAAAGGCTTGAAATAACTACCTCTGCACTGAAAGTAACACACCACTATGAATAAAGATCCAATTTTTTACTAAATTACATTTGGTAACCAAATTTTCCACCCTTTTTCCAAAAACTGCACTTGTGGCCTTTATTTTATTATTTTTTTTATTATTAATTTTTACTACTCTAGGATTTTCTAAGACTCTAAGACTGCTCTAATTAAAATTTAACTGCCCCAAACGCCAACCAAAACCTAATTATTTAATTAAAACGACAAAACTACCTCTTACATAAAGAGAACTTTAACCGCCTGCGTACTTTAACAAAAGAATCAAAACCAAAATAAATCCGTTTCAAAGCTCCCTATAAACGAAAATATCGTCGGTAATTCTGAAATAAACCAGGCGTTCGGAAATTTCTAAATTAGAAAATACAACGGACGTCCAAAGACGACACAATACGGGCGTCGCCATTGTCGGACATCAAGAAAAATAAAACGAACCCGAAAGATGGAAAAAAACATCAAAAGGAAATCATGGAAACGCATTAGAGATACGCAAAGCGAAACCGGGAAAAACATTTTTCATCCGCTTCCTTCTGAACGGCCGTAAGGGACGGCAAACTTGATTTAACTCGACGGACTCGCCGCCGTTTCACACAATTTACACCGAATAGTTTGCATTCCGACCGTCGACGTCTCTATTCTGTTTTTTTCCGGTTTTCAGGCGTTTGCGTGACGTTCCCTAGCCGAATTTCGAATTTGCAAAACACCTGTTTCGGATTCAGATAAATGGGCGTTGTAATGATAGGAATTTGATTGGGGAATTCCGTTTCTTTTAGTTTCGGATGTTTAGTTATTTAGAACAGACTGTCTACTTTCTCGTTGACTGAAAATGCAATTTTTTGGTTTTGGTTTTAATTGAGTCGCTTAATACAACATTTTTGGCACATAATTCGGTACACAAAAGTTCCACTTTTAACAAAATAATTTTGAAATTAAAATTTTAAATCTTTAAACAATTTTTTTTCTAATTTGAAATTTGAACCGTTTTCTTAAAATATTGATTTTTTTAAAAAACATTTTTAGATATTTTTATGAAACCTGAAACCAACAAATGTTACAGTTCATAAAAGTTTATTTTTTTTATTAAAAGGTGTGTTTTTTAGATAAATTTTCCACCTTTTTACCGAAAACTGCACTTGAGGCCTCACATTCTATTTATGTGCAAAGCTTTGATTTTCTGCTTTAAATCATTTTTCTTTTTAAACTTTAATGTTGTCAAATGACAGTGATGCTTTCTTAACAAACTTTGTTTTTAAAACCTAAATTTTGTAATCTGTTAACAAAATTTTTTTTTAAATATAGTCTCTCGAAATAATGATATTTTTAACATTTTTATATTTTTCATACAACCTAAAAACAACAAACGCTAGGGTTCATAAAAGTTTTAATTTTTTTAAAACGTGCTGTTTATTATTAAATTTTCCACTTTTTTCCAAAAACCGCATTTGAAGCATAACTATATAAGTATTTACAAAACGTCGATTCTTTGCTTTAGATTATTTCTCTTTTTATAACTTTGATACGATCCAGTAGTAGTTATGTCTTATTAACAAATTTTGTATTTAAAATTTAAATTGTAACCAAAATAATTTTTTTTTACAATGTTATTTTAATTTTTTTTTAAAATATCAATTTTTAAAAGTAATTGTTATATTTTTTGTATAATCTATAAACAACAAAGTCTACAGTTTATAAAACTCCAACTTTTTTTACAAAGTCGGCATTCTATAATAAAATTTTCCATCTTTCTTCCGAAAACCGCATTTGAGGACGGCAGCAACTCAAGATTGATCAGGTTGTCTGGAAAATGTTCGCGGTCGGTTTTTAAATTTTATTTATCCATACATCAATATCATAGACAAAATTCCTATCTTTGCTATTGCGAGCAAATGGTCACTTGGACATTTAAACGAGAAAAGTGTTGTGTACACTTTGAATGTACTTTGAAGTATCTTTCATAGAAAACGCAGCTTTTCATTGATTTTCTGTGTCGAATTTCTTCTAACAAAAGCCACCCTTGTTATGATAATGTTAAAATAACATTATAAAAGCTGAAAGCAACCGTACATAACCCCGAGCGATTACTCTTAGAAAAAAAAAGTCGAGCTACGTTTTTAAACTTATTCATTTTCCATTGCTGCATTCAATAACGCAAACTGTTTTCAATTTAGGGCGAACTTGAAATTAATTAAATTCCGCAAAAATGAAACAATTTCGCGAGGATTTATTGAAATACTTCGTGTTTGCGGCTGAATGAGCGAAAACATTAGAAACAATGTTAATTAAAATATTACCATTCTCATTCAGGATTGTAAAACACCTTCAGGTAAATTGTGGGACGCCTTTACTCGCCTTAAATCTATTTGGAAATTTGGTGGCGCTTCGTCTAATATAAGGGGTAGATTCTAGTTCGACAAATGAGTCTTAAACAATGTATTTCTCATGAATCTAGTGTTATTAATTTTTTAATACTTTACCCATTTGATTGCATACTGCCTCCAAAATTTTCGCGACCGTCGTTTTGTATTTCCCCGATTGCTCAAATTCTTTATTTTGTTCTAATTCACTTATTTGATTGCGCTACTCCGATTTGAATTTTGCGCCCCCGGCTTTAAATTTTACGATGCATTTTCATGATAGGTCGAAGTTTGAGCCAAAGATGACTATATCCGGGGATCGCATTTGCATGTATGCATATTTGAATATGCATATTTCATATGTTAATTTTGTTCTTATCGTTGGGGTTTAATGGGGCAGCCAGGCGGCTTCGAGAGCAGACACCGGTGGTCGGATTAATTTGAAAGACCTGGTCCGAAATATAGCTCCGACGTACAAGAGCTTGCCCGGCGTTTTTAATATAACCTGATTATCATATTACATTTTCCTCTTGCCGGTGTGGCTTTACTTTCGCAAATTAAAAAGGCTGCACGTAACGAAAAGGGTACAATGAAATTAACTTGTAAAGAATACCAATACAAGATTATATCTAGAGCACTAAGCAAGTTTGGAAATTAAATCTTCCACGTTACAAATTTTTATAATAAGGGGAAACATTTAAAATAAGAGTTTGTTACAATTACTTAGCTGAGTATCGCCCAGTAATATTCATTACTTATATCTGACGAATATATTTTGCTCTAAGATATTTTTTAATCTGGGTGTTGTCATCAATTTTTAATTCACTGTATTATTATTTAGCTTTTAGTTAACCAATTGTTGTTGGCATGTAATTAAAAAAAAAACTTAGACGGATAAGTAACTACAAAACAGATACAGATAGATAAGTAACTAAAAAAAGACGTTGCGACAAAAACTAAATAGATAAACAATTGCATATTTGGAAAAACGTTGGAGAATTTTAAATTATATTTTGAATTTTGCTTGTTTTGCCTGTAATTACCCATGACTAGTTTCAACTGTTAGCATCTAATTAAAAAAACAAAACAACAGATAGATATATAACAAAAAAAACGAAAATTAAATTGTTAAACAAATGCATCTTTGGAAAAACGTTGGAGAATTTTAGATTATGTTTTGCGTTTTGCATGTTTTCTTTAAAATTACTCATGGTTAGTTCTAATTGTTAAAATGTTATTAAAAACAGAACTACGGATAGGTAAATAACTAAAAAAACAAACGAAGTAACAAAAACCAAATTGTTGAACAATTGCATATTTAAAAAAATGTTGGAGAATTTAAAATTATGTTTGGCATTTTGCATGTTTTGCTTAAAATTACTTATGAATAGTTTCAACTGTTGGCATGTAATTAGGAAAACAAAATTACAGATAAATAAATGGTTTAAAAAACAGACAAATTGACAAAACCAGATTATTGAACAATTGCATATTTGAAATGTTGGAGAATTTAAAATTATGTTTGGCATTTTGCATGTTTTGCTTAAAATTACTTATACCAGTTCTTATTGTTGGAATATAGTTAAAAAATAAAGCCACAGATAAATAAAATAACTACAAAAAACGAAGCGAGAAAAATTAAATTTTTAAACAATTGCATATTTGGAAAAACGTTAACGAATTTTATCGGGTTGTTTGGACAGTAATTTCGTTTTTTTTTGTGGAAATGAAAGACAGTTTTTGTATAATAAACAAATACTTTATTAAATGATATATTGGCCGTTCTGGTCCAACATCTTTTCTTTCTGGTAGTAGCATAATTCCACGCTCATAAAATTTTTGGTCTTTGCTGGCAAAAAACTAATCGAGATGGTTTTTGAACTCCTCATTTAAGGTGAAGGTTTCACCGTTTAAAAAATTTTGGAGTGACCGGAACAAATAATAATCCGATGGTGCCAGATCTGGAGAATATGGTGGGTGCAACATTGTATCCCATTCAAGCTGTAAAAGCTTTTCGCGCGTGACCAAACTTGTGTGAGGTCTCGCGTTGTCTTGGTGAAACACTACACCTTTCCTGTTGATTAGTTTTGGCCTTTTCTGTTGAAGTGCATTATTCACTTTGTCCAGCTGATGACAGTAGACTTTCGAATTAATCGTTGTGTTATCCGGTAAAAGCTCAAAAAAACGATTCCTTTAAAATCCCACCAAAAAAACAGCATCACCTTATTTTGGTGAATATCGGCTTTGGAAATGGTTTAAGTTGGTTCATCTTTTTTGCTCCATGACCTCTTGCGTTTGACGTTCATCATCACTGGGGACGACAAATGGGTTGTTTACAACAACGTCGTAAACAACCCATTTGTCGTCCCCAGTGATGATGCGTTTCAAAAACGGATCATTTTCGTGACGTTTGAGAAGCGAATCGCAGACGTCAATGCGGCGACACAGATTTCTCTCTGTGAGAACATGAGGAACCCATACATCGAGCTTCGAGGATAATCCCAGGCCTTTCAAGTGGTCATAAACTGTTGAATTTGATAAATTTAACCTCAATTCGATCTCACGTGTTGTTATTCGCCGGTTTGCATCAACTAATGCCTTTATCGCGTCTTTATCAGCTTCAACCGGCCTTGCCAAACATGGTGCATCTTCGACATCAAAATTGCCTGATCGAAATTTCGCGAACCAATTCTGGCACTGCCGTACTGTCAACACACTTTCTTCATACACATCCGTCAATTTCTTTTTGACTTGAATAGCATGTTTACCCTTTCTGTAGTAAAACAGTAAGATATGTCGAAAATGCTGCTGATCGCTCTCCATATTTAAAAGGGCACCAACCAAAAACTACTGCGTAGAATTAGTTGGAATTTTTCACACACAAGCCTTGCTATATGAGCTTTCAAAGCATATAAAAATTATACGGCTTAAGTGTAAAGTTGGGATGCAAAAAAATACAATTAAATCCTTTGTCGGAAAAAAACAAAATTACTTTTTGAACAACCCAATAGATTATGTTTTGCAGTTTGCATGTTTTGCTTTCAATTACCTATAACTAGTTTTAATCGGTAACATGTAAATGAAAAACAAAACTACAGATAGATCAATAAATAAAAAAAAAGAAACCAAATTGACGAACAATTGCATATTTGGAAAAACGTTGAAGAATTTGAATTTATGTTATGCATTTCGCATGTTTTGCTTAAAATTACTTAAAACCACTTTTATTGTTAAAATGTAATTAAAACCTCAAACTACAGATAAATAAATAAATAAAAAACAGACGAAACGACAGAGACCAAATTGTTGAACAATTGCATTTTTGGTAAAATGTTGAAGAATTTTAAATTATGTTTGACATTTTGCATGTTTTGCTTAAAATTACTTATGACTAGTTTTTATTGTTGAAATGTAATTAAAAAACAAAACCACAGATAGATAAAATAACTAAAAACATAAACGTAGCGACAAAAATTAAATTTGTAAAACAATTGCGTATTTAAAAAAACGTTAAATAATTTTAAAATATGTTCTGCATTTTGCGTGTTTTGCTTTAAATTACCTTTAACTAGCTTTAATTGTTGAAATGTATTAAAAAACCAAAACAACAGATAGACAAATAACTGAAAAACAGACAAAACGACGGAAAGCAGATTGTTGAACAATGGCATATTTGGAAAAACGTTGGAGAATTTTAGAATATGTTCTGCATTTTGCGTGTTTTGCTTTAAATTACCTATAGCTAGTTCCAATCGTTAACATGTAATTAAAAAACAAAACTACAGATAGATTAATAACTAAAAAACCAGAAATGAAATTGATGAACAATTGCATATTTGGAAAAACGTTGGAGAATTTAAAATAATGTTGGGCATTTTGCATGTTTTGCTTAAAATTACCTTTAAGTAGCTTTAATTGTTGGAATGTAATTAAAAACCAAAACTACAGATGGACAAATAACTAAAAAACAGACGAAACGACAGAAAGCAGATTGTTGAACAATGTCATATTTGGAAAAACGTTGGAGAATTTAAAATTATGTTATGCATTTTGCATTTTTTTGCCTAAAATTACTTATAACTAGTTTTAATTGTTAAAATGTAATTAAAAACCAAAACTACAGACAGATAAAAAACTAAAAAACATACGAAACGATAGAAATTAAATTGTTAAACAATTGCATATTTGGAAAAACGTTGGAGAATTTAAAATTATATTATGCATTTTGCATGTTTTGCTTTAAATTACCTTAAACTAGCTTTAATTGTTAAAATGTATTTAAAAACCAAAACAACAGATAGACAAATAACTGAAAAACAGACAAAACGACGGAAAGCAGATCGTTGAACAATGGCATATTTGGAAAAACGTTGGAGAATTTTAGAATATGTTTTGCATTTTGTGCTTTAAATTCCTATAGCTAGTTTCAATCGTTAACATTTAAATAAAAAAACAAAACTACAGATAGATTAATAACAAAAAAACAGAAATAAAATCAATGAACAATTGCATATTTGGAAAAACGTTGAAAAATTTAAAATAATGTTGGGCATTTTGCATTTTTTGCTTAAAATTACCTTAAAGTAGCTTTAATTGTTGGAATGTAATTAAAAACCAAAACTACAAATGGACAAATAACTAAAAAAACAGACGAAACGACAGAAAGCAGATCGTTGAACAATGTCATATTTGGAAAAACGTTGGAGAATTTAAAATTATGTTATGCATTTTGCATTTTTTTGCCTAAAATTACTTATAACTAGTTTTAATTGTTAAAATGTAATTAAAAACCAAAACTACAGACAGATAAAAAACTAAAAAACATACGAAACGATAGAAATTAAATTGTTAAACAATTGCATATTTGGAAAAACGTTGGAGAATTTAAAATTATATTATGCATTTTGCATGTTTTGCTTTAAATTACCTTTAACTAGCTTTAATTGTTGAAATGTATTAAAAAATCAAAACAACAGATAGACAAATAACTGAAAAACAGACAAAACGACGGAAAGCAGATTGTTGAACAATGGCATATTTGGAAAAACGTTGGAGAATTTTAGAATATGTTTTGCATTTTGTGCTTTAAATTCCTATAGCTAGTTTCAATCGTTAACATTTAAATAAAAAAACAAAACTACAGATAGATTAATAACTAAAAAACAGAAATAAAATTGATGAACAATTGCATATTTGGAAAAACGTTAGAGAATTTAAAATAATGTTGGGCATTTTGCATGTTTTGCTTAAAATTACCTTTAAGTAGCTTTAATTGTTGGAATGTAATTAAAAACCAAAACTACAGATGGACAAATAACTAAAAAAACAGACGAAACGACAGAAAGCAGATTGTTGAACAATGGCATATTTGGAAAAACGTTGGAGAATTTAAAATTATGTTATGCATTTTGCATTTTTTGCCTAAAATTACTTATAACTAGTTTTAATTGTTGAAATGTAATTAAAAACCAAAACTATAGACAGATAAAAAACTAAAAAACATACGAAACGACAATAATTAAATTGTTCAACAATTGCATGTTTGAAAAAACGTTGAAGAATTTTGAAATATGTTTTGCATTTTGCAGGTTAAGCTTAAAATCACTTATAACTGGTTCCAATTGTTGACATGTCATAAAAAAAACGAAACCACAATTAGATAATTAACCAAAAAAACAAAAATTTAATTAATGAACAATTACATATTTGGAAAAACGTTGGAGAATTTGAGATTATGTTATGCATTCTGCATGTTTTGCTTAAAATTACTCATGATCCGTTTCAATTGTTAAAATATACTTACAAAACAAAACTGCAAATAAATAAATAATTTAAAAAACAAACGAAGCGACAAAAATCAAAATGCTGAACAAATGCATATTTTAAAAAACGTTGGAGAATTTTAGATAATGTTTTTCATTTTGCATGTTTTGCTAATTACTTATGAGTAGTTTCACTTGTCGAAATTCATTTAAAAAACAAAACTACAGATAAATAAATAAATAAAAAACAGACAAAGTAACAAAAACCAAATAAATGAACAATGCATATTTGAAAAAATATTAGAAAATTTTGGATTGGTGTTATGCATTCCGCATGTTTTGCTTAAAATTAAATATGACTAATTTCAACTATTGGCATGTAATTAAAAAAACTGCAGATAAATAAATAACAAAAAAACAGACAAAGCGACAAAACCGATAAAAAACTAAAAAACATACGAAACGACAATAATTAAATTGTTAAACAATTACATATTTGGAAAAACGTTGAAGAATTTTTCATTATGTTCGGCATTTGGCATGTTTTGTTTTTAACTATGTACAAATAGTTTTAGTTTTGGAAAAAAGGTGAAAAATGATGGCCTAAAACCAGATTTTTGTTAATTTTGTTAAAATGACAAAAAAAATCCGTTTATTAAAGTAGGTATTTGCATAAAGTAACAAATTCCGATTCCCTATACATAAATTTATTTAAATATAAAACACTTCACCGGCAATTTGTCTTTTGAGGGCAAACTATAATAATAACGCAAAATTAATCCCGGTCGAATCGTAATTTGCCCTCACGGAATACATCCAATTCGCGCTATCTTACGAAATTTGACGAATTAATGTAAGCAAATGATACCGAATTTGCATGAAAATCCACACGCAAATATTTGTCAACTACGTCCGGGCGGAATCCTGATTTATAACGAAGCGGAACGAATTATGGATGTTGCGTGGTAAACGATATTTTACGCTGAGAAATTTTGCTTGTAACGAGAACTTTCGGGTAATTACTCGAGTGCATTCCGAATCGTCGGAAAGTGGGCAATGAAACTATCCGAAAGCACGACAGTCTGTGACCCTTATAATATGTCTTTGCAGTAAAAGGGTTCAATTTCTGTTTACGAGTCAATATAACAATACTAAGTACGAGCATAGAAACTTGATGATCGCATTCTTAACCTAGCTTTAAATGGACTAACTGTTCTGAGAGCTAAAAGAGAGAGTATTTTCTATTGGAGCAAGACACCAACAAAAGTTGGTATCACATTGCAAACGCCCTGCTTTATACCGCGTTGTACACAAGGACGAAACCAGTGTGAGTTTACCATGCAGAAGACGCGATTTGTATTAAAATTTGCCAACATGCAGTTCGCGGGTATTAAATGTAATAAACAAGATCATAATGTTGGGGGCGCTGATGCAGATTTTTATTATGTCGGTCGACGTGACATTATATACAACAAAGTACGACAGCGGTTGCACCAAATATATCTCGTGGAAGTAAACTTTCGAACAAAAACCGGATTCTGTTTGAGTATCATTGCTGGGGCTTTGGGAATTTGCAAGAAGAAAAAGTTTTACTTTAAATCGAGCCGGCAATTGCTCGAAAGTTGCGTCAATGCGACATTTTATCAGGATTTGAATTTATTTACCATCGGCTCGTGTGAAAGATTTTTAGTGAAAACCGACCCAAGGAACGTAAGTCTTTGAAGTCGTTGTGTGGTTTTAATGTTTAAGGCGAGTTGCCTAAGTCGCCTTAATTCTGGAGACATTTTAAACAATAAACGAAAGCAAAGTCGAAAATTGAACGTCGCAAAAAGCGACATGTAGTGGAGAGGCACTTCGAAGCTTAATGTTCTTGTCGCCCGACGTATTAATAACTCTTCGTGTTTTAACTAACTTTCAACTAAGCGCGCAGCTTCGGGTTGAAATTTTTCTTTTATAGTTGGTAAATTTGACAAAAACTTATGTGTAAGCACGGAGCACATCGTCGGGTGATTAATAGCTTCCCATCAAACTAAAAACATAATTTAATCCCAAATTGTACTCGTCGAGTTCAATCTATATATACTTGACTGTAATTAATTTCTCTGTAATCGACGGCTGCGAGAGCACTGGAAATCAACGCGGCGTTTAATTACGGAAAACTGAGTTCCGAGAATACTTTCAAGAGAGAAAATTAGGAATCATCGTTGTGACAACAACTCCAAAGTCAACCGTTCTTGTGTTAGTTGATTAACGTGATAACATACAGATTGCAACGTTGCTAAAATTCAAATTGTAAAAGGGACACAATCCAGATTAAGTGAAAGAATAATCCTAATGATGCCTAGGAGAACTGGTACCTTTTAGTGAAAATTTATCAAGGTAAGTTCTTGATATTATCCCGGACGAAAAAAATACATGAGGTTTTCTATCACGCAAACAACCATCAGCTTTTAAAACAAGCACTTTAGTTTAGTTTCTACTACTGTCAAGATTTTGCATAAAGAATTTGCTGCCATTTTGACGTGTTGTTATGTCACCCATGCTTTTCCAAGCCGAAAACTTTTCTTAGGATATTTTTGATAAATCTCAAACATATTCAGTTGAACCCAAGCAGAAACCTTTTGGTTACTTACGTGTTTTCTAAGCTCAAAAGAAGTTCTTTGGTGACACTTTCTGTTAAACTAAAACATATTCTTCTAAACGCAAACAGTGCATAAAAGACATGTTCCTATTTTGGTGTAATTTTTGTTACCTATTTAATTTGAGAAAATGATATTTTCTGTTAAGCTCAAATTTATTCAGCTAAACCCAAGAAGTTGCTATTTTAAAAATTTACAGCGATTTTGACGCAATTTGTTATTAATGTTATGCTTCCTAAGTAGAGAAAGTTTGATCTGATGCATTTGGCAAAGCTCAAACTTATTCAGTTAAACCCAAGCAGACGTAATTCCTTTTTATAGCGCTTTTTACTACTCATGTGTTCTTTAAGCTATAAACAAATCCTGTTGTGACACTTTTCTTCAAACTCAGACATATTCCTCGTAACCCAAAATTGCATAAGAGATTTGCTGCTATTTTGCTGTGTTTTTTGTTAATTATTACTTTAATTTGAGAGGAAGTTTTGCTGTGATGCATTTTTCTAAGCTTAAATTCATTTAAATAATCTTGGGTAGTTGTTATATGAGGAATTTGCTACTACTATGACGCGATTCTTTGTTAATTATTTGCTTTCCAAGCTGAAAAAATTTGTTGTGATGCTTTTGGTTAAGCTCATACTTATTCGGTTAAACCCAAGCAGACGTAATTCCTTTTTATTGCGCTTTTTACTACTTTTTAAGCTAAAAACAAAACCTGTTGTGACACTTCTTGCCAAACTCAGACAAATTTATTCAAACCTAACATTAAATAAGAATATCGTTCCTATTTTGCCGTGATTTTTGTTAGGAAGAAATTTTTTGTGATGCTTTTTGCTAAGCTTAAATTTATTCGACTAATCTTAAGCAGGTGCTATATGAGGAACTTGCTACTACTTTGATAAGGTGTTTTATTACTTATATGCTCCCCAAGCTAAGAAAATTTGTTGTGATGCACTTGGCAAAGCTCAAACTTATTCAGTTAAACCAAAGGAGATATTGTATAAGCAACGTTATTCCATTTTACTGCACTTTTTTACTTCCATTGTGATTTCAATACGGACATTTTTGGTAAATCTTAAACTTATTTGGTTAAACTCAAGCAAAAACTCTTTGGTTACTCACGTGTTTGCTAAGCTTAAGAAAAGTTGTATTGTGACACTTTCTGTTAAACTAAAACATATTCTTTCAAACCCAAGCAGTGCAAAAAGAAAGACGTGTTCCCATTTTGGTGTAATTTTTGTTACCTATTTGATTAAAGAATGTGACACTTTCTGTTAAGCTCAAATTTATTCAGCTAAACCCAAGAAGTTGCTATTTTAAGAACTTGCAGCGATTTTGACCCAATTTTTTATTAATATTATGCTCCCTAAGTAGAAAAAGTTTGTTCTGATGCATTTGGAAAAGCTCAAACTTATTCGGTTAAACCCAAGCAGACGTAATTCTTTTTCATTGCGCTTTTCACCACTCATGTGTTCTTTAAGCTATAAACAAATCCTGTTGTGACACTTTTCTTCAAACTCAGACATATTCCTCTTAACCCAAAATTGCATAAGAGATTTGCTGCTATGTTGCTGTGATTTTTGTTAATTATTACTTTAATTTGGGAAGAAGTTTTGCTGTGATGCATTTTTCTAAGCTTAAATTCATTTAACTAATCTTGGGTAGTTGCTATACGAGAAATTTGCTACTACTATGACGCGATTCTTTGTTAATGATTTGCTTTTCAAGCTGAGAAAATTTGTTGTGATACAGTTGGCAAAGCTCAAACTTATTCGATTAAACCCAAGCAGACGTAATTTCTTTTTATTGCGCTTTTTACTACTCTTTAAGCTAAAAACAAAACCTGTTGTGACACTTTTTGCCAAACTCAGACCTATTTCTTTAAACCTAACATTGCATAAGAATTTTGTTTCTATTTTGCCATAATGTTTGTTAGGAAGAAATTTTGTTGTGATGCTTTTTGCTAAGCTCAAATTTATTCGACTAATCTTAAGCAGGTGCTATATGAAAAACTTGTTACTACTTTGATATAGTGTTTTATCACTTATATGCTCCCCAAGCTAAGAAAATTTGTTGTGATGCACTTGGCAAAGCGCAAACTTATTCGGTTAAACCAAAGGAGACATTGTATAAGGAATTTTATTCCATTTTACTGCACTTTTTTACTACCATTGTGATTTCAAAACGGATATTTTTGGTAAATCTTAATCTTATTTAGTTAAACCCAAACAAAAACTTTTTGGTTACTTACGTGTCTCCTTACTTAAAAGTAATTGTATTGTGATACTTTCTGTTAAACTAAAACATATTCTTCTAAACCCAAACAATGCATAAAAGACGTGTTCGCATTTTGGTGTAATTTTTGTTACCTATTAAATTTGAGAAGATAGTACTTTCTGTTAGGCTCAAATTTATACAGCTAAACCCAAGAAGTTGCTATTTTAGGAATTTGCAGCAATTTTGACGCGATTTTTCATTAATGTTATGCTCTTTAAGTGAGAAAAGTTTGTTGTGATGCATTTGGCAAAGCTCAAACTTATTCGGTTAAACCCAAGCAGACGTAATTCTTTTTCATTGCGCTTTTTACTACTCATGTGTTCTTCAAGCTAAAAACAAATCCTGTTGTGACACTTTTCACCCAACTAAGACATATTCCTCTAAATTTAAAATTGCATAAGAAATTTGCTGCTATTTTGCTGTGATTTTTGTTAATTATTACTTTAATTTGGGAAGAAGTTTTGCTGTGGTGCATTTTGCTAAGCTTAAATTCATTTAACTAATCTTGGGTAGTTGTTATATGAGAAATTTGCTACTACTATGACGCGATTCTTTGTTAATGATTTGCTTTTCAAGCTGAGAAAATTTGTTGTGATACAGTTGGCAAAGCTCAAACTTATTCGGTTAAACCCAAGCAGACGTAATTTCTTTTTATTGCGCTTTTTACTACTCTTTAAGCTAAAAACAAAACCTGTTGTGATACTTTTTGCCAAACTCAGACATATTTCTTTAAACCTAACATTGCATAAGAATTTTATTTCTATTGTGCCATGATGTTTGTTAGGAAGAAATTTTGTTGTGGTGCTTTTTGCTAAGCTCAAATTTATTCGATTAATCTTAAGCAGGTGCTATATGAGGAAACTTGCTACTACTTTGATAAGGTGTTTTATTACTTATATGCTCCCAAGCTAAGAAAATTTGTTGTGATGCACTTGGCAAAGCTCAAACTTATTCAGGTTAAACCAAAGGAGACATTGTATAAGCAACTGTTATTCCATTTTACTGCACTTTTTTACTTCCATTGTGATTTCAATACGGACATTTTTGGTAAATCTTAAACTTATTTGGTTAAACTCAAGCAAAAACTCTTTGGTTACTCACGTGTTTGCCTAAGCTTAAGAAAAGTTGTATTGTGACACTTTTTGTTAAACTAAACCATTTTCTTCTAAACCCAAACAGTGCATAAAAGACGTGTTCCCATTTTGGTGTAATTTTTGTTACCTATTTAATTTGAAAAGATAATACTTTTTATAAAGCTCAAATTTATTCACCTAAACCCAAGAAGTTGCTATTTTAGGAATTTGTAGCAATTTTGACGCGATTTTTCATTAATGTTATGCTCTTTAAGTAAAAAAAGTTTGTTGTGATGCATTTGGCAAAGCTCAAACTTATTCGGTTAAACCCAAGCAGACGTAATTCTTTTTCATTGCGCTTTTTACTACTCATGTGTTCTTCAAGCTAAAAACAAATCCTGTTGTGACACTTTTCACCCAACTAAGACATATTCCTCTAAATTTAAAATTGCATAAGAAATTTGCTGCTATTTTGCTGTGATTTTTGTTAATTATTACTTTAATTTGGGAAGAAGTTTTGCTGTGATGCATTTTTCTAAGCTTAAATTCATTTAACTAATCTTGGCTAGTTGTTATATGAGAAATTTGCTACTACTATGACGCGATTCTTTGTTAATTATTTGCTTTTCAAGCTGAGAAAATTTGTTGTGATACACTTGGCAAAGCTCAAACTTATTCGGTTAAACCCAAGCAGACGTAATTTCTTTTTATTGCGCTTTTTACTACTCTTTAAGCTAAAAACAAACCCTGTTGTGACACTTTTTGCCAAACTCAGACATATTTCTTTAAACCAAACATTGCATAAGAATTTTGTTTCTATTTTGCCATGATGTTTGTTAGGAAGAAATTTTGTTGTGATGCTTTTTGCTAAGCTCAAATTTATTCGACTAATCTTAAGCAGGTGCTATATGAAAAACTTGTTACTACTTTGATATAGTGTTTTATCACTTATATGCTCCCCAAGCTAAGAAAATTTGTTGTGATGCACTTGGCAAAGCGCAAACTTATTCGGTTAAACCAAAGGAGACATTGTATAAGGAATTTTATTCCATTTTACTGCACTTTTTTACTACCATTGTGATTTCAAAACGGATATTTTTGGTAAATCTTAATCTTATTTAGTTAAACCCAAACAAAAACTTTTTGGTTACTTACGTGTCTCCTTACTTAAAAGTAATTGTATTGTGATACTTTCTGTTAAACTAAAACATATTCTTCTAAACCCAAACAATGCATAAAAGACGTGTTCGCATTTTGGTGTAATTTTTGTTACCTATTAAATTTGAGAAGATAGTACTTTCTGTTAGGCTCAAATTTATACAGCTAAACCCAAGAAGTTGCTATTTTAGGAATTTGCAGCAATTTTGACGCGATTTTTCATTAATGTTATGCTCTTTAAGTGAGAAAAGTTTGTTGTGATGCATTTGGCAAAGCTCAAACTTATTCGGTTAAACCCAAGCAGGCGTAATTCTTTTTTATTGCGCTTTTCACCACTCATGTGTTCTTTAAGCTATAAACAAATCCTGTTGTGACACTTTTCTTCAAACTCAGACATATTCCTCTTAACGCAAAATTGCATAAAAGATTTGCTGCTATTTTGCTGTGATTTTTGTTAATTATTACTTTAATTTGGGAAGAAGTTTTGCTGTGATGCATTTTTCTAAGCTTAAATTCATTTAACTAATCTTGGGTAGTTGCTATATGAGAAATTTGCTACTACTATGACGCGATTCTTTGTTAATGATTTGCTTTTTAAGCTGAGAAAATTTGTTGTGATGCAGTTGGCAAAGCTCAAACTTATTCGGTTAAACTCAAGCAGACGTAATTTCTTTTTATTGCGCTTTTTACTACTCTTTAAGCTAAAAAGAAAACCTGTTGTGACACTTTTTGCCAAACTCAGACATATTTCTTTAAACCTAACATTGCATGAGAATTTTGTTTTTATTTTGCCATGATGTTCGTTAGGAAGAAATTTTGTTGTGATGCTTTTTGCTAAGCTCAAATTTATTTGACTAATCTTAAGTAAATACTATATGAGGAAGATGCTACTACTTTGATGCGATTTTTTATTATTTATATGCTTCCCAAGCTAAGAAAATTTGTTGTCATGCACTTAACAAAGCTCAAAGTTATTCGGTTAAACCGAAGGAGACATTGTATAAGTAACTGTATTCCATTTTACTGCACTTTTTTACTTCCATTGTGATTTCAATACGGACATTTTTGGTAAATCTTAAACTTATTTGGTTAAACTCAAGCAAAAACTCTTTGGTTACTCACGGGTTTGCCAAGCTTAAGAAAAGTTGTATTGTGACACTTTCTATTAAACTAAAACATATTCTTCCAAACCCAAGCAGTGCAAAAAGAAAGACGTGTTCCCATTTTGGTGTAATTTTTGTTACCTATTTGATTAAAGAATGTGATACTTTCTGTTAAGCTCAAATTTATTCAGCTAAACCCAAGAAGTTGCTATTTTAGGAACTTGGAGCGATTTTGACTCAATTTTTTAATAATATTATGCTCCCTTAGTAAAGAAAGTTTATTTTGATGCATTTGGCAAAGCTCAAACTTATTCAGTTAAACCCAAGCAGGCGTAATTCTTTTTTATTGCGCCTTTTACTACTCATGTGTTCTTCAAGCTAAAAACGAATCCTGCTTTGACACTTCACTAAACTCAGACATATTCCTCTAAACCCAAAATTGCATAAAAAATTTGCTTTTATCTTAAAGTGATTTTGTTAATCATTGCTTTAAATAAAGAAAAAATTTGTTGTGATACTTTTTGTTAGGTTTAAATTTATTTAACTAATCTTAAGTAGTTGCTATATGAGGAAGTTGCCATTACTTTGACACGATTTTTTATTAATTATTTGCTTCTCAGGCTAAGAAATGTTGTTGTGATGTACTTGGCAAAGCTCAAACTTATTCTGTTAAACCAAAGCAAACATCGTATAAGAAATTTAATTTCATTTTACCGCACTTTTTTACCACCTTTGTGTTTTCGAAGCTGAAAACAAATCTAGTTGAAACACTTTTTGTTTAACTTAAACATATTCTCCCAAACCCATACATTGCATAAGAAACTTGCTTTTATTTTGTCGTGATTTTCTGTTACTTATTACATTTACTTGAGGAAAAATTGTTTGTGATTCTTTTTGCTGAGCTCAAGTTTGTACCCCCAAACCCAAGCAGTTGCTATATAAGAAACTTTCTTGGGATATTTTTGATAAATCTCAAACTTATTCAGTTGAACTCAAGCAGAAACTTTTTGATCACTCACGTGTTTGCTAAGCTCAAAAGTAGTTGTATTTTGACACTTTCTATTAAACTAAAACACATTCTAAACATAAACAGTGCATAAAAGACGTGTTTCCATTTTAGTGTAATTTTTGTTACCTATTTAATTTGAGAAGATGATACTTTCTGTTAAGCTCAAATTCATTCAGCTAAACCAAAGAAATTGCTATTTAAGGAACTTGCGGTGGTTTTAACGCGATTTTTTTATTAATGTTATGCTCCTTAAGTAGAGAAAATTCATTGTAATGCATTTGGCAAAGCTCAAACTTATTGGGTTAAACCAAAGCAATCGTAATTCCTTTTTATTGTGCTTTTTACCACTAAAAACAAAACCTGTTGTGATACTTTGTGCCAAACTCTGACATATTTCTCTAAACTTAAAATTTGCTTCTATTTTGCCATGATTTTTGTTAATTATTGCTTTAACTTTGGTAGAAATTTGGTTCTGATACTTTTTGCTAAGCTTAAATTTATTTGACTTATCTTAAGCAGGTGCTATATGAGGAACTTGCTATTACTTTGACTCGATTTTTTATCAATTATATGCTCTCCTAGCTAAAGAAATTTAGTGTGATGCACTTGGTAAAGCTCAAACTTCTTAAACATCTTAAGCAGGTGCTATATGAGGAACTTGGTAGTACTTTGACTCAATTTTTTATTAATTATTTGCTTTTCAAGCTAAGAAAAGTTGTTGTGATGCACTTGGCAAAGCTCAAACTTATTCGATTAAACCCAAGCAGACGTAATTTCTCTTTATTGCGCTTTCTACTACTTTTTAATTTAAAAATAAATCCTGTTGTGACAATTTTCACCAAACTCAGACATATTCCTCTAAACCCAACATTGCATAAGAAACTTGCTCCTATTTTGCCGTGATTTTTGTTAATTGTAACGCAATGTAAATAGATGGTATAGAATTTAGAATAGAATTGTAGAATTTATTAAATAAAAAAAAAGTTTCTAGAAGGATCTGATAAGGGGAAAGCGGCCGCGATAACGAAACAAACGGCAGATAAGCGTTCCAGAAATTTCGGCAAGCGATAAGACTTATCTGCCGAAAAGTTCTAGAAGCCGGGAGCCAAAACTATAAAAGGCGGTCAGCTTTCCCTCAAGTCAGGTCAGTTAGAGTCAGTGTAATTAGTGAGTTAGTAGAAGTTAATAATAAGTGAGTTAATTGTTCAATTGTGGTGATCCAAGTTAAGTTTGGTAATAAAGTGGTGTAATTCACACGTGGTAATCAATTGGAACCGATAAGTCCGTAACAATTCTTTAATTTCAAAAGAAATTTTGTTGTGATACTTTTTACTAAGCTTAAATCTATTTGACTAGTCTTAAGCAGGTGACATAGGAGGAGCTTGCTACTACTTTGACTCTGTCTTTTATTAATTATATGCTCTCCTAGATGAAAAAATTTGGTGTGATGCACTTGGCAAAGCTCAAACTTATTCGGTTAAACCAAAGCAGACATCATATAAGAAACTTGATTTTATTTTACTACACTTTTTTTCCTATTTTGTGTTTTCGAAACTGAAAACGAATTTAGTTGGGACACTTTTTGCTAAACTCAAACATATTTTCTAAACCTAAACATTGCAGAAGAAATTTGCTTTCATTTCGCCGAAATTTTCTGTTAACTCATCACTTTAATTTGAGAAAAAATGTTGTTGTGATATTTTTTGCTAAGCTCAAGTTTATACTCCTAAGCCGTTGCCATATAAGAAACTTGGAGTGATTTACCTCCACCTTTTATCAATGATATGCTCTTAAGCCAAGAAAATTTAATGTGATGCATTTGGCAAAGCTCAAACGTATTCGGGTAAACCAAAGCAGACATTGTACGAGAGGACCCAAAAGTAACAGAGATTGGGGTGTGGTGGGAAAAGAGAGTGTAAAAACGCATTGTTTGATTAAACGCCCTTTAGGGACACATCTTCTTGGTTAGTGTGCAAAGTTCTGTCACTGTGGGTGCATCGGTTTGCCCGTGAGAATTTTTCTAGTGAAACAACTCTCTTTATTTCGTCGAAAACGTAATGGTCGATTGTCGAGAACAATGCGTGGCTGTTTGTTGTTTTCTGTCAGGGAAATTGGCCGCGAAAATTATTGTAATACTTAAAATTGCTTATAGGGGTGCTTTTTTAACCAGAGTCTACGAGTAGTTTTCAACGTTTTAAAAATGAGAAAAAATATCAATTGAAGGCCAACCTCGTTCAGGATGCACTTTATTGTTAATAAGTAACGAAAATGTTGATGGAAATGCTCTCGTTTGTGGGAACTATCGCCGAACCATTGATCAACTCTGTGAAATGTCAGGGATGTCATGGAGTTCAATTCAGACGATTTTATCCAAAGATTTGCACATGAAAAGGGTTGCAGTCAAATTTGTACTTTCTCTCCTCACAAACGAGCTCTCTTCGTCAAGCAGTTTTTGACCAAAAACCATATGACACCAATTGTTTATCTCCCCTACTCATTGGGTTTAACTTCCTGTGATTTTGTTTCATTCTCCAGACTCAAAAGAGGCACGAGAGGAAAGCGTTTTGTCACTGTGGAGAAGGTAAAACAAAAATCGCTGAAAGTGTGTTGTGGTTAAGGGAGAATACTTTCTTATTCTTTACGTGCCACCTCCGGGACAAAGGTTGGCATTCATTATTGAGTATACGAGTCTTTGACATTACTGTTACGGGCATATCGGTTTGAATTAATTACCACGTGTGAATTACACCACTTTATTACCAAACTTAACTTGTATCACTACAATTAAACAATTGACTCATTTATTATTAACTTCTACTAACTCACTAAATACACTGACTCTAACTGACTGACTCGAAGGAAGGCTGACCGCCTTTTATAGTTTTGACCCCCGGATTCTAGAACTTTTCGGCAGATAAGGCTTATCGTTTGCCAAAATTTCTGGAAAGCTTATCTGCCATTTGTTTCGTTATCGCGGCCGCTTTCTCCTTATCAGATCCTTCTAGAAACTTTTTTTTTATTTACTAAATTATACAATTCTCTTCTAAATTCTAGTCCATCTATTTATATTGCGTTACATTACATTTGACAATAACTGATTAGAACTGTATCCGAATAGTTTGAAGGTGATCAAAATTTGATGTAAAAATATTAAGAAATAAACAACTTATGACAAAATTTCCGTCTTTTTGGGTTCTCCCTTGCATGGTCTCCAAACAGAGAAAGTTCATTGTGATGTATTTGACAAAGCTCAAACTTATTCAGTTAAACGCAAGCAGACGTTGCATAAGAAATCTAATTCCATTCTAGTGCACTTTTTCACCACTTGTGTGTTTTTTAAGCTAAAAACAAATTTTTTTGACTTTTTGCTAAGCTGCAACATTCTCCTAAACCTAAAGAAACTTGATTTCATTTTCTCGCAATTTTTTGAAACTCCTGTATCCACTAACTTAAACTAATGTTATTGCGATACTTTTTGTTAAGCTCAAACCTATTCAGCCAAACTTAAGCAGATGCTGAATAAGAATCTCTTTTGTTATTCGTATGCCCTCTTAACACTTCAAGTTCTTGGTTACTGCTTCTCAAGAAAATTTTAACATCGTGACGGAATATTTTAATAATCAAACTTTCTGAGACTTTAAACGAGGTTATGGAATTTAAAAGAACGTACAAGCGACGGAATTCGTGTATACTTAATAAAAGAATGTCGCAAGTCCCAAATACGATGATTTTGTCAAGCAGCGATGCGTTTCTTTTATATTTTAAACAATACGCTTGAAATATAGGAAACGTTCCAAAGCAATGAAAAAAACTCCGTCTGACGAATGCCACCAATTTATTTTACATGTTCTCTTCAGAATTAATCCACTATGAAAGTATCACAGTTTGAAGCTGCGGAAACTTTTACAAAAATGAAATAACCGCGCTCGGGCCTGTCCAATGGCAGGCCGGGCGCTGTTATTTATTTGAAAATATTTGAAGGGGAAACGGTTTCGGTTTTGAAAATGTCGCACATTATTCGATATTCAAGTCATCGAGTTGATTAATAGGCCAACAATGGGGTCCTATTCATAAATAATATCGATGCAGGATGGCAGACGAGGCTTCTGCATCAATTTATTTCAACGTTCTTCGCTTACTACTTCCGACAACGTCATAAGAGATTTCCTTTCTCTTCTGTTATATATTAACTCTAGGACGTACTTACATATAATAAAACGGAAATTTTTCAGCGTTTTAGTTTATTTTTAAGCTTTCAAAGAGGCTTTAAGTCTCAGTTCGCATCTATATTTATATAAAGGGAATTCTGAATATTGTTAGTTTTCACCTAATATCGCTGTTTAAGCGTAAGCAGTATAGGTAAAACAAATTCAATTAAAGGCGAACGTTATCATCTATATTGAACGCTGATTTCTATGTTGTATCCAGTAATAAGAATTTAAATAGCAGCTCACGTAAGTAAATCTGCAAAAAATAGAAGGTCACGTGCGTGATATTACCAATGAGGAAATTTGTAACGGTTACGAATTTGAGCAGCTAGTTCTTCTGATGGAAAGATCAGTAAACCATAGATGGCGGAAAGATCAGTAAACCATAGATGGCAGCGACAGGTAAGGTTCTTCTGCCTGGAAACTCAACAGACAGTCCTTGTATTTGGGTACGTCAACTTTGAATTCAAAAATATCGGGAGAAACCAAATATGTTTTTGTGTGGTCAAAATTATTGCAACGAGTTTATTTTCAATCTGGGGTAACAAATGAGTAACAAAAAAGTGAAAACACGTTCATTATACGGTCATTGCTTTGATTTAGACGCGTAAGTTTGAGCTTAATCAAAATGATCACGACAAAATTTCTTTTACTTTTCATTTTACTTTCAAAGTGAAAGCGAATCTAAATTAATAATAGCAACGAGTGCATAATTGCGAAATATTAACTTATGGGCTACTTATATGGAACAAAAACTTAACATAATTTTGCCCAACTTTGTCAAAATTATCTCTGAAATCTATGACAGAATTTTCAACAAAGAATGTTTTTGGGCACGCTTTTGTACTCTTTGTTAAATCTAAGATCTTAGTTAGGATCAAATTTCATCAACATTACTTTTAATTATTTTACAAACAAGGAGTGTCGCTGAAGCATATTTTGAACTTGTTTTATGCCCCTTGCTCAGTCTGAGTTACGTTCAAAATTTTAAATAAAGCCAAAGGTAACCAACCATTAATTATCCTTCAGTGGGAGTCATCCCAAAAATAGTCAGTATAAAATGTCCAAAAAAAAGTCCGAAATTCGTAAAGTATCCGGATTACTATACGTCGACTATCCCAAAGTGTGAATTCCTGGAACGGCCGACGGATTAAAGCCACTGTCTAATTAATGCTTTTGAAGAAAGTTTTTTCGAAAGCAACGTTTTAACCAAATGCTAAATGCCACTACCTCCATCCGCCAAATTTATTTGGCCACCAAAGCGCAAGCAATGTTAAATATCGGCTTCCACATGGCAGCCAGCGACGTAATTCCATATTCAAGACACGCAACGAGCGTACTTTTATGAAAAGTAATGTTAGCACTGAAAGCACGAGAAAAAAAATGTGGACTAATAATCCACCAGCCGGGTAAGATTTAGAGTGTCGGAGAATTTTCCTGCAGATAAGAAATATCACTACGGGGGCGTTATCAACCGTTGTTATACACTTAGGTATGGCGAGCGTTACAATCTAGAAAAGCTCGTGCCGGTATTTATACATCAACCTTTAAAATTTATCTTGTACCTCACACTGCAGTATCTGTACCATAAATTAGTCGGTTTTTGTTCTGCATATAAAATATTTCTTGGTTGCGCCACCGGGAAAGCCTTTACTTAGCCTCTTTCGAGAATTATCGCCAAGTATGGAACCCATACAGAGTTATATTTATGTGCGTTGCGCGGGGTTTTATTGCGCCGATAAAAAAACTTTATTTCGTTAGATAAAACAGAAGCTTAATAGCGAATAAAGAGCTTAAACTATTAAGTGCAAGATAACCGTTTACATTGTTAGCCAATTTGAAAAACTGGAATGTCGAATTGAGTGGTAATTATTTACGTCCTGGATATACTTTTTCCGGGATTAGACCGTGTCAAAGAGCTACTAAAAGTGTTCGACGTTTTACCCACCATTGTAGAGAGCTTCTTCAGGAACAAAGAAAAAAACAATAAATAAAGAGGGAAATATAAGGGAGTAAGCAAAAATGAAAGAATGAAAAGGCCAATTTCAAAACATCAGAGCACGGTAACTCAGTATGTCCACCATACCAAAGGTGAAACCCTTCTGAATTAAAAATTGGTGCAAAGGATAAGAAAGTTTAGACAGAAGAGCACAGTAACTCAGTATGTCCATTATACCAGAGGCAAAACTAGAAGAGTTTCGACCCTTTTCAATTTGTTGTTGTTTTTGAGAATTTCTTCAGTAGAAACATGGCGGCTAACTTAACTGAAAATGAAAAATAGTGCCACTAAAGAGTACCAAACTGTCTACACTGTTACTGTCTAGCAAAGAGATAAAAGGGCGCAAAGGTTTCTTGTTTGTTATAGACTGGGAATCGTAAGACCCCAAAATTTCAAAATAGATTAAATGGCGCTTTAGAGTTATAAAAAGTGTTGCAGCTGGCGCCATCTATAAGCTATTGGTATTCTGTTGGCAAATTTGAATGTTCCATCCAAGAAATTTCTAAACTTTTACTGTTGGGCCAATTTAAAATATATTTAATAGGCAAAAAAATCAATTAAAAAAAACTTTGACATTCTGTACCTCAGTTGGTATCAACTTTTGGTACAAGATAAATTCAGTTGAATCGCATTATTTTTACACGAGAAACCCCCTATTGTTGTGTTCTTTATTATTTATGAACGGCAATGTTTATGAGTAGTTAGTATTGGCTGGTTCTAGCCCTACCTCAGATAAAAATCCAATTGTATTTCAAATCTTTGAGTGAAACCAATTAAATACTGAAGATTTATATACAAACGATGTTCGTTTTTTAAAGTCTTGACCTTAAGGAACTTAAACCTTAGTCGTAATGGATATCATCTTCTACTAATAAAATATGCAGAATTAAAATTGCCTCTCTGTGCTCGCTTTGATCTATATTTAATAACTTCATTAGATTAGAAATACATAAAAGAACTTAACGAGACTTTTCCGGAAATAAATGTCTCTAAGATACACCGGATTGAATAAGTGATGTATAAGGGAATCTTCTTTGCATGTAAGAGGATTAAATCCTTTGCATTAGTTAAACGTTCGTCTTATTAAAGGCTTCGCTTTAAATTAGTTTCATTTGAAAGTTATTTAACGTACATCTGCTGCATAATTAAAAGCATATTTATGTTGAGACAAATTTTCCAATGCAACTCCAACGTAAACACTTAAAAAAATACGTTGGAAGGAAATTTATTTAGAAGTTTCGCAGCATCTTGAGGTTAAAGTCGGTAAACCTCAAATCTGTTGAACCCAAAGAATGACTGCATATGAAAGAGATTTGGTAAAAATTTGCACTGATTTGTACCCTTATTTGTTTCTTCAAGATTAGCAAAACTTTGTTGGTACTTTTAGCTACTTTAGATACTTTTGGCTAAGCTCAAACCTATTCAATTAAACCCAAGCAGTGATCGTAAAACTTGCAAAACATTTGGCCTGATATTTTGACAGTTATGGGGTCCCCCAAGCTTCGTTGTGATAATTTTGGCTAAGCTCAAATTTATTTGGCCAAACTTAAGCAATGACTGTATAAGAAACGCAACCCCATTTTGTTATTTTTCTTAATCATTTATGTATTTGCCAACAATGCAAATTCTTAGTTAATGCATGATATTTTGACATTCATGGGGTTTCCCCAAGCTTATTACAAAACTTCGTTGTAATAATGTTGGCTAAGCCCAAACGCATTTGGTTAAACCCAATCAGTGACTAAATAAAGAACCTAATATCATTTTGTTGTTCTCTTCAATCATAGTTATGTGTCCCCCAAGAATACGAATACGAATTTTGACAGTCATGGGGTTTCCCAAGCTTATTACATAACTTTGTTATGATAATTTTGGCTGAACTCAGACGTTTTTAAATAAATTCGAGCACTGACTGTATAAGAAACCTAATCCCATTTTGTTGTTCTTGATCATTCATTTGTCCCCCAACAGTGCAAATTTTTAGTTACTGTATAATATTTGGACACTCATGGTGTCCCCTAAGCCTATAACAAAACTTTGTTGTGATAAGTTTGGTTAGGTTCAAACTTATTTGGCTAAACCCAAGCAGTGACCGTATAAGTAACCTAATCGCATTTTGTTGTTCTTGATTTTTCATGTGTTCCCCAACAATGCAAATTCTTAGTTATCGCATGATATTTTGAGACTCATGGGGTCCCTTAAGCTTATTACAAAACTTTGTTGTGATAATTTTGGTTAGGCTCAAACTTACTTGGCTAAACCCAAGCAGTGACCGTATAAGTAACTTAATCCCATTTTGTTGTTCTTGATTTTTCATGTGTTCCACAACAATGCAAATTCTTAGTTACTGCGTGATATTTTGAGACTTATGGGGTCCCCGAAGCTTATTACAAAACTTCGTTCTAATAATTTAAGCTAAGCTGAAAACTATTTAGCTAAACCCAAGCGTTGACCGTATAAGGAACTTAATCTTATTTTGTTATTTTTGATCATTCATGTGTCCCCCAACAATGCAAATCCTTAGTTACCCATAATATTTTGACATTTTTGGGGTCCCCCAAGCTTATTACAAAATAATGTTGTGACAATTTAAGCTAAGCTGAAACCTATTTGGCTAAACCTAAGCAATGACTGTATAAGGAATTTTATCTCATTTTGTTGTCCTTCTTGACCATTCATGTGTCCTTAACAATGCAAATTCTTAGTTACCCATAATATTTTGCCATTTATGGGGTCCCCCAAGCTTATTTTAAAATTATGTTGTGATAATTTTGAAAGAACTCAAACGTATTTGGCTAAACCCAAGCATTGACCGTTTAAGTAACTTAATCCCATTTCCCATGTTGTTATTTTTGATCAATCATGGGTCCCCCAACAATGCAAATTCTTAGTTACTGGATGATATTTGGACATTCATGGAGTCCTTTAAGCTTATTACAAAAACTTCGTTGTGATAATTTTGGTTAAGCTCAAACTTATTTGGCTAAACACAAGAAGTGACCCTATGAGTAACTTAATCCCATTTTGTTGCTCTTGATTATTCATGTGTTCCCTCAACAATGCAAATTCTTAGTTACTGCATAATATTTTGACCCTCATGGGTTCCCTTAAGGTTATTACAAAACTTCGTTGTGATAATTTAAGCTAAGCTGAAAACTATTTGGCTAAACCTAAGCAGTGACTGTATAAGGAACTTTATTCCATTTTGTTGTCCTTCTTGATCATTAATGTGTCCCTCAACAATGCAAATTATTAGTTACCCATCATATTTTGACATTGATGGGGTTCTTTAAGCTTATTACAAAATCATGTTGTGATAATTTTGAAAAAACTCGAACCTATTTGGGTAAACCCAAGCATTGGCTGTATAAGAAACTTAATTCCATTTTGTTGTTCTTGATCATTCATATGTCCCCCAACAATGCACATTTTTTTGGACACCCATGGAGTTCCCTAAGCTTATTACAAAACTTCGTTGTGATAATTTTGGTTCAGTTCAAACTTATTTGGCTAAACTCAAGCAGTGACCGTATAAGTAACTTTATCCTATTTTATTGTTCTTGATCATTCATGTGTTCCCCAACAATGCAAATTCTAAGTTACCCATAATATTTTGACATTCATAGGGTCCCCAAGGCTTATTACAAAATTATGTTGTGATAATTTTGAAAGAACTCAAACGTATTTGGCTAAACCCAAGCATTGACCGTTTAAGTAACTTAATCCCATTTTTGTTATTTTTGATCAATCATGAGTCCCCCAACAACGCAAATTCTTAGTTACTGCGTGATATTCGGACACTCATAGAGTTCTTTAAGCTTATTACAAAACTTTGTTGTGATAATTCTGGTTAAGCTTAAATTTATTTTGCTAAACCCAAGCAGTTACCGTATAAGTAACTTAATCCCATTTTCTTGTTCTTGATCATTCATGTGTCCCCCAACAATGCAAATTCTTAGTTACTGCATAATATTTTGACACTTATGGGGTGCCTTAAGCTTAATTCAAAACTTGGTTGTGATAATTTAAGCTAAGCTAAAACTTATTTGGTTAAACCTAAGCAATGACTGTATAAGAAACTTTATCTCATTTTGTTGTCCTTCTTGATCATTCATGTGTCCCCCAACAATGCAAATTCCTTGTTACCCATAATATTTTGACATTCATGGAGTCCCCCAAGTTTATTACAAAATCATGTTGTGATAATTTTAAAAGAACCCAAACGTATTTGGCTAAACCCAAGCATTGATCGTATAAGGAACTTAATCTCATTTTGTTATTTTTGATCATTCGTATGTTCCCCAGCAACGCAAATTCTTAATTACTGGTTAATATTCGAACACTTATAGAGTCCTCTAAGCTTATTACAAAACTTTGTTGTGATAATTTTGGTTAGGCTCAAACTTATTTGGCTAAACCCAAGCAGTGACCGTAGAAGTAACTTAATCCCATTTTTTTGTTCTTGATCATTCATGTGTCTCTTAACAATGCAAACTCTTAGTTACTGCATGATGTTTTGACACTTATGAGATTCCCTAAGCTTATTACAAAACTTGGTTGTGATAATTTAAGCTAAGCTAAAATCTATTTGGCTAAATCTAAGCAATGACTGTATAAGGAACTTTATCTCATTTTGTTGTTCTTCTTGATCATTTATGTGTCCCCCAACAATACAAATTCTTAGTTACTTATAATATTTTAACATTCATGGAGTTCCCCAAGCTTATTACAAAATCATGTTGCGATGATTTTGAAAGAGCTCAAACGTATTTGGCTAAACCCAAGTATTGACCGTATAAGGAACTTAATCCCATTTTGTTACTTTTGATCATTCATGGGTCCCCCAACAATGCAAATTCTTAGTTACTGTATGATATTTGGACACTCATGGAGTCCCCTAAGTTTATTACAAAACTTTCTTGTGATAATTTTGGTTAAGCTCACACTTATTTGGCTAAACCCAAGCAGCGACCGTATAAGTAACTTAATCACATTTTCTTGTTCTTGATCATTCTTGTGACCTCCAACAATGCAAATTCTTAGTTACTGCATATTTTGACACTCATGGGGTTCCCCAAGCTTATTACAAAACTTGGTTGTGATAATTTAAGCTAAGCTAAAACTTATTTGGCTAAACCTAAGCAATGATTGTATAAGGAACTTTATCTCATTTTGTTGTCCTTCTTGATCATTAATGTGTCCCCCAACAGTGACAATTTTCAGTTACCCATAATATTTTGACATTCATAGGGTCCCCCAAGCTTATTTCAAAATCATGTTGTGATAATTTTGAAAGAGCTCAAACGTATTTGGCTAAACCCAAGTATTGACCGTATAAGGAACTTAATCCCATTTTGTTACTTTTGATCGTTCATGGGTCCCCCAACAATGCAAATTCTTAGTTACTGTATGATATTTGAACACTGATGAAGTCCCCTAAGTTTATTACAAAACTTTGTTGTGATAATTTTGGTTAAGCTCAAACTTATTTGGCTAAACCCAAGCAGTGACCGTATAAGTAACTTAATCCCATTTTCTTGTTCTTGATCATTCATGTGACTCCCATGTGACCCCAACAATGCAAATTCTTAGTTACTGCATATTTTGACACTCATGGGGTTTCCCAAGCCTATTACAAAACTTGGTTGTGATAATTTAAGCTAAGCTAAAACTTATTTGGCTAAACCTAAGCAATGCTTGTATAAGGAACTTTATCTTATTTTGTTGTCCTTCTTGATCATTAATGTGTCCCCCAACAATGCAAAGTCTTAGTTATCCATAATATTTTGACATTCATGGGGTCCCTCAAGCTTATTACAAAATCATGTTGTGATATTTTTGAAAAAAACTCAAACGTATTTGGCTAAACCCAAGCATTGACGTATAAGGAACTTAATCCCATTTTGTTATTTTTGATCATTCATGAGTCCCCCAACAATGCAAATTCTTAGTTACTGTATGATATTTGGACACCTATGAAGACCCCTAAGCTTATTACAAAACTTTGTTGTGATAATTTTGATAAAGATCAAACTTATTTGACTAAACCCAAGCAGTGACCGTATAAGTAACTTAATCCTATTTTCTTATTCTTGATCATTCATGTGTCCCCCAACAATGCAAATTCTTAGTTACTGCATATTTTAACACTTATGGGGTCCCCCAAGTTTATTATAAAACTTTGTTGTGATAATTTAAGCCAAGCTGAAAACTATTTGGTAAACCTAAGCAATGATTGTATAAGAAACTTTATCTCATTTTGTTGTCCTTCTTGATCATTAATGTGTTCCCCAACAATGCAAATTCTTAGTTACCCATAATATTTTGACATTCATAGGGCCCCCCAAACTTATTACAAAATCATGTTATGATAATTTTGAAAGAACTCAAACGTATTTGGCTAAACCCAAGCATTGACCGTATAAGGAACTTAATACCATTTTGTTGTTCTTGATCATTCATGAGTCCCCAACAATGCAAATTTTTGTTACTGCATCGTATTTGGACACCCATGATATTCCCTAAACTTATTATTAAACTTCGTTGTGATAATTTTGGTTAAGCTCAAACTTATTTGGTTAAACCTAAGCAGTGACCGTATAAGTAACTTAATCCCATTTTTTTGTTCTTGATTATTTATGTGTCCCCCAACAATGCAACTTCTTAGTTACTATATGATATCTGGACACTCATGGAGTCCCCTAAGCTTATTAAAAAACTGCGTTGTGATGATTTTGGTTAAGCTCAAACTTATTTGGCTAAACCGAAGCAGTGACCTTAAAAAGAACTTAATCCCATTTTGTTGTTTTACTTATGTGTCCCCCCAACAATGCAACTTCTTAGTTACTGCATTTTAAAACTGTAATAACGACTAACAAAAGAAAAACGTTTACTATTTTATTGTGACGCATTTTGTTGTGCTCAAATTTATTTCGCCAATTTAAAGCAATGTATAAGAAACGTTTCTTAAAATTTTAACCATTTTAAGTTAAAATTTTGAAAAAAAATGTCATCTTGAATCTATTTGATAAATTATTTCATAAATTAAGTTTCCAAGTTTTTACTTCAACTTAGAAGTCTAAAATTACCAGGTTATTAAGAATTATTTTAAAATTTCTTCAAAAAAATTATTTTCGAATTTCTAAAAATTAAATAAAATTTCAAGATCAAAGCTTCTGATTTTAAGAACAGGTTGATGTTTTTTGTTAGCTAAATCTTAAAATTTTGTTACTAAATTTAATATGTTACGATTTAAAACATATTTTTGTTAAATTTCGATAACTTTTTATTATTTCGATACAAACGTTTGGTCGTAAATGAAATTTAAAGGCTTTGTCAATAATTTTAACTTTTGGTTCTCTTCCAAAGTCTCGATGTTAGCATTTGAATAATATTTTGACAAAAATCCGTATTGGGAGCTACAATTGAAAGCAAGGACATTAAAAATTCGAAATCTAATTTAAAATTTTTACATAACAATCAGCTTTTCGTTGTTTTGGGTAATCGTTTGGAATTTGCTTTGGCATGCGCCCCTTTTCTTTCCTAATCCTTGTTGATGCAGCGAAACGCCGAAGAATCACACAAGGTTGAGAAGCACACGCGTCATATTCCCTCTTAACCGATTCACAATGCACAATCGTACGCCGTTTGGTACAAAAGTGGGTCACACTGTTGTCGAGCAGATGAATCAAAGAATGGGCAAAGTGTAAACCCATCAAAGCGTGCCATTCAAAGCTAAGCCCGAGCAATTGGATGCGTAAAACACTTCTTGGGGGAGGATTTATGTGCGCCTGCCGCTGAACTGTATTACGGCCGCGAAGCGTGCCTTTGAAATATTCGAGGTTACTTGCTTGAGGATTCTATATAAATCAGAAAATTGCTCCTTTTATGTTAGCTGCAATGGTGGGGCGCGGCGCAATATTGAAATTGTTCTGGCGGACGCGGAGGACGGCTCGCATGACGATCGGGTTTTCTCTTACGATTTTTATTGGGATGCATTCTGTTAAGCTCAAACCTATTTGTTTAAACCCAAGCAATGTGTAAAAAGCCAATATATCCGAATTGACTTATGTAATTTCGACTTTCTTTCGTAATTTTCAGTTTATTACACAGCTAATTTTTTTTCACACAAAATATTTGAGACATTAATAAAAACTATTTAATTATTATTTTGCGTTGAATTGAATGTAACAAAAAATCTATTAAAAATGAACATTGAAAAGGAAAACTGGATGCATATTTTCACCCTCTTAAGTATTGAGTTTTGAAAAATCCTTTCTTAAGGAATGCTTTTGTCGTGTAGGAAACCTACTGGACAAATTTGAAGTTTCTAGGTTTAATAATTTTAAATTTTTTTTAATGAATATGTCGTACTTTCCATGTTTAGAGAACTTGGAAATAAAGAGTTAAATCCGAATTAAAAGTGGATTTGCGGGAATACTCAAATATTTAAAAATCATAACTCATTTGGAATAATTATAGCTCTCAAGACTTTAATTTAGTTAAAATTAAAAATAATTGAAAATGTGAGTTTTAAGAAAATGTTAAACGTTTATTTGCATAGTTTATTTTTCAAAAATAAATCCTTGTTGCAGTATCCTCTGCGGCCCAAAGGTTCGAACAACAGCCTTCTTACACAGAAGTTAATCCAGGTCAAGATGCCCTGCTGGTATGCAAGGTTTTCAACAAACGAGGATCCTGCTCTTGGCAGAAGGACAACAAGGTAAGAAGCTCTGTATTTGCATTTTTGTTATAATTTCCAAATTGCGATCTTTATTTCGAAATTTCAGTCTGTATCTCAACATTTCGATCTTTATCTCACAATTTGACTTTTTATCGAAAGACAATGAACTGTGGCTCAACTAGTCTCCCTTCTCTTTTCTTCTCTTTTTTTTCTTCTCTTCTCTTCCTTTTCTTGTCTCCTCTTCTTTTCTTTTTTCTTCTCTTCCCATCTCTTCTCTTCCCATTTCCTCCCATCTCTTCTCTTTCCATCTCCTGCCATCTTTTGTCTTCTCATATCTTCCTTTCTCTTTTCTTCTTTTCCCTTCTCTTTTCTTTTCTTCTCTTCTCTTCTTTTTTCTTCTCTTCTCTTCTTTTCTCTTGTCTTTTATTTTCTTCTCTTTCCATCTCTTCCTTTTTCTTCTCTTTCCTTCTCTTCTCTTCTCTTCTCTTCCCTTTTTTTCTCTTCTCTTCTCTTTTTTCTCTTCTCTTTTCTTCTCTTTTATTTTATTTTTTCCTCCTTTCTTCTTTTTTCTTTTCTCTTGTCTTCTTTTCTTCCTATCTCTTCCCTTTCCAATCTTTTCTCTTTCCATTACTTCCTTTTTTTTCTTCTCTTCCTTTCTCTTCTGTTCTCTACTCTTTCCTCTTCTTTTCTCTTCTCTCATCTTCTTTCTCTTCTCTTCTCTTCTCTTTTCTTCTCTTCTCTTCTTTTCTCTTCTCTTCTCTTTTCTTCTCTTTTCTTCTCTTCTCTTCTCCTCTTTTATCTTCTCTTCTTTTATCTTCTCTTCTCTTCTCTTCTCTTCTCTTCTCTTCTCTTCTCTTCTCTTCTCTTCTCTTCTCTTCTCTTCTCTTCTCTTCTCTTCTCTTCTCTTCTCTTCTCTTCTCTTCTCTTCTCTTCTCTTCTCTTCTCTTCTCTTCTCTTTTTTTTCTTTTCTTTTCTTTTCTTTTCTTTTCTTTTCTTTTCTTCTCCTTTCTTTTTTCTTTTCTTTTCGTTTCTTTTCTCTTCTCTTCTCTTCTCTTCTCTTCTCTTCTCTTCTCTTCTCTTCTCTTCTCTTCTCTTCTCTTCTCTTCTCTTCTCTTCTCTTCTCTTCTCTTCTCTTCTCTTCTCTTCTCTTCTCTTCTCTTCTCTTCTCTTCTCTTCTCTTCTCTTCTCTTCTCTTCTCTTCTCTTCTCTTCTCTTCTCTTCTCTTCTCTTCTCTTCTCTTCTCTTCTCTTCTCTTCTCTTCTCTTTTCTTTTTTTTTCTTTTCTTTTCTTTTCTTTCTTTTCTTTTCTTTTCTTTTCTTCTCCTTTCTTTTTTCTTTTCTTTTCGTTTCTTTTCTCTTCTCTTCTCTTCTCTTCCCTTCTCTTCCCATTACTTTCCATCTCCCATTTCTTCTCTTTTTTTTCCTTCTTTTTTCATTTCATTTCAATCGGTTGAAACGTCGTCGAAACAACAGTCGCGTGCATCGTGGTTCTTTAAGTACGTGAATTAATGTGGTAAATAGTTCTTAAACCAAAGTCATCTTTGTTGTGATGCAAGTTAAATGAATAGAGAACAGATCTGTGTAATCTTAGTCAATAATAGTGATACACACAAGAATAATAAGTGCAAATTCAGACTTTAAATAAATTATTATATGGTGATATCTTGATAAGAACATGTCAGCTGATAAAGACGCGCCACATGCTCTTCCATGCAAAAAGTGCAAAATAATGCCGACCAGCGGCCTGGTGTGTGTAAAATGTGATTCACTGAGTCATCCTAGTTGCATAAAATTAGTAAAAAATATTAAGCATCTTAATGGGAACGAAATTATTTGCTGCGAGGAAGGATACAGCAACCTTAGCACGAATTCTGGTGTTTTAACGAATCATATTCAGGAGGTTATTGCCAATGCAATTCTGCCTCTAACACGAGAAATAGAAAAGTTAAAGATTGAGGTAAAAGAACTCCGAACCAGCAATATTGAACTGGTAAGGGTTTTAACACAAGGAAGACCGTTTAGTTATGCACAAACAGTAAGCGCAACTGTAAAAGAGACTAATGCCAAATTATCAACAACACCCGATGTGGATCAAGTGCAAGCACCTGTAGCAACCGGTAGCACAAATATCAACAGTAATAAAACTAAAACGTTTGTTAACCCCATACTAAAAGAAAGTTTTAAAGATGTATTAATAATGAAATCCAAGAATAATAAAACAAAAGGAGATATGCGTAAAGATTTAATCACTCACTTAGATGTAAAATTATTTAAGGATATAGCTGTAAGAAATTCAAAACTTGATGGTACGTTAATCTTACAAAGCGAAGATAAACAAAAATTGAAGGAAATGGGTACTGCAATCAAACAGAAGTTTGAAGATGATGTTGAAATTCGTAAACCAAAACAGAAATTACCACAAATTAAAGTAAGAAATATCAAAAATGATTGTGAACTTGATAATGATGCCTTACTAAGCATGATAATAAAACAAAATGAGTTAGATTCTACAGTAAAAAATTTTTGTTTTAAATTAATTTATAAAACAAAAACAATAAAAAATGTATTTAGCTTGGGTATTGAAATTGATCCCATAACATTTGCAAAAATTAAAGACCTTGAGTACCTAACTGTTGGTTTTAGTAAATGTAAATTTAGTGAGACATATAACATCATTAAATGTTTCAAGTGTAAACAATATGGACACAAAAGTAGCAGTTGTAAAAATAAAGAGATATGTGGATATTGTGCTGAAGAACACAAGTCAAATACGTGTACAAGAGAACAGGTCAAATGTACAAACTGTGTAAATAAAAATAAACAGTACGGTACCCACTTTGTTGTAGATCATAATTCATGGGATCCAAATTGTCCATCGTACCAAGCAGTTGTAGATATAATCAGAAAAAAAATAAACTATGAATCATAGCAATTAGACAACACCATTTACATAGTCAATATACAAAGTCTTTTGCCGAAAATTGATGAAGTCTCAACATTTATTATGGACAACAATGTTGCCTTCCTTGCTCTTACTGAGACTCATGTAACTGATAATATTTATAATAGTGAGTTGCATGTAAGTAACTACTCTTTAATTAGATGTGACTCACACAGTCGTTTTACCGGTGGAGTAATATTCTATATCTTTAAATCTATTAAATTTACAATCATCATTAACACAAATATTAATAACCAAATCTGGATCCTGGGTGTAACATTGATAATTGACAATACAACCTTTGCTATTATATGCTTATACAGATCTCCCTCTTCAAACAGATCAGATTTTTGCAATATATTGAGCCAACTAATGGACAATTATAGCCATCTAAAACTGATCTTGATGGGTGACTTTAATTTTGATGTATCGCGTGATGATTATAATACGAAACAGTTGATATCTCTTATGGACAATTATAGACTTTGCCAAATTGTGAAAGCATGTACAAGAGTCACTGCCACATCAAAAACTAAGATTGATCTGGTATTTACAAACCTGCATGCCATTTCTGCATTAGTGTTGGATTCTCCTAAGTTTTCTGATCATAGTATCATACAAATACATCGTAAAATGAAACCTTATAACACTATTATATCATATGATAAAAATGAATATGTAAGAAATCTCAAAAGTATCGATATTGCTGTATTTCAAGATAAATTGCTTAGAAAAAATTGGATGAATAATCATCAAGTATGCATTGATCAACTGGTGGACTGCTTATATAATAACGTTATAGCTGTCCTAGATGAAATGGCCCCTATTAAATTAATGAAAAGATCTCAAAATAACAAAAAGTGGTACGATGGTGAAATAAGAGACCTCACGAGATTTAGAGATGATCTCTATCGAGTAGCTTGTGCAACAAACACTGGCTCAGACTGGGAAAAATACAGAAAAAGTCGAAACAAAGTTACAAGCACTATCCAACGTAAAAAGAAGAATTATTATTCAAGAAAAATTGAAAACAGCACCGATCCCAAACATATGTGGAGAAATGTTAAAGAAGCTATCGGTGCCACGCAAATGTCACATCCAACAAAAATGAAATTTGATGGCATTATATACCAAGACGAGGCAACAGTAGCCGAAAAATACAATGTCTTTGTGAGTCAAAGTATTATTGCATTAGTGAAATCTGATGGAAGACATTATAAAGACAAATATCCGTATAATGTTTTCAATAGCACTTATGGTGAACCATTTTCAATTGAGCCAGTTACGCCCGAAGAAGTCAAAAAAGTTCTCAAAAGTATTAAAAAAGGAACGTCGACTGATGCAATCAATAATAAGATTATTTCAATGGGCGGTAATTTTCTTTTACTCAAAATTACTGAAATTATCAATAAGTCTATTACCTCAAACGCTTTTCCGAAGAAATGGAAAGAATCTGTCATTACGCCAATACCAAAAGTTACCAGTTCTGATGATCCATCTAATTATAGACCAATTAATTCCCTACCGTACTTAGAAAAGGCGTTGGAAAGAATTGTGCATAATCAGATGCTGCAATTTATTAAAAATAGTAATGTTCTCATTCCAAATCAGTCAGGATTTCGACAGGGGCACTCTTGTGAAAGCGCACTGCAGCTAACCGTCTCCAGATGGAAGAAATGGTTAGACAACCCTCGCCATCTAGTTTTAACTGTATTCTTGGATTTACGCCGTGCTTTTGAAACTATTAACAGAAAACTCCTTCTTGAAAAACTGCGACTTATTGGTTTTGGCGATTCCGCACTCCAATGGTTTAGCAGTTATCTAACATCCAGATATCAGGTTACTCGGATTAACAATTATGTTTCGAGAAGTGCAGCTAACAATTTAGGTGTACCGCAGGGGTCGATATTAGGCCCACTGTTGTTTATTTTGTACATTAATGACATCGATCAGTGCACAGGCGACGACTGCTTCCTTAACCTATTTGCGGACGATACGCTCATATCAGTTGAAGAATCAGACTTTCAAAGAGGGGTAACTCGCATGAATGCAATTTTGGTGAACGTTAGTGAGTGGTTAAAAGTTAATGGTCTGATAATAAACGTGAAGAAGTCTAAAGTGATGTTAATGGGGAGCTCTAACGCGATGGCGGATAAAGTAAAGTTAAATGGAGAATCTCTGGAGTTTGTCAACCAGATAAAGTATCTAGGGGTAACCATTGACAATGACTTAAACTTTAAAAAACACCTTAACAATACTGTGTTACAAATAAATGGTAAAGTTAAATACTTTATCAGAATATGTAAAAATTTAAATCTTCCTAATCGCCTTAAAGTTTTTAATACTTTAATTCGACCCTATTTTCATTACTGCCCAAGTATCTTGTTCTTTGCTAATAAATACCATTTAAAACAACTGCAGATACTGCAAAACAAATGTCATAGAGCAATATTGAAATGTAACGTTTATACACCAATCGATCTGATGCTTGATTGTCTGGGCTCACTGTCTGTACAACAATATTTGTTTTATCAAACCATGGTATTTATTTATAAAATTATTAAAGGATTGTTGCCAGAGTACTTAATGTACAATATAAGAAATGTTAACGAAGTACATAACTATGAAACACGTAACTGTAGTAATATATATATAAATACTGTTAGCAAAGAATCGACATATAGATCTTTATTTTATAAGGGTGTGTCTTTATTTAATAATCTGTCAAATGAAATAAAAAGTGCAAATAATTTGTCTAGTTTTAAGAGAAAGTTAGGTGCCTATGTTAAAATGAATGTTCCTTGTTAAAGAATAATGTTTTCCTGTAAAAATATGTATTATTTATTTATACATTTAATAAACTAATATTATTATTATTATTCATTTTCATATCTTCCCATCTTTTCGCTTCAGACCTCTTCCTTCTCTTCCCTTCTCTTCTCTTCTCTTCTCTTCTCTTCTCTTCTCTTCTCTTTTCTTTTTTTCTTTTCTTTTCTTTTCTTTTCTTTCTTTTCTTTTCTTTTCTTCTCCTTTCTTTTTTCTTTTCTTTTCGTTTCTTTTCTCTTCTCTTCTCTTCTCTTCTCTTCTCTTCTTTTCTCTTCTCTTCTCTTCTCTTCTTTTCTTTTCTCCTCTCTTCTCTTCTCTTCTCTTCTCTTCTCTTCTCTTCTCTTCTCTTCTCTCTCTTCTCTTCTCTTCTCTTCTCTTCTCTTCTCTTCTCTTCTCTTCTCTTCTCTTCTCTTCTCTTCTCTTCTTTCTCTTCTCTTCTCTTCTCTTCTCTTCTCTTCTTTTCTTTTCTCTTCTCTTCTCTTCTCTTCTCTTCTCTTCTCTTCTCTTCTCTTCTCTTCTCTTCTCTTCTCTTCTCTTCTCTTCTCTTCTCTTCTCTTCTCTTCTCTTCTCTTCTCTTTTCTTTTTCTTCTCTTCTCATCTCTTCCTTTCTTTTTTCTTTTTTTTCTTCTCTTTTTTTCCCTTCTTTTCTCTGCTCTTTTCTTCTCTTTTCTTTTTTTCTCTTCTCTTCTCTTTTATTTATTTTTCTTTCCATCTCTTCTCTTCCCATCTATTTCTTTTCTTCTCTTCCCTTATTTTCTTTTTTCTTCTTTTCCCTTTTTTTCTCTTCTCTTTTTTTCTCTTTCCTTCCCTTCTCTTTTCTTATCTTCCTTTTTTCTTTTCTCCTTTCTTCTCTTCTCTTCTCTTTTCTTCTCTTTTCTTTTCTTCTCTTCTCTTTTCTTCTCTTCTCCTTTCTTCTTTTCTTTTCTCTTCTCTTCTCTTATTTTCTCTTCTTTTCTCTTTTATTTTCTTTTTTTCTTATCTCTTCTCTTCCAATCTCCTTCCATCTTTTCTCTTTCCATCTCTTCCTTTTTTTCTTTTTTTTCTTTTCTCTTTCCTTTCTCTTCTTTTCGCTACTCTTTCCTTTTCTTTTCTCTTCTCTTCTCTTCTCTTCTTTTCTCTTCTCTTTTTATCTCTTCTTTCCTCTTCTCTTCTCTTCTCTTCTTTTCTCTTCTCTTCTCTTTTTTTTTCTTCTCTTCTCTTCTCTTTTTTACTTTTCTTTTCTCTTCTTTTTTCTTTTCCTTTCTTCTCTTCTCATCTCTTCTCTTTTCTTCTTTTCCCATGTCTTCCTTTCTCTTTTTTTCTCTTTTCTTCCCTTCTCTTCTCTTTTCTTCTCTTCTCTTTTCTTTTTCTTCTCTTTCCATCTCTCCTCTTTCCATGTTCTCCCATCTCTTCTTTTCTTTTTTTTTTCTTCACTCTTTTCTTCTTTTTCCTTATCTTTGATTTTTTTTCTTTCTATTTCTTTCCATCTTTTTCCACATGTTCTTATCTCTTCCTTTTTCTTCTTACCTTCTCTAATTTCTTTTAATCTTTTTCTTTCTGTTTTTTCCCATCTCTTTGCATCTCTTTTCATCTTCTCCCATCTCTTTCCATCTTTTCCCATCTTCCTTCTACCTCTTCTCTTCTTTTCTATTTTCTATCTTTCTTTTTTATTTCTTTCCCTTTTCTTTCCATTTCTTCCCACCTCTTTCTATCTCGTTTTATCTCTTCTTATCTCTTCCAATATTTTCGAATTTCTTCCTATCTCTTTCTATTCCTTTCCATCTTTTCCTATTTCTTTACATCTTTTTTCTCCTCTTCCCATCTCTTTTCTTCTTCTCTTACCCTTCTTTTCCTTTTTTTTCATTTCCTTTTCTTTCCTTTTTTCCTTTTCCTTTCCTTTTATTTCCTTCCTTTCCTCTTTTTCTCTTCTCTCCTCTTCTCCTTTCTTCTCTAGAGCTTTAATTCTTGTATTTATAGGTTTGTATCTTAGCAAACTTCATTGAACACAAATTCCTTAGCATGACACGCGTTTAGGTATGTTAAACTTAAATAATGTTAATGAAATGTTCTGTAACAATGTCAAACGTTCCACAGAACACAGTTTCAAAATTTATCAGAGAGTATTCACCTCTCAGAAGGTCTTTTACATTCACGGTTAAAAATGTAATATTTTATGTCATTTTGACGTCGTTATTTTGTGTTTAATGTATTTTTTCTTTTTTGTCTATTATGTATTTTTTTCACTTACTTGGCGAACGTGCTCTCCCAAGAATGTCACTACCACGGAAGGTGTTCCAACGGAATCCGCTTCGGATAAATCCTTCAAGTACAATTACAAGGCGACGGTAGTTGCGATGTTTTCGGAAAGATTCGGCATTATCGCCCACGGTGCTCTAATCAGTTGGCGATGGACGCTCGTTCCGGCTAATGGCGTAATGGCTCCCGAAACGAACGAACTGGCCAAAGACATCACCGTAAGCATCGGTGATCCTAATACCATGCAGATCAAGGGCGTCACAAAGTGCTTCTGTTACCCCGGATATAGAAACACGCCAGAATTAAAAGACGTAGATAACATATGCCTTCTGTATTTAAACGTTACCCTCAGACCTAACCCAGCCATCGGTCTCGTTCATTTGGCGGATAAAAATATCATGAGGAGATTCATGCAGGCCACGGATCATGTTGCCGAAACTTTGGTCTTTGATTCAAACGTGCCTCAGAAACTTTACTACCTTTATGACTATCCGATAAAAATTTTTCGTCACGAAACCTGTTTGAAAAAAAACGTAATACCAAAAGCTGATAGAGAAAAAAAATTGTTATGTGGATTGATGCAAAACATTAATAACTCAGGGGCATTGAACATGACCTTTGTGTTCTGCAGTCACATTGCCATATCAAAGCTTATTTTAACAGAAGGCTATTTGCTCGGATTTGCCGGGGTTTGTACCAGTGCCAGCAACTCCAGCCTAATTCTAGTGACGAGAGTCGATATCTACAATAGGTGGATACGCGAAACCATGAACAAATTGAGCGCAGCAGTTTCCTCTAACAAATCCAGGAAGTTCGTCTTATTTATTATTATTATATTTGTATATTATTTATATCTAAATACATTGTTATACAATTCGCTTTAATTTGCACTGTATATATGAATTCGGACTTTTCGGGTAACATTTTTAGAAGACTACCTCAACAGCCGGGCTCAGAAAATTTCTGAAGACGTGCCATCATTTCATATCTTTAGATCATTCAAATACTATCCTTGAAGACAATATCATATCAGAGAAGACAAAATCATATCAGAGAAGGCAAAGATATATGTCAAGCTCTGAAGGCGCACCAGACGTTTCTTGAAAGAGGCGAAAGATGATCGAGATTAGGAAATTACAAATATCATTTGGAAACTTTCCCGGGGAAAAAGAAAATCAGATATATGTAAGATATTTACGTAGCCAATTGGATACCAAAGTGACAAAACACGTCTAAAGGAACACGAGCGTTGAGAAGTGTTATTTACAAAGCTTTGGAGATGCTTTATGAGCGCATTAGGGGCCTGAAAACAACGAAAATCTTAACGTCAACGTCACGGATGATTGTAAGATAATCATATGCCCTACATTTGGTGGTGTATGGCTCCGTATTAATCCCGGAAAACCATCTAAAATGCTTGGTGGGTTATCAACGGATGGGGAAACAGATTACTATATTCAATGATTTAAAACATTACCCAGGATTTATTCCACGGACCTGAAACCTTTTATAAAACGTAGCATTACGTCAGGTGGTCGTGGGGGCAAGCATTGTTTGCAAGAATCATGACTTATGACTTTCCTCTTTCAAATTGCTTTTGCATACAGCAATAAGTTTGTTCCTAATGAAAGACATCAGGACAAACGTGGCGAATTTTTGTTTTTAAATATCCCCGAATTATCCAATTAATATCTAAAAGGTCGTTATCGTTTCCTCAACTTTCATCCTGCGTTGTATTGCTCTTAGTGTTGGTTTTATAGCTTCTTATTTTTCGTACTAAAGCAAGGAACAACATTTTCTTTACCTGAAACTTTATCGTGTACTTGCTTTTTGCGTAGTGCTGCGCTAATAGTTGTTTACTTAAGTTGACTAAAGTAGAATTCGGGGGCTTATAAAACTAGCTTTCAAGTTGTTTTCAAATTGACGTCGCTCGCCTAATTCAATAAGCTGAAACCTGATTAAGCCTCTGCTGCCTAATAGTTGATTCTCGAGGCTAGATGGAGAGTTTATATTATCGATATCTCCACTACGAATACAGAGATTGTACGTTATTATAAAGTTCATTATAAACATCAAATTAGGGCAGGATTATGGAGATTGCTTTATGCCCTGTTCGCGCAGGCGAATTTTACTTGCTTCGAAAGCGCAAAAAGTAAAACAACCGATGAATATTAAACCGTCTTACTCGTTTGATGTTTTGAATGCTCGAAGCAGATGAACTACACGGGGAGTTTTTTTCAGGTACAGGGGAGAGACTATCACCTCCCTTTCTGTGAGCTTCCACTTTACATATGCAAATTCATCAATCATGCAAGATTTTTATGATGCAGGAAAGAAAGGCTAAATATACCATTTCAAAATCATAAATCATTGTGCCGGCTTCCATATAACAAATCCTATCTCTCGTGTCTTGCTTGTATTCATGAAAATCCGGAATAAGCACTCTTATCTTATGGCAATTCAAATACCACTTTGAGATTGATTTGAAAGTTTAAGGTATAAAACCTTATAAATGGTTTTAGTCTGGGGCTTTGGGGAAAAACTGCGGCGAAATATCTCGCAAAGTGGAAGATTATCGGATTTCGTTCGTCTTTGATGAAATTACGGCCCCAAAATGCATCGTTGGCAAAGGCAAAGTTAAAATTCACCAAATGCGACAACTGCAGAGTTACGTTCTGTGGCCAAAGTTGAAGCGTCTTGTGGACTTAAAGATAAAGCCAATAAACTGTCAAATTTTACAATACTTGAACAAAATCTGTAAAGAGTTTGAAACTTTGATAGCATTCAACTCTAAAAAGTCTCTGTTATAGGTTTAGCGCATTAGGAGCCTGAAAACAACGGTAACACCACCGTCAACCTCACAGATGATTGTAAGATAATCACGGACCTTTGGTGGTGTGAGGCTCCATATTAATCGCTCTCTGTCAATATCTTCAGTTTGCTGAGTTATTAGGTGGTGGTTAAACAGTAACTATATTTAAATCCGAGATTTTTTCATTGAACCTGTGATAAAAACGTAGCATTTTGTCAGGGGCGGAAACTAAGATGACCCCGGTGGCAAGCTGTTTGTCGAGTAAGTCTCGATATTTTCTGTTAAACCTCTAAGGTACATTCAACTTTTTAACTTAGCAGTTTTGATAATAAATTTAAAAAATCTTCGGCTGTACTTTTAAGAGAACTTACCTAATTTGTTAACGTACAGCTTCGTTAAGGAAGTCTGCTGATCTCTTGTTACAGTTCTGTTACAGATTTGTTAACGCATTGTTAACAAACTGTTAAAGAATTTTGTGAACGAAATCTCACATCTGATGATACTAGAACTGTTAACTCTAAACATTTTGCTATTACATTATACATTTGATTATCTAAAAATCCTTTAGTTCACGAAGCTCCGTACCCTAGACATTTTATTGAATACAAATTGGGATTTTAAAGCCATTTAATTAAAAACTAATATTTATACACAATTTTCCATCTTTTTACCGAAAACGCAACTATTCATAATTAAAAAAATGTGAGTGTTTCAGGTCAAATTTACAAAATGACAAAATGAGTTTAAGAGGCAATTATACTTTTATTTGCTTCTATATTTAATTGAATACAAATTAAAATTTAAAAGCCAGATGTAATTTAGTTAAAAACTAATATTTAATAACAATTCTCTATCTTTTTTCCAAAAACGCAACTATTCATTAATTAAAAAATTGTAAGTGTTTTAGGTCAATCTTATTGTTGACAAAATAAGTTTAAGAGGTAATTATACTTTAATTTGCTTTTATGTTTTATTGAATACAAATAATTCATTAATTGTATGAATGACTCCACAAAGTTTCGGTATACTGTCAGTTAATCAATGATGTACCTCGCATTACAAATTTTCGGTTGCCTTCAAACGCGAACGTAGTGTATTACACGTACAGGAAGTGAGTGAACGATACGTAAGGTTTCCGGCAAGATTATTTTGATTTAGATGCGGGCAGCCGGCGCATCGAGCTTTTAAAGGATGGCCGCATTTTTCACAGTTCTCGCTAGAATCGCAGCTTTAATCTCGCCCTTATCAAATCTTTTCTCTGTCGGCAATTAATCACCTCCGCTGATAGCCGTCAAAGCATTAGACGCTTCGACTGCACTCGCTGGAAAACACAGAGAAAATTAAAAACTACTAACTCGACTTTAATGGTGGCCTTTCTCCATCGCCCGGGAGCTTCCCGCTGGAAAAACATCAAGCAATAATTTTAATGGTTGTCTGCTTTAACTTTGAAATTTCAACGAAAAACGCCGCCCGGTTTTCAAATTAGTGGGAAAAAAGTGCGACAAATAATTTTATGGCGACCTATATGGGTATTTTATGTTTGGAGGAAAAGTGTTGGTCATGAATAAACAGTCTGGTGGGAGAAAGCCACTGGAAATTTCTTTCTATTCGAATGGTGCATTAGCTTAAAAGCCTCGACTGAAAATAAGATTAATTCGACACAAACTGTTTCTACCTTTCAGTGCTGAAACAATGCTGTAAATCTTGATGCTATGTTGACCTACGTACACTCGGTTCTTTACAGCTTGTACTTCCACGGATTGCGGCGTTGCGTCAAAATCCATTCTGACCATTTCGCATCTTCGATTCGCTCGGAATTTTTTAAGGGACGAATGAACATCAATCTTTTCTCCTATCGAATCAAATTCAGGAACATTTGCACTCACTTAACCGTATATTTTTGCGAAAAGAATTTGGAAGATTGAATTTTTTAAATCAAGATAATTATTAATGAATATGGTTTGAGAGGCAACTGTGCTCTAACTTTGTATAGTTTAATGGACACAAATTTAGATTTTAAAAAAATTAATATTTTTAATTTTTTTAATGTAATTAGTTTATAACAGTTATCTAATTAGTTATTAACAAAATATTTTTGATGTAACGGACTGGTCCTTGGTTATCTTCAAAAATTGAAACACAGAACTTGTCCCCTGAAACCAAGAAAAATTAAAAAACACAACAAAGGTTGCTCTAACGCGTTTCGACAGCCAAGCTGTCATCTTCAGAGAGAAACTAACATCTAATCTTAAAATTAACTCTTATATACTAAGAATATTCACTTCGTGCGTGCGTTATGGCTTCCCGGTCTACAAAACGGAATCTCTACTTTAAGGTAACTACTAAAATTAGATTTATATCTGCTGACATCTACTTCCTTAAAACATGCCGAAAAAATAAGGTTTTTCCAAATTTCATCAACATTAGTTTACCTGTTAATTGTCCAGTGGCGAACGAAGTTACGCACACCGCTAAACAAAAATGGCTTGATTTGGAACTTGATCGTCAGTACAGTAAACGAAGTAAGCTTGAGTTGCAATCTTATGGACTTTACTTAGAATTAACTAGTAATTTAAGTGAATATGAATTTGTAGAATTTTGTGAATTTCAGAGGAAAATGTTCTGCACAATCTCTGAGAAGGTTAGACAAAAGTCGAACATTCTCAAGAAGAAATTATTTAAATTAGGTGCCCCTTAAAGAACATTCTTCTCAGAAAAATAATAATATTAATATTGTAGAAAACCTCTCTTCGCAGGATTTTGACAAAGCTGAATTAAGCCTTTTGAATAAACGGCTTAATTACGCCCTGCCATCCTCCCGCACTGGTTTGGAAGATGTTGTTGTGTCCATTGAGAGCTCCTTGAGTTCCATGGCGGACGACACTAAAAACTATGTGAGGGAGGCTTGCAGACAAAAGCTCTCTAGAAATTTAAAAAACGTAAAACCATCACACGTAACGAACAGACATATTGTCAAAAGACTACGAGAGAAAGATTGTTTTTATGTAAAGGCAGATAAAGGTAATAAAGTTGTGATTCTAGATAAAAAAGACTATTACGAACGAGTTGACACACTCATTAGTAATGGCCCATATTAAAAATTACAGAAGAACCCTTTGAGTAAAATGTTAAGCGGGCTGAAAAAAGTGCTCGACAAAAGTAACAACCTTATTACTCCAATTTTAAAAAGATCCCTTCATGTATCTAACCCCACCGTACCTAAATTATATTGTCTGCCAAAAATACATAAACCCGAAAAGGCGGTGAGACCAATTGTGTCAGCTATTGGAGCACCGACCTATAATTTATCAAAATGGCTAGTAAAACAATTCAGCAAATTAGAATTCCAGCAACTCAGTTTGTCAGTCAAGAATTCCACAGAGTTTGTACAGAAAATTCAGAATGAAGAGTTGTTGGAGGGTGAAATGCTGGTTTCTTTTGATGTTTCTTCCCTCTTTCCCAGTGTACCCATACCTCAAACTTTATTATACCTTCGAGATCTGTTGGAATCTAATAACCTTTCAGGCAAAATTATTGACGAATATATTTCATTAACGAAAATATGTATGGATCAAAATTATTTTCAAATTAATAACGAATTTTATGAACAACTTGAGGGAGCAGCCATGGGAAATCCTTTGTCACCTTTCATGGCTGAGCTCTTCATGGGTGTTTTTGAAAGTCGTCTTAAAAATGAATGTAATTTGTTTCCTAGGGTATGGATTAGATATGTAGATGATATTTTTGCTATTTTTGACACAAAAAATCAAAATTTAGATAATTTTATTGATGTTTTAAATTCACGTTTTCCAACAGTTAAATTCACTGTAGAATTAGAGAAAGAAGCCGCTTTACCATTTTTAGACACTTTAGTTATTAGGAATAAAAATAGATTAGAATTTGATGTATATAGGAAAGATTCCAGTACCTTCCGCTATATAACTTCCGATTCTAACCATTGCATACAGCACAAAATGGCAAGCTTCAACTTCCTTGCCCATCGCCTTCTGAGTCTTCCTCTTAGTAGGGAAAGATTCAGAAAGGAGTTGAAGACAATAAAACATATAGCTGAAGTTAATGGATTCGATCCAAATATTATTTATAAAATTATTAATAAGAAAAAATTTAAATGTGAATTGGTGAATACTACAACTTTCCGAGCTGATGAAAACAAAAACTTTAAATTCGTCTCACTTCCATTTGAACCCTCGCTCACGCAGGGTTTGGGTGGAATTTTACGAAATCAGGGTTTTCGGTTAAATTCGCTTTTGGGTAGTTTAAAGGATAAAGTAGAGCAAACAGATAAGTCTGGTATTTATCAAATTTCATGTAGGGATTGTCCTCAAAAGTATGTCGGACAAACTAGACGATCTCTTAAAATCCGACTCAAAGAACATTTGGCTCATTTGAGGTACGGAAGAACTGAGAAGTCAAGTGTGGCTCGACATGCTTTTGAATTAGATCATAGGATAGATAATAATATTAAATTGTTAAGAGTAGTTAATAAGAATTATATGTTAAATGCATGTGAGAGCTTAGCCATCCATAAGGCTGAAAACAACCTTATGAATGGTTGCGCTGGACCTTTAGGCCATTCATCTCTGTTAAAAATAGTTCAGGTTGATAGATAAGAAATTGTGACACAACGACGTGTATGATTGAATGCGCGTTCGAGTGCGGCCGATCACGCACGAAGTGAATATTCTTAGTATATAAGAGTTAATTTTAAGATTTGACGTTAGTTTCTCTCTGAAGATGACAGCTTGGCTGTCGAAACGCGTTAGAGCAACCTTTGTTGTGTTTTTTAATTTTTCTTGGTTTCAGGAGACAAGTTCTGTGTTTCAATTTTTATTAACAAAATAGTTTTCACAAACAATTGGTCTTCTATTTTGTTAAATATGTCAGTAAAATTAAAGATCAATTTAGCTTTAAACTAAGATTTGAACACAGTTCTCCATCTTTTTTCCAAAAACGCAACTATTTATTTATTAAAAAATTGTGTTTTAGATCAAATTTATTGTTAACAAAATAAGTTCAAGTGATAATTATACTTTTATTTGCTTTTATATTTTATTAAATACAAATTGGGATTTTAAGGACAGTTGTAATTTAGTTAAATACTAATATTTACAAACAATTCTCTATCTTTTTTCCAAAAACGCAATTATTCATAAATTGAAAAATTTTGAGTGTTTCAGGTCAAATTTATTGTTGGCAAAATAAGTTTAAAAAGCAATTATACTTTTATTTGCTTTTATATTTTATTGAATACAAATTGGGATTTTAAGGACAGTTGCAATTTAGTTAAAAACTAATATTTACAAACAATTCTCCATCTTTTTTCCGAAAATGCAACTATTCATTGATTAAAATATTGTGAGTATTTAAGGTCAAATTTGTTATTGACACAATAATTTTTAGAGTTGTAATTTAGTTGAAAACTAATATTTATTAACAATTCTCCATCTTTTTTCCGAAAACGCAACTATTTATAAATTAAAAAATTGTGAGTGTTTCAGGTCAAATTTATTGTTGACAACATGAGTTTAAGAGGCAATTATACTGTTATTTGCTTCTATATTTTATTGAACACAAATTGAAATTTATAAGTCAGTTGTAATTTAGTTAAAAACTAATATTTAAACACAATTCTCCATCTTTTTTCCGAAAACGCAACTATTCATAAATTAAAAAGTTGTGAGTGTTTTAGGACAAATTTATTGTTGACAAAATGAGTTTTAGAGACAATTATACTTTCATCTTCTTCTATCTTTTATTGAATACAAATTGGGATTTTAAAGCCAGTTGTAATTTAATTAAAAACTAATATTTAAACACAATTTTCCATCTTTTTACCGAAAACGCAACTATTTATAATTAAAAAAATGTGAGTGTTTCAGGTCAAATTTATTGTTGACAAAATGAGTTTTAGAGGCAATTATACTTTTATTTGCTTCTATATTTAATTAAATACAAATTAAAATTTAAAAGCCAGATGTAATTTAGTTAAAAACTAATATTTAATAACAATTCTCCATCTTTTTTCCAAAAACGCAACTATTCATAAATTAAAAAATTGTGAGGATTTTAGGACAAATTTATTGTTGACAAAATGAATTTAGGAGGCAAGTATATTTTTATCTTCTTTTATCTTTTATTGAATACAAATTGGAATTTTAAAGCCAGTTGTAATTTAATTAAAAACTAATATTTATACACAATTTTCCATCTTTTTACCAAAAACGCAACTATTCATAATTAAAAAAATGTGAGTGTTTCAGGTTAAATTGATTGTTGACAAAATGAGTTTAAGAGGCAATTATACTGTTATTTGCTTCTATATTTAATAAAATACAAATTAAAATTTAAAAGCCATATGTAATTTAGATAAAAACTAATATTTAATAACAAAATTCTCCATCTTTTTTCCAAAAACGCAACTATTCATAAATTAAAAAATTGTGAGGATTTTAGGACAAATTTATTGTTGACAAAATGAGTTTAAGAGGCAAGTATACTTTCATCTTCTTTTATCTTTTATTGAATACAAATTAAAATTTAAAAGCCATATGTAATTTAGATAAAAACTAATATTTAATAACAATTCTCCACCTTTTTTCCAAAAACGCAACTATTCATAAATTGAAAATTTGTGAGGATTTTAGGACAAATTTATTGTTGACAAAATGAATTTAAGAGGCAAGTATATTTTTATCTTCTTTTATCTTTTATTGAATACAAATTAAAATTTAAAAGCCATATGTAATTTAGATAAAAACTAATATTTAATAACAATTCTCCACTTTTTTTCCAAAAACGCAACTATTCATAAATTAAAAAATTGTGAGGATTTTAGGACAAATTTATTGTTGACAAAATGAGTTTTAGAGGCAAGTATACTTTTATCTTCTTTTATCTTTTATTGAATACAAATTGGAATTTTAAAGCCAGTTGTAATTTAATTAAAAACTAATATTTAAACACAATTTTCCATCTTTTTACCGAAAACGCAACTATTCATAATTAAAAAAATGTAAGTGTTTCAGGTCAAATTTATTGTTGACAAAATGAGTTTTAGAGGCAATTATACTTTTATTTGCTTCTATATTTAATTAAATACAAATTAAAATTCAAAAGCCAGATGTAATTTAGTTAAAAACTAATATTTAATAACAATTCTCCATCTTTTTTCCGAAAACGCAACTATTCATAAATTAAAAAATTGTGAGGATTTTAGGACAAATTTATTGTTGACAAAATGAGTTTTAGAGGCAAGTATACTTTTATCTTCTTCTATTTTTTATTGAATACAAATTAAAATTTAAAAGCCATATGTAATTTAGATAAAAACTAATATTTAATAACAATTCTCCACCTTTTTTCCGAAAAACGCAACTATTCATAAATTGAAAATTGTGAGGATTTTAGGACAAATTTATTGTTGACAAAATGAATTTAAGAGGCAAGTATATTTTATCTTCTTTATCTTTCATTGAATACAAATTGGAATTTTAAAGCCAGTTGTAATTTAATTAAAAACTAATATTTAATACACAATTTTCCATCTTTTTACCGAAAACGCAACTATTCATAATTAAAAAAATGTAAGTGTTTCAGGTCAAATTCATTGTTGACAAAATAAGTTTTAGAGGCAATTATACTTTTATTTGCTTCTATATTTTATTGAATACAAATTAGGATTTAAAAGCCAGTATGTAACTTAGTTAAAAACTAATATTTAAACACATTTATCCATCTTTTTTCCGAAAACGCAACTATTTATAAATTTAAAAATTGTGATTGTTTTACATTAAATTTATTGTTGACAAAATGAGTTTTAGAGGCAATTATACTTTATTTGCTTCTATATTTTATAAAATACAAATTTGGATTCAAAAGTCAGTTGTAATTTAGTTAAAAACTTATATTTAATAACGATTCTCCATCTTTTTTCCAATAACGCAACTATTCATTAATTAAAAAATGTGAGTGTTTCAGATCAAATTTATTGTTGACAAAATGAGTTTAAGAGGCAATTATACAGTTATTTGCTTCTATATTTTATTGAACACAAATTTTAATTTAAAAGCCGGTTGTAATTTAGTTAAAAACTAATATAATAACACAATTCTCCATCTTTTTTCCGAAAACGCAACTATTCATAAATTAAAAAATTGTGAGGATTTTAGGACAAATTTATTGTTGACAAAATGAGTTTAAGAGGCAATTATACCGTTATTTGCTTCTATATTTTATTGGACACAAATTTTAATTTAAAAGCCGGTTGTAATTTAGTTAAAAACTAATATAATAACACAATTCTCTATCTTTTTTCCGAAAACGCAACTATTCATAAATTAAAAAATTTTGTGTGTTTTAGGTCAAATTTATTATTGACAAAACGAGTGTTAGAGGCAATTATACTTTTATTTGCTTTAACATTTTATTGATTACCAAGTGGGACCTAAAAGTTAGTTGTATTTTATTTGGAAACCAATATTTATTAACAGTTCTCCATCTTTTTTCCTTAAACGCAACTATTCATTAATTGTATTCATTAGCTTATTCTGTCTAATTTTTTAAATGTTTGGATCAGTTATTGTAAAGAACAATTTGAACAATGATTTAATTTTACCCTTGAAGATTCCAAGTCGACTAAATTATTGAAGAAATTCATTTTATATGCTGGTAAAACTTTGTTTGTTTTGAATTTTATCGTGGAATATAAATTGGAACTTCGGTGTTCTAATCAGCTCAAACTAATGATTTGCGAAATTGCTTGTCTTTCAATCAAACAAAGTAGAACTGAAACTATAATCGGGGTGAATTCGACGCGATGTGTTGAAATCGATTCGGACATAAAGTAGATTCAGTCGTAGAAACTTGATGGCATTAAACCGAGCGAGTGGAGTAGTTCACATTGTCATTAGGAGCGAAAGTCGAATTTGCATAAGCCTTTTTAGCACCTAGTCGCAACTTCCTAAACATCCAGCGGAGGATTTGTGTTTTAACAATACTGTCGCGGAGCTTTAATTTCCATCCATTCAAATGTTAATTAAGATCTCCATTGGGGAAGATTTTATTTTTCTCGTCGACTTAATTACTTCCCTTTCAAAACGTATATGGTCTTTGTGTTTGCAACTAAATAACTATTTGAACGCAAGAATAACAGGACAATCCTAAGAGAATAATCATTTGATCTAAACACGTTCTGAAAGTAGCCCGTGAAGCTAAAGTTGAACAATTTGATTTCACTTAAATTTGAAATTGTTGCACTTTGAAAAATTTGCTGCTATCATTCTTAGATAACATTAATTGTCGCCCTTAGGCTATAAAATTATAAAATAAGTAGCCATTAGGGTATAAAAGTTTGACCACACCCGATCTTAACCATTAATATCGAATTTGTGCGAGATTAAAAGATTGGAAAAATTAGATGTTAACGAATTGTTAAGTCAAAGTTATTCTTCCAGAAATTTTGCTTTGAGAAATGTTAACTTGGAACTTAAATTTGAAAAATGCTAAATTTGAAGCTTTCATTTGAAATTTTGACAAAGAGCTCCACGACTAGTCCGATTGTGACTAAAAGTGTTCGACGTTTCACAAAAAGAGCATGATAATTGCGTATGTCAACCCTGTCTTAACCAAAACTCTTCTAAAACATCGAACACTTTTGGGAGTTCTTCAAGACGGTTAGTTTCGTTAGAAGTAGGATCTTACGTTATACCACACAGGCAATAATTTAAAAATTAACCACCATTCCCTAATTATGTCGAGAATTAAATGGGTGCCACCGATTTATATTAGGATTCTTACCTTATGTCAAAAAAAATCTAAAAAACTGTTTGTAATTCATCCGCAAAGTCTGCAAAAATAAGGAAAAACGATATGAGATTATTTATGTATCCAAAAAGCACGGCTTCAGCTGAATTTCGTCGAGAGATCCTGTCGGATGTTCCAATATCAGATATGAAAAGTCGCTCTCTGTCGTATCGGCAGACGCGCCACGGTTTTTGAGCGATGCACATTTTCCCGTCAATTTCCCCGATAGTTTTCTGAAAAGGCCGCCGTAAATTCCTGATTGCCATGTCGATGTCAGACCGAATATATATAAAGTTTCCACTCATTTCTTATATCTAAATGATAATTTTTCTCGTAAATAGTTACCATGAAGATGACACGATGTCTTTTGTCGTTTGTTGTGGTTTAAAAATCTTTAAATACAAAATAATATTTCGTATAATAATAAATTTTAAAGCTTGGCGGCAATAACTAGTCAACAGAAAAAAAGTGAAATTCAATTACAACCAATATTTGCTCCTTAAGATTGTTGACTCTTTAACAAAATTTGACGTTTTTGGTGAGTTTATTTATCATATTGGTCAGTTTTGCATCCTGAGCGATTGCAAATTGATTAAAATGTATTTTAAAGAATTTATAATCTTTGACTCTTCAGTTATTTATGACTGTTCAATTTATGACTCTTTAGCAAAACTAAAAATGTTGGGAATTAATTTTACTCGTTTGTTCTTAATTTTTTTTAGACGTTTCTCACGTATTGCTTAACATTTGTTTCAATAAATTACTTAAAATTTATTTCAACTAATATTTACTCTTTAAGATCGTTGACTCTTATACAAAAGTGACATTTTGGTGATCTTACTTACCATATTGCTCAGTTTTGCATCATGGGCGATTGTAGAATGCTTAAAACGTATTGTATAAATTTTATAATCTTTAACTCTTTATTTATTTTTATTATTTTTATATTTATTATTTATGATTCTTCAATTTATGACTCTTTAACAAAACTAAAAATTTTGGGGATTAATTTTAACCGTTTGCTCTTAATTTTTTCTAGGCGTTTCTTACGTATTGCTTAAAATTTGTTCCAATAAATTACTTAAAATTTATTTCAACCAATATTTACTCTTTAAGATTGTTGACTCTTGTACAAAATTGACCTTTTGGCGATTTTATTTACCATATTGCTCAGTTTTGCATCTTGGGCGATTGCAGAATGCTTAAAACGTATTGTATGGAATTTATAACCTTTGGCTCTTCATTTATTTTTATTATTTTTATATTTATTATTTATGATTCTTCAATTTATGACTCTTCAATTTATAACTTTTTAACAAAACTAGAAATTTTGTGAATTGATTTTAGTGGTTTACTTTGAATTGTTTCCCTAGCGCTTTTAACATATTTCTTACAATTAATTTCAACCAATACTCAATTTCAACCAAATACTTTTTAAGATTGTTGACTCTTTAAGAAAATGTTACGTTTTTCGTGAATTTCCTTAACAAATTGTTTAATTTCGCTTTGTGTGCGACCATATTATTTAATTTTCCTTCGTGGGCGACTGCAGATTGTATAACACATATTGTAAGTAATTTATAATCTATGACTCCTCAATTTATGACTCTTTAACAAAATTAGAAATTTTAGGAATTGATATATTCGTTACTTTGGATGCTTCCTGAACACTTCTTATATATTGCCTTAAATTTATTTCAACTTCAACCATTATTTACTCCTTAATATTGTTGACTCCTTAACAAAATTTGATGATTTTGGTGATTTTATTTACCTATTACTTAGTTTCGTATCCTAAGAGATTTCAAATTGTTGAAAACGTATCGTAAAGAGTTTATAATCTTTGACTCTTTAATTTGTGACTCCTTAACAAAACTAGAAATTTTAGCGATTGGTTTTATTCACTTACTCCAAATATCTCTTAAGCGCTTACACATTGTTTAAAATTTAGTTCAACCGATATTTACTCTTTAATATTGTTGACTCTTTAACAAAATTTTTGGTGAGTTATTTACCATATTGCTTAGTTTTGCATCCTGAGAATTGCAAATTGTTTAAGATTTAATATATAGAATTTATAATCTTTGACTTTTTAATTATTTACGACTCTTTAATTATTTACGACTCTTTAATTTATGACTCTTTAAAGAAAATACAGACATTTTGAATTGAGTTTAATTCTTTACTTTTAATTATTTCCCGACCGCTTCTTACATATTGCTTAACATTCATTTTAACCAACATTTACTCACAGTTTGTTTAAAACTTATTTTAACGAATTTATGAGGTTTGACTCTTTAATTTATGATTCTTTAACGAAACTAAAAATTTTAGGAATTAATTTTACTTGTTTGCTTTGAGTATTTTTCAGCGTTTCTTATGTTACTTAAAATTTATTTCAACCAATATTTACTCTTTAAGATTGTTGACTCTTTAACAAAGTTGCAGTTTTTATAAATTTATTTACAGCATTGCTTCTTTTCGCTTGCTAGGCAACTAAACGTTGCTTTAAACCTATTTTAAGCAATTTATAATCTTTGAGTCTTTAATTTATGACTCTTTAACAAAACTAGAAATTTTGAAAATTGATTTTAATTATTTAAATCGAATTGTTTCCTGAGCGCTCCTTACATATTGATATTGTTAAAAATTTATTTCAACCAATATTTACTCTTTAAGATTGTTGACTCTTTAACAAAGTTGCAGTTTTTGTAAATTTATTTACAGCATTGCTTCTTTTCGCTTGCTAGGCAACTAAACGTTGCTTTAAACCTATTTTAAGCAATTTATAATCTTTGACTCTTTAATTTATGACTCTTTAACAAAACTAGAAATTTTGAAAATTGATTTTAATTATTTAAATCGAATTGTTTCCAGAGCGCTCCTTACATATTGTTTAAAATTTATTTCAACCAATATTTACTCGTTAAAATTGTTGACTCTTTAACAAGACGTGACATTTTTGTTGATTTTTTTGATTTTATGTACCTTATTGCTTGGTTTTGCATCCTGAGCGATAGCAAATTGCATAAAACGTATTGTAAGGTATTTATAAGTTTTGACTCTTTAATTTACGACTCTTTAACAAAACTAGAAATTTCAGCTATTTACTTAAGATTGTATACACTTAAATGAAATTGGACATTTTTGATAATTTTGTTTATTATATTGCTCAGTTTCGCATCTTGAGCGCTCACAGTTTGCGCAGTTGGACTTTGACAGTTTTTGACTCTTAAAATGCTTTTTGAAGCTTTCCGCAATCTTCGATTCCGCCACTTTTAATCACTTTGGAGATAAATGCGTTGTCTCATAAAACTTTTATCCTGTCCTTTGAAGAACCTCGTAGCGCAGATAAAGAGTCATATTAAGAATCAGTGACTCCTAAGCAATGCCTGATGTTAAACAATTTTTTACAGCTTTGCGTTGACTCTTTGCTTTTGATTTTAAGCGACCTAACGATTTTTGATTCTTTTGACGCTTTTTCTACCCTTTTTGATTAGTAAACAATTTTTGTACCAAATAGACTTCGATTTTGTTAGTTGTAAATTTTCTGAATTACGCGCTTCCATGTTCAAAATAAGAACAATCACAATTCTTCTGCTCAAAAACTGCGGGAATATTGCTACCGAAGTACGCCTTCAGTTAAACAGGAATTGTTTTTAGCACAAGCACCTGTCATGGATTTTGACTCTTTTATTATTCGAATAATTTGTCAAAATTTTTATTTTGTGATCATTTTACGAGCTTAAAGCTTCAGGTTTAAAGTCTAGATATCAAGGACATTAAAAGCTTTAATATTTTGACCGGAAGCTCAAAATTTATCTAAAAAATTAAATTTTGGACTTTTCATGAATAGTTGCATTTTTGGAAAAAATGTGGAGAATGGTTTTTAAATTTTGAATTGGGACTGAATAAGGATAACATACAGATTTTAGTTTGTCTTTGTTGATATATAAGCACAAAACTAATTGTTTCTGAAGCAGAATTTATTGATAGTTGATTTACAAATATGGTCAAGCAACTGTTGACGGAAACGGTTTCAAATAGAAGTCAAATATGTAAAAAGCTTGTATTGCTGTGTAATCCTTTGTTTTAAAAATTATCCTTTAAGAAACCCCGAAGCGTTGATATGACATTTCAATCGTCTACCTGCAATGACGACGCAATTAAATCTAAAACAAGGTGACGTTTCATGATGTACCATCTGTGTATTATACCAGATGACATCGTTACCGTAAAATATGAATATTTGTTCGACGCTATATTAAATTTGTGAACTCGTGATGGAGATATTTGGTTATAAAGCAGACTTCAGATTGCAGAAAACACATTTCCACGACCGTAATCCCCATAGACTCGAAGATGTATACCATCGCGGAAAATCGATTTCCTTATTTATTCAAGTCTAAAATTTTTGTCACAAACTTTAACTAATTTGGTATTCAAATCGAGTCCCAGCCAATTAAACTCCACTTGTTATATCACACAACTCAATAATTCATTCAGAAACTTCACATTTTTAAAATCTTCAGTTTATTTACCTTCTCTGTCCTCTCTGGCGCAACCAAGACATAAAATAGAGCGCTCTCTCGATCCAAATGCGCTTTTTACGCGAAAATCCCGCGGCGGTCTATTGAAAAGAGGCAAAACAGTCGAGCTACTAATTTACAAGAGCGAACTTCCTTTATCTGGCCTCGTGACAGACATCCCTTTGCGATCCCATACTTTACGCGATCGTTCGACATGTCTCGCTAAATCTAGTCGTAAAAAAAGACCGACTTCTGTTTGTTTTCCACAGCGGTGGGGCGTTCCGAACCATTCGTTTTGTTTTATGTACTCTTCGGAAATGCATATTCGGGATTACCACCCCCGGACGAAGCGAAGCGAACCCACAAACTCGATGTCTGCGCGCCTTTACTGAAATCCAGTTCAAATCGGAATTTTCTGAGATAAACCGAAATTTGAATCGAAGGCTCGAGATTAAAATCAGTTAATTTGAAGTTTAAAAATTGAAATATAGAAGTTGAAGTTTAAATAAAAAAAATTGTAATTTTGTAGTTTAGGTCTATCTTTTGAAAAAACAAATCAAAACTTTGAGGGTTACGTGCTTAAGTCCAATTTTGATGGGCTAAGTTTTTTGAAAACCGTAATTTGGGCAACTCTCGAAGTTGTAGGAAATGTACAAATTTGAGAAAATGTCTAAATTCAAAAAAAGAAGAAAATATTTCGGAAAAGACGCGAACTTAGTTAATATACTAGTGGGATTCTTTGACACTGTCCAATCCCGGAAGTATATCCTGTACTGACTCTGGCCGTGGAAGCCTTCGTTATCTTAACCTTACAAATACGTGTTGCTCTGGAATTCATGTTACAAAAAAAATAAAGAATTCCCGATGCAATCACACGTAGTGTTTTTGATTGCAGAGATATTGACAGCCCCCCCTTCAAATTTATCTTCCTTCCCACGTCGGTTCATAAGCACGTACACGTTGTCTGTTCCCCGGACCACATTATTTTGGCATAATTCGGGTTATTTCGCGAAAAGAAGCGTCGAAATGATTGATTTATATCCCCTCGGTGCCGCCGAAAAAAAAAAGCGTATACGTGTGGTTGAGGGCTGGGAAAAGGGCCGAAAGCTGCGGGAGGTCAGGAAGTAGAAGTCACGCTTCAGCGGCGATATAAGCCGCATTTCTATATGTCTGTTGCAGGCTAACGTGGCGGACGTGATGCCACAAACAGGCCACCTCAACTTCTACTTACGAAATTGCCAACTGACGTATTACACGGGATAATTACAATACAATGATTAATTGAAACTGAAGTTTGCGAGGTGTTCAAACGGGATTCGTGTCTTTAGTGGCTCGAGTTGAAATTTTCCCTTAATAGTGGGCGGGGATGCCCCTGTTTTTGGCCACACAATGATATATGATAAACATATTTAGTCGCCTTTAGTAATTGCCTAATTGAGCCTAAAGACTTAGAGGCAATGTACGTAAGAGACTTAAATATGTTTTACAGGAATTTATATTTTAGTTTTTATTGTAAAAGAAGGGTATTACTCTAAAAGAAGAGCATTACCCTGAAAGAGCATTACCCTGAAAGAATAGCAAAAGAAAGAAGAGTAATCAAACTTATTTATTGAAAAGGTTTGCTGCGTCAGCTGTGCAAAAAAAAGAATAGCTTTAAGGTGAGTTAAATAAAGTTATTGTTTGAAGTAAGCACAGATGCCAGACGGTGATTTTTTTTATTTAAATTACTTTCTGTGTTTCAATCTTTGAATTAGCATTTTAATTTGTAAAATCTCTAGATAATGCAGCAGCTGTAGCACGATTGCATTTCACATGTCAAGATTTTTCTTACTTTACGTATACAACTTTTTCTTTTCGAATCTTTGACGCGCTTGTAATTTTTCAAGGGACAAATGAACGTCAATCTTTTCTCCAATCGAATCAAAATCAGAAGAAGGTGTCAGCAATAAATTCTTTGCGAAGAGAATTTAAAGGTTTAAATTTTTTAAATCAAGATAATAATTATTTACGAGTTTGGTTGCAGAAGCGTTTGTGCTTTTATGTGGTTTAATAAACACAACTTTGGATTTTATATTCTAATTTAGGTTCAAGCTTAATTTGAAAACAATTCCTTTTTTTTCAAAAGTACAACCATACTAAATGAAGAATGTAATATTATGTATTTTTGAATTGTTATTTAATTATTAACAAAATTGTTTTAAGAGGCCATTGGTCTTCTACTTTTTATATATTTCAATAAGGTTTGAGGCCAATATTGTTTGAAACTAAAATAAAAAGTAAATTCTCCACGCTTTTTCCGAAAGCGCAACTATTCATAAGTTATGTTTTTTAATTTTATTTAACATTTCTTCGGCCAAGTTTGGAAATATTTAAATTTTATTGTTTGTTGACAATATTCCAAACAGTTTTAGAAATATAACTACGTGATATTTAAATTTATTTAAAACATCACCTTATGACAGTTGACAAAATAAGAGGTTAGTTTATTTTACATAGAATAGGAAAAATAAAAAATAGATGACCAAAATTAGATATGAAAAGAAAAATTGTTTTTTGATAAATTATGAAAAGATAAAAAATACATAAAAAAGGTTGTAGCACTGGACATCGATGTTTTGCTCTTATTTGAGCTCGTCAGCATTGCATAATATGGAAAGGGCACAATGAGGGAGACATTCTTAAAAATAAAGTTTCTCTTTTTTTAAATATAAAAAATTTGGTAACATATTTAACATATTTTAAAAACTGTTTGGAATATTGTCAACAAACAATAAAAATTTAAATATTTCCAAACTTGGCCGCAACTATTTGTACTTTTACTATTAGCATTTTAAATAAATTTGCCGTTAACAACATTAGTTTTAGAAGCGATCACACTTCCGTTTGCTTCTATATTTAACTACACACAAATTGCAATTTTAAAATTATCTTAATTTGGTTAAAAACTGAGATTAAATAACAATTCTCCATCTTTTTTCCGAAAACGCAACTATTCATAAATTGGATTTATTAGGTTTTGTAGCCTAATTTAATTAGATCGCTGACTTTTTTAACAACGACTTAACTAATGCTTTAGTGTATTATATATTTAAAAATAACTAAAATATTAAAAAAGGTTATTTAACCAACTTTCAATCTAATTGAACTTTGGTTTTTTTAGGTGGAATATAAATTGGAACTTTAATGTTTTAAGCATTTGCTTGTCTTTCAATCAAACAAAGTAGCACCGGGACCATAACCAATGTGAATTTGAAGCGATTTATTACAATCGATTTGGATATAAAGTAAATTTTGTCGATCAGGGTCGACTTGATAAAGAGCTCTTTCGTGTCCTTCGTTCGACTGGTCAGCAAAAACTGAAAGCCTCAAAATAAAATCAAAGTAAGATAATCGAAAAATACTTGCGACGATATGCAAGAAACTGGAAAAAACACCTAAAAAGCGACAAAAAACGTGACCTTTGCGACCACATCAAATACATATTGTTTGTTTGATTGGTTGTCATCAGGTAAGGTGCAACAAATTGCGTGTCAATATCTTAAAATTTTGATTAATAATGAGTAAGTCCAAAGAAGGTTTCACAATTTTACTACATAGGCAATTAAATAAATAATTAGGCGATACGTATTTTGCGTAATTATTTATTTAATTGTTGATGTGGTAAAATGGTGAAACTTTATTTGGACTTAATCACAAACCGCAGTGTTTATTTCAGTGCTTTAGTAATTATGAGTGTAAAAAAGCAAGGATTTTTGTTGTGCAAACCTTGTTGCGAGTATCCAGTGTCACAAAAAGATCGATCTTTAGAGATCATATACTAGTTAAATTACTGTTTGGTTCATTCAAATACCAAATTTAATTCACATTGATGCAAGTTTGTTTTATCTGTGATACAAAACTCGTAAAAATCTATCCTAAACAAACTTGGGTCTGTTTAGGACAGATCTCGTGCCCTCGCCGGTAGTTTCCCATCTAAGCGAACGAATAGGAACTTTGGAGGAATAAACTAAATGACAATTTTGTGGGATTCGGTAAGATTTATGACCTGTCGATAAATTTAACGCAGAATGTTCCGAATAAAACTTTGGGTAATTGAATTCGAAACTTTTGTTTGTAGTTTGTTAGTTAAATGCCTACGGCCGTCCTTTACATCTGAATCAACTTCGATTTCAAACAAATTTCCTAACTGGAAAATATCGAGTACAACCGTCGCGAAAGAAAGCAGCTTTTGTCCATTAACTAACGGGGAACGAATAACTGAATCGAATCTATAAAGAGAAAAGAAGATATTGTGGCCCACCCCTAGTGTGGTTCACATCTAAGGTGATGTAAGAGGTATGACTTAGTATAACTCGAGCGGTATTTAGACAAAAACAAATTAAGTGCGATTTGGTTTAGAATTTGATTGCTTGCAACGTGCAAAGTGTCCTTGAATAATACGACATCGGGGATAATAAATTGAATAAAGCATGGAAAGACCAAGGAAGAGAAGATTCTACGACCCACTAACGCTAAGTTGACATAAGAAGTACAACTTGATATATCTTAAGCGGTATTTAAGCACAAACTAATTAAGTGCGATTTGGTTTACAATTTAATTACTTGAATTGACTCATCAACGTGCAAAGTTTCCTTAGATAATGCGACACCGGCGACAATAAAATGATTGGGGTCTATAGAGGCAAAGAAAGAAAAGATTTTGTGACCCACTAACACTAAGGTACGATATCTCAAGTAGTATTTAAACACACAAACTAATTGGGTACGACGTGGTTTAGAACTAAATTCCTTAAATCAACTTATTGACGTGCAAAGTGTCTTTAGATAATGCAACGTCCGCGACATTAAATTGAATCGTACCTATAATGAGAAAGGTAAAGGCGATTTCGTGACCCACGAACACTGAAGTGATAAGAGAAGCACGACTTAATATATCTTAAGCAGTATTTAAACGACAAGAAGTTTAGTACGACTTGGCCTAAAATGTAATTACTTGAATCGACTTATCAACGTGCAAAGCATTTCTAAATAATGCGACACAGGCGACAAATGCCTTCTCACATTTATTCTGCGTCGAAAGTTACTTATGACTCGACCTTTAATAAATGTATTATTAGCAACATTGTATTTAATTATAAAGAAAATAGTTTTGAGAGACGATTGGTCTTCTATTTTTCTAAATATTTCATTAAAGTTTGAGGCCAATTTTGTTCAAAACTATGATTTAAAGAAAAGTTTCCATGTTTTTTCCGAAAGCGCAACTATTCATAACATAATTATCAGCAATTTAAATAAATTTATTATTTACAAAATTGAATGTTAATTTAAAAAAAATAGTTTAAGGGGCGATTGGTCTACTATTTTCCTATATATTTTAATAAAATTCAAGGCCAATATTGTTTAAAATTGAGATTCAGAAAAAATTCTCCATGTTTTTTCCGAAAATGCAACTATTTGTACCTTTATTGTTAGCATTTTTAATAAATTTACTGTTAACAACATTAGTTTTAGAAGCCATCACACTTCTGTTTGCTTCTATATTTAACTAAATACAAATTGCGATTTCAAAATTTTCCTAACATGGTTGAAAACTGAGATTAAATAACAATTCTCCATCTTTTTTCCAAAAACGCAACTATTCATAAATTGAATTTATTAGGTTTTGTAGCCTAATTTAATTAGATTGCTTTCGTCTTTTAACTACGACCTAAATAATGCTTTGGTGTATTATATATTTTAAAATGACAAAATCATTAAAAATAATTATTTAACAAACTTTTATCTAAATAAACTTTTTTTTAGTTTAGTACGACTTGGCTTAAAATGTAATTACTTGAATCAACTTATCAACGTGCAAAGCATCTTTAAATAATGCGACATGGGCGACATGGTTGAAAACTGAGATTAAATAACAATTCTCCATCTTTTTTCCAAAAACGCAACTATTCATAAATTGAATTTATTAGGTTTTGTAGCCTAATTTAATCAGATTGCTTTCGTCTTTTAACTACGACTTAAATAATGCTTTAGTGTATTACATATTTTAAAATGACAAAATTATTAAAAATAATTATTTAACAAACTTTTATCTAAATAAACTTTTTTAGTTTAGTACGACTTGGCTTAAAATGTAATAACTTGAATCAACTTATCAACGTGCAAAGCGTCTCTAAATAATGCGACATGGGCGACATGGTTGAAAACTGAGATTAAATAACAATTCTCCATCTTTTTTCCAAAAACGCAACTATTCATAAATTGAATTTATTAGGTTTTGTAGCCTAATTTAATCAGATTGCTTACGTCTTTTAACTACGACTTAAATAATGCTTTAGTGTATTACATATTTCAAAATGACAAAATTATTAAAAATAATTATTTAACAAACTTTTATCTAAATAAACTTTTTTTAGTTTAGTACGACTTGGCTTAAAATGTAATTACTTGAATCAACTTATCAACGTGCAAAGCATCTTTAAATAATGCGACATGGGCGACATGGTTGAAAACTAAGATTAAATAACAATTCTCCATCTTTTTTCCAAAAACGCAACTATTCATAAATTGAATTTATTAGGTTTTGCAGCCTAATTTAATCAGATTGCTTACGTCTTTTAACTACGACTTAAATAATGCTTTAGTGTATTACATATTTTAAAATGACAAAATTATTAAAAATTATTATTTAACAAACTTTCATCTAAATAAACTTTTTTAGTTTAGTACGACTTGGCTTAAAATGTAATTACTTGAATCAACTTATCAACGTGCAAAGCATCTTTAAATAATGCGACATGGGCAACATGGTTGAAAACTGAGATTAAATAACAATTCTCCATCTTTTTTCCAAAAACGCAACTATTCATAAATTGAATTTATTAGGTTTTGTAGCCTAATTTAATCAGATTGCTTTCGTCTTTTAACTACGACCTAAATAATGATTTAGTGTATTATATATTTTAAAATGACAAAATTGTTAAAAATAATTATTTAACAAACTTTTATCTAAATAAACTTTTTTAGTTTAGTACGACTTGACTTAAAATGTAATTACTTGAATCAACTTATCAAAGTGCAAAGCGTCTCTAAATAATGCGACATGGGCGACATGGTTGAAAACTAAGATTAAATCACAATTCTCCATCTTTTTTCCAAAAACGCAACTATTCATAAATTGAATTAATTAGGTTTTGTAGCCTAATTTAATCAGATTGCTTTCGTCTTTTAACTACGACCTAAATAATGCTTTAGTGTATTATATATTTTAAAATGACGAAATCATTAAAAATAATTATTTAACAAACTTTTATCTAAATAAACTTTTTTAGTTTAGTACGACTTGGCTTAAAATGTAATTACTTGAATCAACTTATCAACGTGCAAAGCGTCTCTAAATAATGCGACATGGGCGACATGGTTGAAAACTGAGATTAAATAACAATTCTCCATCTTTTTTCCAAAAACGCAACTATTCATAAATTGAATTTATTAGGTTTTGTAGCCTAATTTAATCAGATTGCTTACGTCTTTTAACTACGACTTAAATAATGCTTTAGTGTATAACATATTTTAAAATGACAAAATTATTAAAAATAATTATTTAACAAACTTTTATCTAAATAAACTTTTTTAGTTTAGTACGACTTGGCTTAAAATGTAATTACTTGAATCAACTTATCAACGTGCAAAGCGTCTCTAAATAATGCGACATGGGCGACAAATGCCTTCTAACATCTATTCTGCAAGAAAAGCTTTACAAAGTTGCCATTTCATACACTTTTTAATTGAATTTAAAGACGCACAACGCTGGTCTTTTGTATATTTCCGAATACAATAGGCATAAAATCTAAAATTGTCTTTTAATGTAATTTACACTAAAGCTTTACCAAATCTTCTTTCGTGGATATCAAATTGAAATCAAAGCTTTAGAAGTGGTCACGCCACGTATTTTTTCTTAATAAGCTTTACGAAGTTGGTATGTTCCTTTCTGAAACTATCTATCGCCTAAATGGCGCTTTTCTCGAGCATTAGCCGTCGTAATTACCCGTGGAATAATTACCGATATTCCATTAATGAGCCAGACTAAATTTGAAAATATCGCTCCGTCGAATTTCAATTACATCCTTTCAATTGGCCGTGTTGGCAAATTGTTAAACTTATCAAGTTGGAGCTGATTGATGATCACTTTAGGCAAGGTGGGGGACCGAAGTTTCATATTATAATTACACTTTATCAGTATCCTGCGGTTTAATGTATCCGCCAGCGGGGAAAGTCGGGAAATTTAGTTCTGTCTCTTCTGCATTAGGCAGATCGTTGGCTTCGGTCACATTGGGGTTTGAATTTACTCTGTGGATGACGGATTAGATATCAAACGAGTGCAACAATGCACCTGTTTTTGATTGGACGAAGTATTACGGTGTATTAGTTAATACCCTGCGCTTACGTGGACGAAGATGTCCCTAACTTTTCTCGGTGTATTAGTTAATACCCTGCGCTTACGTTAGGAAAAGAGCTTGAAGTAATTACAACATAACTACTCTTTCTAGTAGGTAGTGCTATCGACTCAAGGCAACTTAAGGGTTTGTATTATTGTATCCACGCGGACAGTCTATGCTAAAAATTGAGTGGAGGTAACAATCTGGCGTTTAGCTTATGCTTACGTTTTAACGTTTTGGCGGTGAACTGCAACTTCTTTATTATCGTTTTTGGAATTTGAGCATATAAACAACAGTCGATGGACTAGGATAAGTACTGTGATCTCATAAATTATCATATTTACACCAGAGAAGATGAAATATTTTAAAAACTTTGTGTATAATTTTAAAATCTGTACAAATTCTATTTTTTCTGTAGTTAAGTGTTCTATCTAAGTCAGTTTGACAACGTCATCGACCATGTTTAAAAGTGAAAAATTGATTTTACTCTCCTTCGTTTTACTAACATCAAAATTGTCGCTAGAACTTGACGAAACTCCAAAGTTCATAGCAAAGATTGACGCCTTTATCAAAGTCGAAGGCAACCTAAGCTTGCATCAGTGCACCGGGGTCCTAATCTCTTGGAATTGGGTGCTGACGTCGGGCGCCTGCCTCCGCTTCCAGTACTATCGCAAAAAAATGTTTTCCGAAGGACTCGTCGTTAGGGTGGGCGGTGAGAATCACTATCAGATATCGCTGGTCAAAAGGTTCGTCTGCCATGCTTTGTACGCCTTCGACCCTAAAAAGGGTACTTTACACGACGTTTGCTTGTTAAAGTTATACGAACCATTCCACGCCTCTTCGTTTGTTGGGAGAGCGTTTATACCAACGAGGGCCATCGCCGAAGAATTCTACAAGAGTACTCAATATATTGGGGAAGTGGTCGGATTGAAACCGAATTGTTCGGATTTGGTGGTTGTTAAACGTCAATTGGATACTTCGAAAATGTCCTCAAGAATATGTAAATTGGTCAACATGGACAGAACTCAAAAATGTTTCATACTTCAAGATGAAGAGAATAACACTAAAACGAGTAATGGGTGTTATTTGCCTGATGGGAGTCTTTTGATTTCCGGGTATTATGTCTATGGTATTGCTGCAAATATAACGGATTGTGAAACGTCTGTCTTTGTTTTTACGCGTACCGATGCGTACGCACGTTGGATTGGAAAAGTAAAATACACATACAGTCGTGCTGTTGAAATAAGTTCTTTATACAGTTTAGTATCTTTGTCTAGCATTGTAATGATAATTTAAAAAATACATCTCATCCTTTTAAGATTAGTAGTTGGTTATGGCCCGCCCTCTGGAGAACTTCTGGTCTCCTAGTGTGGCCAGTTTGCATCCAAGGCAAGTTCTTTAGTTTCTCAACAAGCCTCTAGCTCATTGGTAAGTCTTAAGCTCATTGGTAAGTCTCTAGATCCGATGTACCTCATTGGGACGTTAGTCGATTTGAAAACTTGACAGGCAATGTCGATTTTTCAAACAAAAAAAGAAAGCAAGCTAATAAATATATATTAAAATAGCGTTAGTGGTACACCTAAGGAAGTTTCTACTTTAAAAAAGTCGTTATAACAACCGCAGCTTATACCGAGTCTTTCAAGCAGACAAGAAACCAAATTAATTAAAACATGTTAAAATAGTGGTGCACTGAAGAAAGTTTTTGCTTCAATTCTTTAATCCCAGCTCATATTAAGTATATTTTTTAAACAGACAAGACTGCAAGTTAATAAAAACGTATTAAAATAATTTACGTTGTTACAAAATCGTAGCTAATATACACCAAGCTGTTTGTGATAGTAACATGAAGTATCTACGTTACGAAATGAAAACTAAATGGGAAATTGGTGAAACGTTAGGTACATAATATTGTTAGCATCGATCCTCGCATTTATTATTCACCACAATCATCCGCGTGATGCAAACCGAGAGACAAATAATTCAAGACACTAACTCTCTGAAAGAATTTTCTTTTAAACCCGCACAATAGCCTCTTTCGTTGTTCGGTTCTCCATTATTGAAAGACAGATTGAAAGAGCCGAGAATGGTTAAGGTGAGCATTACATATTCCGGAGTGCGAGTCGACTGGTGTTAGTAATAGATCGGTCGAAAAACATTAGTATTCCCAGACGAGAGATCCCCCCTATTCATCACCAAATGATTCTCTCGGCAGCGGTCCGCTTCTTTTCCATTTCCCAACGAGACCGCGCATTCGCCATAATGCACTTACGTCGGCATTGTTGTAACCCAAACATGACGAGCTCAAAGTATGGTTGCTATGACAAACTTGAATACTCTCCCAAGTAAATAACCATTTTTTTAAACACTTACGTTAGGGATTGATTATGATATTTTAACAAATTTGAATTAATTAATAATGAATATTTATTGAATGTAATTTTGTGTGTTAGGGGACAAATGAATGACAAAAAAGTTTCTTGTATAACGACTGCTTTGGTTTAACTGAATAAGTTTGACGTCTGCTTCTTCTTTCGGTACCGTGCCTGTCTTCAAGCGTGGGCTACCTCCATGACAACGTCGTTGAATCGTTCTCTATCTTTCGCAACTCGGAACAGTTGCTCTACTTTCAGTCTGCTTCGGTTTAACTGAATAAGTTTGACGTCTGCTTCTACTTTCGGTGCCGAGCCTGTCTTCAAGCGTGGACTACCTGCATGATAACGTCGTTGAATCGTTTTCTATCTTTCGCAACTCGCAACAGTTGCTCTACTTCCAGTCTGCTTCGGTTTAGCTGAATACGTTTGACGTCTACTTCTTCTTCTTTTTCTTTCGGTGCCGTGCCTGTCTTCAAGCGTGGACTACCTCCATGACAACGTTGTTGAATTGTTCTCTATCTTTCGCAACTCGAAACAGTTGCTCTACTCTCAGTCTGCTTTGGTTTAACTAAATAAGTTTGACGTCTGCTTCTTCTTTTTCCTATTCTTCTTTTTCTTCTTTCGGTGTCGAAGCAGACTAGGTGCTTTGGTTTAACTGAATAAGTTTGACGTCTGCGTCGGTTTAACCGAATAAGTTTGAGCTGGACAAAAAGCATCATTGGAAGAAACTCTAACTTTGCGTTTATTATTAGTAATCGTTACGTGCATAAATTCCTTTAAATTATATAACTATGAAATGTACTAGATGTCAGATAAGAATTGCGCCGCGGTTCACTCATGCGCCGTCCTTCATTTCAGATGTCTCAAAAAGTGGATTATTCAGAAATTGGTGTCTTAAATATACAAATATGATCGAATCAGTAACACGTAACAATATAAAGTGAATAAATGAAAAAAAAAATATTAAGCGAAGAATTTATTGTATTGGATTTATGGAAACCATAAGGAACAAAAATTTACGTTAAAATGGGAACAAGTTCATTATATTACATCTGCTTTGGTTTAACTCAATAAGTTTGAGCTAGACAAAAAGCATCACCGCCACAAACGTGAAATATCCAAGCTTTTAATGATCAAATCAGCAACGTGAAACAATATGAACTTAATAAAGAAGCAAAGAAGCAACAGAGTTGTTAAAAATATCTAATTAGGCTTGAACTGTTACTGTTGCTAAGTTATTATTTATAAATGATTGATATTAGTTAATTTTTAATGTCATATTGTATTATATTTCCCTATGTTTGATCGTATATTTTGTATTAAGTGGTCAAGGTTAAATAATCTATAACGAATCTGTGGACTATTGAATTATTACATAAACGACGAAGATATTTTAAAAGAGTGTTAAACAAAGAATGTAGTGCCTTGGTGGAAACCACAAGAAACAAAAATGTGCTGTAAAGTAAGAACATATAATGTCTGCTTTGGTTTAACTGATTAAGTTTGAGCTAGAGAAAAAGCATCACCGCAACAAACGTGAAATATCCAAGCTTTTTTATGATCAAATCAGCAACGTGAAACAATATGAACCTAATAAAGAAGCAAAGAAGCAAAAGAGTGTTAAACAAAGAATGTAGTGCATTGGTGGAAACCACAAGAAACAGAAATGTACGGTAAAGTACGAACATATAACGTCTGCTTTGATTTAACTGATTAAGTTTGAGCTAGACAAAGAGCATCATTGTAAGAAAATCTAATCTTGCGTTAGCTGTTAATAATCGTTACGTGCATAAATTCCTTTAAATTGTGTACTATAAAATGTACTAAATGTCAGATAAGAATTGCGCCGCAGTTGACTCATGCGCCGTCCTTCATTTAAGACATCTCAAGAAGTGGATTATTTAAAAATTGGTGACTTAAATATACACGGGGTATTCTAGGATCGAATCAGTAACACCTAACAATATAAAGTAAATAAAAGAAGGAAAACATATTAAGCGAAGAATTTGGTGTATTCGATTGATGAAAACCATAAGGAACAAAAATGTACAGTAAAGTGGGAACAAGTTCATTATATATCTGCTTTGGTTTAACTCAATAAGTTTGAGCTAGACAAAAAGCATCACCGCCACAAACGTGAAATATCCAAGCTTTTAATGATCAAATCAGCAACGTGAAACAATATGAACTTAATAAAGAAGCAAAGAAGCAACAGAGTTGTTAAAAATATCTAATTAGGCTTGAACTGTTACTGTTGCTAAGTTATTATTTATAAATGATTGATATTAGTTAATTTTTAATGTCATATTGTATTATATTTTCTTATGTTTGATCGTATATTTTGTATTAAGTGGTCAAGGTTAAATAATCTATAACGAATCTGTGGACTATTGAATTATTACATAAACGACGAAGATATTTTAAAAGAGTGTTAAACAAAGAATGTAGTGCCTTGGTGGAAACCACAAAAAACAAAAATGTGCATTAAAGTAAGAACATATAATATCTGCTTTGGTTTAACTGATTAGGTTTGAGCTAGACAAAAAGCATCACCGCAAGAAACGTGAAATATCCAAGCTTTTTTATGATCAAATCAGCAACGTAAAACAATATGAACTTAATAAAGAAACAGAGATGCAAAAGAGTCTTAAACAAAGAATGTAGTGCATTGGTGGAAACCACAAGAAACAGAAATGTACGGTAAAGTACGAACATATAACGTCTGCTTTGATTTAACTGATTAAGTTTGAGCTAGACAAAAAGCATCACTGCAACAAACGTGACATATCCAAGCTTTTTTATGATCAAATCAGTAACGCGGAACAATATGAAGTTAATAATGAAACAAACAAACAAAAGGGTTTTAAACAAACATTTGGTGAATTTGTGGAAATAATCAGGAACAAAAATGTACGGTAAACGTATTGGATTTGCCTCTGGACTACAAAACTGGGCAAGATACAAGCGTTCCAATTGGTCGGTTCTGACATCATGATCGTGTGTTTGACAATTTCGTATTTACTGAGGCGCGCTCGCAGTATAATACAATTGACAATTGAGACAACACATTACTATTGATATACGTATAATATTTTAGTTTTGTTATTGATGTTTTGTAGTTGTTTAAACCGTAATTATTTGCATTGTTTGTTTAGTTTAAATAGCTGTTACTGAAACATTTTAAATATGACTTAGTAAACTTTTCGTTTGTTAAATGTGCCAGATTCAAAAATCTAACGCATATTAATGCATAATTTGAAAGAAGTGCGTGATTTGCAAATTAATGTACCTAACAGTAGATTGTGTGTATTTATATTGTACAATAAAAAAATAATATGTCATTTCCAATTAATTTTAAGTTAAAAGAAATTGCAATTCCGGAATAATCCTTTCAAATACCTCTTGGCATAAATTTGGAAAATCATGCAAAGTTGTGGCTGCAAGAATATAGTGAAATTACTAACACAAATTGGATTATTAAAAGTGGTCTTTACAATCCTCTTATGTTTTAATTATTGTTGAAGTAAAAACTTCTTTAGGTGCGTTGAGCGACTTTTGATAGGGGAAAAACTAGTGGTTTGGGTTACCATCACGCTGATTCTCGTACGCGACACGTTCTAATGTTTACAGTTTATTTACAATTAATATTAATATTAATATTCAAATCATTTACATTAGTTTTCTAAATGGATACTTCCCTTTTTTAGCTTGATTTTTAACAAATTTAAAAAATTAAAAAACTGTATTGCTTTAAATTTTCGATAAAATGAATTTACATTATTTTATTCATTTTTCTGCCGAATAATTTCCATTTTTTATTTACCCTTTACCACACCTAAAGAAAAAAAGCAATATTAAAAACCATACCAAAAGTTTTCTGATGCAGACGCATCATATTAAAAGTATAAATATTACATACCACTATTTTATAAAGTGATATTGAAGCTACAATTTTTTTCAATAAGATAACTACTACACAACGCGGTTATCTAAACTGCAATATTTACAATCAACTAGGAATTAGGTACGCTCAAAAATATGTAATAAATGGGCGTAAATTAAACACTTAAACATGACGTCAAAACTTATCAATTGGAACGCTTGTTTCTTGCCCGGTTTTGTAGTCCAGAGGCAAATCCAATACGCGTCCGCTAAAGTAGAAACAAGTTTATTATATAAGTCTGCTTTGGTTTAACTGAATAAGTTTGAGCTAGACAAAAAGCATCGCTGTAACAAACGTAAAATATTCAAGGTTTTTTATGATGAAATCATTAACACCTAACAATATGAAGTAAAGAAAGAAACAAAGAGACAAAAGTTTGTTAAACGAAGAATTTAATACACTGGTGGAAACTGCACGGTACAAAAATGCGCGGTAAAGTGGGAACAAGTTTATTATATAATGTCTGATTTGATTTAAGTGAATAACATTGAGCTAGACAAAAAGCATCACTCTGAGAAACGTAAAATATTTAAGGTGTTTTATGATCAAATTAGTAACTTTTAACAATATGAAGTGAATAAGGAAGCAAAAAAGCAAAAAATTGTTAAGCAAAGAATTTAGCGTATCAGTGCAAATCATGAGGAACAAAAATGTACTCTTAGATGGGAACCAGTTTATTATATTACGTCTGCTTTGGTTTAACCAAATAAATTTGAGCTACACAATAAGCATCACTATAACAAACATAAAATATCAAAGGTATTTTGTGATAAAATCAGTAACCTCTAACAATATGAAGTGAATGAGGAAGCAAAAAAATGTTAATAAACGAATTTTTTGTATCAGTGCAAACCCTGAGGAACAAAAATGTACGTTGAAATGGAAACCAGTTTATTATATAATGTCTGCTTTGGTTTAACTGAATGAGTTTGAGCTGGACAAAAAGCATCACTGTAACAAACGTAAAATATCTAAAGTATTTTGTGATTAAATCAGTAACTCCTAGCAATATGAAGTAAATAACAAAGCAAAGAAGCTAAAAAGTGTTAAGCAAAGAAACCAAAAACTGTTAAACAAAGAATTTGATGTATCAGTGCAAACCATAAGGGACAAAAATTTACCCTTAAGTAGAAATCAATGTATTAAATAACGTCTGCTTCGGTTTAACTAAATAAGTTTGAGCTAGACAAAAAGCATCACTATAAAAAAGGTAAAATATCCAAGGTATTTTATGATCAAACCAGTAACACATAACAATATGACATAAATAAAGAAGCAAAGAAGCAAAAATAGTGTTAAACAAAAAATTTGGTGTATCGGTGGAAACAATAATGTACGGTAAAGTGGTAACAAGTTAATTATAAAACGTCTGCTTTGGTTTACCTGAATAAGTTTGAGCTAGACAAAAAGCATCACTCTGAGAAACGTAAAATATTTAAGGTGTTTTATGATCAAATTAGTAACTTTTAACAATATGAAGTGATTAAGGAAGCAAAAAAGCAAAAATTTGTTAAGCAAAGAATTTAGCGTATCAGTGCAAATCATGAGGAATAAAAATGTACGCTCAAATGGAAACCAGTTTATTATATTACGTTTGCTTTGGTTTAACTAAATAAGTTTGAGCTACACAATAAGCATCACTGTAACAAACATAAAATATTAAAGGTATTTTGTGATAAAATCAGTAACCCCTAACAATATGACGTGAAAAAGGAAGCAAAAAAATGTTAATAAACGAATTTGGTGTATCAGTGCAAACCCTGAGGAACAAAAATGTACGTTGAAATGGAAACCAGTTTATTATATAATGTCTGCTTTGGTTTAACTGAATGAGTTTGAGCTGGACAAAAAGCATCACTGTAACAAACGTAAAATATCTAAAGTATTTTGTGATTAAATTAGTAACTCCTAGCAATATGAAGTGAATAACGAAGCAAAGAAGCTAAAAAGGGTTAAGCAAAGAAGCCAAAAAGTGTTAAACAAAGAATTTGATGTATCAGTGCAAACCATAAGGGACAAAAATGTACCCTTAAGTGGAAATCAATGTACTAAATAACGTCTGCTTTGGTTTAACTGAATAAGTTTGAGCTAGACAAAAAGCATCACTATGAAAAAGATAAAATATCCAAGGTATTTTATGATCAAACCAGTAACGCATAACAATATGACATAAATAAAGAAGCAAAGAAGCAAGAAGCAAAGAAGCAAAGAAGCAAAAAAGTGATAAACGAAGAATTTAGTGTATCGGTGGAAACAATAAGGAACAACAATGTACGGTAAAGTGGAAACAAGTTCATTATATGACGTCTGCTTTGATTTAAATGAATAAGTTTGAGCTAGACAAAAAACATCACTGTAAGAAACTTGAAATATTCCAGGTATTTTATGATTAAGTCAGTAACGTCTAACAATATGAAGTGAATAAAGAAGCAAAGAAATGTTCATCAAACAATTTGGTTAAAAAAACTTACGTCTGCTTTGGTTTAACTGAATAAGTTTGAGCCGGACAAAAAACATCACTGTAAGAAACTTGAAATATTTCAGGTATTCTATGATTAAGTCAGTAACGTGTAACAATATGAAGTGAATAAAGAAGCAAAAAAATGTTCATCAAACAATTTGGTTAAAAAAAACTAAAGTCTGCTTTGGTTTAACTGAATAAGTTTAAGCCATACAAAAAGCATCGCTGTAAAGGTTAATTAACACTCGTAGACAAAATTGCGCGACAAATCGAGAATTTTGTCTCTGGACAGTCCCAAACAATCTCAAAATAGTCCAGGATCTTGATCAGACGTCCACACCTGAATAATTCAGCTAAACTTAGTTCCGAGACACCATGACAAGTGAGACAGAGACCTGCGGAGTTGCTGCTTGTTCACAAGGAGTTGAAGAACAAGCAATTTGTTTTTCATTCGTCTATAGACAATGACAAAACTTTAACTACACTCATAAGATCCACGATTTTATTGCGAGTGTGTACTAGTCATAACAAACATGAAATATCCAAGGCGTTTTATGATAAAATCACTAACGTGTAATCAGAGACTAAATAGACTGAACGCTGCAGGGTAACCAGCGAAGGCAGTTGAAAATCTAGCGAAAGCCCAGCTCGCAACGCGCTCTTATTTTTTAACATACCTTTGCCAAGACAACATGGTGGTGTTTTTTAGCAAATTGGAAGAGTTTTGCCTCTGGTATAGTGGACATACTGAGTTACCGTGCTCTTCTGTCTAAACTTTCTTATCTTTTGTACCAATTTTCAATTCAGAAGAGTTTCACCTCGGTTATGGTGGTCATACTGAGTTACCGTGTGCTCTGATTTTTATAATTGGTCTTTTCATTCTTTCATTCTTTCATTTTTGCATATTTCTTTATATACCTCTTTTCATTTATTGTTGCTTTTCTTTGTGCCTGAGGAAGCCTCCTACGATGGTGGACGAAACGTCGAACACTTTTAGTAGTTCTTTGACACGGTCTAATCCCGGAAGAAGTATTTCTTGGCCGTGGAAGCCTTCGTTATCAAATAGGTATTAAATATAGGAAAATGTATTGTGGAACTCTGTCGGAACATAAGTGAACTAATTAGTGGAGGAAAATCAAGACTTTTATTCTTTGGATAGGTAAAAATAAAACATATAAATATTCAGTTATTGGCGTGCGAGAGTCACCGTTTCATTGGAATTATCACATATTTGCAGCACCGACTTAACAATATTGCACACACGCATGGCGTATTGAAAGTTTCATCTTAATCATTAGATGCCGTCACGCGGAAGGTTTATTATTTACAAATTTGACTTAATCCGGCAGTGTCAGAAGTAGGCGGATACCAAGTTCCCTCTTCTTCGTATTTCACATTCAACAGTTTTCATGCTACGAAATTGAAACGTTCAGTCTATTAAGACTCTGCGCGTAACAATAAAAAGTGAATAAACAAGCAAAGAAGCAAAAGGTGCGAAGCGAAGATTTTGGTGCATTGGTGGTAACTATAAGGGACAAAAATGTACGGTAAAGTGGGAACAACTTCATTATATAACGTCTGCTTTGGTTCAACTGAATAAATTTGAGCTATACAAAAAGCATCACCGTAAGAAACTTGAAATATTCCCGGTATATTATGATCAAATCAGTAACGCGTAACAATATGAAGTGAATAAAGGAGCAAAGAAGCAAAGGGATGTTTATCAAGGAATTTGGTGCATCGGTGGAAACCATAAGACACAAAATGTACGCTTAAGTGAAAACAAGTTCATCATGTAGCGTCTGCTTTGGTTTATCTGCACGTTTAACTGTTTAATTACAGAACATTTAATTGGTCATTTATCGAACTAGATTAAAGTAAAGTCACGCCGAGGACGTTTGTATCTATGGATGTTGCGATGCAACCCGTTATACAAGCTTTGCCTCATCTACGTGAACTTTGCAATTCTGCAGTCTGCAATCTGGTTTTCATTAGATTCTAATGAAATTAGATTTTAATTGCATCGTAATAAACTTGTATATATTCGTATACACATCAGGAAAGTCAAACACTGTCCATAGGAAGAATTTTAATAAGAAATTTAACATTGAGAGCTAATAGTGGGATAGATGGGCGGCGCCTTGTATTCTCCTACACCGGTGTAAACGATTCAACGCAGAGCGCAGCGATCAGTGCTGGTGGAGATTTCAGTAGTACGTCATAGCTTCTAACGTGTTTTGTTACGGGATTACTACTGGCAGGCAACAATTTTATTAACATTTGCGTACCACATGCTATTTGTTCTTTTAGTCCGTTGATTTAATCAACGTCTGAGGCAAAATAAAACTGATATTTTTTGATAACCAAAATAAATAAACGAGATTTCGTAAACAAAATCAATAATAGTTCTAATGAAGAATATAACGTAATAACTCTTTAAACATTACAATATAAGGAGCTCAAATAGACCGCCAGACTGTGCTAAAGAATATTCCAGTTTGTTGCAAAACTCTCGACGAGTTTTTTCTAACATCTAAATTGGAAGATAGAAGCATGCTGCGTCAAAGTAGGGAAATACATTCAGCGGCGGTAGAAAACTATGGAAGGGACAATTCTTAGCGTTTTATATGAACAATGAAAATTTTTCCTTATCTGTATACTAAGCATATTATCTAAGCAGAGAAGAATGCTTCAATTAGCACGTAGCGAAAATGTTTGCGTAATAAACAGTTAAAAGTCAGTTATAAGTCACCCAATGGAGCTTTACCCTCTTGGATACCTATACGACTGACTAACGGCTTTAAGTTGGAAGTATATGCAACCACCGTACCACACTGATGAGGCCAAGAAAGGGCAAAACTAGTCTATGGTTGCGGTTATACATATTTTCAATTTTAAGCACGTTTAATTGTTTAATTACAGAACATTTAATGGGTCATTTGTTGAATAAGTTTGAGTCAAACAAAAAGTATCTCAATAGTATTCCTATTCTTTTTACGTCATTTTGATTCTAAAAAGAAACATAAACAAAATAGATTCTTCCATTTTGTACATGGATGGTCACAAATAAATTAGTTAGAATTTCAGGGTTATGCTAACAAATTTAGCGTTTAGTAAAAACGTGAAATATTCAAGGTGTTTCATAACTGAAACAGTATCGCGTAACAATATTAAGAAGCAAAGAAGCAAAAACGTGCTAAGGAAAGCATCTGGTGTATTGGTAGAAACCATAAAGGACGAACATGTACCATAAGAGACAAACATGTACGAAGTAAGAACAAGTTTATTCTTCAGTCGACTTCCGCTAAAGTTGCGCCCGTTAAAGTTGTCAAGATACGATCCCTAAATTTGCGCGGATATTCCCCCACTTTAATTTTAGAACAACGAATTGGACTTTAGAGTTTTAGCGTCACTTTTGAATAACCCACTAAACCGCTCAAGGAGCAATAAAACGTACATATTTTTTAATAATGGTAGTGATAACGGGAAGTAGCAACTTTAACGGTCGATTTAGTCCGGTGAGCGCAACTTTAGCGAGAGTCTATTGTATAACGCCTGCTTTGATTCAACTGAATAAGTTTGAGCCAAACCAAAAGTATCCCAAGTTTTCCTTGTACGTCACTTTGGTTTTAAAGAGCAACATAAACAAAATTGAAGCATTTGCTTATCCTTCTTTTTGATAATGGCAGTAATAACGAAGAGTAGCAACTCTAACGGTCGATCAGTCCAGTGAGTGCAACTTTAGCGAGAGTCTATTGTATAACGCCTGCTTCGATTCAACTGAATAAGTTTGAGCCAAGCCAAAAGTATCCCAAGTTTTCCTTGTACGTCATTTTGGTTTTAAAGAGCAACATAAACAAAATTGAAGCATTTGCTTATCCTTCTATAAGTTAAATGGCTATTTCTATAAGACAAAAACCCTTAGTTAGGCAAGAAACTGGACATTTTATGGCATAACAGTAATTAAGTATTTAAAGTATTGGATGCCGCACGCGTGATAAAAAAATTCCAACAAAATGAGAGTAAGTAGTACGCCATTTGCTTGGGTTTAATAGAATAGGTTTGAGATAAATAAAAATGATCACCATCGATATTAAAGCAAGCAATAACACAACGAACAATTTTCTTACGTATCCTGTCGCTACGTAGGTTGCCCCACCTCATGAATAATTCAGCTTTCGGATTTGGGGCGCAATTTTTTTAAAAAGACTATTATTTATCACCCGTTTAAGTTATGTCGAATCCGGAGGATAATTTATTCGCCGCCATATTTTAAACAGTGCAAACAGGCCGCATCGGGCGCCGATATTTCTTTGGTACATATTGAAATTTCCCTTAATGCCACTATAACTCTTAAATTTCAGACGTCGAATCACCCTAAGGGTTTACTTTTATTTTAAAGCCAATTTGGGCGAATCGGAGGTTTGGACGTTTAATCAGGTTTTTTCGGCGTATTTTCTTTGTCCCTCGTTTCCGATCCGCCTAGCTTGTACCGGATCTTGAAACATGCTGATATCGAGATTATACGCCATTTGTGTGGAACGATATTAGATTTGCGTTTTGTTCATTGGTGATTCAGAAAGACGAAAATCGTTTAGTTGCTTAAGCAACTAAGACTTTTTTCAAAAATTATGCAAAGTATAAACTCGGAATTTTAGAAAAATATAAATTTAAATTCGATATTTCTAAATAAAAATGTGTACTTTATGTTGGATGACAAGTTAGGAACAAAATAGTGTGCTGGAAATGAATACTTGCCTAAGGTAGTCGCAATTTTGTTTCAGCCGATGGGTATGTACCCTCATAAGTACGAATGGGCATCTGGTGGGCAAGAGAACGGCGACTGCTCCATTTGGATTAGAGCTGCCCAATTGGAATTCGACGATGGAAATTGGGAATGTCAGGTGACAGCCAGCGATTTTCACACGCAAGACGCCTTGACTAGTCAGCCTGTACGTCTTGTAGTCAGAGGTAAGTTTTGAAATACACTTTAACCACTCTCAAGGGTTTCTTACAACCATGGTGTGATTTGACAGGTTCTTTTTTTACTATGACATGCCCTACAAGAATTTTCTTAACGACCTAGAAGTTTGTTCACTTATTTTTATCAAATCAGATAAGAGTCCTATTATCCTAGTACTCTTATCTGATTTGGTAAATATGACCTCAGAAGTTCTTTTTAAAGTATAATGAGAACTAAGAAAAAACTCAAATAAAAAATATGTAATTTTCTTTTTTTAATAAAATGTCGACCACTTTAAAAACATTTTAACTTCAGGCATCGCTTACGAAATATTTATCCATTTCGAAATTCTTTTCTTTTGTCCTTCTGAATAACTGCTGAGTTAAGTTTTCCCTGCTGTACGTATTTGCCCTTCGAGCTGGAAATATATATTGTCGAGTTCGGCGAGTTTATCTGAAACATTAACCGTGTCAAAGAGAGGGCTTTTATCTTTATAAAGAGCGGTTTAAAATTGCGCTCTTAAAAAGAAAGTTTCCAACTGGAAAAGTCTGTTCGAATGTGAGAGACGGCCGCCCGACTGGAAATCCTAAATAGCGAAGGGGCAAAACATCGGAGACAGACAAGAGAGCTGTGACTTAAACATCAATTGAATTTATTGTTTTGTGTGCGGGATTTAAAGAAGTCGGGAGCTATCCCGGTAAGACGTTCAAAACTTTAACTCCGGACGCCGAGAGCCCTTCTGCCCGTCTTCTCGTTGTCGAACGATTTAACCTGAACGCATTTATTTGTATTGTCCGGCGCATATCGGTGGTATATCTTCTGAATAACTTCCAAACTAGACAGCTGAAGTTCCTCAGAGAACAAGCAACTTGTTTTGTGTTGCTGGTTGAATGCCAAACGATAAGTTTTCACAATTGAAATCTTAGAGTGTATTTTTCACGTCTGTGTGTCCTATTTGCACACGGAGATTGGATGCTCTGCCAAGAAAAATATGATCCTTTTCATTTTTTGCAACGCTGCTCACTCAGAAACTATAGGAACCTGTCCTGTCATCGCCGCCTACTGTCCACCGATCGTCCCACTGGAGGAGATAGCTCCCAAAGAAATCGACGTCACGTCACACGCTAGAGAATCTTCCTATTAGTAAACGTTACAAACAAACTCCTCGTTCATATTATTATTAAAAAAAGAATCAGTAACACGTAACAATATAAAGTAAATAACAGAAGTTAAAAAATATTAAACGAAGAATTTAATGTATTGGATTGATGGAAATCATAAGGAACAAAAATTTACGGTAAAGTGGTAACAAGTTCATCATATAACATCTGTTTTGGTTTAACTCAATAAGTTTGAGCTAGACAAAAAGCATCACTGCCACAAACGTTAAATATCCAAGCTTTTTTATGATCAAATCAGTAACGCGGAACAATATGAAGTTGATAAAGAAACAAACAATCAAAAGAGTGTTAAACAAAGAATTTAGTGCATTGGTAAAAACAATAAGGAACCAAAATCTACGGTAAAATAGAAACAAGTTTATTATATAAGTCTGCTTTGGTTTAACTGAATAAGTTTGAGTTAGACAAAAAGCATCACCGTAACAAACGTAAAATAACCAAGGTTTTTTATGATGAAATCATTAATACCTAACAATATGAAGTGAAGGAAGAAACAAAAAGGCAAAAGAGTGTTAAACGAAGAATCTGGTACATTAGTGGAAACCACAAGGTACAAAAATGTGCAGTCAAGTGGAAACAAGCTTATTATTTAATGATTCGGTTTAAGTGAATAACACTGAGCCAGACAAAAAGCATCACTCTGAGAAACGTAAAATATTTAAGGTGTTTTATGATCAAATCAGTAACTCCTAACAATATGAAGTAAATAAGAAAGCAAAAAAGCAAAAAAAATTGTTCACATTACTTCCTCTCAATTACAATCCTTTCTGGAGTAGATGGCTCGTTAGTTAGGGATGGTGCTCCTGCAAACAACAGAGCTGCACAGTAACAAAAGTGAGGACACGTGATTATCTTACAATCATCCGTGGTATTGACAGTCGTGTCTTATTATTTTCAGGCTCCTAACGCGTCTCTATAAATGATTAGTTTTTTACAGAACTTTCAAACTTTAGAATTTATTCCTGAACCGAATTTGTTTCCACAGTTACAGTTTCCCGGGGCAGTTTATCGCCATCTATTTTGCAAGCTAATCACACTTAAAACAAATAATTATTTGACCTTCGTAATTCATTTCATATTAAATTACCTTACTGGGGCTACCTTCATGACAACGTCGTTGAATCGTTCTCTATCTTTCGCAACTTGGAACAGTTGCTCTACTGCCAGTCTGCTTCGGTTTAACTAAATAAGTTTAACGTCTGATTCTTCTTCTTCTTCTTTATTCGGTGCCGTGCCTGTCTTCAGGCCTGGGCTACCTTCATGATAACGTCTTTAAATCGTTCTCTATCTTTCGCAACTCGGAACAGTTGCTTTACTTCCAGTCTGCTTCGGTTTAACTGAATAAATTTGACGTCTGCTTCTTCTTCTCCTCATTTTTATTCATCTTCTTCTTCTTTTGGTGCCGTGTCTGTCTTCAAGCGTGGGCTGCCTCCATGACAACGTCTTTGAATTGTTCTCTATCTTTCGCAACTCGAAACAGCTGCTCTACTTTTAGTCTGCTTCGGTTTAACTGAATAAGTTTGACCTCTGTTTCTTCTATTTCTTCTTTCGGTGTCGTGCCTGTCTTCAAGCATGGGCTACTTCCATGACAACGTCGTTAAATCGTTCCCTATCTTTTGCATTTCGGAACAGTTGCTCTACTCCCAGTCTGCTTTGGTTTAACTAAATAAGTTTAAAGTCTGATTTTTCTTCTTCTTTATTCGGTGCCGTGCCTGTCTTCAAGCGTGGGCTACCTCCATGGCAACGTCTTTGAATCGTTCTCTATCTTTCGCAACTCGGAACAGTTACTCTACTTCCAGTCTGCTTCGGTTTAAGTGAATAAGTTTGACGTCTGCTTCTTCTTCTTCTTCTTCTCATTTTTATTCTTCTTCTTCTTCTTTTGGTGTCGTGTCTGCCTTCAAGCGTGGGCTACCTCCATGACAACGTCTTTGAATCGTTTTCTATCTTTCGCAACTTGGAACAGTTGCTCTACTTTTAGTCTGCTTCGGTTAAACTGAATAAGTTTGACGTCTGTTTCTTCTATTTCTTTTTTCGGTGTTGTGCCTGTCTTCAAGCGTGGGGTAACTCCATGACAACGTCGTTGAATCGTTCCCTATCTTTCACAAATAGGAACAGTTGCTCTACTCTCAATCTGCTTCGGTTTAATTGAATAAGTTTGACGTCTGCATCGGCTTAACCAAATAAGTTTGAGCTAGACAAAGAGCATCACTGTAAGAAACTTTAATCTTGCGTTAATTGTTGGTAATCGTGGCGTGCATAAATTTCTTTTAAGTATATAACTATAAAATGTACTAGATGTCAGATAAAAATTGTGCTGCGGTTGACTCATGCGCCGTCTTTCATTTCAGACGTCTCAAGAAGTGGAATATTTACAAATTGAACACGTAACAATATAAAGTGAATAAAAGAAGAAAAAATATTAAGCGAAGAATTTATTGTATTGGATTCATGGAAACCATAAGGAACAAAAATTTGCGGTAAAATGGGAACAAGTTCATTATATAACATCTGCTTTGGTTTAACTTAATAAGTTTGAGCTAGACAAAAAGCATCACAGCAACAAACGTGAAATATCCAAGCTTTTTTATAATCAAATCAGCAACGCGAAACAATATGAACTTAATAAAGAAACAAAGAAGCAAAAGAGTGTTAAACAAAGAATGTAGTGCATTGGTGGAAACCATAAAAAACTAATATGTACGGTAAAGTAAGAACATATAACGTCTGCTTTGGTTTAACTGATTAAGTTTGAGCTAGACAAAAAGCATCACTGCTCCAAACGTGACATATCCAAGCTTTTTTATGATCAAATCAGTATGGTTGACTCAGTAATACGTAACAATATAAAGTAAAATAAAAGGAGTAAAAAAATATTAAACGAAGAATTTAATGTATTGGATTGACGGAATCGAGTTGAAATTAGTTTTAAAGGGTTTTTTTCAAAATTTAAGGCTTGATTGAGCAAAAATGGTTACAAATCGATTATTCAAAGTATTGTCCATCGCTGGCCACTACTTTTATCCATCTTTCTGACAATTTTTGGATACCAGCTCGGAAGAACAGTTCGTCTTTTGATGCGATCCATGTATTGGTCCATTTTTTCGTTTCCTCGTAAGAGGTTAAATGCTGGTCAGCCAAGCCATGTGCCATCGATCGGAACTAGTAGTAGTTGGACTGGGGAATACGGCGGGTGCGGTAGAACATCCCATTTCAACGTTTCCAAGTACTTTTTGACGGGTTTTGCGACATGAGGACGAGCGTTGTCATGTTGAAAAATGACTTTGTCGTGCCGCTACTCGAATTGCGACCGTTTTTCCTTCAATGCTCGGCTCAAACGTATCAATTGTGTTTGGTAGAGGTCCCCGGTAATGGTTTCGTTCGGTTTAAGCAGCTCATAATAAATGACGCCCAGCTGAACCCACCAAATACAGAGCATGAGCTTGGATCCATGGATATTCGGTCTTGGCGTTGATGACGATGTGTGGCCGGGGTATCCATACAATTTTTTACGTTTGGGGTTATCGTAATGGATCCATTTTTCATCGCCAGTGACGATGCGATGCAAAAACCTTTCCTTTTTTGACGCGCGAGCAACTATTCGCACGTCATAAGCACAACGCTGGTCCTTATGTCCCGGGTATCCATACGATTTTTTACGTTTGGGGTTATCGTAATGGATCCACTTTTCATCGCCAGTGACGATACGATGCAAAAAACCTTTCCTTTTTTGACGCGCGAGCAGCTTATTCGCACGTCATAAGCCGCCTCTCCACGTCTCTCGGCTTCAGCTCGTATGGCACACAATTTCCTTGCTTCTGAATCATACCCATGACTTTGAGGACTGTTAACAAGTCAACTTTTGATGATGCGGACAATTCTTGGAGCATTTGACACGGATCTTCATCGAGTAACGCCTCCAATTCTTCGTTTTCAGACTTTTTCGGCTGACCGAGACGTTCCTTGTCATTGGTGTCAAAATCACTACTTTTAAAGCGTCGAAACCAATACTTACATATCGAAATCGATAGAGTATAACCCCCGTAAGCCTTCTCGAGCAGCAAACGACTCGCATCAGCAGTTTTCTTTAAATGGAAGCAGAACAATAAAGCTTTCCGTAAATTGCGTTTATTCGGTACGAAAGTCGACATATGGAATGGTCTTGGAATGTATGTTGCTTACACTTGCGCAAGATGACACATACTGACAATGCAAGCTATAATATAGTGCTTTGGCGCGAATATAGTTTTGGAGTGCCCACATGCAACATACGCCATCTCTTAGAAAACCTTTAAAACTAATTTTAGCTCTGGTTTAACTCAATAAGTTTGAGTTAGACAAAAAGCATCACTGCCACAAACGTGAAATATCGTAGCTTTTTTATGATCAAATCAGTAACGCGGAACAATATAAGGTTAATAAGGAAACAAACAATTAAAAGAGTGTTAAACAAAGAATTTAGTGCATTGATAAAAACTATAAGGAACCAAAATGTACGGTAAAATAGAAACAAGTTCAGTTAAGTCTGCTTTGGTTTAACTGAATAAGTATGAGTTAGACAAAAAGCATCACTGCCACAAACGTGAAATATCCTGGTTTTTTGTGATCAAATCGGTAACGCGAAACAATATAAGGTTAATAAAGAAACAAACAATCAAAAGAGTGTTAAACAAAGAATTTAGTGCATTGGTAAAAACTATAAGGAACCAAAATGTACGGTAAAATAGAAACAAGTTCAGTTAAGTCTGCTTTGGTTTAACTGAATAAGTTTGAGTTAGACAAAAAGCATCACTGCCACAAACGTGAAATATCCTAGCTTTTTTATGATCAAATCGGTAACGCGAAACAATATAAGGTTAATAAAGAAACAAACAATCAAAAGAGTGTTAAACAAAGAATTTAGTGCATTGGTAAAAACTATAAGGAACCAAAATGTACGGTAAAATAGAAACAAGTTCAGTTAAGTCTGCTTTGGTTTAACTGAATAAGTTTGAGTTAGACAAAAAGCATCACTGCCACAAACGTGAAATATCCTAGCTTTTTTATGATCAAATCGGTAACGCGGAACAATATAAGGTTAATAAAGAAACAAACAATTAAAAGAGTGTTAAACAAAGAATTTAGTGCATTGGTAAAAACTATAAGGAACCAAAATGTACGGTAAAATAGAAACAAGTTCAGTTAAGTCTGCTTTGGTTTAACTGAATAAGTTTGAGTTAGACAAAAAGCATCACTGCCACAAACGTGAAATATCCTAGCTTTTTTATGATCAAATCAGTAACGCGAAACAATATATGGTTAATAAAGAAACAAACAATCAAAAGAGTGTTAAACAAAGAATTTAGTGCATTGGTAAAAACTATAAGGAACCAAAATGTACGGTAAAATAGAAACAAGTTCAGTTAAGTCTGCTTTGGTTTAACTGAATAAGTTTGAGTTAGACAAAAAGCATCACTGCCACAAACGTGAAATATCCTAGCTTTTTTATGATCAAATCAGTAACGCGGAACAATATAAGGTTAATAAAGAAACAAACAATCAATAGAGTGTTAAACAAAGAATTTAGTGCATTGATAAAAACTATAAGGAACCAAAATGTACTGTAAAATAGAAATAAGTTCAGTTAAGTCTGCTTTGGTTTAACTGAATAAGTTTGAGCTAGACAAAAAGCATCACTGTAACAAACATAAAATATTCAAGGTTTTTTTTTTGCTATAAAATCATCAATACCTATCAATGTGAAGTAAAGAAAGGAACAAAGACGCAATATGAAGTTGATAAAGAAACAAACAATCAAAAGAGTGTTAACCGAAGAATTTAGTACATTAGTGGAAACCACACGGACAAAAATGTGCGGTAAAGTGGAAACAAGTTTATTATATAATGTCTGATTTGGTTTAAGTGAATAACATTGAGCTAGACAAAAAGTATCACTCTGAGAAACGTAAAATATTTAAGGTACAACAATATGAAGTAAATAAGGAAGCAAAAAAGCAAAAAAAGAGTTTCACATTACTCTTCCTTAATTACAATCTCTTCTGAGGTAGATAGCTGGTTAGTTAGGGACGATGCTCCTGCAAACAACAGAGCCGCACAGCAACAAAAGTGAGGACACGTGATTATCTTACAATCATCCGTGGTATTGACAGTCGTGTCTTATTATTTTCAGGCTTCTAACGCGCCTCTATAAATGACTCGTTTTTTGACAGAACTTCCAAACTTAAGAATTCATTCCTGAACAGAATTTATCTCCACAGTCAGAGTTTCCCGGGGCGGTTTATCACCATCTAATTTGCGAGCTAATCACACTTAAAACAAATAATTATTTAACCTTCGTAATTAATTTCATATCAAATTACCCCACCGGCAGCGAAAACAGAGAGTGGTTTTGATTATTTTGTTTTCTCGATATAACTTAAACAATTTACCAATTGTTAGTGGTGTATTTGTTGTGACAGTACAGAGTTGTCGCATTCAGCATGAAATACAAATGATTGTAACTCCTGGATATACATACAAGTCGAACTGAATGTAAACCTTAACATATGCTTCCTATTTTTTGCAACTTAGCTTACTCAAGGACGATGGGGACTTTCTATTCGGTCCTGCCGTCGCCGTCTACCGTCCACTGATCGTCACACCGCTGATTTTCAAAGAAATTGACGTCACACGCCGGGGTAAACGTTGCAGACAAATTTGCCGTTAATATTATCATTGAAAAACGGTTGTAGAATTGATTCCTACAGGCTTATCGGTACAAATTGATTATTAACACGTGAATTGAATAATACCCACTTTATTACCAAACTAAACTCGGAACACTACAACTGAATAATGAACTCACTTATTTACTTCTAACTACTAACTCACTAATTACACTGACTGACTCTAACTAATTGACTCGAAGGAAAGGCGACCGCCTTATATAGTTTTGGCTTCCAGATTCTAGAAAAATCCCGCAGATAAGGCTTATCATTTGCCGAAATTCTTCGCTTCGTTATCGCGGCCGCTTTCCCCTTATCAGATCTTTCTAGAACATTTTCTTACGTACTAAATTCTATATTTACATTTCGTTACAATAGTTTAAGTCATGGGAAGCTTTGGAAAAAGCAGGGCGCGGTTTTAATCATATTGTTTTCTCGATATAACTAAAACAACATACCAATTGTCAGTTGTGTCTTCCTTGTGACAGTTCACAGTTGTCGCAGTCGACAAGAAATGCAAATGTATGTAACACATGGATATACAGCACATACAAGTCGAACTGTATGTAAAACTATGCAAAATCCCACCTCGGAATTACCTTAAAGTATATCGCATGCATATTTCAACAGAAGTAACTTCCGAACTCCAACATTTCACTTCTAGACGATATTCATTTAGTTATCGGCAAAATTGCAAATTTACAAAGTTTACAAGAGAATTTAACGGGTTATGCAATTTCAACTGATAACTCCCGTTTTGCCTTTCCTTTTCGGGGGGGAAAGGGGGCGAGCGCTCCGAAGTCGACTCGGAAAATCAAAGCTTCAGCAGTTCACTAAGTTGGCCGGATAAAACTTCGGGCGTCATACGGTCTTAAATTTGCATAATGCCACGCTCCGGCGATACTCAAAGGTTTACACAAATTGTCAATAGGGAAGCAAACACATGTTTCGACATATATTTCGATTCGAACACCGTGAAAGATCCCCTGCGACATAACCGATTTTTCTTTGCGCTGTTTTTCATTGCGTTCGCATTTTATCGTCTCGCATGGTCGGTTTTATTTGGAACGCGTCACGGAACTCGATAACTTACAGGTAAAGTCACAACGTGGAAAGTTGCGAACTTGTGAATTTAATAAAGCGGTGGAAGTTTTGAAAATTTCACCCAATCTGAAAGAATATCTAATGTAGTTGACAAGACTGTGTGTGAGTTATAGACAGTTCATTAATAGATACAAAAATTTGGGTTCACCATTTTCTGAGCTCTGTGTTGATGGGTGGCTTGCGGATTTTTGATTGTGCGGAAGTTTTGCCACCCTTGGGCTGGGTACGGTGGTCCCGCAAAAAACAGAGCCGCCCACCAACAAAGGTTGGGAAGCATGATTATCCTAAAATAATCCGTGAGGCTGACGGTCGCGTTATCGTGATTTTCAGGCTTCTAATGCGCTTATATAGTTCGATTAATAGCATTCTTGAGCGTCGTACTTTGTTTATGCCTTGTATGCAATGAAACACTACAAATTGAGATTGTCAAAGGCATAATCGAATGAATTTACGGGCGGGTTAATGCCTTTGAAGGAATTTTTCTTTGAGATATGGCTTGGGGATTTTTGATAGTGCGGAAGTTTTGCCATCCTTGGATTGGGTACGCTGCTCCTGAAAACGATAGTCACCCAGCAATAACGGTTAGGGCGCATATTATCCTTAAATCATCCGTGAGATTGACGGTCGCGTTTTCGTTATTTTTAGGCCTTCAATGCGCTTGTTCTAATAATAGCGTTTTTGAGCGTCGTGCTTTATTTGTTGTCTTGGATGCATTGAATTCCAATCCTAGTGTTCACATGAGCTTCCTAACTGGATAACACCACAAATTGAGATTGTAAAAGTAACGGTCGAATGAATTAACGAGCGAATTTACGCCTTTGAAGGAATTTTTCTTTGAGATATCGCTCGGGGATTTTTGATAGTACGGTAGTTTTGCCACCCATGGATTAGGTACAGTGTTCCCGCAAAGAATAGAGCCGCACACCAACAAAGTTGGGGCCTGTGATTATCCTAAAATCGTCCGTGAGTTTAACGATCGCGTTTTCGTTATTTTCAGTCTCCTAATGCTCTTGTTCGACTAAGTTCTTCAGCCTCACACTATCTTATATACAATGAATTCCTGTTCTGGTATTCCAATGGGTTTCGTAACCGGAAATTTGGAATTCCAACTGCGTTGCGGAGAATCTCATTTCATTTTATAGATACTAATATTCTTCATTACCAATTGTTGTGACAAAATAGTCAAAATGTCTGTTAGAAATAAACCTCCTTATCTTCGGAAAATGACATAACGGGGATTCTATTGTCTAGAAACCGCCGATAAAGGCACCGGCGCGCGGTAAATAAGGCATCATAAAATGCGAAACAACGTCAATATCTGATGGGACAGAAAGGTAGTAGCGTCTCGTGGCGGGCTACGGCCGCGTGTTACTTCGAATACAATTTCTGGCGCACGTCGAATAAATTATCTGCTTCTGCCAGGTTGGGTTCAATGCGGGAATCTTATTATCGAAATTTATGCTGATTCGATCTTATTTTTCAATAAACTCGAGATAAAGGAGCTTGAAACTGAGTTTTGATTCGGAATATTGATTCAAACTGACGCTTCATTTAAAGCTACAAGCATGGAAACCCACATTGTGAGCATACGAATGAAGTAACTTGGATAAATTAGTGAGAAGGATCAGAAAATGTCATTAATTAACCTTATGTGAAACAGATTATTCGTCCTTCAGAAATTCCGGCTTGCTCGAGGAATTTTAGTGGTAATTGTTTCGCCACCCCCCTTGGCTACCCATTCATTGGGTTACGCGAAGAATGGAGCCGCATACCAACAAAGGTTGGGGCGCATAATTATTCCAAAATCATCCGTGCGAATGACGGTCGCGTTATCGTTATTTTCAGGCTTCTAGGGCGCTTGTATCGCTAAATTAATAGGGTTCTTGAGCATCGTACTCAATTGATTGCCTTGTATATAATGAATTTCAATTGTGTGATGATGTAGGAATCTTATTATCGAAATTTATACTGATTTGATCTTATTTTTTAATAAACTCGAGATAAAGGAGCTTGAAACTGAGTTTTGATTCAAAATATTGATTCAAACTGACGCTTCATTTAAAGCTACAAGCATGGAAACCCACATTGTGAGCATACGAACAAAGTAACTTGGATGAATTAGTGAGATGGATCAGAAAATGTCGTTAATTAACTTTATGTGAAACAGATTATTCGTCCTTCGGAAATTCCGGCTTGCTCGAGGTGTTTTAGTGGTAATTGTTTTGCCACCACCCGTGCCTACCCATTTATTGGGTTACGCGAAGGATGGAGCCGCATACCAACAAAGGTTGGGGCGCATAATTATTCCAAAGTCATCCGTGGGAGTGACAGTCGCGTTATCGTTATTTTCAGGCTTCTAGTGCGTTTGTATCGCTAAATTAATAGGGTTCTTGAGCATCGTACTTTATTGATTGCCTTGTATATAATGAATTTCAATCGTGTGATGATGTAAGAATCTTATTATCGAAATTTATACTGATTCGATCTTATTTTTCAATAAACTCGAGATAAAGGAGCTTGAAACTGAGTTTTGATTCGAAATATTGATTCAAACTGACGCTTCATTTAAAGCTACAAAGATGGAAACCCACATTGTGAGCATACGAATGAAGTAACTTGGATGAATTAGTGAGATGGATCAGAAAATGTCGTTAATTAACTTTATGTGAAACGGATTATTCCTCCTTCGGAAGTTCCTGCTTGCTCGAATAGTTTTAGTGGTAATTCTTTCGCCACCACCCATGGCTACCCATTCGTTGGGTTACGCGAAGGATGGAGCCGCATACCATCAAAGGTTGGAACGCATAATTATTCTAAAATCATCCGTGAGAGTGACGGTCGCGTTATCGTTATTTTCAGGCTTCTAGGGCGCTTGTATAGCTTAATTGACAGGGTTCTTGGGCATCGTACTTTGTTTATTGCCTTGAACACAATGAATTTCAATCTTGTGATTATGTGGAAATCTTATTATCGAAATTTATATTGATTCGATTTTATCTTTTAATTAACTCGAGATAAAGGAGCATGAAACTGAGTTTTGATTCGGTTTCAAACTGAAGCTTCATTTAAAGCTATAAGCATGGGAACCTACAATGTAAACATACAAATAAAGCAACTTGTATGAACTAGTGAGGTGGACAAGAAAACGAAATTTCGTTAAATAACTTTGTGACGCAGTTTATTCATCCGTCGGAAATCTCGAATGGCTTAAGAATTTGTAGTAGTAGTTTTGTCATCTGTAGATGCCCATTAATTGGGTACGCTGCTCCCGCTAACAATAGAGCCGCACACCAATAAAGGTTGGAGAGAACGATTCTAAAATCATCCGTGCGATTGACGGTCGAGTTCTCGTTATTTTTAGGCTTCTAGTGCGCTTGTATAGGTCTATTTATAGCGTTCTTGGTTGATACTAATGCTGAATTCAAAGCTACAAGCACGACAATCTTGTGAACATACGAATGAAGTAACTTGGATGAACCACGGAGGTGAACAAGAAAACGAAATTTGGTGTTTTCCTAAATCAGCAATCCTTGGAGGTGATATGATGTCTTTTTGATTCCCTGATGTTTCGTGAAAGCGAAATTAATTTGGTCTAAACAACAATAAAACTAACTTAATCAGTATGTACAGGTAAGAGTTCGTGTGGATTGCAGAATGATGTTTTGTTCAAATTTGTTGATACGATCAAGTGTATATTTAGGTGCCTAGCAAGTCTCTAGTTCTATATTGGGTAGCAAAGTTGTGCCGTTTGGCGTTAAATGACGCTGTCAGACGACTGCATCAAAAGATCCTACGTGCAAAATTGCGGTTATATCCTACCGTTAGATGGCGCTGTCGCCACTCTCATATTACATTTATATGCTTTTTACATAGACAATGGTAAAGGATTATTTGCTTTCCCTAAATATTATAATAGTTTGGAAGTTTTTGGCAGTTTTCTAGGACATAAAGTGTGTTATTAACGATTCCTTCTTTCAAGGTACGTCTGTACCAGTTTTCCTCAAAATCGTTTCAGTAATCGAGTCATAGAAAGCAGACAAACAGGCAGATTAATATACGTATTCATATATTAAATAGGATTTGAATTTTTGCCAAATTTTGTTTTAATTCCAGTATAAGTTTGTTGTAATTGTATCTTACGTTTATCAAAATTTCGTTTTCATTTGAATGCATAGCGTTAATCCGCCTGGGGATGCCGCCCCCGGGTAACTCTTCGTATGAAATGTAGTATACCGTGGTGACAGTGTCATGTTTCAAATAACGGAACATCTCCCCCAGTAAAATAGTAAAATAAACACAAAGCGAAGTCGTCCATTTAATGCATAAGATATGTTGTCATCTCGCAAATGCATCTTCCCCCATTAGTTACATAAATCGCTTAATTAAAGCGAAGTAAGCATTAAGATAAACAGGGGGATTAACGAAGACAAACGTTGAACATGTGAAAATATGTTCAAGTATTTGGAGGGTTGCTCAGATAATGAGAAAAGGGATCGAATTTCTTTCGCTGAAAACGCATAAATATTTCGGAGCTTTGTTAGAAGATTCATTATAACTCTGACGGGTGCTAACTCCGACTGGGGGCCATTGCCCTTCACTATTCAAAGTGGCGTAATAACCAGAATAATAACAATAACGTAACTCATTTCAAGGAAGAACGAAACATTTTAAGGCACACTAAACACCAAATACTTGTGCAGTCGGGGCACCTCCGTGATATTGACGGTCTTGTTCTCATTATTTTCAGGCTCCTAACGCGCTTGTAAAGTAACTTTTCTTATAGAATTACCAAACTCTGGAATTCGTTGTTGATGAGAATTTACCCCTACAATCCTGAGGCGGATGACTCATATAGTTGGCGACGGTACTCTCGCAAACGACAGACCGGCACAGCAACAAAAGTGAGGACACGTGATCATCTTATGATCATCCGTGATATTGACAGTCGTGTCTCGTTATTTTTAGGCTCCTAATGCGCTTGTAAAAGTGACTTTGTTTCTGTAGAACTTCCAAACTCTGGAATTCGTTACTGATGAGAAGTTACCGTCACAATGCAATATTTCTTGAGTCCCCAACTCATATAGTTGGGGACGGTGCTTCTGTAAACGACAGACCCGTACAGTAACAAAAGTGAGGACACGGGATCATCTGAAAATCATCCGTGTTATTGACAGTCGTGTCTTGTTATTTTCAGGCTCCTAACGTGTCTGTATAAATGACTCTTTTTCTATAGAACTTCCAAAGTCTGAAATTCGTTACTGAATAGAACTTTCTCCCACAATTACAGTCTTTCCTGAGGACGATGGTTTATATAGTTGGGGACAGTACCCCACAAACGACAGACCCTCACAGCAACAAAAGTGAGGACATGTGATCATCTTGCAATCATCCGTGGTATTGACAGTCATGTCCCCTCATTTTTAGGCTCCTAACGTGTCTTTATGAATGACTCTTTTTCTGTAGAACTTCCAAGGTCTGGAATTCGTTACTAAATAGAACTTTCTCCCACAATTACAATCTTTCCTGGGGCGGATGGCTCATATAGTAGGGGACGGTGCTCCCACAAAATATAGACCCTCACAGCAACAAAAGTGAGGACATGTGATCATCTTGCAATCATCCGTGGTATTGACAGTCGTGTCTCGTTATTTTCAGGCTCCTAACGCGCCTGTATAAATGAGTCTTTTTCTATAGAACTTCCACAGTCTGGAATTCGTTACTAAATAGAACTTTCACCCACAATTACAGCAGATGATTCATATAGTTGCGGACGGTGCTCCCACAAACGACAGACCCTCATAGGCACAAAAGTGAAGACACGTGATTGTTTTGCAATCATCCTTGGTATTGACAGTCGTGTCTCGTTATTGTCAGGCTCCTAACGCGCCTTTATAAATGACTATTTTTCTATAGAATTTAAAATTATGAAATTTGTTACTAAGCAGAACTTTCTTCCATAATAACAACCGTTCCTGGGGCACATGTTCATGTAGTTGGGGACAGTGCTCTTGCAAACGGCAGAGCCGCACATTAACGAAAGTGAGGACACGTGAATCTCTTCCAATCATTCGTGATATTGACAGTCGTGCCTCGTTATTTTCAGGCTCCTAACGTGCCTGTAAAAATGACTCTTTTTCTGTAGAACTTCCCAATTCTGGAATTCGTTACTAGACAGACTTTCTCCCAGAATTGCAACCTTTCCTGGGGCACATGCTCATGTAGTTGGGGACGGTGCTCTCGCAAACGGCAGAGCTGCATAGCAACAAAAGTGAGGACACGTGATCATCTTGCAATCATCCGTGATATTGACAGTCGTGTCTCGTTATTTTCAGGCTTCTAACGCGCCTGTATAAACGATCTTTTTCTGTAGAACTTAAAATTCTGGAATTCGTTATTGAGCAGAACTTTCTCCCACAATTAGAACCTTTCCTGGGGCACATGCTCATGTAGTTGGGGACGGTGCTCTCGCAACGGCAGAACCGCACAGTAACAAAAGTGAGGACACTTTATTCTCTTACAATGATTCGTGATATTGACAGTCGTGCCTCGTTATTTTCAGGCTCCTAAAACGCCTGTAACAATGACTCTTTTTCTGTAGAACTTAAAATTCTGGAATTCGTTACTACGCAGACTTTCTCCCAGAATTACAACCTTTCCTGGGGCACATGCTCCTGTAGTTGGGACGCTGCTCTCGCAAACGGCAGAGCCGCACAGTAACAAAAGTGAGGACGCGTGATTCTCTTACAATCATTCGTGATATTGACAGTCGTGCCTCGTTATTTTTAGGCTTCTAACGCGCCAGTAAAAATGACTCTTTTTTCCATAGAACTTCCAAAGTCTGGAATTCGCTACTAAATAGAACTTTCTCCCACAATTACAGCGGATGATTTATATAGTTGCGGACGGTGCTCCCACAAACGACAGACCCTCATAGGCACAAAAGTGAAGACACGTGATTGTTTTGCAATCATCCTTGGTATTGACAGTCGTGTCTCGTTATTGTCAGGCTCCTAACGCGCCTTTATAAATGACTATTTTTCTGTAGAATTTGAAATTATGGAATTCGTTAAGCAGAACTTTCTCCCACAATAACAACCGTTCCTGGTGCACATGTTCATCTAGTTTTGTACGGTGCTCTTGCAAACGGCAGAGCCGCACATTAACGAAAGTGAGGACACGTGAATCTCTTCCAATCATTCGTGATATTGACAGTCGTGCCTCGTTATTTTCAGTGCCTGTAAAAATGACTTTTTCTATAGAACTTTCCAATTCTGGAATTCGTTACTAGACAGACTTTTTCCCAGAAGTGCAGCCTTTCCTGGGGCAAATGTTCATGTAGTTGGGAACGGTGCTCTCGCAAACGGCAGACCTGCACAGTAACAGAAGTGAGGACACCTGATCATCTTTCAATCATCCGTGATATTGACGATCGTGTCTCGTTATTTTTAGGCTCCTAACGCGCCTATATAAATGACTCTTTTTCTATGGAACTTCCAAAGTTTGGAATTCGTTACTAAATAGAACTTTCTCCAACAATTACAATCTTTCCTGGAGCGGATGGTTCATATAGTTGGGGACGGTGCCCCACAAACGACAGAACCTCACAGCAAAAAAAGTAAGGACACGTGATCATTCTGCAATCATCCGTGGTATTGACAGTCGTGTCTCGTTATTTTCAGGCTTCGAACGCGCCTTTTTCTATATAACTTCCAAAGTCTCAAATTCGTTACTAAATAGAACTTTCTCCCACAATTACAATCTTTCCTGGGACAAACGGCTTATATATTTGGGGAGGATGCTGCCGCAAACGACGGAACCGCACAGCAGCAACACTGAGGATACGTGATCTTCTTGCAATCATCCGTGATATTGACAGTCGTGTCTCGTTATTTTCAGGCTCAGAACTTAGAATTCTGGAATTCGTTACTAAGCAGAACTTTCTCCCACATTTACAACCTTTCCTGAGGCACATGCTCTAGTAGTTGGGGACGGTGCTCTCGTAAACGACAGAGCCGCACAGTAACAAAAGTGAGGATACGTGATTCTGTTACAATCCTTCGTGATATTGACAGTCGTGCCTCGTTATTTTTAGGCTCCCAAAGTGCCTATAAATGACTCTTTTTCTATAGAACTTCCTAATCCTGGAATTCGTTACTAAGCAGACTTTCGCCCAGAAATACAGCCTTTCCTGGGGCACATGCTCATGTAGTTGGGGACGCTGCTCTTGCAAATGGCGGAGCCGCACAGTAACAAAAGTGAGGACGCATGATTCTCTTACAAGCATTCGTGATATTGACAGTCATTCCTCGTTATTTTCAGGCTCCTAAAGCGCCTGTAAAAATGATTCTTCTTCTATAGAACTTCCTAATTCTGGAATCCGTTTCTAAACAGAACTATTCTGGATTCTGGATTCGATGTAGGTTTCTTAGAGTTTAGGTCAGCACTTAGGCCACCCTTTTTGAGCCCATTGTACTATCTCCTTGATTGAGGTGTACTTGGCCACCCAACCTTGTTGAGAAACTGAGTGTGCCTTGCATGCGCCCTTGGATGTGCCTCTCTCTTGAACCGGCCACACTAGGCCACAAGTCCCCCAGCATGGATTCTCCGATTGACGCTAGTGCAGGGCAGTGACACATCACGTGCTCGACACTCTCATCTTTTTCTAAACACCCCCTCTGGATTCTGGATTCTGGATTCGTTGTGGGTTGCCTAAAGTTTAGGCCAGCACTTAGGCCACTCTTTTCGGGCCCATTGTGCTATCCCCGTGATTGAGGTGTCCTTGGCTACCCAACCTTGTTGAGAAACTGAAGAATGTCCCTTGGATGCAACTCTCTCAAATTGGCCGCACTAGGCCAGAAGTCCCCCAGCATGGATCCTCTGATTGAAGCTAATGCCGGGCAGTGACATATCACATGCTCGACACTTTCATCTTCTTCTAAACACCCTCTGCAACTCGGGTCGTTTATAATTCCCATTCTGTGCTAAACACCCCTTACAACTGGGGTCGTTTATAATTCCCATTCTGTGGAGGTGTTTGTTTAATCGACAGTGACCTGTCCAAATCGGTACAAGTTTCCTGAGGTGTAGGCATAGTTTTGCCCTTCCCCTACACGACATTCTAATGAATGCGGGAGTCTTTCAGCATGTTGTTATCGATGCCCATTGAGCTTTGTGTTTACGATAAATTTTTTCGTTAAGTAGGGATCCTACGGTTGATTTAACCAAGGGGGGGTTGGTTCTGGGCCAACGAATTGTCCCTCAGAACCCTTCCTCGCCAGTTTGTGAGCGCGTTCGTTTGTCTTTTCTTCAGAATGTCCTTTGATCCATATTAGATCAATTGCCGTGATAGACGTTCTAGATGGCAATTCCACAGAAGCACTGAGTTTGTTTCGACATTTCTCAGAGCCTTAAGGGTTACCTGGCTGTCCGTTTTTATTTCGACATATTTTCCTTCAACGAAACTTTGTCCCACAATTGAAATCTTTCATAGGGCGTATGACTTATATAGTTGGGGACAATGCTCCCGCAAACGCGAGAGCAGCACAGCAACAAATGTGAGGGCACGTCATTATCTTACAATCATCCGTAATATTGACGGTCGTGTTTTCGCTATTTTCAGGCCCCTAACGCGCCTGCATAAATAACTCTGTTTATAGAAATTCCAAACCTTAGTATTCGTTCCTGAATAGATTTTTCTTCACAATTACAATTTCCCTGGGGCGGCCATCTATTTCGCGAGCGGATTACCCTTTAAAAAAATAATTATTTAAGCGTCGTATTTAATTTCGTACCAAATTACGCCGCGCGGCAGTGAAAGTTATTAATTTTTTTTATTGAGCTGTTGTTGTACGCGAAGGCTCCGGTTCGGGTGCACGGTTTTTGCCCAAAATCAATTACCAAACGCTGTTTATCGCCGATTGCGGGGCACGCATCGCCAAAGGTTGAAACAATAAAATTGTCCCCGGCGCAGCGAAACACATGTTTTTTCGCGACAGGAGCGATTACGCGCATTAGACGCCCCACGGGGACGACGCAATTAATAATGGCTTGCGAAATACGGTCGAACCGACGGGATCCCTTTACGCCGCCCGCCGACGCCGCCGCCGAATCGCCCATAAATCTATCAACGGATGGCGTTGCAATTTCAAACAAATTTGCAACCGACCAGCAATAGCACTATAGTATGACCGATCTAACGGATGCGGAAATGGATGATTTACGTGATATCACGTTACGTTACGGTTCACCTCGTAGTTGTTTGCATACATCGGCTCACCTTGCACAAAATGCGTATCAAAATATTTTATAGTTCCTGATTATTTGTGCAATTTTGGGACTAGGAAAGAAATGAATGGAATTCGATTGCAAATTTGTATTATATACGAAATTTACAATTGGTGTCAAAATTAGAGAAGAGAACGCCCAAATGCTGCTCGATTATTGTTTAAATGTGATGTATCCCAGAATTGAGCTCTTAAATGTCATGTGTCCCAGAATTGAGCTCTCAACTGAAGCTCGTATTGCTCCAACTTAAACTGCGACCGTAAAGAACTACATTATTTCAAGTGATATAAAAATAAAATTTGTTTTTCTACAATTTATATTACGCACGAAATGAAATTATTACTTCAATAAGAGAGAGACCAAATTGCTCTAAACTTTGTAGTCCTCTCGTAGAAAAGTGGTGGCAGCAGACGACGCAACAACGCGAGCGCCAAGTAGTTGCTCACCTACCTTGTACTAGGACTACCAAATCATACAACGAGACCACAATTGGTGAGAAGTCAACTTAATTAGGACAGTTGACTGTCCCAACACATTTTATAAAGTTACAGAACTCGTAGAGTGCCAAGCACGAAACAACTCGTGGTTGGCTATCTGCTGCTTCACCGCTGAGGTATAAATGAAAGGAATTTCAATCATTAACTTGAAACGAAAGCACTTGAAAGAGCTATAACTTCAGCTATATTTCTCCTATTAAATATAGCGGAAATTACGACTCCTTTTTAGTGTGTCAGTTTCGAAATGAAAATTTCCATCATGCGACGCTCGGTCTGTTTCAATCAACTTTTAGAAACGTTAATATTTATAAGAGTATTGTTCGCGAAATCAGTCTCTAATAAAATTAATAAACAAGGAGGGAAAGAAATTGCAATATCCCTGCCGACTTCAATTTGCCGTAATTTTTTAATGACGTCGCTCGCTTATGATAATTATCTTCCAGGAGCACAAAGAGTGAAGTCCGCAGTGAAACACAAATATTAGTCCCGACTCTCGTTCGCTTGAAACTTAGTTTCAGCTTTAGCTCTGTTGGAAAATAAACAGATAGTTCTGGGTCTTGTTGCATTATTAAGTATCCCAACGACAACTGCTGTTCCTCCAACTTTAATTTTAAGTGCGGTTTTCAAATTAAATAATAAGCGGAACTCTCCGAGGCGAAATAGAGCTTTAATCCTGGTCTGCTTGGCGAACATTTTCGCTCGTGTTGTGGCAACATAATAAAAGTTAACATCTATTTTGGACGAGGATTATTCAAAATTGTTAATAGTTAGAGGAAATAAAATTGCGGAAGTATTGGTGAGAGGTCAGGAAAAAACAAGGAACGACCATTTTTTTTGAATATTTTTTGTAACTTTCGAGCTAAAAATAAGTGGTTTCATTTTTCTTTTACCAAATTATCAGATCATTAAACTATGTTGCCTCCAGTTAACCTGAAACAACTGACTGCTTGAATAACATAATGAATCGAATAGAAATTGTTCGCAATTATAAACGTCAAATCTAAATCACATAATTCCGCCACGTAATCCCAACAGATCAAACGTGTTGTCGAATTTAATGTGCCACTAAATTAGAGAAAATTGATTTCTCAATACGTAATAATTGGGCATTAATGTTTAGTGAATAACAGAAATTAAATTCGCCACCGGTTTTGTGTATTCTATTAACAAATACTCGGATTCATTTAAAGCTTATTTAACACTCGTTCGTCGTCATGACTATGAGGGTCCCCAGGACGAATCTTGTTAAGGTACCCAGCACGAATCTTGATAGGGTCCCCAGGACGAATCTTGTTAAGTCTCCAGGACGAATCTTGTTAAGATACCCAGGAAAAATCACTCGGAGTAAAGTGTCTAACCACAGAGTATAACTACCATGTTTTCTTAGCAAGATGTTTTCTTAGGAAGCTATCTCCTGCGGATAAGCGATTAGTGGAGGGTGAACGTCAACGACAGGTTGCCCTCCGCGGAAATTTTATGGAATTAGTCTGCCAAACGCCTTCTAATTTCTATAATTTGAAACCAACCTCAATATTTGATAGCCACGGTGCACTAACCGTGCAATGGAAACACAACGTGTGCTTTTCCCATCTCTTCTTTTCTCTTTCCATCTCTTCCCCTTTCTCTTCCTGTCGCCCCTCTTCCCTTTTCTTTCTTTCCCTTTACTTCTCTTCTCTTCTCTTCTCTTCTCTTCTCTTCTCTTCTCTTCTCTTCTCGTTCTCTTCTCTTCTCTTCTCTTCTCTTCTCTTCTCTTCTCTTCTCTTCTCTTCTCTTCTCTTCTCTTCTCTTCTCTTCTTCTCTTCTCTTCTCTTCTCTTTCCTTCTCTTCTCTTCTCTTTCTCTTCCTCTTCTCTTCTCTTCTCTCCTCGTCTCTTCTCTTCTCTTCTCTTCTCTTCTCTTCTCTTCTCTTCTCTCTCTTCTCTTCTCTTCTCTTCTCTTCTCTCTCTTCTCTTCTCTTCTCTTCTCTTCTTCTCTTCTCTTCTCTTCTCTTCTCTTCTCTTCTCTTCTCTTCTCTTCTCTTCTCTTCTCTCTCTTCTCTTCTCTTCTCTTCTCTTCTCTTCTCTTCTCTTCTCTTCTCTTCTCTTCTCTTCTCTTCTCTTCTTTCTCTTCTCTTCTCTTCTCTTCTCTTCTCTTCTCTTCTCTTCTCTTCTCTTCTCTTCTCTTCTCTTCTCTTCTCTTCTCTTCTCTTCTCTTCTCTTCTCTTCTCTTCTCTTCTCTTCTCTTCTCTTCTCTTCTCTTCTCTTCTCTTCTCTTCTCTTCTCTTCTCTTCTCTTCTCTTCTCTTCTCTTCTCTTCTCTTCTCTTCTCTTCTCTTCTCTCTCTTCTCTTCTCTTCTCTTCTCTTCTCTTCTCTTCTCTTCTCTTCTCTTCTCTTCTCTTCTCTTCTCTTCTCTTCTCTTCTCTTCTCTTCTCTTCTCTTCTCTTCTCTTCTCTTCTCTTCTCTTCTCTTCTCTTCCTCTTCTCTTCTCTTCTCTTCTCTTCTCTTCTCTTCTCTTCTCTTCTCTTCTCTTCTCTTCTCTTCTCTTTCTCCTTCTCTTCTCTTCTCTTCTCTTCTCTTCTCTTCTCTTTCTCTTCTCTTCTCTTCTCTTCTCTTCTCTTCTCTTCTCTTCTCTTCTCTTCTCTTCTCTTCTCCTTCTCTTCTCTTCTTTCTCTTCTCTTCTTTCTTTTCTTCTCTTTCTCTTCTTTCTCTTCTCTCTTCTCTTCTCTTCTCTTCTCTTTCTTCTTCTCTTCTTTCTTTTTCTCTTTCTTCTCTTCTCTTTCTTCTCTTCTCTTCTCTTCCTCTTCTCTTCTTCTTTCTCTTCTCTTCTTTCTCTTCTCTTCTTTCTCTTCTTTCTTTCTCTTCTCTTCTCTTCTCTTCTCTTCTTTCTCTTCTTCTCTTCTTTCTCTTTCTCTTCTCTTCTCTCTCTTCTCTTCCTTCTTTTCTTCTTTCCTTTCTTTCTCTTTCCATCTCTTCTCTTCCATCTCTTTTTTCGCTTCTTTTCTCTTCTCTTCTCTTTTCTTCCATCTCTTCTTTTCTCTTTTATTTTCTTCTTCTTCTCTTTTCTTCTCTTCTCTTCTCTTTTCATCTTTTCTTCTCTTCTCCTCTCTTTTGCTCTTCTCTTCTCTTCTCATCTCTTTCTTCATCTCTTTCTCTTCCCATCTCTTCTCTTCCCATCTCTTCTCTTCCCATCTCTTCTCTTCCCATCATTTCTTTTCTCTTCTCTTTTCTTCTCTTCTTTTCTCTTTTCTTCTCTTCTCTTCTTTTCTCTTTCCATTTCTTCTCTCTCCATTACTTTTCTTCTCATATCTTCTCTTTTCGTCCCTTCTGTTTCCAATTCTTTTTTTCCCATATCTTCTCTTTTTCTCATTCTCTTCTCTTCCCATTTCTTCTCTTTTCATCTGTTTTTTTCTTCTTCCATGTCTTCTTTTCCCATCTCCTCTTTTCTCTTTCCTGTCCTTCTTTACCCTTTCTTTCTCATCATCTCGGCTTTTCCCAATTCTTTTTCTCATATATCTGCTCTTATCTTCTCTTTTCAGTTCTTCTCTTTTCTTTTTATCAGTTCTCTTTCTATCTTTTTTCTTTTCTATAGTAGAGATGGAAAGAGATCCATCTTTACTATTTCCATTTTTTACCTTCTTCTCCCATCTCTTCTTTTTTTTCCCATCTCTTCCCATCTCTTACTATCTCTTTCCATCTTTTCTTATCTCTTTTCATATCTCTTCTTCCCTTCTGTTCTTTTTCCTTGTCTTCTGTTGCCATCTTTCTCTTTCTATCTCTTCTTTTTCCTTCCCTTCTCTTTTTTTCTCTTTTCAACTCTTTTTTTCCCCATCTCTTCTTTTCTCTTCTGATTTCTTTTCTTCCTATCTCTTCTTTTCCCTTCTCATCTCTTCTCTTTCTCATTCTTCTCATTCTCTTTTTTTCTCTTCTCTTTCCATCTCTTCTTTTCCCATCTTTTCACTTCTCTTTTCTTCTCTTCTCTTTTCCTATTTTCTTTTCCTATTTTCTTTTCTCTTTTCTTCTCTTCTCTTCTTTTTTCTTCTTTTCTTTTCTCTTCTCTTCTCTTCTCCTTCCTTCCCTTTCCTTCCCTTTCGTTCCCTTCACTTCCCTTCCCTTTCCTTTCCTTTCCTTCCCATCCCTTTCCCTCCTTTTCCTTCCCTTCCCTTTCCTCTCCTCCCCTCCCCTCCCTTCCCCTTTCCTTCCCTTTTCTTTCCTTCCCTTTCCTTCTCTTCCTTTCCTTTCCCTTCCCTTTCCTTCCCTTTCCTTCTCTTCTTTTCTCTTCTCTTTTCTTCTTTCTTCTTCTCTTCTCTCTTCTCTTCTCTTTTTTTTTCTCCTCTCTTTTTTTCTTCTCTTCTCTTTCGATCTCTTCTTTTCCCATTTCTTTGCTTCCTATATCTTCTCTTTTCCTTTTTCTCTTCTCTTCCCATTTCTTAGCTTTTTATTTCTTCTTTTCTCCTCCCATTTCTTCGTTTTCCATCTCTTCTTTTCTCTTCCCTTTTCTTCTCTACCCTTTCTTTCTCATCATCTCTTCTTTTCATATTTCTTTTCCCATATCTTTCCTTCTCTTCCCTTTTTAATTCTTCTCTTTTCTTTTTATTACTACTCTTTCCATTTTTCCTCTTCGCTTTCGATCTTTTTCCTTCCTATTTCTTCTCTACCCATCTTTTCTCTTTTCGTCTCTTTTCTTTCTATTTTTTATCTTCTTCTTCCATATCTTCTTTTCTTTTTTCATCTCTTCCATCTCTTCCCATCTTTTCCCATCTCTTCCCATCTCTTTCCATCTCTTTTCATCTCTTTTCATATTTTTTCTTTCCTTCTGTTCCTTTCCCCTCTCTTGTGTTTCCATCTCTTCTCTTTCTATCTCTTCTCTTCCTTTCTCTTCTTTTTTCTTCTCTTCCCATTTGTTCTTTTCTTTTCTCTTCTCTTCTCTTCTCTTCTCTTCTCCTTTTTCTCTTCTCTTTTCTTTACTTATTTTTTCTCTCTCTTCTCCTCTTCTTTTTTCTTCTATTCTTTTATCTTCTCTTCTCTTTTTCTCTTTTATCGTCTCTTTCCATTTCTTCTCTTTTCATCTTTTCTTTTCTCCTTCCATTTTTTCTCTTTTCATCTCTGCCCTTTCCTACTCTATCTTTCCTTTCTCATCATTTTTTTCTCCTTCCATTTCTTCTTCTCCCATATCTTCCCTTCTCTTTTGTTTTTATTTCTGCTCTTTTCTTCTGATTACTTCTCTTTCTATCTTTTTTCTTCTCTTTTCATCTCTTACCTTCCTATCTTTTCTCTTTCCATCTCTTTACTTTCCCTCCCTTTTCTTTCCATTTTTTATCTTATTTCCCCATCTCTTCCCATCTCTTTCCATCTCTTCATATCTGTTTCCATCTCTTCTCATCTCTTTTTATATATTTCCTTCCCATTTGTTCCGTTTCCTTCTCTTCTGTTGCCATCTCTTCTCTTTTTATCTTTTGTCTTCATTTCTCTTCTGTTTTCTTCTCTTTCCATCTCTTCCCTTTCCATCTCTTCTTTTCCCATTTCTTCCCTTACCATTTCTTCTCTTTCCATCTTTTTTCTTCCCATTTCTTTTATTTCCATCTCTGCTCTTTCCATTTCTTCTCTTCCCATCTCTTCTCTTTCCAATTCTTCTCCTCCAATTTTTTCTCTTCATATCTCTTCTTCTTCCTTTTTTTCTCTTCCCGTTTCTTCTCTTACCATCTCTTCTCTTCCCATCTCTTCTCCTCTTCTATTTTCTTCTCTCCTCTCTTTTTCTTTTCCATTGTCCTATTTTCTGTTTTATATATCTCTGTTTTACCTTGTTGTTTCTTAAGCAAGCAAACGAATTTGTTTAATCTCCGCTGATTTTTTGATTGTTTGGTTGTTATTGTAAACTCATCATTATCGAACCTGATTCCCCGGTGCAAAACGAATCTAATTAAAAATGATTTTCCGTCCTAGAAAAAAGGCAAATATTTGTATTGAATCTCGGATTTATAATGTGCCCTCGAATGGATGCTATCCGAAGCTTTGGAAAAATGATTTGTTTGTCTCTAATATAAATAGCGCGCGTCGACGCTGAAAATAAGCAAACAAACGAAAATTGGAGAAGAGCTGAATTTTTCCAGGAGCGTCATATCTCATCGAACAAAACTGAATTGGCTTCCGATGCTTTCATTAATTATGAAAAGGGACCTCGGCACGAAGACGTCGAGTTATTAGTCAACACTATCTAGGGAGATTCGTGCATAATACACATCTAGACTAGCGTCATTGCTATACATAAAACACTTTGGTTCTTTAATCCTCCAGCTATTTTCCGGGATATTATCATTGATTTCTAGATTTTACTTTTGACGTGATATTAACTCGAGTCGTTTAATCGAAAACATCTGATTGGAAAAGATTAGTCGTTGAATATTTCATTCATGATTATTTATAGAAAAGCTTTGTTGGCTCTTTTACAAGATGTTATTTATTGATGTGACGATTCCGGTTCGGGGGCAACTTTGGCATAATATTAATTCGGGTCGTCCCGTTTAATTACGCGGGTAATGTTAGGTAATATAGCTTCGGGGGTAGTATAATTATGCCCTTCACTCCATGCTGTGGAAGCCTCGACATATGTAGCGGCGACCTAACATCCATGCTAAAACCATCATTACGCGAAGTGACAAATTTACCTCTAGGCTTGCATAATTCATTCCACATAACCGGATCGATCATATTTGTAAAATATGGGAGTAATAGGAATGCCCGCAGGAGCTTGTAAATCCCTGTAAATTAGTTACAACAGACCACATATACGACATTAGAAGAATTTGGTTATTGGATACAATATTAACAATTACTGGACTCTAGTTACGCTTGGATTTGAATAATGGGAAGATCTTTTAATTACCCTAAGAAATTTGACAATTTAAATAATTAAAGGTTGTTTTTTAATCGTTAATAAAGATTAATAGATATAAATATTGAAGAATTCCACAAAGTAATGCTAAAAAATGTCAACAATTAAAGGTATTAGATAATATAAAAATAATAATAATCACAAATATATTGGTGAATAAGCATTGAATAGCAGCAACCCACAAATAATGACGTCAACTTTTGACAAATAATAACTTCTCCCCTTTCATTTTTTTGTTAACTAAAGGTAACATTACATTTTCCTCTCGTCTTCCAAAAACGACGTTGTTCATAAATTTTTAACTTTTGCTGCTTTTGCATTCTCTATATTTTTCTATGCTTCGGATTCTTTATAACCTTGTGCAATCCCAAAAAAATGTTACTTTTACTAAACTGTATGTTTTTAAGTTTTGAATTTTTTTTGTTCCAGAAGTGATTTTATCCATTTTCCGCCTGGCTTCCAAAAATGCTACTATTTATAATATTTTAACTTATAATTTCAAATTGAATTGTCGGCTTCTTGAGTGGATTAAGCCGAAGAATTTTGCACCGTTAATTTCTCCATTATTTTTTTCAGACACAATTAGGGCTAACAGTGCTTTATAATGGAATGCAAATTGGTTCTTTAACTTGAATTTTTTTAAACGCCTTCGAATATCCAACCGGTGAAAGCATTACTTCTGTGTTAAAAATTTTAATTGAAATTTTTACACCCTTAAGCATTCGACGCGTATGTCTGCACTGCTGTGAAAATACACACGTATCTTTTTTACCTTTCGAGGAATTTTACGCGCTTAGAATTTTTTGCGCTTAAAATTTTTTGCGCTTAGAATTTTTTGTTGTAAAAAACACCTAAAAACAAACAAGTGTATAATGTTTCAGCTGCAGCGTCAAAATCAATTTAACAAACCTCACAAGTGTCCCATTTTACTCCTATTTTTATTTATGGTTTCAGAGCTTTTGGGTTTTAGTAAATGTTATTAAAATAATTGAAAACGTGACGCCGAAGCGAATATGACGCATGGGTAATAAAATGCTAGCGGCCGAGCTGCTGGGGGCTTTTATTTTTATACTTTCATTTATTTTAAAGTGAACGTAAGCACCGCAATAATGCCCTTTTATTAGATTTTAAGGGTTATATGTAACGCCAGGATTCTTGATTCTAGAGCAACTATTGTTGTGTTTTTTATTCTTTCTTGGTTTCAGGGGACAAGATTTGTATATTAATTTTTAGGGATAACCAAGGACCAGTCCGTTCCACCAATAGTGTGAGACATAAAATGTAAGAAAATATGAAATACAGTATATGCAACCGTGTAAAAAATTTTCATTTTTCTTGATCTATGAAAGACTCCAGAAGTTGATTTCGTTTGGCAACAATTGCTGCTTTCCCTGAACAATAAAATCTACTAAGGTGTACTTTCAACATTCTGCAGAAGTATGCATTATGACGTATAAAGACGCGAACTCAATTGCATTTTGCACGTCGTGTATATTTTATTTCCCAAAGCCTCCCCTCAGCTCTGAAGTCGGCTCTATATCATAGCTGTTCATATTACTGCATCCGCGAATGATATATCGCCGGCTCCGTTCTGTCCCCTTCGAGCGTACCACCCCGATACGACGCTTTATTAGTTTTTCACTTCATTATTGCCTTCATATGTCTCCACTTTGCCACCAATCATACACACACACGCTCCGGTCTCAAGACAATATCGTAATTTACTTGGAGTTTACCGAAGGTAGTTGCCGCAATAAATTGGATTTACAACGCTTTGGCATCCGGGGAATTCTAACGTCCCAATTGCAGGACGACAATTAATGAACATTCCGCGTCTTGCTCATTCGGAAGACAGGTTATGATTGCGGCATCTGGTCGTATTTGGGGCGTTTATACCAAAACGTTTGTCCCGCAAGAGGACACTTTGTTCCAGGGAAGAACCTTAGGAAAAACAAGAGAGTTAAACGATATAATGGGGCAAATGTCACTAAATATGAACAATGGCGTTTTTGGAAGCCAAGAGGAAAATGTAATTTTTACATCTAGCATAGCAAAGTTAAAACTTGAGAGTAACAAAATATGAACAATAGCGACTTTGGTAGCTGGAAGAAACATAAGGATTTTTTTCAAGTGTGTGTAAAAGAATTTGGTGAAATAAAAGCTTTTAATTCGATTTTGGTGAGTAGTCTTTCTCCCAAATTATCACATTTTGGATTTGCGATAAAAATAGCCAATTCTTCGTTTTGGACTCTAATCAAGAACAATGCGTTCTCCAGAGAAGCTTCCCTTCAGGCACACCTTAATTAAAAACAATTTAGTTTTCATTTATGTTGCCAACTATTCGCCTCGCAGTCGTCGTAAATGTGGCGCTTTCATTCCGAATCACAAATCGAATTCCAGCAACGTCTTCACAATGCGCAGTTTCTTGTTTACTTTTCATCAAATCACCCGACTCTATACAGTATGTCTAGAGTAAACAAACTTTGTTATGAAAACGCTTTTCTCCGAGAACGACGAACGTATGCCCGAACTTGGTCCGTGAAGTCGAAAGAATCAAACCATAAAATAAGCTTTGCGCTCGCATACTTCTAATGGTTAACACGTTTGCAAAACGCTGCGGATTTTATAATAGAGTTATTAAACTCCACAAACAACTGTTTCCAAATCCCTAATGCTCTTATATTCGCTAATAACCTTAAAATATACTCGAGAGCTTTGCGCTAACTTCTCTAATGATTTTCATACCTCTAGACGTAATTTGCGGATTACGAGGAATGTGGAAATTTTAACAGGGGCAGAAAAATAACGAAAAAATTTTGAAAGTAAAAATAAAAAAATATAAACAAAGGGGCTTCTGGTAGCTAAAAGAAAAATGCCAATATTACTTTAAGCTTCGAGAAAGTAAGAGTTTATAATTTAGTGAAAGTAACAAGCTGATGAACAACAGCGTTTTTGGAAGCTTAGGAAAAAATGTAAATTTTACCTAAGTTTGAAAAGTAGAAGAATATTATTTAGCAAAAATAATAAAACAACACAGTTTTTGTGGTAAAAAAGATGTGAATGTCATATTCTAGCATAGCAAGAAAATAGAAGCATATTGTCAGTAATAGTAACAAAAAATGAATAATACAGTATTTGGAAACTGCACATTTTATCTTGAGTATAAACAAGTTAAGAAAATAAAAGGTTGTTACATAGTAAAAATTACAAAATTATGAACAATAGCGTTTTTGGAACCCAAGAGAAAAATATGTATTACAATTCTAGCATAAAAATGTAAAAAGTAAAAGTGAAAAAATATGAACAAAGGCGCTTTTAGAAGAAAAGTAAAATGCAAAGATGACTTTCAGCTTTGAGAAAGAAAGAGTTAAAAATTCATTGAAAATAGCAAACTTATAAACAATAGCGTTTTTGGAAGCCAAGAGGAAAATGTAAATCTTACTTAAGACTGGAAAAGAAAAGGATATGTCATTTGATAATAATAACAAAATCATAAACAACAGAGTCTTTGAAACAAAAAATATATAAATGGTACATGCAGCTTACAAAGGATTACGAGACAAGTGGAAATTTTAACAGGGGCAGAAAAACAACGAAATAATTTTGAAAGTAAAAATAAAAAAATATAAACAAAGGCGCTTTTGGTAGTTAGGAGAAAAATGCCAATATTATTTTAAGCTTCGAGAAAGTAAGAGTTTATAATTTAGGGAAAGTAACAAACTGATGAACAACAGCGTTTTTGGAAGTTTAGGGGAAAATTTGAATTTTATCCAAGTTTGAAAAGTAGACGAATATTATTTAGTGAAAATAACAAAACAACACAGTTTTTGGGGTAAAAAATATTGGGTTTTCATAGGGAGGTATTCGACGGTTTAAAAAATTGTTATTTTGGGATTGAGAACTTCTTGGATACTTAAGTATATTCAGATAAGTCTTTTAAATTGTAGGAGATGATTTAACACGTTTAGTGCTGATGATGCATTGGTGCTTCATTCAAGAGTTTGCAACCTTTGACCACCGGTTATTCATGTTTTCTGATGTATCGATTGGCTTATGTTACTTTAACACTTTCCTTGGTGTTAACCTGATGAGGTAAGCACACCAAGATATGTTTGGAACATTCACAGTCAGTTTTGTTCTGGAATTAACAGGTCGTGTGCAACTTCACCCAATGCGGACCAGCACTGAACGCGTTAAAGAGTCAATCTCTATGTCAGGTCAGTATTTAGAAGTGTCTAGCTGGCGTCTAGATACTCAGGGGTGTACAAGTGCTGCAGCATCCCCCATTAAAGTGTATTTAGTTTTTTAATCGACAAAAATCTTTTGCTCACGACAAGGTGTCGTCACAGTTTTATAGTAAGGAGAAGTGTCATACATAGACCACCACTGATCGACTAAGACATTCCTATGTTAATTAGAAAGCAGCGAACACAAATTATAGATTTCTGGCCTCATCTAGGGCGATCCTTTTCAAATAAATCACTAAAATAGTTACCAGGGGTTAAAATTTTTTGCTCCTCGGCCCCCACCTGCTGCGAAAGTTTCGCTCTATCGCGACTCAAACAGAATTTTAATGAACGACATTAGCATAATGCTCTTTCCTCGTATATTTATAATTTTCACTTTGGCCCAGAGCATCTCGCCCTCGCCATCATCACGTGTCGCCCAGGGAGAAACCTCTTCAAACCTTTTTGTTCTCGTCCTTAAAAGCCAAGGAAAACTCGGGAAAGTCAACATTGTTATCGAGTTTCGCCGGAGAGACACGGCGATGTACTTTTCTGTTTATACACATGTGATTTATACTCGTCTTTTGTATTAGTTTCGACAAGTTTCTAGTGGACAATGGGACCAAGGATACATAAGCGATTCACTGTATGTTTTCCTCTTAAACTTTGGAAACTTCTCGGAAACTTTTAAGTAGCTTAATAAATTTATGGTGATTATTTTGAACAAATTGCGCTTTTAAACTGTATTCGATGCTCTGCAGGAGTCGCACTAACTTTCCTTAATTAAATTTATGGAAACTGCCTCGCTGACAATGTTCTAAAATTTTATACAAGAGCAACAGACGCGCCAGACGGTAAATGCAGCCTCTTGTCTTGTATTGCTGCATTTAAGTGTTACAGCTTTTGGGGGAAGTTTAAAGGGGCTTAGTTGGCTAATTAAAATCGTGATATGCACTCAGGGAATCCCTTTTGGAGGGAGATTTTAAGAGGAATATTTACGACTAAATTTGGGACATTTGGAGCAAATTTGCGTGGAATTCTGGAGGTTTTTTTTACACATTTTTACAGGAGTTAGCTCTGCTTAAAGTATACCAGGAGACTGATTCTGCTCAAAGTGTACCTGAGGAGACTGACTCTGCTCCAAGTGTACCTGGAGACTGCTCAAAGTGTACCTGGAGACTGCTCCAAGTGTACCTGGAGACTGCTCCAAGTATACCTGGAGACTGCTCCAAGTGTACCTGGAGACTGCTCCAAATGTACATAGAGAATGACTGCTCCAAGTGTACCTGGACAACTCTAATCAAGGTGTACCTGGAGACTGACTTTGTTTAAAGTGTATCTGGAAACCGAGCCTGCTTAAAGCGTACATAGATACTTTTGCGACAAAATTAGTCGTAAATAGGGGAGATTTTCAGGGGCAATATTAAACACTGAAACTGGGACATTTAAAAAAAATTGCGTGAGATTTTGAAGCTTTCACACATTTTGACAAAAGTCCAACTCTTCTTAAAATGTACCTGCAGACTGACTGCTCAAAGTATAGCTGGAGACTGACTGCTCAAAGTGTAGCTGGAGACTGACTCTGTTCCAAACAAACCTAGAGACTGCTCTGCTAAAAATGTATCTAGAGACCGAGCCTGCTTAAAGTGTACATGGATACTAGTGCAATCAAATTAGTCATAAATAGGGGAGATTTTCAGGGGAGTATTTAGAACTAAAACTGGGACATTGGGAAAAAATTTGCGTGGAATTCTGGAGTTTTTTCAGATTTAGACAGAAGTCCAACTCTACTTAAACTGTACCAGGAGACTGACTGCTCAGAGTGTAGTTGAGACTGACATTGCTCCAAGCGTACTTGAAGACTGACTACGCTTAAAGTATACCTGGAGACTAAGTCTGCTCAAACCAATGCGACAAAATTTGTGGTAAATAGAGGAGATTTTTAAAAGCCATATTAAACACTGAAACTGGAACATTTAAAAATTTTGCGTAAGATTTTGAAGCTTTCACATATTTTGACAAAAGTTCAACTCTTCATAAAAAATACCTGCAGACTGACTGCTCAAAGTATAGCTGAAGACTGACTGCTCAAATTGTAGCTGGAGACTGACTCTGTTCCAAACAAACCTAGAGACTGCTTTGCTCAAAATGTATCTGCTGCGAGTCTGCTCAAAGTGTACATAGATCCAGTGCAACAAAATGAGTCATTAATAGGGGAGATTTTCAGGGGAATATTTAGGATTGAAACTGGGACATTGGGAAAAAATTTGCGTGGGATTCTGGAGTTCAGAAGTCAACTCTACTTAAACTGTACCAAAAGACTGACTGCTCAGAGTGTAGCTGGAGACTGATATTGCTCCAGACGTACCTGGGGACTGACTCTACTCAAAGTATACCTGGAGACTGACTTTGTTTAAAGAATAACTGGAGACTGACTGCTTAAAGTGTAGCTGGGGACTAACTTCCAAGCTTACCTAGACACTGACTCTACTCAAAATATACCTTAAGAGTGACTCTGCTTAAAGTATATCTGAAGACTAAAAGCGTACATAGATTCTACTGCCACAAAATCGGTCATAATTAAGCATTATCACTTTTGTTGCAGTTCCGCCGCAAAGGCCCAGGATAGAGTACAACGGGACCCAAGTGTTGCCAGGCCATAATCTTACAGCGCTACATGGCGAGGTGGCCGTTATTAAATGTGTCTCTCATTATGGAAATCCTCCACCTGTTCTCAAATGGTTTCTAGGTAAGTACGTCTCGATTGTCACATGCAGGCACCACAATAGACCCCTTTGTCCCGACATTCAACCAGAGTGAAGGGCTATGATAAATATTTGTCCTGCTGAATGCATGCGGATCTCCCGATTTAATTCATTGTTTTGATTAGGTCACATTGCTGCCACACGAGCGATAAATCCAGCCCTACATTCTCAGGGGCTAGATAATTATTAACATTCTCTCTTTATCATTGAAACAAGAATATTTGTATGATAAGAATCCTAATTTTAAATAGTATTACGCGTTACTGGTTTACGCAATTTAACACTGTGAAATTTTTAACACATTTATTTAACAGAACAACTGAACAATTTTGTTTTATCACACTTATGTAATTTACAGCTGACTAACGTAGGGTGCGATTACTAGTTTATATTGGTATTCCTCACATACTAGAATATTCAATATCTCAAAGTGTGGATAAACTATGCATCTCCTTAATAGTGTATCTGGTAATAATCTAATAATAAATCTGGGTGATAAAGAAAAATTTCAATTCTCTTCTTTGCTTCCAAAAACGCTGTTGTTCATGTAATTATTACTTCTACTAAAATGTTCCATAAAATAATAAATAATAATAAATAAATAATAAATAGTTCCATTTTAACACAAGTTCTAATTTTATGAACAAAAGCGTTCTTGCAGAAACAGGAAAACTTGTTTGGTTTAAGTCAAATTCTCCTTCTAATTTCCAAAAATGGTTTTGTTCAATAAATTGTTAGGTCTAAAATAGGGCTTGATATTTTCTTAATTTTGTATCTTTAGCTGAAAATACTTAAGAATGTGATAGTAATACAGTACTATTCAGTTATTTATATCTTGTCTTAACACGTTTTAATTTTAATTAATTAATTTTAATTTAGAAATGACTCAAGTATCAAGAATTAAGTTGGTTTGTTGACAACAAAGTACGTATCGATGCAACTACATCTCAATGCTACTCTAACTCGACAAAATAACCATAAAGCGTTCAAAGTACATTTTATTAAGGAAACCCAGCTTGCAGAAAAGTTGTGAAGCCAGTAATGCGGTAAAACTTGCTCTGTAACTCAACAAGAGCGCATCCATTGTTAAGAAAGTCGACAAAAGTTAGTTTCGCCGAGTTTAAGTTCGGTCTATCGGAAACATCTGATGGTTTTTGTTTGTTTGAAGACCATCACGAGATAACGCCGACCCGAAGGCAGACCAACACAACTGAATTGGACAATCCTCGGACTTGGCTGGCTCTATCCGTTCTCGAACTTACCACATCGAAGGAAAACCATGGGAAAAGTCTTCGATGCGTCGCCGTACACGAATCTTATTCGACCAAGTCGAGCAGTATCGACGTCCGGCTGGACGTTATGTGTAAGTATTAGATGTTTTCCGGTTTGGCAGTTTTTTGATAGATTCGACCAGGAAAGTTTTTTGTAGCGTTTAATACGGGACAATTCGGGTCGCATTATTAAATAATCTGTAATTCATCTCGTTTATTGAAAAATAAACTTTTACCGAAACTTTCATATGTCATAATAAACTTGTAAGTGGTCATCTGTTCCAATTGGGCTACTTTGAAAGTAAAAAAACTTTGTGTGTTTTCACTTTGTGTTGTATACAGCCAGTATACAAGCTTGGAGATAAGTCATTAAATCTCTTGAAGTTGAGGTTTTACAATTAAAAGATGGAATTTGATATTACAAAACTATCTGCAATTTTTTTTATTTATTGATTTTATTTTATTAATTTGGTTATTTTAAAATAATATTTGGAATCAACGTAAGGCAAAAATATTACACTTGAAAGCCAAATATTATATTTAGAAACTGAAACATTAAAAAAATAATTTGACAGTATTCAAAGTTGTTTAAAATAATTGTGAGTACAAATTTGGTATGGTCACAAAGATTGTCGTAAAAGAATCCAAATCTAGGGCAAGTTAAGCAATTTAAAGTAAGAGAAATGTTAATTTTCTTCTTTGCTTTTAAAAATGCTGCCGATCATAAAATTGTTACTTTATTCAAAGTGAAGCTTTACAGCTTTATTTCAACAGAGGTACTACTTTTATGAACAACAGCGTTTTTGCAAAAAAGAGGAAAATTTATTGCGGTTAATCCAAATTCTTCTTTATTTTTTCAAAAATGACTTTCATAAATTTACAAATTTTTAGCAGCAATGTGAGCTTAAAAAAATACACTTGAAAGCTACAATTAATAGTTATAAAAAAGCACATTTAATTAAAAATATTTGACAGTTTTTCAAGTTGTTTGAAAATTGTGAATACAAATTTGATAGATCACAAATATCTTTGTAAAAGTATTTAAATTTTAGGCAAGAAAGAAAAATTTTAATTCTCTCCGTTGCTTCCAAAAATGCTGCTGTTCATAAAATTGTTACTTTTACCTAAATAAAGCCTAATAGCTTATAGCCTTATAGCATTTTACATAACTTTTACTTTTATGAACAACAGCGTTCTTATAAAAAAGAGGAAAATTGTCTAAATTAAATTTAAATTTTCCTTCTTTTAAACATTGCTTCGTTAAATAAATTTATAAATATTTAGGGTCACTATAAGCTTGGAAATTTACGCTTGGAAACTAGAATTTGTAATCAAACATTTAATTAAAATTAAATTGACAGCTTCTAAAGTTGTTTAAAAACGTTGTAAGTACAAATTTGATGTGATTACGAAGATCTTCATAAAATAATCTCTATTTTAAACAAAAAAGAGAAATTTTAATTTCCCTCTTTGCTTTAAAAAATGCTGCTGTTTATAAAATTGTTACTTTTACTAAAATAAAGCCTTAAAGCTTCATGTTAACACAAATTATGCTCTTATGAACAACAGCGTTTTTGCAAAAACAAGGAAAATTCATTGGGTTAAATTAAAATTCTTTTTATTTTTAAAAAATGGTTTTGTTTATTAAATTTTTTAATATTTGGAATAAATACAAGCTCTGAAAATTACTTTTTAAAGCTAGAACTTATTATCAGAAAATAACACAGTCAATAAAATTCAATTTGACAGTTTTTAAAGTTGTTTAAAAATTTATAAGTACAAATTTAATATATTCACAAAGATGTTCATAAAAAAATTTAAATTTTAGAAAGAAAAGAAAAATTTAAATTTTCCTTAATGCTTTCAAAAACGCTAATGTTTATAAAATTGTTATTTCACCGAAATAAATTTATTGCTTCATTTAAACAAAGGTTTTACCGTTATGAACAACAGCGTTTTTGCAAAAAAGAGGAAAATCTATTAAATAAAATCCAAAATTTTTTTTAAGTTTAAAAATGGTTTTGTTTAGTAAATTTATAAATATTTAGGATCAATGTAAACTTGGAAAATCACACTGGAAAACTACAATTGATGATCAAAAAATAAAACATTTAATTAAAATTAATATGACACTTTTTAAAGTTGTTTAAAAATTGCGAATACAAATTTGACAGATTATGAAAATGTTCATAAAAGAATCCAAATTTTAGGCAACAAAGAGAACTGTCTTCGTTGCTTCCGAAAATGCTGCTGTTTATAAAATTGTTATTTTTACCTAAATGAAGCCTTATAGCTTCATTTTACATAGGTTCAACTTTTATGAACAACAGCGTTCTTCTTCTTTTTTTTAAATGGCTTTGTTTAATAAATTAATAAATATTTAGGATCAATATAAGCTTGGAAAATTACACTTAAAAGCTAGAATTTGTGTCTAAAAAATAAATCATTTTATTAAAATAAAATAAACAGGTTTTAAAGTTGTTTAAAAACGCTGTGAGTACAAATTTAATTAAACTACAAAGATTTTTATGAAAAAAATCCATATTTTAGGCAAAAAAAAATCTTAACTCCTCTGTTTGCTTCCAAAAATGCTGTTTTTAATGAAATTGTTATTTTTACTAAAATGAAGCCTTTAAGCTTCATGTTAACACAAATTATGCTTTTATAAACAACAGCGTTTTTGCAGAAACGAGGAAAATTCATTGGGCCTAATTTAAATTCTTTTTATTTTAAAAATTGGTTTTGTGTATTAAATTTATTAATATTTGGGATAAAAACAAGCTTTGAAAACTACCCTTTAAAGCTAGAACTTATGATCAGAAAATAACACAGTCGATAAAATTTAATTTGACAGTTTTTAAAGTTTAAAGTTAAAAAATTTATGAGTACAAATTTGAAATGATCACAAAGATATTTATAGAAGAATTTAAATTTTAGACAAGAAAGAGAAATTCTAATTCACTTTAATGCTTGTAAAAACGCTGTTGTCCATAAAATTTTATCTTACTAAAATAAAGCCTTATAGCTTCATTTTAACAAAAGTTTTACTTTTATGACCAACAGCGTTTTTGCAAAAAATAGGAAAAATTTATTGAATTATATCCAAATTTTTTTCTAATGTTTAAAAATGGTTTTGTTTATTAAATTTATAAATATTATAAATATTTAAGATTAATGTAAGCATGGAAAATTTTACTTGAAAACTAAAATTAATAATTGAAAAATAAAACATTTAATAGAAATTAATCTGACAGTTTTTAAAGTTGTTTACAAATTGTGAATACAAATTTGATAGATCATGGGAATCTTCGTTAAAGAATCCAAATTTTTGGCCAGGTAGAAAACACTCCTTGCCTTATAGCTCCATTTTACATAAGTTTAATTTTTATGAACAACAGCGTTTTTGCAAAAAAGTGGAAAATTTATTTAATTAAATTTAAATTTTTCTTCTTTTAAAAATGGCTTTGTTTAATGAATTTATAAATATTTAGGATCAATGTAAGCTTAAAACGCTAGAATTAATGTTTAAAAATAAATTATTTCTTTAAATAAAATAAACAGGTTTTAAAGTTGTTTAAAAACGTTGTAAGTACTTATTTAATGTAATTACAAAGGTCTTTATAAAAAAATTTATATTTTAGGTAAAAAGAAAAATTCTAATTCCCTGGTTTGCTTTTAAAAATGCTACTGTTTATGAAATTGTTACTTTTACTGTAATGAAGTCTTAAAACTTCATGTTAACACAAATTATGCTTTTATGAACAACAGCGTTTTTGCAAAAACGAGGAAAATTTATTGGGCTAAATTTAAATTCTTTTTTATTTTAAAAATGGTTTTGTTCATTAATTTTATTAATATTTGGGATGAATACAAGCTTTGAAAACTACTCTTTAAAGCTAGACCTATGATCAGAAAATAAAACAGTTAATAAAAATTAGTTTAACAGATTTTTAAGTTGTTTAAAAATTTATAAGTACAAATTTAATATAATCACAAAGATATTTATAGAAGAATCTAAATGTTAAAAAAGAAAGAGAAATGCTTCCAAAAACTCTGTTGTTTATAAAATTGTTACCTCACCAGAATAAAGCCTCATAGCTTCATCTTAACAAAAGTTTTACTTTCATGAACAACAGCGTTTTTGCAAAAAAGAAAAAAATTCCTTGAATAATATCCAATTTTTTTCTTAGGTTAAAAAATGAGTTTATTTATTAAATTTATAAATATTTAGGATTAATGTAAGCCTGGAAAATTACACTTAAAAACTACAATTGATGATCGAAAAATAAAACATTTAATAGAAATTAATTTGACAGTTTTTAAAGTTGTTTAAAAATTGTAAATACAAATTTAATAGATCATGGGGGTCTTCATAAAAAAATCCAAATTTTAGGCAAAAGGGAGAATTCTTTTTGTTGCTTTCAAAAATGCTGCTGTTTATAAAATTGTTATTTCTACTTAAATGAAGCCTTATAGCTTCATTTTACATAAGTTCAATTTTCATAAACAACAGCGTTTTTGCAAAAAAGTTGAAAATTTATTGAATTAAATTTAAATTCTTTCATTTTTAAAAATGGCTTTATTTAAAAATTTATAAATATTTAGAATCAATGTAAGCTTAAAAATTTGCACTTGAAAGCTAGAATTTGTGATCGGAAAATAAAACATTTAATTAAAATGAAATCGATAGTTTTTAAAGTTGTTTAAAAACGTTGGAGTACAAATTTGATGTAATTATGAGGATCCTCATAAAAAAATCTATATTTTAGGCAAAAACAAAAATTTTAATTTTCCTATTTGCTTCCAACAATGCTGCTGTTTATGCAATTGTTACTTTTAATAAAGTACAGTCTTAAGGCTCTATGTTAACACAAATTATCCTTTTATGAACAACAGCGTTTTTGCGAAAACAAGGAAAATTTATTGGGCTGAATTAAAATTTTTTGTTTATTTTAAAACATGGTTCTGTTCATTAAATTTATTAATATTTGGGATAAATACAAGGTTTAAAAACTACCCTTTAAAGCTACAACTTATGATCAGAAAATAAAACAGTCAATAAAAATTAATTTGACAGTTTTTAAAGTTGTTTAAAAATTTATGAGTACAAATTCAATATGATCACAAAGATATTTATGGAACAATCTAAATTTTGGGAAAGAAAGAGAAATTTTAATTCTCTTTAATGCTTTCAAAAACGCTGTTGTTCATAAAATTGTAATCTCACTCTCAAGCCTTATAGCTTCATTTTAACTAAATTTTTACTTTTATGAACAACAGCGTTTTTGCAAAAAAGGAAAAAATTTATTAAATGAGTTTAAATTTTTTTCTAATGTTGAAAAATGGGTTTGTTTAATAAATTTATAAATATTCAGGATCAATGTAAGCCTGGAAAATTACACTTGAAAACTACAATTGATGATCAAAAAATAAAACATTTAATAGAAATTAATCTGACAGTTTTCAATAAATTTAAATATCACGTAATCGCATTTCAAAAATTGTTTAGAAAATTGTCAACAAACCATAAAAATTTAAATATTTCCAAACTGGGCCAGAGAAATGTTAAATAAATTTAAAAAAACAGTTTTTAAGGTTGTTTAAAAATTGTGAATACAAATTTGATTGATCATGGAAATCTTCATAAGAATCTAAATTTTAGGCAAGAAATAGAATTCTCTTCGCTGCTTCCAAAAATGGTGCTGTTCATAAAATTGTTATTTTTACTTAAATGAAGCCTTATAGCTCCATTTTGTATAAGTTCAACTTTTATGAACAACAGCGTTTTTGCAGAAAAGTGGAAAATTTATTGAATTAAATTTAAATTCTTCTTCTTTCAAAAATGGCTTTGTTCAATGAATTAATAAGTATTTAGGATCAATATAAGCTTGGAAAATTACACTCAAAAGCTAGAATTTGTGTTTAAAAAATAAATCATTTCATTTAAATAAAATGGACAGATTTAAAAGTTGTTTAAAAACATTGTTAGTACAAATTGGATGTGATTACAAAGATTTTCATGAAGGAATCCATAATTTTAACAAAAAAGAGAAATTTTAATTCTCTTTTTTGCTTCCAAAAATGCTGTTGTTTGTAAAATTGCTACGTTTACTAAAATAAAACATTAACGCTTCATGTTAACACAAGTTATGCTTTTATAAACAACAGCGTTTTTGCAGAAACGAAGAAAATTTATTGAGCCTAATTCAAATTCTTTTTTATTTAAAAAAATGGTTTTGTTCATTAAATTTAATAATATTTGGGATCAATAAAACCTTTAAAAACTACCCTTTAAAACTAGAATCTATGATCAGAAAATTAAACAGTCAATGAAAATTAATTTGACAGTTTTTGAAGTTGTTTAAAATTTGTAAATACAAATTTGATTGATCATGGAGATCTTCATAAAAGAATTTAAATGTTAGGCAAGAAAGAGAACTCTCTTCGTTGCTTTTAGAAATGCTGCTGTTCATAAAATTGTTATTTTTTCTTAAATGAAGCCTTATAGTTCCATTTTACATAAGTTAAACTTTTATAAACAACAGCGTTTTTGCAAAAAAAAAATTATAAATTAAATTTAAATTCTTCTTCCTTTAAAAAATGGCTTTGTTTAATAAATTCATGAATATTTAGGATCAATGTAAACTTAGAAAATTACACTTAAAAGCTGGAATTTGTATCTAAAAAAAAATTTATTTTATTAAAATAAACAGGTTGTTTAAAAACGTTGTGAGTACAAATTTAATGTAATTACAGGGATCTTCATTAAAAAAATACATATTTTAGGCATAAAGAGAAAACTTAATTTTCCTGTTTGCTTTATAAAATGCTGCTGTTAATAAAATTGGTACTTTAACCTAAATGAAGCCCTAAAGCTTTATTTTAGTTTAGTTATGCTTTTATGAACAACGGCGTTTTTGCAGAAAGGAGAAAAATTTCTTGAGTTAAATTCAAATTTTGTTTATTTATAAAAATGGTTTTGTTTATTAAATTTATCAACATTTGGGATAAATACAAGCTTTTAAAACTACCTTTTAAAGCTAGAACCTATAATCAGAAAATGAAACAGCCAATAAAAATTTAATTTGACAGTTTTTAAAGTTGTTTTAAAATGTATAAATACAAATTCGATGTAATCACAAAGATATTTATAGAAGAATCTAAATTTTAGAAAAAAAAAGAGAAATTTTAATTCTTTTTAATGCTTTCAAAAACGCTGTTGTTCATAAAATTGTTACCTTACAAAAATAAAGCCTTATAGCTTTATTTCAACAATGGCTCTTCTTTTATAAACAACCGCGTTTTTGCCAAAAACCTAAAAAATTAATGGATAAAATCCAATTTTTTTTCTAAGGTTTCAAAATGGTTTTGTTTATTAAATTTATAAATATTAAGGATTAATGTAAGCTTGGAAAATTACACTTGAAAACTACAATTGATAATTAAAAAATAAAACATTTAATAGAAATTAATTTGACAGTTTTTGAAGTTGTTTAAAATTTGTAAATACAAATTTAATAGATCATGGAGATTTTCATAAAAAAATTTATATTTGAGGCAAGAAAGAGAACTCTTTTCGTTGCTTCCAAAAATCCTGCTGTTTATAAAATTGTTATTTTCACTTAAATGAAGCCTTATAGCTCTATTTTGTATAAGTTTAACTTTTATGAACAACAGCGTTTTTGCAGAAAAGTGAAAAATTTATTAAACTAAATTTAAATTCTTCTTCTTTTAAAAATGGCTTTGTTCAATGAATTAATAAATATTTAGGATTAATATAAGCTTGCAAAATTACACTCAAAAGCTAGAATTTGTGTTTAAAAAATAAATCATTTCATTAAAATGAAATGTACATATTTAAAAGTTGTTTAAAAACATTGTTAGTACAAATTGAATGTGACAACGAAGATTTTCATAAAAGAATCCATATTTTTAACAAAAAAAATTTTTAGTTTTCTTTTTTGCTCCCAAAAAAGCTGTTGTTTATAAAATTGCTAGGTTTACTGAAATAAAACTTTAAAGCTTCATATTAACACAAGTTATGCTTTTATAAACAACAGCGTTTTTGCAGAAAGAAGGAAAATTTTTTAATTAAATTTAATTTTTTTTTATAAAAATGGTTTTGTTTATTAAATTTATTAGTATTTAGAATAAATATAAGCTTGAAAAATACCCTTTAAATCTAAAAATTATGATAAGAAAATAGAACAGTTAATGGAAATTAATTTGACACAAAATTATTCATAGAAGAATCTAAACTTAAGGCAAGGAAGAGAAAGTCTAATTCTCTTTAATTCGTATTAAAACGCTGCTATTCATAAAATTCTTATTTTTACCTACTAAAATAAAGCCCCATTTTAACAGAAGTTTCACTTTTATGAACAATAGCGTTTTTGCAAATAAGAGAAAAATTCATTTAATTATATTGATTTCCTCTTTTTGTTTCCAAGATGAATTTGTTTATTAAATTGATAAATATTTTAGATTAATATTAGCTCAAAAAATAGAACCTAAAAGCTTTAGCGTAGAAAAATCTTTATAAAAGAGTCCAAATTTTAGGCAAGAAAACAAATTTTAATTCTTTTTAATGCTTCCAAAAACGCTGTCATTCATTAAATTGTTACTTTTATCAAAATGAAGCCCCATTTTAACAGAAGTTCTACTTTTATGAACAACAGCGTTTTTGCAAAAAAGAGGAAAATTTATTGGGTTTATTTTAAATTCTTCTTTTTTTCAAAAATTACTTTGTTTTATAAATTAATTAACATTAAGGATTAATGTAAGCTTGGGAAATGGGATCTCAAAGCTTAAATGCGTAGGAAGATCTTTATAGAAGAGTCTTGATTTTAGGAAAGAAAAAAAAATTTTAATTCTCTTTGCTGCTTTCTAAGATGCTGCTCTTTATAAAATTGTTACTTTTACTAGAATGAAGCCTTATAGCTTTATTTTAACTAAAGTTCTAGTTTTATGAACAACAGCGTTTTTGCAAAAAAGAGGAAAATTTATTGGGTTTAATTTAAATTCTGCTTTTTTCCAAAAATTACTTTGTTTTATAAATTAATTAACATTTGGGATTAATGTAAGCTTGGAAAATGGGATCTCAAAGCTTAAATGCATAGGAAGATCTTTATAAAAAAGTCCTAATTTTGGGATAGAAAAAGAAATTTTAATTCTTTTTGCTGCTTTCTAAGATGCTGCTCTTTATAAAATTGTTACTTTTACTAGAATGAAGCCTTATAGCTTCATTTTAACAAAAGTTCTAGTTTTATGAACAACAGTGTTTTTGCAAAAAAGAGGAAAATTTATTGGGTTTAATTTAAATTCTTTTTTTCAAAAATTACTTTGTTTTATAAATCAATTAACATTTGGGATTAATGTAAGCTTGGAAAATGGGATCTCAAAGCCTAAATGCGTAGGAAGATCTTTATAAAAAAGTCTTAATTTTAGGAAAGAAAAAGAAATTTTTATTCTTTTTGCTGCTTTCTAAGATGCTGCTCTTTATAAAATTGTTACTTTTACTAGAATGAAGCCTTATAGCTTTATTTTAACAAAAGTTCTAGTTTTATGAACAACAGCGTTTTTGCAAAAATGAGGAAAATTTATTGGATTTAATTTTAATTCTTCTTTTTTCCAAAAATTACTTTGTTTTATAAATTAATTAACATTTAGGATTAATGTAAGCTTGGAAAATGGGATCTCAAAGCTTAAATGCGTAGGAAGATCTTTATAAAAAAGTCTTAATTTTAGGAAAGAAAAAGAAATTTTTATTCTCTTTGCTGCTTTCTAAGATGCTGCTCTGTATAAAATTGTTACTTTTACTAGAATGAAGCCTTATAGCTTCATTTTAACAAAAGTTCTAGCTTTATGAACAACAGCGTTTTTGCAAAAATGAGGAAAATTTATTAAGTTTAATTTAAATTCTTTTTTTTTCCAAATATTACTTTGTTTTATAAATAAATTAACATTTGGGATTAATGTGAGCTTGGAAAATGGGATCTCAAAGATTAAATGCGTAGGAAGATCTTTATAAAAGAGTCTTAATTTTAGGAAAGAAAAAGAAGTTTTAATTCTCTTTGCTGCTTTCTAAGATACTGCTCTTTATAAAATTGTTACTTTTACTAGAATGAAGCCTTATAGCTTTATTTTAACAAAAGTTCTAGTTTTATGAACAACAGCGTTTTTGCATAAAAGTGGAAAATTCATTAAATTAAATTTAAATTTTTCTCATTTTAAAAATGGCTTTGTTCAATAAATTTATAAATATTTACAATCAATGTAAGCTTAGAAAATTACACTTAAAAGCTAGAATTTGTGATCAAAAAATAAAACATTAAACCAAAATCAAATTTACAGTTTTCAAAGTTGTTTAAAAACGTTCTAAGTACAAATTTGATGTAATTTTAAAGATCTTTATAAAAACATCCATATTTTAGGCAAAAAGAGAAATAATAATTGCCCAATTTTTGTCCCAAATGCTAATGTTTATGAAATTGTTACTTTTACTAAAATAAAGTCTTAAAGCTTTATGTTAACACAAGTTATACTTTTATGAACAACAGCGCTTTTGCAAAAAGTAGGAAAATTTATTGTGTTGACTTTAAATTTTTAAAAATGGTTAGGTTCATTAAATTTATTAACATTAGGATAAATGCAAGCTTGAAAATTGGACTTTGCGGCTAAAAATTATAATTAAAAAATTAAACAGTTAATAGAAATTAATTTAACAGTTTTTAAAGTTGTTTAAAAATGTGTGAGTACAAATTCGATATAATCCCAAAGATATTTATAAAAGAATCTAAATTTTAGGCAAGAAAGAAAAATTTTGATTTTCTTTAATGCTTCCGAAAACACTGCTTTTTATTAAATTGTTACGTTTACCAAAATAAAGCTTTATTTTAACAGAAGTTTCACTTTTATGAACAATAGAGTTTTTGCAAAAAAGAGGAAAATTTATTTAGTTAAATTTAATCTTTTTTTTTTATTTCTAAGATGACCTTGTTTATTAAATTTACAAAAAAAAAGATTAAATGCGTATGAAAATCCTCATAAAAAAGTCTAAATTTTAGGCAAGAAAGAAAAATTCTTATTTTTTTCGATGCTTCCAAAAACGCTGTCATTCATTAAATTGTTACTTTTATCAAAATAAAGCCCCATTTCAACAGAAGTTCTACTTTTATGAACAACAGCGTTTTTGCAAAAAAGAGGAAAATTTATTAGGTTAAATTTAAATTCTTCTCTTTTCTAAAAATGACTTTGTTTCATAAATTAATTAACATTTAGGATTAATGTAAGCTTGAGAAATGGGATCTAAAAGCTTAAATGCGTAGAAAAATCTTTATAAAAGAATCTAAATTTCAAGGAAAAGAAGTTTTATTTTTGTTGTTGCTTTTCAAGATACTGCTCTTCATAAAATTGTTACTTTTACTAGAATGAATCCGTATAGCTTCATTTCAACAAAAGTTCGACTTTTATGAACAACAGCGTTTTTGCAAAATAGAGGAAAATTCATTGGTTAAATCCAAATTCTCCTTCCAATTTTCCAAAATGGTTTTGTTTATTAAATTTATAAATATTTGGAAACAATTGGTGAATTACATTTGAAACAGGGATGTATGAACAGAAAATAGAATACAGTACGTGTGGTTAACCTGAGGAAGTTTTGAAATTTAAATTCTAATTATTTGGGGTTGTCCACCTACTCATTTAATTTGTGTAACAAGAGGAAACTTTCAGGTAAAAGAAAGGTAGCAAATTCATTTAATTTTAACTCTTTCATTTCCAGAGAAATTCGATTTTTCGTTAAATCTCGTCGCTGTACGACACGCTTGTGGCGAAAGGGCGAAGTGACATTTTCGAAATTATTTAATAACTTCGGCAGAAGGTGGACGAGTTCGCTTGTAAAAAGTTTTAATTAAAGCGAAAAGGGGTCTTAAAACTCTATAGGATTTCCGTCATGATGTAATAAGTGTGTCGTAAGACCGCTTCCGAACTCTTCCGTCCACAAACTTTTTACTAAGTGGGGCCCAGGATTTGCCAGGGGAAAAAAAACCTTAATCCTAATGACGGGGGCGCCGAAAAGAAATCGCCTCTCGCTCGTCAGGAAAAATAACCAATTAGGGACGAAAGTGATTTGTTTAATAAATGTATTGTCTTCGCTTAAGCCAGTGTTTTCTAGCTATCCATAATTTTAAAAATTGAAATTTTGTCACCTGAAACCACGTAAGATTAAAAAACACAACAAAGGTTGCTTTAACGCGTTTCGACAGCCAAGCGATCATGTTTAGAGAGGTATCTTTTCATCTTCTCTTCATCAGCTTGGCTCTCGAAATGCGTTAGAGCCACCTTTGTTGTGTTCTTTAATCTTTCTTGGTTTCAGGAGGCAGGATTTGTTTTTCAATTTTTGAAGATAACCAAGGACCAGTCCGTTCCACCAAAATCCATAATTGTTTATGACGTTGAGCACACTTTCTATTACATCCTAACTGAAATAAGGAAGTGTCTGCTTCTTGAACGTATCAACGAATTTGAACAAGACATGATTCTGCAGTCCGTACGAACTCTACAACTGTGCAAGCCGCTTAAGTTAGTTTTGTTGCATTTATCCAAACAATTTTTGAGTCATCTGAAGCCGCTCGGTGCAGCACGTGCCCCCACCAAACTATTCCCGTCCCCTGACGATACGCGTACCACACTTTGAGGTACACGTACTACACTTTGAGGTACATGTACCACACTTTGGGGTACACATTGGTATACTTGGTACACTTTGGGGTACACATACCACACTTTGGGGTACACGTACCACACTTTGGGATACACGTACCACACTTTGGGAATACGCATGCCACACTTTAAAAAACACTGGCTTAAGCCAAGCGAGCGTTGAGAATTATTAGAGGGCGACAAAATTCTATTTTCAGGACATACCTCTAATTACAAATTTAATTGCACGCCCTCTTTTAATAGAAAATACAATTTGACAGCAAAATTTTTATTTTTTTTTGTTGCGAATTCTATTTAATGTTTAAAAATTAATTCCATCTTTTGATCGTAAATCGTTTTCAACTGTTAAATGTAGAATAAAAAATGCAAAAACGTTACCTACTCTTACTGAATATAACATTAGTTTGGGGGTACCCCAGGGGATAAAACGTATCCTATTAACTGTCGTGCCTAGCAAGGTAGGCCCATACCAATTTTCGCTAACATCGCTTTAGTAATTTTGCCCCAGAAAGCCGACAAACAGACAGACAGACACACGTTCCCATTTATACTTCAGTTAGAATTATAATGATACCAAATACGTTTTAGTTTAAAAAAATGGACAAAGGCGCGGCGCCAATGTCTTAAAGTTAAAGCTGCATCATCCACAAAAAACTCCCCCAAAGTGTTTAACGTTCGCGGCCTACGCCAATTGGCAGGGCAGTTTTTCATCAGCTTGATTCTGTGTGGAACTCGTCTCGGAGCCGCACACCATCGATTTGGAGTCATTTTCAGCGTGACCCCATTTTTACAATACTCGCCGCTTTTGTCTGTAATTTCATGCTGAATATTTGCAAGCTTTCATGCCAAAACGCGAATCTCCATTATCCATCTACCTTCGCTCTTTCCATTCGGCTGATTGAAAGATTTTGATCCCGCTGCTCGTACGCGGCCGTATAAAGTAATATCGTAAAACCGTATGAAATATATTACAAATGTTCGTATCAAAATTGGGAATTTGGTTGGCGTTTTAGTGCGATTTATGCGTAAGAATAATTTGTTTTAAATAAATAATTGGATTGTCGCACTGTTTGATCGGAATGGCACAAGCGGTTGAAATTAAATAAATATTTGTTTGCGAAAACAAAGCGAAAATTTTACCAATTGTTGACAATACGTCGCCATCTGTCGACTAGGCAAAGCATAAATTATTTCAACCATTTTACGTAAATATCATTACAACAGTGATAAATAGTTGTGCGCTGATTAAATCGAATTGCGACATGTTTCATTACAATTGTGACACGTTTTAGTAGTTTACAATTTTATCGTAGGTAAGCAGATAATAAAATATTGGGCAAAAATCGATAATTGACCAAAACGTAGTTTACTTTCATTAACTCCTACATTCTTAAAATCATGAAAGTCCAAATGTCTCGAACGAAAGTAACCCAAGTTCTCCAGAAGTCGAATATTTTATGTAAACTGGGTCAATAAAAGTGGCGCGATATTCCCACCCATTCGCGAGCATGTTTACGCTGTGAATCTTTCGAAAGAACACTTTTTTGTCAAGCATTTCAAAAATGTAAACACTTTGTACAACAAATCCTCCCTGAATCATATTATACGCGTTTTTTAGCCATCGATAGGTCATTAAGTCCCTAAAATCCCCCAAAAATGAGTTATTCAATTCTGGTCACAATCTGAACGATTTCGGTATATTTTTACAATTTCCTCGTCAAGAATGTTGGCCACTTCACCGCGAAGAATAAACTCCTCATTGACCCAAATATTTCCCGTCACCTATTCAACAAACTCGAAAATAAGCATCCGTCGACGTTTCTGCGATAAAATGGCCATCGGCGTTTGACATCTGTCGCTGATGTTCGCGACTGTGTTTGCCGCTAACGGCCTTTTGTGCTTTTAGGACTTCAATGGGTCGAGATTTTCGATATCAACTTTAGATATCAGCGCTTGTACTGCCCCGGCAGAATGCCGCATAAAAACGTCGTATTTGTTCGTCTACATCGCATTGTTAGAAAATGAAACGTATCGCAAAACGTATCTCCGAGCTTTGGGCATGTTTGCAAACGTTCTTTTAACCCGAAACTAAATTCACAACGATTTGGTCGAAACAATGGCATCTGGTCTGATGTAATTTCAAAAGTAAATCGTGTATTAGATTTAAAAACGGAAAATTAAATATTCTACATGATAAAAGGGGGAATAACTTTGAAAAATCCTATTACTTGTATTGAAATTTCAAAATATTGTAACGAAATGTAAATTATAGCATTTAGTACGTGAGAAAATTTTTTAGAAAGATCTGCTAAGGGAAAGCGGCCGCGATAAAAAAGCGAACGGCAGATAAGCGTTCCAGAAGTTTTAGCAAACGATAAGAATTAGCTGCCGGATTTTTCTAGAACCCGGAAGCGAGAACTATATAAGGCGGTCGTCTTTCCCTCGAGTCAGTCAGTCAGAAGTCAGTGTTAGTGAGTTAGTAGTTAGAAGTAAGTTATTACTCAGTTGTAGTCTTCCGAGTTTAATTTGCAAAGAAAGTGGTTATAATTCACGTAATAATCATTCGAACCGATAGCCTGCTACAATATGGTTTATTTTAATGAAAATTTTGTAATATCTACACTTTCTTGGTCAAGTACACAAAAAGAGAAGAATGCAGACTACGGTAAGGCTGCACTTTATATGCTTAGACGTCCGTCTAGCTCGTTTGTTTATAAAAAACTTAAATATTTAATATTCCTCTTTCTGACTCTGCATCGTTGGGATACTTTAAAAAACTCAAAATGGTACTGCTCGCGCTATCTGAAACGAGCAGCTTGCCTAATGTGATTACATTTTCTTCTACATGCGACTACATTCCCTTTACCAATTCCCTTTTCCAAGCGACTACATTCCCTTTTCCAAGCGACTACATTCCCTTTTCCAAGCGACTACATTCCCTTTTCCAAGCGACTACATTCCCTTTTCTAAGCGGTTACATTCCTTTTTCCAAGCGATTACATTCTCCTCTCTAATCGATTACATTCCCTTCTCAATGCGATTACATTCCCTTCTCAATGCGATTATATTCTCTCATACATGCGATTCCGTTTTCTCTTTCAGGCGATTACATTCCCTTTTCCAAGCGACTACATTCCCCTTTCCAAGCGACTACATTCCCTTTTCCAAGCAACTACATTTCCTTTTCTAAGCGATTACATTCCCTTTTCCAATCGATTACATTCCCCTCTCAATGCGATTACATTCTCTTCTCAATGCGATTATATTCTCTCATACATGCGATTCCGTTTCCTCTTTCAGGCGATTACATTCCCTTCCTTATGCGATTACATTTCCTTCTTCATAAGATCATATTTTCTTCTACATGCGACTACATTCCCTTTTTCAAGCGATTACATTCCCTTTTCCAAGCGACTACATTCCCTATCCAAGCGACTACATTCCCTTTTCTAAGCGATTACATTCCCTTTTCCAAGCGATTACATTCTCGTCTCCAATCGATTACATTCCCTTCTCAATGCGATTACATTCCCTTCTCAATGCGATTATATTCTCTCATACATGCGATTCCGTTTCCTCTTTCAGGCGATTACATTCCTTCCTTATGCGATTACATTTCCTTCTTCATAAGATCATATTTTCTTCTACATGCAATTAAATTCCTTTTGCACGCGATTGCATATTTTTCTTCATGCAAACATATTTCCTTCTACGTGCGATTACGTTTCTTTTTCCATGCAAACACATTTCTTTCTCCTAGCGATTACATTCCTTTCTCCATGCGATCACATTCCTTTCTACATTCGATTACATTTCTTTTCCATGCGATTAAATTTTTATTTCACGGCGATTACATATCCTTCTTCATGCAATTATATTTTCCCTACATGCAATAATATTCCTTTTTTCACGCGAATACATTCCCTTCTCAATGCGATCATATTCTCTCGTACATGCGATTCCATTCCCTTTTCCAGGCGATTACATTTGATTATTTATGCAATTACATTCCCTTTTCCAAGCGATTACATTCTCCTCTCCAATTGATTACATTCCCTTATCAATGCGATTACATTCCCTTCTCAATGCGATTTTTTTTCTTTCCCATTATCATTTTTTATTTTTTTTTAATTAATTTAATTGTTTTTTTTTAATTTTAAAATTTTTATTTTTTTTTTTTTAAGTTTTAATTTTTTTTTTATTTATCAAAATTAATTTTTAAATTTTGCTTTTTTTTTTTTATGAAACTATTTTTAAAGGTTTTTTAATTTTTTCTTTTTTAATGAAACTAATTTTTTTTTAGTTTTTAATTTTTTTTTAATTTTTAATTTTTTAATTATTTTTTTTTTTTTTATTTTTTTTTATTCCCCATTTTTCCCTTTTTTTTTATTAATTATTTTTTTTACATAATTTTTTTTATTTTTTTTTTAATGTACATTCTCTTTCAAAAAAAATTTTTTTTTTTTTTTTATTTTTTTCCCCCCCGGGCCCATTTAATTTTTTTTTTTAATTTTATTCATTGTCTATTTTTTTTAAATTTTTTTATTTATTTTTTTTTTTTTTACATTTTTTTAATGGTTTTTAAATTTTTTTAATTTTAATTATATTTTTTTCCCCATACATGCGTTTCCGTTTCCGCTTTCAGGGGGTTTACATTCCCTTTTTTATGCAACCCCCTTCCTTTTTTATAAGATAATTTTTTTCTACTTTGCAAAATTAAATTCATTTTGCACGCGTTTTGGCATATTTTTCTTCATTGCAAACTTTATCCCTTCTACGGCGATTACTTTTTTTTTTTCCCAAGAAAAAACACATTTCCTTCTCTTGGCGATTACATTCCGTTCTTCATGCGATTATATTCCTTCCTACATTCGATTACATTTCTTTTTCCGTGCGATTATATTTCCTTCTCTTGGCGATTACATCTTGTTCTCCATGCAATTGCATTCCTTCCTACATTCGATTAAATTTCATTTTCCATGCGATTACATTCCCTTCTCCATGCGAATATATTCCTTCCTACATGCAATTCTTTTGCCTGCAGTTACACTCCCTTCTCCATACAATTTCATTCTCTTCTTTCTACGATCATATTTCCCTTAACATGCGATTACAGTCCTTTTTTCATGCGATTATTTTTCCTTTTTCTAGCGATTACATTCTCTTCTGGAGGCGATTACATTCCTTTCTACATTCGATTAAATTAATTCCTACATTCGATTAAATTTCTTTTTCCACGCGATTACATTTCCTTCTCCATGCAATCATATTCCCTTCCCCATGCGATATATTCCCTTCTCCACGCAATAATTTTCCCTCCTACATGCAATTAAATTTTTTTGCATGCAATTACATTCCCTTCTCTATACCGTTTTAGTCTCTTCTTCATACGATCATATTTGCTTTTACATGCGATTTCATTCCTTTTTTTATGCGATTATTTTGCCCTTTTTCGGCGATTACATTGTTGTCTTCAGGCGATTACATTCCTTCCTACATTCGATTAATTTTTTTTTCATGCGATTAGATACCCTTTTCCATGCAATCATATTCCCATTTCTAAGCGATCATATTCCCTCCTACACGCAATTAATTTTTTTTTTCATGCAATTACATTCCCTGCTCCATATCATTTTATTCTCTTCTTCATACGATCATATTTCCTTTTATATGCGATTACATTCCTTTTTTTAAGCAATTATTTTCCCCTTTTTGGCGACTATATTTACTTGTTCAGGCAATTACATTCCTTCCTACATTCGATTAAATTGCTTTTTTTATGCTATTACATTTCCTTCTCCTTGCGATTACATTTCCTGCCTACGTGCAATTAAATTATTTTGCCTGCAATTACTTTCCCTTCTTCATACAATTTTATTCCCTTCTTCATACGATCATATTTCTTTTTACATGCGATTACATTTCTTTTTTCATGCTATTATTTTCTCCTCTTCATGTGATCATATTCCCTCCTAAATTTTTTTTGCATGTAATAACATTTCCTTCTCCATACCATTTCATTCTCTTCTTCATACAATCATATTTCCTTTTACATGCGATTACATTTCTTTTTTCGTGAGATTATTTTTCCCTTTTCTGGCGATTACATTCTCTTCTTTAGGCGATTACATTCCTTCCTACATTCGATTAAACTTCTTTTTCCATGCGATTACATTCCCTTCTCCATGCGATCATATTCCCTCCTCAATGCAATTAAATTTTTTTTGCCTGCAATTACATTCCCTTCTCCATACAATTTTATTCTCTTCTTTATAGGATTATATTTCCTTTTACATGCGATTACATTCCTTCTTTTATGCGATTTTTTTCCCTTTTTCTGACGATTACATTCTCTTCTTCAGGCGATTACATTCCTTCCTACATTCGATTAAGTTTCTTTTTCCATGCGATTACATTTTCTTCTCCATGCAATCATATTACCTTCTCCATGCAATCATATTCCCCCCTACATGCAATTACATTTTTTTTGCATGCAATTACATTCCCTGCTGCATACCATTTTATTTTCTTTTTCATACAATCATATTTTTTACATGCGATTACATTCCTTTTTTTATGCGATTTTTTCCTTATTCTGGCAATTACATACTCTGCTTCAGACAATTACATTTCTTTCCACATTTGATTAAAATTCTCTTTCCATGCGATTACATTCCTTTTTTTATGTGATTTTTTTTCCTTTTCTGGTGATTACATTCTCTGCCTCAAACAATTACATTTCTTCCTACATTTGATTAAAATTCTTTTTCCATGCGATTACATTTTCTTTTCCTGGTGGTTACATTCCGTTCTCCATACGATTACATTCCTTTCTACATTCGATTAAATTTTTTCTTTCATGCGATTACATTCCCTTCTCCATGTGATCATATTTTCTTCTCCACGCAATTATATTCTCTTCTTCATGCAATCATATTTTCTCCTACATGTAATTAAATTTTTTTTGCATGCAATTACATGCTCTTCTCCATACCATTTTATTTTCTTCTTCATAAGATTATATTTCCTTTTACACACAACTACATTCCTTTTTTTATACGATTATTTTTCCATTTTCTGGCGATTACATTCTCTTTTTCAGGCAATTACATTCCTTCCTATATTCGACTAAATTTCTTTTTCCATGCAATTACATTCCCTTTTCCATGCAATTATATTCCCTTCTCCATGCGATCATATTCCCTCCTACATGCAATTAAATTTTTTCTGCATGCAATTACATTTCCTGCTCCATACTATTTTATTCTCTTCTTTATACGATCATATTTTCTTTTACATGCGATTACATTCCTTTTTTCATGCGATTATTTTTTCTTTTTCTGGCGATTGCATTATTTTCTTCAGGCGATTACATTCCTTTCTACATTTGATTAAATTTCTTTTTTCATGCGATTACATTTCCTTCTTCATGCGATTATATTCTGTTCTCCATGCGATTGCATTCCTTCCTACATTCGATTAAATTTCTTTTTCCATGCGATTACATTTCCTTCTCTATGCGATCATATTCCCTTCTTCATGCAATCATATTCCCTTCTCCATGCAATTATATTCCCTGCTGCATGCAATTAAATTTTTTTGCAGGCAATTACATTTTCTGCGCCATGCCATTTTATTCTCTTCTTCATACGATCATATTTCTTTTTACATGGGATTACATTCCTTTTTTCATGCCATTATTTTTCCTTTTTTTGGCGATTACATTCTCTTCTTCAGGCAATTACATTCCTTCCTACATTCGATTAAATTTCTTTTTTAATGCGATTATATTTTCTTTTTCTGGCGATTACATTCCGTTCTCCATGCGATTACATTCCTTCCTACATTCGATTAAATTTCTTTTTTAATGCGATTATATTTTCTTTTTCTGGCGATTACATTCCGTTATTCATGCGATTATATTTCTTCCTACATTCGAGTAAATTTCTTTTTCCATGCGATTACATTCCCTTCTCCATGCGATCATATTCCCTTCTTCATGCAATCATATTCCCTTCTCCATGCGATTATATTTCCTCCTACATGCAATTAAATTTTTTTTGCATGCAATTACATGCTTTTCTCCATACCATTATATTTTTTTCTTCGTACGATCATATTCTCTTTTACGTGCGATTACATTCTTTTTTTTATGCGATTATTTCTGACGATTACATTCTCTTCTTCAGGCGATTACATTCTTTTCGTTTTTTTAAGTTTAATCCACTCGCAAAGGGTAACCCCATTATGCCTTCAAAGCACTGCGAGTAGGATGCGGAAACAAGGATAGATGACGATAAACCGCCTTCTTAAACAAGAATAGGTTGTAATTTTTGGGAAAAATTCCTTTTGGTAACGAGTTCCATAGCTTGGAAAATCTATAGAAAAAAGAGTATCTGCAGACAGAAGTCCTCACTGTGTTAAGTTGGACCGCACATGAATTTACTGTCTCCGACTGTCTTGGATGTCTCAAGAATCTAGCCTTGGGGGATCAATCCTATTAGTTCCTGCTAGCATCTTCCATGATAGTACTTGTAAAAAAGAGACAAGTCACCAACCATCCGCCTGTGCTTTAGTGTTTCGAGAGAATCGGTCAATCAATTAGGCGAAGCGCTCTTCTTTAAATTGAATCCAAAAGGGCTAAAGTGTGCTTTGGGGCTGAACTCCAAACATAAGAACAGCATTGGCTAGTGTTGGCCTAACTTAAGCTTTGTATAGTGTGAGTAGCTGATAAAATGTACAGTACTTTTTTGTCCTAAATGCGATTACATTTCTTTCTCAATGCGATCATGTTTTCTCCTAAATACGATCGCATTCCCTTTTCCAAACTATTACATTCCTTTCTTTATACGATTACATTCTCTTCTCCATGCAATCATATTCTCTCCTACATGCAATTACGTTGCTTTTTCTATGCGATTATGTTTCCTTCTCCTGACGATTACATTCACTTTTGCATGCGATCACATTCCTTCCTATATTGAATTACATTTCTTTTTCCATGCGATTACATTTTCTTCTCCTGGCGATTACATTCCCTTCTGCAAGTTTAAAGCAAGAAAATCCTCACCGCAGAGTAATCCGAGACGCTGCGACGTCAGTACTACAAATGTTATAAAAGAGTGACAAATATATTATTATTCAGTCTGACCGTTTCCTCTCGTATTGTAAAATTAGTTTATACATGTAAAAACCTCTGGGTGAAATTTTAAAATAATTTTTTTTTAAACTAATTTCCTTAAAAGAAATTAATAACTTGCATGCAATCATATTTTCTCCTACATGTAATTATATCCCTTTTTCAACGCGTTTATATTTTCTTCTACATGAGATTACATTTTCCTCTCCTGGCGATTACATCTCTTCTCCGGGTGATCATGTTCTCCCCACATGAGATTACATTCCTTTTTTCATGCAATAATTTTCCTCCTACATGCTATTACATTTTTTTCATGCAATTACATTCCCTTTCCGTAGCGATTACATTCCCTTCTCTATGCAATTACATTACCTTTTCCATGCGATTACATTCCCTTCTCTATGCGATTACATTACCTTCTCCATGCAATTACATTACCTTCTCCATGCGATTACATTTCCTTCTCTATGCGATTACATTACCTTCTCCATGCGATTACATTCCCTTCTCCATGCGATTACATTCCATTCTCTATGCCATTATATTCCCTTCTTCATGCGATCATGATTCTTCCTTTATGCGATTACATCCTTTTTTCTATGCGATTACATTCTCCTCTCCTGGTAATTACATTCCCTTCTTCATGCGATTACATTCCTTCCACACCCGCTTAAGAGATTGTCCCACAATTGTACAATCTATTTGTTTGCAGTTGTGCCGGAGACTCGCCTAGAGGGCGACTTATCGGCAGATTTGGAGGATTTGAAAGATTCGATAAGTATCCGATGTGTAGTCTCCGCTAATCCTCCGGCTTCGGTAGTGTGGAGGCGCGAAGGGCAAACTCAACCGGCCAGCTTGCAGGAGCTTTTGCAGTTCAGTCCCGTGATTAGGGCCCATTCTGGCCTTTATACCTGTTTGGCGAGGAATAAGGCTGGTGAATCGCAACCGCAACGCATTCAGATTGACGTAAAATGTAAGTAGATAAATTTATTCTTTTAACTGAATCTATGGAATTACTTGATTGTGAACAAATTTATAAGACGTTGGTGTTGACAAGGTTAGGACGACTGTTTTTTATCCCAACAATGGTGTTAACGCTTGAAATTGACACTTTAAGTCCTTCTTACTCATTAGTGGTCAGTTGTCATCAGTCGTCCTGAAACATAACCGTTAAACACTGAGACTAAGACTTTTATTTTGTTAACTTTTAACTATAAATTTTTCAGTTTTTTCGTTATCGTTTGTTAGAGGTTAATATTGATAACAATAAATTTAAAATTATGGATTGTAAACTGAATAGTTTATCCTGAAGGAGTTTTAAAGTGTTAATGACACCAACACGAGCTACATTCCCGTCGGGTTTGACATGTTAGTAGCGACAAATTCTTCGGCGCTTTTGACACCATATTCCGACGGTCAGTACGTCACTTAAACTCGAAATTTACCGGAAACAAAGTTTCAGATTTGTCGACGTCGCGTATGAATTATTTCAGCATCAGTTCCAGCATGAATGTTTTATAGAGATTCTCGGACGCTCCGAATTATTTAATATCTGCCATCGTTGGAGTAAAAACATTTTCCCGGAACGTATATAAGTGATAATTTAAAAAATAACCGGTAGCCGGGCGCAGGTGTCGCAGACTGAGATATGATACGTCCCCAAGCTGCCGCCGAGTTGACAAATGGCCCCCAGAGCCCAGAAGTCCGTCCATCCATCTACTAATGCAAAATTGATGGGACGCTGTGCCCCTTGACGTCCAACTTCTGTGGGACTCTGGCGTATTAAGTCCCGGTTTTTAATCATGATCGTGTTACGAGTTCTTTGTTTGGCGACGTGGGACTTTGGTGGGGAAAACCCCCAATAGTTTGTTTTTGTAAAAAAAAAGTGGATGTGGGCTTCATTTTGTAACCGACTGGACAACGCCAACTGAAAGAATTGTGATTATGTTTGTCGCTACTTAAGTTTTTAGTTTCCAAAGTAATAAATGTTCAAACCTATTGGTCGGTGCATTAGAATCCTCGTCTTCTGGGACCTTCCAGAGAGCAACCGCTTCGCTAGGCGTTTGTGTTTCAACTGTTGGTAGTTCGGCTGCTACTTATGATTTACTATATACACCTAGAGCCCTAGTAGCCCATATTGCATTCTATTTGAATGTTACGTATCTGTCAAGGTAGGAACACTGAGAAATTAAACGTTTGAGGTGTGTTGGGAAATTTCGACGCTGCAAATTTTTCACAACACTCCAACAGTCGACAAGTGTTTAATAGGCTTTGAAATTAAATAATCTGGCTGCTTGAACATTGAACATCAATTTTGTCGAAGCGTCATTTATTTATGTTTCGAAATTCTTGTTTTACTTTCCGTCAGTCAAAGTAGGAAAGTACGATGTGTTTATTTTGATAATCTGTGGCATTTGAGTTATTAGCTCATTTGCCATAGATTGTTCTATAAATACTGACTTTTTAGACAAACACAAACATCCAAACCGGACGTGGGAATCGAACCCACGGCCCTGACAGCAATTGGCCAGCGCTCAACCGACTAAGCCACCGGACCGGTGTACGATGTGTTATAATTAAAACAATAAAATGATTTGGAAACCTAATTTTGACAGTAAATACTTAATGTATATGTAAAAAGTAACGTACGTTCACAAAATGTGGCTCCCATACTTACAAGATCCAAAAACCTAAACCGAACTTAACACTGCATTTGTACGAATACAATTTTTTTATTTAATTGGATCATCTTAGTTGTTAGTAAGTGGCTCCAAGTGATAATGCTAATATAATTTTACCGACCATCAATTTTTTACAAACCTTCATTTTTTTGTTTCATTTTTCCAGCCTGTCTCGCCTTTTACTTTTAACATACAATTTGCTGATATCCTTGACATGTGACATCGGTAAAACAAAGTTTTATTTTGCTTTTAAATGTACAGGATCCGAAACGTATACTTTATTTGACTTGACAACGTCAAAAGCATTTATCTCTTTTTCCGTCCTAAGCCAGATTTTAAATATTGGGGGCTATATTTTTCGGGCTTTATACGTAAAACCCTTTGTAATCTACCTTTAAAATATGTTTTGTTTTAAATCCTTTTATCCCAATTACACATATTCCCTGTCATGTTCATTATAATTCGCTAATAAATGAGGTTATATAAAACGTCTCTTGTTACATTTCCAGCTTTGTTAATCACACCGGGATAATTGGAAAAAAATTGGACACCGAGCACTCATATTGAAAACTCTTTAAAGTCGAATTTAGTACCGCTGTTTAGTGTTGTACATGCACCAGATAAACGGACAAAATCATTTTTGTATTTGTGCGCTGAACAAAAACGCAATCAATACAAACCAAAATAGACTTCACATTTATACAAAATGTTGTTTCAAATTCAACACATTTTGCAGCCTTGAAACCATCTTTAATTTTGTCGACGAAAACAGACTTATAAAATTGCATCAAGATTCTTCCTTTATCACCCTTTAGTTTTAATTCCTGAAAATCCCTTGGTTTGAATTCCTGAAAATTTGTTGGTTTAAATTCATGAAAATCCGTTGGTTTGAATTCGTGAAAATCTATTGGCTTGAATTTCTAAAAATCCCTTAGTTTAAATTCCAGAAACCGAAAAACCAAAACATTTGATACGCAAGAATCGTTGGGTCATTCTTAAGATTGGTGAACGTTAGGTCGATTCCAGTAATAACATAATTAGATCTTTAGTAAAGCGACAGCGACACGGCGATACTTTCTTAGTACGAATCAACATGTGTTTTAAGGATGACGAGGGTCATCCTTAAAGATGACCAACTTTAAATTAATTTTGACAAGCGATATATAATTTTAACATAAAATTGATTTCACATACAATTAATTTTAACGTAACATATTAGCGATTTCTAATATTAAATCAAATTTTTGGTTTTTGCAACATATGTTTAATATGTAATAAGCTTTGGGACATTCGTAATTGAAAATGACTGATCTAATTTTTACACTGAACACACTTTGGGTCAATTACTAAGAAAAACTTATTAAGGTCAATTCAAGTAGTTGACAAAGCATTTTTAACATAATGGTACTTGTAGGTCATTCTTAAAAATGATTTCCTTTTTTATTCTTGACTCTTTTTCATGTCAATTTACAATTATTTTAACACAAAACAAAATTAAGGGCAGGTAACCGTTAATTGTGTAAATTTAACAAATCAAAAGCAGATTCTATAAACCACAACAATTGCTGGTCATTCTTAAAAGCTTTGGAGAAGTCATATTTCAAAATCCGCCAAAATTAATACAAAACTTTAGTTCTTTAACAGAATAACAAATTTTAATTCGAATCAAAAAAATTAACAACACATTTTTAATACCAAACGATATCATTGGTCTATTTTAAAAACGAATTAGTTTAACATTAGTTTTAAAATTATTTTACTACAAAATAGCTTGTCCATACAAAGAATCGAATTAAAGAAATCAAAAACACAGTTTTTAAACGAATTACTTTTAGGACATTCTTAAAAATGATTTAATTTTTTATTGCGACATTTCAATTTATTTTAACACATTTAGGTCCTATAAATATTAATTATTTGAATACAACAAATCGAAAGCATTTTTTATTAACGAGAACCATTTCTGCTCATTCTTAAAAATGACTACAACTTTTAGGTCATTTTTAAAAATGACTTGGTTTTTTATTGCGACATTTCTATTTATTTTAATACAACAATATTTAGGTCGTATAAATTTTAATTATTTGAATTCAACAAATCGAAAATTTATTTTATCAGCGACAGCCATTTCTGCTCATTCTTAAAAATGACTAAAAAAGGAATCATGTTCCAACTTACTCCAATGTTAATACACAACCATTTTAGTTCTTCCACAAAATAACAACTTTTAAATCAAATTCAAAAAGTTATTAACACATTTTTAGCATTAAATAATATCTAGGTCATTTTTAAAAATGACACGGTTTAAAATGCTTGCAACATATAATATTATTTTACTTTAAAATAGCCTGTGGTTCAATGATATACAAAATCACACAATTTTTAACATGAAACAGTTTTTTGGTCATTCTTAAAAATGGTGTAGTTTTTTATTTCATGTTACAGTTATTTTAACCTAAAGAACATTTAAGTTATGTAACTTTTAATTATGTGACTTCAACAAATCAAAAGCAAATTCTATTAACCACAACAATTTCTGGTCATTCTTAACAGTGATTGATAAGTTATATTTCAACATTTACCAATATTAATATAACACCAACCTCAGTTCTTCCACAAAATGAAAACTTTTAAATCGAATCCAAAAAGTTATCAACATATTTTTAGCATTACATAATATCTAGGTCATTTTTAAAAATGACCCGGCTTAAAATGGTTGCAACATATATAATATTATTTGACTTTAAAATAGCCTTTAGATCAATGACATGAAAAATCGAATTTAAGAAATCGAACACACAGTTCTTAACAAGAAACAACTGTTTGGTCATTCTTAAAAATTGTGTAGTTTTTTATTTTAATTTACAATTATTTAACCCAAAACAACATGTAGACTGTGTAGCTTTTAATTATGTGAATTCAACAAATCAAAAGCAAATTCTATTAACCACAACAATTTCTGGTCATTCTTAAAAGTGATTGATAAGTTATATTTTAACATTTACCACTATTAATATAAAATCGACTTTAGTTCTTCCACAAAATAACAACTTTTAAATTGAATACAAAAAGTTATCAACACATTTTTAGCATTAAATAATATCTAGGTCATTTTTAAAAATGACTCGATTTAAAATGGTTACAACATATAATATAATTTGACTTTAAAATAGCCTTTAGATCAATGATATAAAAAACTTAATTTAAAGAATTGAACACACAGTTTTTAACAGGAAACAACTTTTCGGTCATTCTTAAAAATGGGGTAGTTTTTTACTTCAGTTTACAATTATTTTAACCCAAAACAACATTTAGATTATGTAACTTTTAATTATGTAAATTCAACAAATAAAAAGCAGATTCTATTAACCACAACAATTTCTGGTCATTCCTAAAAGCGTTGGAGAAGTCATATTTCAAAATTCACTAATAATAATACAAAACAAAAAAAAGTGATTGGTAAGTTATATTACAGCATATTCACCAATATTAATATAAAATCAACTTCAGTTCTTTTACAAAATGATATATTTTAAATCGAATTCAAAAAATCATTAACACATTTTTAATACTAAACGATATCAGGGTCATTTTTAAAAATGAATCAGTTTAAGATTATTTTAATACAAATTGACCTTAGGTTGGTCATATAAAAAATCCAATTTAGGAAATCTTGAAAACGCAATTTTTAACATGAATCGACTTCTAGGTCATTCTTAAAAATGATTTAGTTTTTTTGCGACATTTCAACTTATTTTAATACTCTTCATGGTAGACCCTTATTGACCGGAAATATTATGTTTTTTTGACGTTTTCAATAAATTTAAGTATCACGTAGTCGCATTTCAAAAACTGTTTAGAAAATTGTCAACAAACCATAAAAATTTAAATATTTCCAAACTGGGCCGAAGAAATGTTAAATAAATTGAAAAAAACTTATTTTAATACGACGAAATTAGATCCTGTAACTTTTTATTATTTGTATTCAACAAATCAAGAGTATATTTTATTAACGACAACAATTTATTTCTACTCATTCTTAAAAATGACTAAAAAAGAGTCATATTTTAACACATGCCAGTGTTAATACAAAACTTACTTCAGTACTGCCACAAAATGACAACTTTTAAATCGAATCAAAAAAGTCATGAATACATTTTTAGCATTAAATAGTATCTAGGTCATTTTTAAAAATGAATCAATTTTGGTGGAACGGACTGGTTCTTGGTTATCTTTAAAAATTGTCTTGTCCCGTGAAACCAAGTAAACTTAAAAAACACAACAAAGGTTGCTCTGACGCGTATCTCTTTGAAGATGATAGCTTTGCTATCGAAAAGCGTTAGAGCAACCTTTGTTATGTTTTTAAATACTTCTCGGTTTCAGGGGACAAGATTTGTATTTCAATTTATAGATCAATTTAAATAATACCTTTTTTACTTCTGGTAATAAAATATCTGAGTCATTCTTAAAAATGACCCAGAAGTTGATATCGATAGACAACACTTTTACCAAAAGAGCAACAAATTGACGCCTATTACTAAATAACAATTCCAGTATTGCAAGAATGTTAAATTTTAACAGGAAATTACCACTTACAACAGGCAAAAGTCATTGTTAACTTATTTTAGTTGTCAACATAAAGCAGGTTTTAGTTAGATATTATTATTTACATTAGATTATGTATGGCAGCTTTTAATAACAAAACTTAACAGCTAATTTTTAACACAATCACTACTTTGGGTCATTTTTGAAACAGCTGTTTTAAGTCAATTTTAACAGATACTCATTTTGTTTACACAAAACAGATTAAAATTAGTCACAAAGTCACTTTTAATTTGGGGTTTATAAGTTGATCAGAGATACGTGGACATTCTTAAAAATGACACTCTTAATTAGATTTAATGTTTGGTAATTACCACAAAATCAACATTGTTATTAATAAAATGTAAATATTAAAATCGAATTCAGCACATTTTTTAACAGAATTACTACTTTGGGTCATTTTTAATCAGCTCGCTTTACATCGATTTCAACATGCACTAATTTTGTTCACCAAAAACGGATTAAAATTAGCCGGAAAATAATACGTTGAATTTGAGTTCCATAAATTAACGAGAGAATCACAAGGTCATTCTTAAAAATGACACTAAATTAGATTAAATGTTTGGTAACTACCATAAAATTAATATTGTTGTTATTAATAGAATGTGAATATTCAACTCAAATTCATCACATTTTTTAACAGAATCACTAATTTGGGTCATTTTTAATCCGCTTGTTTTAAATCAATTTCAGCAAACACCAATTTCATTCACCAAAAACAGATTAAAATCGGTCGCAAAATGACACGTTTAATTTGAGATCCATAAATCAACGAGAGAAGCACAAGGTCATTCTTAAAAATGACACTCTAAATTAGATTTAATGTTTGGTAATTACCACAAATCAATATTGTTGTTATTAATAAAATGTAAATATTTAACTTGAACTCAACACATTTTTTACCAAAATCACTACTTTGGGTCATTTTTAATCAGCTCGCCTAAAATCGATTTCAACATGCATTAATTTTGTTCACCCAAAACGGATTAAAATCAGCCGGAAAATGACTCGTTGAATTTAAGTTTCATAAAACGACGAGAGAAGCATAAGGTCATTCTTAAAAATGACACTCTAAATCAGATTTAATGTTTGGTAACTACCATAAAATCGATATTGTTGTTATTAATTAAATGTGAATATTTAACTCAATTCAGCACATTTTTTAAACAGAATTACTAATTTGGGTCATCTTTAATCAGCTTGTTTTAAATCTATTTCAGCAAACACCAATTTTGTTCACCCAAAACACATTAAAATCAGTCGCAAAATGACACGTTTAATTTGAGATCCATAAGTTGACGAGAGAAGCACAAGGTCATTCTTAAAAATGACACTCTAAATTAGATTTAATGTTTGGTAATTACCACAAATCAATATTGTTGTTATTAATAAAATGTAAATATTTAACTCGAACTAAGCACATTTTTTAACAGAATCACTACTTTGGGTCATTTTTAATCAGCTCGCTTTAAATCGATTTCAACATACACTAATTTTATTCACCCAAAATGGATTAAAATCAGCCGGAAAATGACTCGTTGAATTTGAGTTCCATAAATCAACGAGAGAAGCACAAGGTCATTCTTAAAAATGACACTCTAAATTAGATTTAATGTTTGGAACTACCATAAAGTCGATATTGTTGTTATTAATAAAATGTGAATATTCAACTCGAATTCATCACACTTTTTAACAGAATAACTAATGTGGGTCATTTTTAATCAGCTTGTTTTAAATCGATTTCAGCAGACACCAATTTTGTTTGCCCAAAACAGATTAAAATCAGTCGCAAAATGACTCGTTGAATTTGAGTTCCATAAATCGACGAGAGAAGCACAAGGTCATTCTTAAAAATGACTCTCTAAATTAGATTTAATGTTTGGTAACTACCATAAAATCGATATTGTTGTTATTAATAAATGGTGAATATTTAACTCGAATTCAGCACATTTTTTAAGAGAGTCACTAATTTAGGTTATTTTTAATCAGCTTGTTTTAAATCGATTTCAGCAGACAACAATTTTATTTACCCAAAACAGATTAAAATCAGTCGCAAAATGACACATTTAATTTGAGTTTCAGAAATTGGCGACAGAAGCACATGGTCACTTTTAAAGATGACACACTATACATTAGATTAAATGTTTGGTAGCTACAATAAAGTCATTATTGGTTGCTATTAATAAAATTGAAACAAAACTTTAATTTTAGAAAATTGAAGATATGGTCATTCTTAATATTGACACACCTCAAGTCGGATTCAACAGATAACATTTAGCCCATATTCTAGAAAATTGAAGATATGGTCATTCTTGAAAATGACACTTTAGGTCAAATTTAACAGATAACTTTTTTGTTGCCATAAAATCGATTCATAAAATAGAAAACAATTCGAATTCTAAAAAATTGAAGTCACAACCTCGAGGTCATTCTTAACATTAATGAAAGTCAAAGAATTTTGACACAATTTCGTCATAACTAAACAGACGTTGATTAATTATTTGAAAGATAACTTTCAAGTTGGTTTTAGCAAATAGCTCACATCTTTTTTTGTAGAAAATTAGCTCTGGGTCAGTTTTTAAAATGACCAATTAAAAATGACCAAATGATCAATTTAAAGTTAATTTTAATAGACCACACTTTTGCCAAAGCAAACCAGGGAAAGATCATTAGCAAAATAATCTTGAACTTCAATTCTTTTAAATTACAATTTTAGTAAATAGTCATCTAAAGATGACCTGATCGCATTTTAGTTGACATAAAACATACTTTAGGTCATTCGCAATATTAAAAGTTTCTAATTCCATAAATCAAGAACTTATACGAAACTCTTTTGCATTAACTTGTTTCGTGGTAGAAAAATCTAAATTTCTAGCAACAATCGATGCTTTGGGTTGACTGTTAAACTTTTTGGAAAATTTAATCATTGATATTTTCAACCCTTAACCATTTTAATTTTAGTTAGTTAAATTATAATTGTAGTCAGAAATTATAGTAATTAGAAATTAGAGTAGTTAGAAATTATAGTAGTTAGAAATTATAGTAGTTAGAAATTAAAGTAGTTAGAAATTAAACTGATTAGAAATTATGTTTGCGGAAACAATCTGCATTTCGTCAGGTTTTAACATAATCACTCGCTGCCCTAATTTAAATCACATCAAATTATTGATTCAACCGGCGTCTCTTAAGCCCAAAGATAAGCGCCCCATATCCCCCTCGACGGATCGACTTACCCAAATCCCACCCGTCCATCTAATAATAAAATCGATCTATTAGCATATAACTATCTATAAGGGATGGGCTCGGATGCGGCAAATTATGGCCCATTTGAAAGTTAAATTGTCGGAAAACTATTAGAACGATAAATACCGCGGTCGCAGGCATCGATCCGGTGGGCCCCGGACACGGACATTCTCCTTAATTAACGTCTTTGACGTCCCGGAAAACCGAGCAAACACCAATCGCAACACTTAGTGGGATCAAACGCTCGTTTGGCGACGTTTGGCGTCTTCGATTGATTAAATACACTAATGTTTAAATATAACGTTATCGATTTGACAGTAGTATACAGTGAATTGTTAACATTTTTGACTACTGAAATTTTTTCGCCGTAAAAAATTCTTTACTAGCTAATGGGGGAGATAGCGCATACAATCTTATGTTGCAGACTGAGTTTAGGGGCCCCAGTGGTAACCTAATTCACTATTATGCCAAACTTTAAATAAAAACGTCTCTTTTCTTTAGTATTACATGTTGCAGGCTGAGTTTAGTGGCCCCAGTGGTAACCGACTTTACTATCTTGTGAAATTTCAAATGAAAGCATCTGTATTATTTGAAGTTTTGCAAGAAAGTAAAATAGGTTACCACTGGGGCCACTAAACCCCAGTGGCCCCAATGGTAACCTACCTCACTATTTTGCCAAACTTCAAATGAAAACGTCTCTCTTCTTTAGTACCGTATGTTGCATGCTTGGTTTAGTGGCTCGAGTGGCAACTAACTTCACTATCTTGTGAAGCTTTAAATAAAAGCATCTCTGTTATTTGAAATTTTGCAAGAAAGTGAAATGGGTTACCACTGGGGCCACTAAAGCCCAGTGGCCCCAGTGGTAAGCTACTTCACTATTTTGCCAAACTTCAAATAAAAACGTCTCTCTTCTTTAGTACCGTATGTTGCATGCTTGGTTTAGTGGCTCCAATGGCAACCAACTTCACTATCTTGTGAAGCTTTAAATAAAAGCATCTCTGTTATTTGAAATTTTACAAGAAAGTGCAATGGGTTATCACTGGGACCACTAAACCCCAGTGACCCCAGTGGTAACCTACTTCACTATTTTGCCAAACTTCAAATAAAAACGTCTCTCTTCTTTAGTGCCGTATGTTGCAGGCTTAGTTTAGTGGCTCCAGTGGTAACCAACTTCACTATCTTGTGAAGTTTTAAATAAAAGCATCTCTGTTATTTGAAATTTTGCAAGAAAGTGAAATGGGTTACCACTGGGGCCACTAAAGCCCAGTGGCCCCAGTGGTAAGCTACTTCACTATTTTGCCAAACTTCAAATAAAAACGTCTCTCTTCTTTAGTACCGTATGTTGCATGCTTGGTTTAGTGGCTCCAATGGCAACCAACTTCACTATCTTGTAAAACTTCAAATAAAAGCATCTCTGTTATGTGAAGTTTTGCAAGAAAGTGAAGTGGGTTACCAATGGGGCCATTAAACCCCAGTGGCCCCAGTGGTAAGCTACTTCACTATTTTGCCAAACTTCAAATAAAAACGTCTCTCTTCTTTAGTACCGTATGTTGCAGGCTTAGTTTAGTGGCTCCAGTGGTAACCAACTTCACTATCTTGTGAAGTTTTAAATAAAAGCATCTCTGTTATTTGAAATTTTACAAGAAAGTGAAATTGGTTACCACTGGGGCCACTAAAGCCCAGTGGCCCCAGTGGTAAGCTACTTCACTATTTTGCCAAACTTCAAATAAAAACGTCTCTCTTCTTTAGTACCGTATGTTGCAGGCTTAGTTTAGTGGCTCCAGTGGTAACTGACTTCACTATCTTGTGAAACTTCAAATAAAAGCATCTCTGTTATTTGAAGTTTTGCAAGTTAGTGAAATGGGTTACCACTGGAGCCACTAAACCCAGCCTGTAACATACTATACTAGATTTCAGAAAATGCTCGGAATTAACTAAACTTTTTTGAATTACTTAACCCTCTGGTGGGAAAATTAAGGCGGCAGACCACGCATGGTCGTTACCTCCCTCAATTTGGGGAATTATCAAATCATTTGACCAGATCACAACACGAATTGATACCTAATGGATCCATTAACTCGATGAATTCAACTTCAGAATTTCCCATTAACTCGACAAATTCAACTTTAGAATTTCCTAGATGCTCATACGTTAAGGAAGAAACGAAATTGTCAAATACTAACCATGTTGCAGATGATATTACATTTTAGGAACCATTAGATTTTTCTCAAACGTTAGAGTTAAATTTTGGGTAACTTGCTCTGCGCGGGGTGTGCACAGAGTTATTTTCACCTCGTGTATTTTGAATCTTTTTCTTCCCTGATCGACATTTCTATTTTGATGCATCAAAACTCTTGAATCTGTCAAATTGTGGTTAAAACGACGTCATGTATTATCAACGTTGTTTGTTCTACAGCAGAATAAAGACTCTAAGTTTTACAGTTTAACTGCCGCATGGCTACACAAAAAATGCGATAAGCAAAGTAAACATTGCCGCACCGTGACGAGAATATGTCATACAGTCAAAGTGACGACGAGTTGCCTGTCTGTGTTAGAACTTTATTAATTATATTGTGAATTTGACACATATTCTGATATATATATATATATATATATATATATATATATATATATATATATAACTTTGAAGAGTGAAAATTCAAAAAATGGAAATTTTGTGACTATTTGGTGTTTATAATTCGATAACATTTTATTTTACTGTGCATTGTACAAATGATGGGTTCTCTACGATTATTTAAAGTTTACGAATTTGATGTCATTGTCCCGAATTGCAAGCTATCAATCTAAGTTTGCATCGCGTCTAAAATAGTCTGTATTGAGCTTCTTGGAGAAACTCGAATTTAATGATGTTCCAAATCTTATATGAGTTGGACTGAAATCAAGCAAACTTTGCAGATTAGTAGATCTGCAATCGGATGTAATTTGTTCCTTAATTAGGGAAACTAATTTGATAACTGGACGCGCAATGTTGGTTTAGGACCATCAAATCTTCTATTTATAGCCGCTTCTGATCCTTATGTCATCCGGAAAATTACCAAATATACACTTTGAACGTAATTTTAGGTTAATGTAACAAACATTTGAATAAAGGTTATTTACAAATAATTATTTTAGTTTTTATTTCACAATCGTCTGTATTCTATTAGTTTTTCTGATTATTGGGGTATAAAATTTTCCATTAAAAACCTTGTCTTTGGACGCAGTAAAAGTTGACATAAATCCCGCAATTTAAAAGTAAACTAATATCCCATATCCACTTAGAGATGGATATTTTATAGGTCCGATCGTAAATAGACTTAAAGGGACTTTTGGTGTTGCTTACGAGCTTAGGTGAGTCGCCATTTTATTCGTACACTTTTATGGGGTATATAAAAGGCGTATAAAACAACGTTGTTTATAGATAATTTGTACCCCGTATAATTAACTTTCAGGCTGACGGAAGCGATCAATTTTCCCAGGTATACAAGAAAACTAATAACACATGGAACATAATTCAAGTTCTGTAACAGTAGGGTCAGCTGTTCCAATATTTTTTCTATGATTTCTTTGGACATACTGTCGATATTGTCAGTATCAACTGACTCACCTCGAAATCCTTAAATTAATCGAATTATAGTAACTCTCCTGAAAATCAAACTATTGCAAAGAACGAGGAAAAAAGACGAAAGAAAGACGAAAGAAAGTACTAGTTTGAGAGCGCTTTCAGCGAGACCTACAAGCTTAAAAGGGAAGCATTAGAAGCGCATTTGGAGCCTAAAAATAATGAGAATACGGCCGTCAACCTCACGGATAAATATAACCACTTGGCCATACATTTGGTGGTTTGCGGCTCTTGCGGGTTGTTAGGGCATCGACTATTCAAATCCCTAATTTACTGCGCCACCCACAATCGGACACGACTTCTCACAATAAACTGATTCGTCTTAAAACTCCTAAGAAGAACAGACAGAACTGACTCACCTCGAAATCCCTAAATTGACCGAATTATCGTAACTTTTCTGAGAATCAAACTATTACAAAGATCGATAGTTTTCGACCCCAAATTAATTCCGAAATTTTAGGGGATGTTTTTGAAAGAATGTCATTTTCTCCTCTTACTTGTCGTAATAAGACGAATTTCTGATGTAAATTATTTCTAGATTCATGCTACGGAATGGTTAATGCTCCACGAATGTTTTTAAAAAATTGTCATTTTCTCCTCTTATTAGTCGTTACTAAGAAGACAAGTTTCTGGTGCAAATGAATTCGAGATGTAAATCTCGTGGCGTAAGCCACGGAACGATTAATGCTCTACGAAAATAATTAATCGGCGATGGAACATACCTTTCAAGTAAAAAAACACAAAAGAAAGACGAAAAAAGACGAAAGAACGAGGAAAAAAGACGAAAGAAAGACGAAAGAAAGTACTAGTTTGAGAGCGCTTTCAGCGAGATCTACAAGCTTAAAAGGGACGCATTAGAAGCGCACTGAGAGCCTAAAAATAATGAGAATACGGCCGTCAACCTCACGGATAAATATGACCACTTGGCCATACATTTGGTGGTTTGCGGCTCTTACGAGTTGTTGGGGCATCGTCTATTCAAATCCATAATTTACTGCGCCACCCACAATTGGACACGACTTCTCACCTTAAACTGATTCGTCTTAAAACTCCTAAGAAGACAGATTATCGATAGTTTTCAATCGATAAGATAGATTGATAGTTTTCCATCAATAAAATAAATCGATAGATTTCGACTATAACTACAAATAAAATGTTAAGAGAAGTGTTAATGAAAAATCGTCATTTTCCATGAGCCACCGTACCATCGTTTTACCAGGGCTACCGGAAAGTCTGCCGGTTTTTTCATGAAAAATAACACAAATTTGTTTAAAGAATTTAAAATTTTATTTATTTTAAATACCTGCCCATTTAAATACTGCTTATTTGATTCCACACACATTTTTCTGCAAGTTTTTGGCTACCATTCCAAAAAAAAAGGTTGTTCTTTGAGCCAAACTACGAGCCATTTTTCGACTTCTTCGGAATTAGTGAAGTGCAAGCGAATGACCCATTGATGCGAAACGATGATAATCGGATGGGACCAGGTCTGGAAAGTACAGCGGGTGTGGTAATATGTTGCATACAAGTGATTTTAACTCTTCTTTCGTTGATCTTGTAGTCTGTGACGATGCAGTCATGCCACCAAGCGCTTTACCATGACTTTGAGCCTATTGTGGACGTTTTTTGCTCAACGAATCGTTCAAATCGATTATTGGTTGTCGATAGCGTTCACTGTTAACTGTTTGATTAAGTTTTAAAAGTTGGTAGTACAATATACCTACGAATTTTATTGGCCTGCTTAACCGTTTACTGCCTTTTACATGAAAATCGCCATCGAAACCACTTTTCACATATTCCTAAGCTTGGAGCATGGTCTCTGTAAGCAAACGACGACCTTTAGCTGCCTTTTTCTTTTATTTAAACAAGAAAAGCAATACACCCCGCGAATGCTCTCTTTCAGGCACGAAAGCCAACATATTCACAGAACTATAACACATTGAGCTATTGTATTGACGCAATGACGGATGTATGGTTTTGAAGCTCAATGACAAGGTAAAGAAACGACATACGTGTGAAATCACTTTATTTTTTATTTTTTTATTTTGTATTCAACCAAAGATATCTCTTTAAAAAACCGACAAAAACTTTCCAGCACACCTGGTATAACCCATCGTAAAATAAAAGTCAAATTTCTGATACTAGTTGACCAGTTTAAACATTACGTTACGCAATGCTTATGTTCCACAAAGAAAATGAACCCACGAAAGGATGGGACTTTACAACGGCGGGTCTTCTGAGCATGTTCTCCAGCAGGAACCCTAAGCAACCAAATCGGGAAGACGTGGAAATCCCTGGATTAGCTTTCGTGGTAGATAACGCGAGTGATAGACGAAAGAAAGGAAGATAAGGCCTTAAAGCCCTATTCAGCGAGCTATACAAGCGTATAAAGGAAGTATTGGGGGCGCATTAGAAGCCTAAAAATAACGATAACGCGACCGTCAACCTCACGGATGACTAAAATAATCTTCTTTGGTAGAGGGCGGCTCTCGCCGGTTATCGGAGCACCATCCATTGAAATCCCAATATTGTGTGCCACCGACGGCTAAACACACGATCTTCTGGCATCAAAATGATTCACGTTAAAACTCCTAAAGAAAATGGATATCAGGATTAGCTTTCGTAGTAGATAACGTAGATGATAAGCAAAAGAAAGAAAGAAGGACGTCCCAAAGCGCTATTCAGCTCTAGAAGCGTAAAAACGTAGCATTAGGAGCGCATTAGAAGCCTGAAAATAAAGAGAATGCGACCGTCGATTCCACGGATGACTGTAAAATAATCATCTTTGGTAGACGACGGCTCTGGCCGATTATCGGAGCACCATTCATTAAAAGCCTAATATTGTGCGCAACCCACAGTTGAACACATGACCGTCTCACATTAAAATGATTCACGTTAAAATTCATAAGGAAAATTGATGGGGATACCAGGATTAGCTTTCGTAGTAGATAACGTGGATAATAAGCAAAAGATAGAAAGTATGACGTCCCAAAGCGTTATTCAGCTCTAGAAGCGTATAAAGATAGCATTAGGAGCTCATTGGAAGCCTGAAAATAACGAGAACGCGACCGTCAATCCCACGGATGACTGTAAAATAATCTTCTTTGGTAGAGGGCGGCTTTCGCCGGTTATCACAGCACCTTCGATTAAAACCCTAATATTGTGCGCCACCGATGGCTGAACACATAATCTTCTGACATCAAATTGATTCGCGTTAAAGTTCCTAAAGAAAATTGATGTGGATACCAGAATTAGCTTTCGTAGTAGATAACGTGGATGATAAGCAAAAGAAAGAAATTATGACGTCCCAAAGCGCTATTCAGCTCTAGAAGCGTATAAAATAACATTAGGAGCGCATTGGAAGCCTGAAAATAACGAGAACGCGACCGTCAATCCCACGGATGACTGTAAAATAATCTTCTTTGGTAGAGAGCGGCTCTCGCCAGTTATCGGAGCACCATCCATTGAAACCCCAATATTGTGCGCCACCACGATTAAAGACACGATCTTTTGATATTAAAATGATTCACGTTAAAGTTCCTAAGGAAAATTGATGGGGATGCCTGGATTAGCTTCCGCGGTAGATAACGTGGATGATAACCAAAAGAAAGAAAGTATGACGTCCCAAAGCGCTATTTAGCTCTAAAAGCGTATAAAGGTAGCATTAGGAGCGCATTGGAAGCCTGAAAATAACGAGAACGCGACCGTCAATCCCACGGATGACTGTAAAATAATCTTCTCTGGTAGAGAGCGACCCTCACCAGTTATCGGAGGATCACCACCCATTGAAACTTCAATATTGTGTGCCTCCCACGCTTGAATACACGATCCTCTGACATCAAAATGATTTACGTTAAAGTTCCTAAGAAAAATTGATGGGGATACCTGGATTAGCTTTCATAGTAGATAACGCGGATGATAGGCGAAAGAAACAAAGTACGACTCCCTAAAGCGCTATCCAGCTCTGCAAGCGTAGAAAGGTAGCATTAGGAGCGCATTGGAAGCCTAAAAATAACAAGAACGCAATCGTCAATCTCACGGATGACTGTAAAATAATCTTCTTTGTTGCTGTGCTGCTCTCGCGGGTTATTGGAGCTCGAAGTCCATTAAAACCACAATTTTCTGCCCCACGCACAGTGGACAACACGATATTTTTACATCAAACAAATTCATCTCAAAATTTCCAAGGAGAACTGACAGATTATCGATAGTTTTCAATCGATAATACAGATCGATAGTTTTTGAGTACAAATTACTTCCGAAATGTTAACAAAGACAAAAAATGTTTTTTTCAATTGATTTAACAAATAAATAAAGACAAAAAAACATCATCCATGATAGTACCATCGTTTTATACCCTATCGTAAAATAATTATCAAATTTTTGTGGCCAATAGACTAGTTTATAAGAGAGAGCTCGACGTTACGCAACTGGGGCTCCTTTGAGCAAACCCTTCGACAATACCATAAACAACCAAATCCTAAAGCGATGGAGATTTTCTTCCATGGTATAAAACACGAAAGAAAGAAAGTACGACACCCTAGAGCACTAAAAACAAAGAAAGTGCGACGCTCGAGAGGGTTATTAATCAAACCTGAAAAACGAAAGGAAGTATAGCACTCGAAAGCGCTATTTAGCAAGCTTCAGAAACATAAGGGGCGTTAGAAGCGCATTAGCAGCCTGAAAATAACGAGAATACTACCGTCAGTGTCACGGATGATTGTAAGATAATTTTCTTTGGTGGTGTGCGGCTCTCGCGGATTATCGGAGCATTAGTCCTATTAAAACCTCAATTATTTGCGCCACATACGGTTGGACACACGATCTTTTCACGTCAAAGTAATGTACTTTAAAATGCTTAACAAAAATTGATCAAATTATTGTAATTTTACTGAGATATTACAGGAGATATTGATAATAAGTCGTCATTTTCCATAAACTATCGTACTATTTGTCATAATGTTCCGTGAACCATCGCAAAAGTAAAATTTCTAGCGCTAATTGAATAATTTTAAAAGAGCTTTAGGTTAAGCAACTGAGACTCCTTTGGACATGCCCTTCGACAATACTATGCACAACCAAATCAGGAAGTGATAAAAATTATCTTCCACAGAATAAAACACAAAAGGAATTTGAAGGAAGGAACGTACGATACCCTAGAGCACTAAAAACAAAGAAAGTGCGACACTCGATAGCGAGGATTGAGCCTGAAAGACAAAAGGCAGTTTAGCACTCGAAAGCGCAATTTAGCAAGCTTCAGAAACATAAGGGGCGTTAGAAGCGCATTAGCAGCCTGAAAATAACGAGAATACTACCGTCAGTGTCACGGATGATTGTAAAATAATTTTCTTTGGTGGTGTGCGGCTCTCGCAGGTTATCGGAGCATGGTCTATTAAAACCTTAATTATGTGCGCCACCTTCGGTTGGACACACGATCTTTTCACGTCAAAGTAATGTACTTTAAAATGCTTAAGAAAAATTGATCAAATTATTGTAATTTTACTGAGATATTACAGGAGATATTGATAATAAGTCGTCATTTTCCATAAAATATCTTACTATTATGTCATAATGTTCCGTGAACCATCGCAAAAGTAAAATTTCTAGCGCTAATTGAATAATTTTAAAAGAGCTTTAGATTAAGCAACTGGGACTCCTTTGGGCATGCCCTTCGACAATACCATGCACAACCAAATCAAGAAGTTATAAAGATTTTCTTCCACAGAATAAAACACAAAAGGAATTTGAAGGAAAGAACGTACGATACCCTAGAGCACTAAAAACAAAGAAAGTGCGACACTCGAGAGAGAGGATTGAGCCTGAAAGACAAAAGGCAGTTTAGCACTCGAAAGCGCAATTTAGCAAGCTTCAGAAACATACAAAGGGCATTAGGAACGCAGTAAAAGCCTGAAAATAACGAGAATACTACCGTCAGTGTCACGGATAATTGTAAAACAATTTTCTTTGGTGGTGTGCGGCTCTCGCAGGTTATCGGAGCATCGTCTATTAAAACCTTAATTATCTACGCCACCTACGGTTGGATACACGATCTTGTCACGTCAAAGTGATGTACTTTAAAATGCTTAAGAAAAATTAATCAAATTATTATAATTTTACTGAGATATAACAGAAGGTATTGATAAAAAGTCGTCATTTTCCATAAACTATCGTACTATTATACCATATTGTTAAGTGAACCATCGTAAAAGTAAAATTTCTAGCGCTAGAAAGAAAGTACGATACCCTAGAGCACTAAAAACAACGCAAGTGCGACGCCAGAGAAGGTTATTAATCGAGCCTGAAAGACGAAAGGAAGTATAGCACTCGAAAGCGCGTATTAGCAAACTTCAGAAACATATAAGGGGCGTTAGGAGCGCATAAGAAGCCTAAAAATAACGAGAATGGTACCGTCAATGTCACGGATGATTGTAAGATAATTTTCTTTGGTGGTGTGCACACAGGGAACTATTAGAAGCGCATTAAAGCCTGAAAACAACACGAACACGACCGTCAATCTCACGGATTAGTGTAGGATGATCTTTGATGCAGTTCTCGCGCCTATTAAAAACCCAATTATCTGCGCCACCCACGGTTGGACACACGTTCTTTTTACATCAAAGTGATTTACCTCTAAATTCCTAGCGAGAATTGATTGGATTATCGTAATTTTACTCAGAGATTAATAGATGTATTGGTGAAAAATTGTCATTTTTTTATTTATATTATTTTTATTGTAGTACCATAATTTTTTGTGAACCAAAGTGAAAGTAAAATTTCTGACGCTAATTGAATAATTTGAAAAGCGTTTAACGTTGCGCAACTAGGGCTCGCTTTGGGTATGCTTTTCGACAATACCATGAACAACCAAATTAGGAAGCGATGGGGAATTTTCCCCACAGTATAAAACATAGACATTGTTTGAAAGAAAGAAAGGACGACGCTCGAGAGCATTATCTATTGAGCCTAAAAGACGAAAGAAAGGATAGCACTCGAAAGCACTCAAAAGCTCGCTGGATAGCACTCAAAAGAGCTATCTAGCGAGCTTCAGAAACGTATAAAAGAAGCGTTACGAGCGCATTGGAAGCCCGAAAATAACAAAAATGCGACCGTCAATCTCGCGGATGACTAAGATAATCTTCATTGGTGGTATGCGGCTCTCGCGGGTTATTAGAGCACCATTCATTAAAACCTCAATTTTTGGCGCCACCCACGCTTGGGCACACAATCTTCTCATATTAATCAGAATCCCTAAAAACAATTGATCAAATTGTTATAATTTTACTGAGACGTTAAAGGAGATATTGAAGACAAATCGTCATTTTTGTTAACCATCGTATTTTCGGACCATAAATTTTCGTGAACCATTTTAAAAGTAAACTTTCTGACACTAATTGAATAGTTTGAAACGAGTTTTACTTTTTTTTTGGTGGAAAGACTTTTACGTTTCACAACTGGGGCTTCTTTTAGCTTTTTCCTCGTCAGGACCATGAACAACTAAAACAGGATGCGGGATAGAAAATTTTCTACACAGTATAAAACGCAGGCAAACGTTAGGAGCGCATTAGAAGCCTGAAAACAACGAGAACGCGGCCGTCAATTTCATGGATGACTGTAAATGTAAACTTTTGATTACGCGACCGAAACAGGCGACAGCGACACGAGTCAAGAAACCAAGACACCTTCGCTATGTATATAATTGTATACCTTTGAAGTGAGAGACAGAGACATGTAATTGCGATTTGCGACAGGGACAGCAGAAGTTCCCAAATTGTCAAGTGGCAGACGACACTATCTCGGTATCTTATTGCATGTCGCGCGTCGCCTGTTTGGTTGCGTACCCGAAAGTCTTAAAATAATCTTCTATGGTAGAGTGCAGCTCTCGCGGGTTATCGGAGCACCGTCCATTAATACCCCAACCTTCTGACGCTAATTGAATAGTTTGAAGAGTTTTACGTTTCGCAACTGGGGTTTCTCTGAGCTTCTTCCTCTGCAGGACCATGAACAGCCTAAAAAGGATGCAAAATAGAAAATTTTCTACACAGTTTAAAACACAGGCAAACGTTAGGAGCGCATTAGAAGCCTGAAAATAACGAAAACGCGGCCGTCAATTTCACGGATGACTGTAAATGTAAACTTTTGATTACGCGACCGAAACAGGCGACAGCGACACGAGTCAAGAAACCAAGACACCTTCGCTATGTATACAATTGTATATCTTTGAAGTGAGAGACAGAGACATGTAATTGCGATTTGCGACAGGGACAGCAGAAGTTCCCAAATTGTCAAGTGGCAGACGACACTATCTCGGTCTCTTATTACATGTCGCGCGTCGCCTGTTTGGTTGCGTACCCGAAAGTCTTAAAATAATCTTCTGTGGTGGAGTGCAGCTCTCGCGGGTTATCGGAACACTATCCATTGATACCCCAACCTTCTGACGCTAATTGAATAGTTTGAAGAGTTTTACGTTTCGCAACTGGGGCTTCTCTGAACATCTTACTCGATAAGATCATGAACAATCGAAACAGGATGCGGGACATGAAATTTTCTGCATAGCACAAAATACAGGCAAACGTTAGGAGCGCATTAGAACCCTGAAAACAAGGAGAACGCGACCGTCAAATTCACCGATGACTGTAAATGTAGACTTTTGATTACGCAACCGAGACAGGCGACAGCGACACGCGACACAAGACAAAAAACCAAGATACCTTCTATGTATACAATTGTATGGGGAGCTTTTGAAGTGAGAGACAGAGACATGTTAGTGCAATTCGCGACAGGGGCAGCAGAAGAAGTTCCCAAATTGTCAAGTGGCAGACGACTCGGTCTCCTATTGCATGTCGCGCTTCGCCTGTCTGATTGCGTACCCGAAAGTCTACCTTAAAATAATCTTCTTTGGTGGAGTGCAGCTCTCGCGTGTTATCGGAGCACCATTCACTGATACCCCAACGTTCAGTACCATCCACAGTTGATTACAAGATCTTCTCACATTAAAGTGATTCGTCGCAAAATTCCTGAGGAGAATTGATCAGATAATCGTAATTTTACTGCGATATTAAAGAATGCATTGATGAAAAATCGTTTTCTTTTAAAAATCATCATACTGTCATACCACAATGTTCCATGAACCATCGTAAAAGTAAAATTTCTGACGTCAATTTAAAAAGAGTTTCACCTTACGCAGCTGGGGCTCGCTTTGGGCATGCCCTTCGGCAATATCATAAACAACCAAGGAAGCGATGAGAAATTTTTCCCACAGTATAAAACAAAAACATTATTCAAAAGAAAGTACGACGTTCGAGAGCGTTATCCATTGGGTCTAAAAGACGAAAGAAAAGATAACACTTGAAAGCGCTATTCAGCGAGCTTCAGAAAAGTTACAAATAGCATTGGGAGCGCATTAGAGGCCTGAAAATAATAAAAATGCTACCGTTAATCTCACGGATGACTAAGATAATCTTCATCGGTGGTGCGCGGCTCTTACGAGTTATCGGAGCACCGAGTATTAAAACTCCCAATTATCTGCGTCACTCACGATTGGACGCACGAGCATTTCATATCAAACTGATGTACTTTAAAATTCCTAAAGAAACTGGATCAAATTATCGTAATTTTACTTGGACATTAAAGAACGTATTAATAAAAAATCATCATTTTCTATGAACTGTAGTATTATCGTACCATAATTTTCCTTAAACCGTTGTAAAAGTAACATCTTTGATGCAACTGGGGCTCCTTTTAGAATGCTCTTCGGCAATACCATGAACAACCAAATTAAAAAGAGGTGGATAATTTCTTTTAAAGTATAAAACACAAAAAGAATTCGAAAGAAAGACAGTACGACGCTCGAGCGAGCTACTTATCGAGCTTAAAAAACAAAATAAAGTATAATGATTGAAAGTCCTATTCAGCGAACTTCAGAAACGTATAAAAGTAGCATTAGGAGCGCATTAGAAGCCTGAAATTAACAAAAATGCTACCGTTAATCTCGCGGATGACTAAGATAATCTTCATCGGTGGTGCGCGGCTCTTACGAGTTATCGGAGCACCGTGTATTAAAACCCCCAATTATCTGCGTCACTCACGATTGGACACACGATCATTTCATATCAAATTGATGTACTTTAAAATTCCTAAAGAAACTGGATCAAATTATCGTAATTTTACTTAGACATTAAAGAATGTATTAATAAAAAATCATCATTTTCTATGAACTGTAGTACTATCGTACCATAATTTTCCTTGAACCGTCGTAAAAGTAACATCTCTGATGCAACTGGGGCTCCTTTGAGAATGCTCTTCGACAATACCATGAACAACCAAATCAGAAAGAGGTGGATAATTTTCTTTTAAAGTATAAAACACAAAAACAATTCGAAAGAAAGACAGTACGACGCTCGAGCGAGCTACTTATCGAGCTTAAAAAACAAAATAAAGTATAGTGATTGAAAGTCCTATTCAGCGAGCTTCAGAAACGTATAAAAGTAGCATTAGGAGCGCATTAGAAGCCTGAAAATAACAAAAATGCTACCGTTAATCTCACGGATGACTAAGATAATCTTCATCGGTGGTGCGCGGCTCTTACGAGTTATCGGAGCACCGTGTATTAAAACCCCCAATTATCTGCGTCACTCACGATTGGACACACGATCATTTCATATCAAATTGATGTACTTTAAAATTCCTAAAGAAACTGGATCAAATTATCGTAATTTTACTTAGATATTAAAGAATGTATTAATAAAAAATCATCATTTTCTATGAACTGTAGTACTATCGTACCATAATTTTCCTTGAACCGTCGTAAAAGTAACATCTCTGATGCAACTGGGGCTCCTTTGAGAATGCTCTTCGACAATACCATGAACAACCAAATCAGAAAGAGGTGGATAATTTTCTTTTAAAGTATAAAACACAAAAACAATTCGAAAGAAAGACAGTACGATGCTCGAGCGAGCTACTCATTGAGTTTAAAAAACAAAATAAAGTATAGTGATTGAAAGTCCTATTCAGCGAGCTTCAGAAACGTATACAAGTAGCATTAGGAGCGCATTAGAAACCTGAAAATAACAAAAATGCTACCGTTAATCTCACGGATGACTAAGATAATCTTCATCGGTGGTGCGCGGCTCTTACGAGTTATCGGAGCACCGTGTATTAAAACCCCCAATTATCTGCGCCACTCACGATTGGACACACGATCATTTCATATCAAATTGATGTACTTTAAAATTCCTAAAGAAACTGGATCAAATTATCGTAATTTTACTTAGACATTAAAGAATGTATTAATAAAAAATCATCATTTTCTATGAACTGTAGTACTATCGTACCATAATTTTCCTTGAACCGTCGTAAAAGTAACATCTTGATGCAACTGAGGCTCCTTTGAGAATGCTCTTCGACAATACCATGAACAACCAAATCAGAAAGAGGTGGATAATTTCTTTTAAAGTATAAATCACAAAAAGAATTCGAAAGAAAGACAGTACGACGCTCGAGCGCGCTACTCTTTGAGCCTGAAAAAAAAAGTATAGTGATTGAAATCCCTAACCAGTGAGCTTTAGAAACGTTTAAGGGAAGCGTTAGGAGCACATTAGAAGCCTAAAAATAACAAATACATTACCAGTAATCTCACGGATGACCGTAAGATTTTTTTTTAAGTTTGAACCAACTCGCAAAGGGTAATCCCATTATGCTTTCAAAGCACTGCGAGTAGGATGCGGAAACAAAGATAGATGGCGATGAACCGCCTTCTTAAACAAGGATAGGTTGTAATTTTTGGGGAAAATTCCTTTCGGTAACAAGTTCCATAAATTGGAAGTTCTATAGAAAAAAGAGTCTCCGTAAACAGAGGTCCTCACTGTGTCTTTGGTGGTGTCCGGCTCTTGGAGGTTATTGGAGCACCGTCCATTAAAACCCAAATTTTCGACGCCATCCACGGTTGGACACGCGATCTTCTCACATCAAAATAATTCACTTCAAAGTTCCCAAGAAGAATTGATTAGATTACCGAGATATTAAAGGAGGCATTGATGAAATGTGGTTATTTTCTATGAACCATTACACTGTCGTATTATCGTTTTCCGTGAACCATCGTAATATAAAAATCAAATTCTAACCTCAATTGACTAGTTTGAAGAGAGTGTTCGTTACGCAACATCTGAACAAACTCTTCGGCAGGACCATAAACAACTAAATGAGGAAAGCGATCGGGAATTTTTTCACAATAGAATACACAAAAAGGATTCAAAAGGATTTAAATATAACCTTCGCGAGCGCTACTCATCAAGCCTTTCAAATGGAACAATTAAAATATAACGCTAGAGAGTGCTATTTGGCGAACACTACTTTGGGGGAACTTTAGAAGCGCATTGGGGGCCCGAAAATAACGAAAATCCGACCATTACCTCACGAATGAATGTAAACTAATCAGTACCCTTAGCTTTGATTATGTGCGGCTCTATTAATATCCCCAATTTTCCACGCCATCTGCATAAGATCTCCAAAAATTCAGAAACCATTTTCATATCACACGCTACTCACGAGGTCCACCTACATGAAGATGACGACGCTAAAGATCTTCCAAAGCGAGAATGTTGAAAGAAATTTAGTCATCATTTTCTGTAAACCACCGTACTGTCATACCATAATTTTTCGAGCAATATTCGTAAAAGTAAAGTTTCTGACGTTCATTGAATATTTTGAAAAGAATTTAAGGTTACGCAAATAGAGCTTCTCTGAGCATGTATTTCGGTAGGACTACGAATAGCCAAATCAGGATGCCATGGGGAATTTTCTCTACAGTATTACAACACAGGGAACTGTTAGAAGCGCATTAAAAGCCTGAAAACAACGATAACGCGACCGTCAAGCGACCTAGAGCACTAAAAACAAAGCAAGTGCGACGCCAGAGAGGGTTATTAATCGAGCCTAAAAGACGAAAAGAAGTATACCACTCGAAAGCGCGATTTAGCAAGCTTCAGAAACATATAAGGGGCGTTAGGAGCGCATTAGAAGCCTAAAAATAACGAGAATGGTACCGTCAATGTCACAGATGATTGTAAGATAATTTTCTTTGGTGGTGTGCTCACAAGGAACTATTAGAAGCGCATTAAAGCCTGAAAACAACGAGAACGCGACCGTCAATCTCACGAATTAGTGCAAGATACTCTTTAATGCAGTTCTCGCCGGTTATCGGAGTACCGTCCTTTAAACCCCATGCGTTACCTAGGGTTGGACACACGATCTTCTTACATCATAGTGATTCACCTTAAAATTGTAAAAAACTACGTCAATACTAAATTGATTAATGTCTTCAAAATTTAGAATGAAATATACTTGAACTTTCGTAATAATTATTGACCTTATCCTAAATAAAAATTTAGAGTTTCCAAAGCTAAATGGATAATTGTTTAAAACTAGAAGCATGTAAAACTAGGATGGAAATCATGGATTTATGCTTTTTTTAATTTCATTAATCCGATGGAAAACATGCACGTCATTGTTTGTTGAAAATGTCGACCAACAAGCTAAATTATTTAACGACGTAATTCACTGTCAAAACGTTGATGAACACAGATGCAGTCATTAGGGATAATTTATTAGGTTCATAGTGCAGAATAAATGGTTGCTCACAATTGAAAATTCCATCACATAGTTATGGATTACGAACATAAATTAATTCTCCATATGTACTCATAATTATTACCTCAGTATCGTAAGTCAAAGCCTTATCCAATTTTACTCGGTGTACCACGCGAGTGTAATTACCTGGAAAGGGGGTGAATACGAACTTTATTCCAAACAGCACAATTGTCAAGCAGAATTAACAAAATCTAATTTCGCCGAAAACCACTTTAGACAAAACTTACTAATGTGCCGTTGCACGTCAACATTGATTACTCCTACAATTCCGCTGACTGCGGGGTTAAGCTACACACAATCGCAAAGGATGGGGTTGATGACAATAACGCCTGAAAGTACACACAGAGACGAAATAAGGGTACACGTGACGACGTTTAGGTTTCATTACGATATACCGGCGGCGTAACCGCCAAAGTGTGCTCAGCAGATGTCACCTGCTAACGGTGGAGGCTGCCAAGGTGGAGACGGCGGCTCTAATTAGCTGGCGCACCCCGGTTCTAAAATTAAACGGTTAAGGGGTTGCTTAGGCGCGCGGGGAAACTTTTTATTAATGTCGCCCCGTCGTTGTAATAAAAATAATAAGCACTTGACCCTGTTTAGCTAAGCACTGGAATATAAGCTCATTAACTTCGTCGGCAAAAATGAAATAAGCGCCTGCGAGAGAAGCAGGTAATGTCGCTAAAGACTTAATTTTTTAATCTCGCGACACGTGAAGTAGAATTCTTTGTTTAATTAAAGAGTTTCGAGTAGATAATTACCTAATGGAAATTTAACTGATACTGAATATTACACCGTTTTGATGTTTTCCTTGATCTTAGGAGCTTGTTAGAGATCCATGTTATGAGAAATGTTCCATTATACAAAAAAAACACCAAATAATGACAATATTTATAAATGTCTTTCTATCTTTGGTGATGTGCGGCTCTATCGGAGCACGGTCTAGTACTAATAATGATAAAAAATTCACAAACCATTTTTCATCAAAATTTACGAAGTCTGTCTGGATTAGTCAAAAGAAAGCGGCCTACTGCCCCAAGAGGTAGTTCTAAGATTATAATGGCAACGCATGCCCCGAACAGTGACCGGTTTCGCGCCTACTACTAAAATTTTGAATTAAAACTCGAGATTTTCCATACTTTTTCCAAATACTGCGTTTGTTAATCACCTTGTATTTGGTCTTAAAACAATTTTGCTCATATTTTTAAGGTTAATCTGGGAGCGTTCGATATTTATTTAGGTATTTTGGAAAAAAATCATAAATTTTATATATAAACTCGACACTTTTTATTATTTATGCGTTTTTAAAACTCTACAGTAGACAGAGCGAAAGGTAGACGAAAGAAAAAACGACGCTAAATGGTGCTATTTAGCGACCTCTACAAGTCTACAAGGGGAGCATTCAAAGCCTGAAAATAACGAAAATTTGACCGTTAACCTCACGAATGAATGCAAGCTTAATCACGTGCCCCTATCTTTGGTTGTGGGCGGCCCTATCAAAGCACAATCCAGTAATATTTTAAATTGTTTGCCTCATTCAGGGAGGGATATACGACAATACTGCCAAAAATTCACAAACTATTTTTCGTCATAATTTACAAAGTCTGCCGACACCAGATTAGTTTTTAAAAAAGCGGCCCACTACCACAAGAGGTACTTCTAAGGTTGTGATGGCAACGAATGTCCGAAACAGTGAGAGTTTTTAGACATACAACTGAAATATTTAATTAAAACTTTAGATTTTCCATATCTTTACCAAATACAGCGTTTGTAGATTATCTTGCATTTGGTCTTAAGACAATTTTTTAAATAGTTTTTAGGTTCCTTTCAAGCGTTTGATCTTTATTTAGGTAGTTTGGGATAAAATGATGAATTTTGTATATAAAGTCAATATTATTTATTATTGTTTCATGCGTTTTTAAAATTTTACAATAGATAGAGCGTCAAAGAGACGAGAAAAAGTATAACGCTTGATAATGCTATTTAGCGAGCTTCACAAACGTAAGAAGGAGCATTGGAAGCCTAAAAATAACAAAAATACGGCCGTCGACGTTACGAATAAATGTAAGCCTAATTACGTGTCCTTATCTTTGGTGATGTGCGGCTCTATCACAGCACAGTCTGGTGTTATTTCGAATTGTTGCCTCACTCAAGGATAAACGACAATACTGCCAAAAATTTACAAAACTTTTTTTATCATAATTTACGAAGTCTGCCGACACCGAATTAGTCAGAAAAAAGCGATCCACTACCACAAGAGATAGTTCTAAGGTAATGGTGGCAACGAACGCTCAAAATAGACAGTGTTTTCACACATACAACTGAAATTTCCAATTAAAACTTTAGATTTTCCATATTTTTACCAAATACAGCGTTTGTAGATTATCTTGCATTTGGTCTTAAGACAATTTTTTAAATAGTTTTTAGGTTCCTTTCAAGCGTTTGATCTTTATTTAGGTAGTTTGGGATAAAATGATGAATTTTGTATATAAAGTCAATATTATTTATTATTGTTTCATGCGTTTTTAAAACTCTTACAACAGATAGCGCGGAAAAGAGACGAGAAAAAGTATAACGCTTGATAATGCTATTTAGCGAGCTTTACAAATGCAAAAAGGAGCATTGGAAGCCTAAAAATAACAAAAATACGGCCGTCGACGTTACGAATAAATGTAAGCCTAATTACGTGTCCTTATCTTTGGTGATGTGCGGCTCTATCACAGCACAGTCTGGTGTTATTTCGAATTGTTGCCTCACTCAAGGATAAACGACAATACTGCCAAAAATTTACAAAACTTTTTTTATCATAATTTACGAAGTCTGCCGACACCGAATTAGTCAGAAAAAAGCGATCCACTACCACAAGAGATAGTTCTAAGGTAATGGTGGCAACGAACGCTCAAAATAGACAGTGTTTTTACACATACAACTGAAATTTCAAATTAAAACTTTAGATTTTCCATATTTTTACCAAATACAGCGTTTGTAGATTATCTTGCATTTGGTCTCGGGACAATTTTTTTACACTTTTAAGGTTAATCTTAAGCGTTTAATCCCTATTTAGGTAGTTTGGGAAAAAATGATAAATTTTGTATATAAAATCAGTATTATTATTGTTTTATGCGTTTTTAAAACTCTACAAAAGATAGCGCTCAAGATAGACAAGAAAAAGTTTGACGCTTGATAGTGCTACTAAGCGAGCTTTACAAACGCAAAAAGGAGCATTGGAAGCCTGAAAATAACAAAAATACGACCGCCTATGTTACGAATAAATGTAAACTTAATTACGTGTCCTTATCTTTGGTGATGTGCGGCTCTATTGGATCACAGTCTGGTTATATTTTGAATTGTTTGCGCCATTTAAAGATGGATATACGACAATACTGTCAAAAATTCACAAACTATTTTTCGTCATAATTTACAAAGTCTGCCGACACCAGATCAGTTAAGAAAAAAGCTGCCTACCACCACAAGAGGTATTTTTAAGGTTATGATGGCAATGAATGCTCAAAACAGTGAGTGTCCCTACACATACAACTGAAATTTTGAATTAAAATTTTAGATTTTCTATACTTTTACCAAATACTGCGTTTGTAGATTTTCTTGCATTTGGTCTTGAGACAATTTTTTTATATTTTTGAGGTTAATCTGAAGCGTTTTATCTTTATTTAGGTAGTTTGGAAAAAAATGATGAATTTTGTATATAAAGTCAATATTTTTTTATTATTGTGTTATGCGTTTTCAAAACTCTACATTAAATAACGCACAAGATAAACAAAAGAAAGGACCACGCTCAATAGTGCTATTTAGCAAGCTCTACAAGTCTATAAGGGAAGCATTCGAAGCCTAAGAATAACGAAAATGCGACCGTCAACTCCACAAATAAATGTAAGCTTAATCACGTGTCCCTATCTTTGGTGATGTGCGGCTCTATCAAAGCACAGTCTAGTAATATTTCGAATTTGTTGCCCTATTTAAGTATGGGATGATAACAATACCAAAAATTTACGTCATAATTAACGAAGTCTGCCGATACCAAATTAGTCAAAAGAAAGCGGCTCACTACCACAAGAGGTATTTTTGAGGTTATGATGGCAACGAATCTTTAAAACAGTCAGTGTTTTTACATATACAACTGAAATTTCGAATTCAAACTTGAGATTTTCCATACTTTTACCAAATACTGCGTTTGTAGATCATCTTGCATTTGGTCTTAAAACATTTTTTTTAATATGTTTAAGGTTAATCTTAAGCGTTTGATTTTTATTTAGGTAGTTGGGGAAAAAAAGATAAATTTTGTATATAAAGTCAATATTATTATTATTTTATGCGTTTTCAAAACTCTACAAAAGATAGCTCTTAAGAAAGATGAGAAAAAGTATGATGCTTGATAGTGCTATTAACCGAGCTCTTCTAACTTATAAAAGGAGCGTTGGAAGCATAAAAATAACCAAAAAGCCAACCTTCCAAATAAATGTAAGCTTGATCACGTGTCCCTATCTTTAGTGATGTGCGGCTCTATCAGAACACAGTCCAGTGATATTTTGAATTTTTTGCCCTATTCAAGTATGGATATACGACAACACTATCAAAAATTTATAAACCATTTTTTGTTATAATTTACAAAGTCTGCCGACACCAAATTAGTCAAAAAGAGCGGCGCACTACCACAAAAGATATTTTTAAGGTTATGGTTGCAACGAATGCCCAAAACAGTGAGTGTCTACACATTTAACAAAAATTTTGAATTGAAACTTGACATTTTCCCCACTTTTACCAAATACTGCATTTGTAGATTATTGCATTTAGTCTTGAGACAATTTTTTTTTATTTTCAAGGTTAATCTTGAGCGTTCTATCTTTATTTAGGTCGTTTGAGAAATAATGAAAAATTTTGTATATAAACTCAATATTTTTTATTATTGCTTCATGCATTTTTAAAACTCTATAACGGATAGCGCATAAGATAGATGAAAGAAAGTACGACGCTCAATAGTGTTATTTAGTAAGCTTAACGAGCCTATAAACGGAGCATTCGAAGCCTAAAAATAAAAAAAATATGACCGTCAACCTCACCTATGAATGTAAGCCTAATTATGTCTTCCTCTACAACAAATAGCGCAAAAGCTCAATAAAAGAAAGTACGATGCTCAATAGTGCTATTTAGCGAGCTTCACAAGCCTATAAGTGAAGCATTAGAAGCCTAAAAATAACAAAAATACGACCTTTAATCTCACGAATGAATGTTAGCTTAATTATATGCCCCTATCTTTGGTTGTGGGCGGCCCTATCAAAGCACAATCCAGTAATATTTTAAATAGTTTGCCCCATTCAAGAATAAATATACGATATCTACAAAAAATTCACAAACCATTTTTTGTCATAATTAAGGAAGTCTGCCGACATTAGATTAGTCAAAAAAGCGGCCCACTACCACAAAAGGTACTTCTAAGGTTATGATGGCAACGAATGCCCAAAACAGTGAGTGTTTCCACACATACAACCAAAGTTTTGAATTAAAACTTGAGATTTTCCGTACTTTTACCAAATACTGCGTTTGTGGCACTATCGGAGCACAATCTAGTAATATTTCAATTTTTTTCCCATGCAAGGATAGATATACAATAACACTAACCTTAAATTTACAAACCATTGTTACATCATAAAAATTTGGTATTTACGAAGTTTGTTGACACAAGATTAGTCAAAAGAAAGCGACTAACTACCACGAGAGGTAGTTCTAAGGCTATGGTGGCAACAAATGCTAAAAACAGTGGGATGCCTGCACACATACAACTGAAATTTTGACTTTAAATTCGACATTCTCCATACTTTTTCCAAACACCGCGTTCGTGGTTCTGTTGATTTAGTGTCGAAAGGATTTATCCTCAGATTTTTAAGGTTAATTTTAATAGTACGATCTTTTTTAAACATTTTGGAAAAACGTGAGAAGTTTGGTTAATAAATTCGATATTTTTGTTATGCTTCCAACACGCGAAGGTTAAACTTGAGATTATTGGTTTAATAAAAAAATCGTCTCTTATGACGAAACTTTGACAGAAGCTTCTGAATCTCAAGGAGCAAGTAAAAAGCTCAACTGTAATTTTAAAATATTACTCTATTTTTTTCAGATATTGTGTAGTTCCTTTGAGGTAACCTCAAAAAAAAATTTCCTTAGATGTTAATTGCTTGTATTTTTATAATTTATTTCTCTTTTGTTTACTCGTTTTTTACCGTTTGGACAATTTATATCGTTTCCTCAATTTTTGCTTAAAAATGAACATTACAGAATTTTTTTTTGTGGAATGGACTGGTCCTTGATTATCTTTAAAAATTGATGTACAAATCTTGTTCCTTGAAACCAAAAAGGATCAAAAAACAAAGGAACTGTTCTTTTTAATCTTTCTTGGTGCCAGGAGACAAGATACTTCCTTCTGCCAACGACGTGAAAAAGAGTTTTTTCGTTCTTGAAAGAGTCACAACTATCACTATCAGATCATGAGTGATGAAATGAATCAATTGTCACTCATGATCTACAATATCATGATCTATAAGATCATGAGAGATGATTGATTCATTTATAAAATGAATTTGGTTTGTTCCAGATCCCCCGAAAATCGTCAGCGTCGGACGTGAGAGAGTCAAGACTGCACTCTTGTTTTCCCCCATTCAATTGGAATGTATGGGAGAAGGCAATCCACCACCCACATACAAATGGTTGCAAAAGCTCCCAGTACCATCGAATATGGTAGTGGAAAGAGCTCGCGATGCCAAACTGTATATCGCCAACGTAACATACGACTACCAAGGCGAATACAGATGCCAAGTGAGTAACTTCATCAAGGGGGAGGAACGAATCGAAATCAGCGAACCCATCATACTCCAAGTACACGGTAAGTGCTGAATTTGTTTGATTTAGGACTTTTTAAGCTCTGAAACGCAATCTTATGATTTGGTGAGTTCCAAAACACAATCTTGTAATGTGGTGAGCTCCAAAACACAATTTTCTGTGGTGCTGAGCTCCAAAACACAATCAAGCTGAGATTAGTAGATTGTTTAGTTGGTTTTAGTAGGTTGTTTAGTTGGTTTTTGTAGGTTGCTTAGTTGGTTGTTTAGTGGATTGTTTAGTTGGTTGCTTATTGGGTTGTTTAGTAACTTCCTTGCCACCTAAACAACCAAGTAAACAAATAACTAACCAACTTGTTTAGTTGGTAATAGTAGGTTGTTTAGTTGGTTTTAGTAGTATGTTTAGTTGGTTTTTGTAAGTCGCTTAGTTGGTTATTTAATGGGTGGTTTAGTTGCTTCTTTTTCTTATCCAAGGAAACAGCAACTTATCTAACTAAACAGCTGAGTTAACAAGCAACTAACCAACTTGTTTAGTTAGTTTAAGTAGGTTATTTAGTTGGTTTTTGTAGGTTGTTTAGTTGCTTTTCGTAGGTTGTTTAGTTGGTTGTTTAAAAGGTTATTTAGTCGCTTGTTTACTTGTTGTTTAGTTGTATAGTTGGTTAGTTAATTACTTGTTTACGTGATTATGAGTTGACTTGAGATACCAGAACTTACCACGTAAGTTCTGGTAACAATAAAAACATGGGATTCTGGGTTAGGACAGGCTGGGTTTATCTACTCTTTGGTGATTGTATAATTGCTAAAAAAAAACATTTTCCAAGATTGTCATCAGCAGAACGTGGCTGGACCAAACCATTAGACAAAATGTAAATGCGAAAGTTTCATCAAGTGTTAAACCCCAATTTGCCTCCGACGCGTCGGTTTGGGACATTTCTTATTAAAAACACTGTTGACACGTCTTCATTGCGAACGCCCAAAAGCGAATTAAACCAAATTACGAACGTCGCCCGCGCTCGCAAAACGAATAAAACAATTCAAGGGGAGCAATTTTAAAACTCGCATCGATTTGCGGCGTGTTTGTCTTTGCCTTCGGGACGAAAACGAACCGACATCCAACATCCAACCACATGTTTATCTGTTCCTAATTGAAAAACCGAGACGCTTTTAGCGACGATGCGGAATTTCCCGCGGAGTGCGATTAGAAATTAGTACAAATTGAAATGTTTACAACTCGAATCTTCCACCTAAAGAGGAACTTGATTAAATTAGGAGTTTCGGCAAATAAATACGGTGAATATGGCTTCCGCTTCGAGAGACTTTTAGTTTAGTTAGTCTAATGCAATAGTTGGCTTAATGAGAATTCTGAGTCTTAATCGAGAAATGGAAGGACGAGTTCGTAATTGGACAAGTTTCTTCTTCACTTAATCATTTACGTTCTTTTTGAAAGAGCAATTTTTGATCATGATAATGCTTGAGTTTTCATATGTTTTTCTTTTCTATCTGTAAAAGAATTTTGATTTTTAGCAGGCGTTCTAATTATCTTTAGTCTTCCTTTTCTCCGTCTAGTAGATTCTCTGGCTTCTGGATTTGTTGTGGGTTGCCTAAAGTTTAGGCTAACACTTAGGCCACCCTTTCCTGGGTTCATTGTGTTATCCCCGTGATTCAGGTGTCCTTGGTCCATCATTCAGCCCTCCAACCTTGTTGAGAAACTGACAAACGTCCCTTAGATGCGCCTTTCTCAAACTGGCCACACTAGGCCTCAAGTCCCCCAGCGTGGATCCTCTGACTGATGCTAGTGCCGAGCAATGTCACATCACGTGCTCGACACTCTCATCTTCTTCTAAACAGAATTCTGATTTTAGTTGATTTACTCAATATGAATCCTTGTCTTTTGTTGTCTCCTTCACAAAGAACAATTTTGATTCTAGGTGACCTTCTGCTTTAAAGTTTATTTTCTGATACATGACTTAATAAAAATTTATCAAAGGTTACCTTATGACGTCTGAGCGTCTGACAAAGAAATAGGTTATGTTTTTTTTCTTATAGAATATTAAAATTAAATCCAATCGATGGCCAAAGAGTTAGACAAACGAGATTTCCAAAAAAAAAAATCCTCCAGATATTGTCTCGATGCAGAAACATCCTAGATGATCAAAGGGCACATCTTGTCCCAGTCGAAAATCATATTTAAAATGGCACCGCAGGACATATCGACTAAATTGAACGGAATGTTTTTCTTTCAGATTTCAATAATGGATAACTTTCATCTCCGAGCATCTTGATTTAGCTTCACAAAAAGCCAATACTCGAAATGCGGTCTGTTAGGAATATGCAGCGCAGTTATCGTGCTCGGGGGTTTTATAGAAGCTAAAGCGAGCATATGTAGGGAAATTTATCCCCCCGTAGTTGGCGGCAGTCTACGTTTACTTCCAAATTGGATATCGATGTGAAAATGTGTAAATTCGCTTTACACTTCGTGACTATCTGCCCCCCTATACCTCATCGCTTTATTGGGAAAACGATATTGGGGTTGCTTTTAGAGAGCCATTTACACCTTGTACGCCTTTACTCTTTTTGCTAAATTGTAAGAGGGTAAAAATGAAAACACTCGAAAGCCAACCTCCACTTTATCATCTCTTGTTATTTTACCCACACTCTGTAGTTTTGCTAGTCTTATTGATACATTCTTTCGTGGTAGAGACGAATGAGAAGAAGCTTAAGAAGTCATAATTACCGGATGACCAACGAATACAATCAGAAACAAACAGGTTATATACAATGTATGTGTAAGAGGTACCCAAAGTAGGCAACGTTAAGTGACTAACTAGAGTAGTGGCGGCAGTGGCTCTGTGGTTAAGAACTTTGCCTCTGGCGCGAAAGTCCCGGGTTCGATCCCCGCTCACCGATCACACATTTTTTATTCTACCACTAATCTAAGTTACGGGGGGCTGAAGACCTTTGAAAGGTCTAATGCTCGAGGGTATCCCGCGAAAGATTTCGTGCCTAAACACTCATTTTCATTCCATAGTGACGTAAGTGGGGAGATTTGGCTTATTTTTGATTGCCAACAACTCCAAACATCAAATAAGGCAGATTAACATCGTTAGGATCCCTAAAGCTGTGCGCGAAATTCTAGGTCGAGTGATTCCGAAATGGAATAAGCTATTTAATGGAAGCCATTTGTATGCAATGTTTTAATTTGATAAAAAGACGAAAGCTCAGACTCGGTTTCATTTTGCGTCGTAATTATCCTGCTAAAGTATAATCAGTCGGTTATATTTCATGTTTTAATTGGGATTTATGTTTTGGATGTTTTGCGAAATATTCTCCCGAGGTAACATCATTTGAAACGTCTTTGATAAAGGAAATTCCTCTTTGCGTTTTGTCTCTTTTATGGCATTTAAGGGACGATCAAAGCTCGGGTATATTAAAACTATTTGCTGCGCGGTAAAACAATGAAGTTCCTTTGGATTTTTAGCCACAGCTCGTTCCCTCTTTCCATCATTTTCCGAGCTTCAAAGATCTGAACACATCCAAATGAAGCGGTATCAAATAGGCCAAAAGAACCCAAACAATTGACCACAAAAAGATTCAGTTAAAAGTCCAAAAACTCCACTTTCAATCGAAATTTTAAACCACTGCACTTTTCACGCAAAAGTTAAAAATTCAAGTCGAAATTTTTACAAATACATAAAATCTTGTAAAACGTGGAAAGTTTAAAAATCAATTTTTCTCAAAAGTCGAAATTTCCAAAAAGACAAATTCTTCAAAAAGTCGAAATTTTCAAAAAAACTAATTTTTCAAAAAGTCGAAATTTTCAAAAAAATTTCGTAACTTTCGTCGTTATAATTGGCACAATTTGTAAACATTTCGTGAAAAAGTCTAACTCTTTAAAAGGTCCAAAATTTGAGAAAATGGAAGACCAAATTTTTTAAAAATTTCGTAACTTTCGTCGTAATAATTCGTCGTAAAATTTCGAGCGAAAGTCTTAATCTTTAAAAGGTTCAAAGTTTGAAAAAAGTCAAAATTTTTACAAGCAGCCAAATTTTCCAAAAAAAAGATCAGAACTTTGAGCAAAAATACAAAATGTCCACAAAAAAATCAAAATTCTGAAAAAGCTGTTTTGAAATGTCGGAATTTTCCCAAACTCGAAACTCTCAAAAAGTTTAAACCTTTCAAAAGTAAGAATTTTAAGTCTGAATTTTCAAAAAAAGTAGAATTTTTTAGAAAAAGTTTTAGAAAGAGTTAACATTTTCAGAAATCTTTAAAAATGATAACAATTTTTCATAAAGTCGCCAGAAACAAAGTTCTGAAGAGAGTATCTCTTTTTTCATGTTTTCATGAAAAGGTTGAAATTTGAGGAAAATTTTGAAAAGGTGAAGACGAAAAAGTTAAAATTTTTAAAAACTCCGAAATTTTCACATCAAAGATTTAAAAAGAATCAAAGTTTTCATAAAAAGTCGACATTTTAGAAAAAAATCTCAAAATTGAAAAAACGTCTAAATTTAAAAAATAGAATTTTCAAAAACCTGGAAATTTAAAAAAAAAATGAATTTTTCGAAAATTCGAAATTTTCAGAGTCAAATTTAATGTATGGCAGCTTCGTCAGATACTTCGTATTATTTCAGACGTATTTTTTCAGGTGCACCTCAAGTGCTTCGGCATACCGCCACGCCGGAAGTATACGTGGAAAAAGGAGACACAGCGGCGTTAAGTATGGTGGTTTGCGCCGATCCCCGCCCGAGATTCGTAGCTTGGGAATGGGGCTCGTTAAGACTGGAGGCTGGATCCGAAATGGGTAAGACTCTTTTAACCACATTACTTTCATTTTTGTGAATACCTTACTCGGAAAGCTAAAATTTAAAAAAAAGTGCGATAATTAAAAAGTGATAATAAATATAATAAATAATAAATGAAAGTGATAATTAAATTCTGACTTGCTACTTAAACTCGAACGATGTTTTGTTGTGTGTTGCTGTAGTCTTTGAGATGGTCGTAAATTACAACATTGTCGCTCAAAATTGTTGCAACGTAGAGAAGCAATTTTCTATCTCAGCGGCGTAGCGCTCATAAAAATTATTGACTGCGTGCTCCTATATTTATTATGATTACTATTCAATACGTAACACGTTGTATTTCATAGAGCACGCGTTATTAAGTCCGAAACTCGCTTGATACTGCAGAAATTCTAGATTGTGACCACAAAAAATTTTGGTCGCTACTTGCAGAAATATGCAAGTCCCGTTTTTTCGAACTATTGAGGGTTGTGGGGTTTATAATAAAAAAAAAAGATTTTGATGAAACGGACTGATCCTTGGTTACCTTCAAAAATTGAAATACAGAACTTGTCCCCTGAAACCAACCAAAAAAGATTAAAAAACACAACAAAGGTTGCTCTAATGCGTTTCTAATGCGTCATCTTCAGAGAGAAACTCACTCAGTTGAAACACAGAACTTGTCCAGAGTTTCTCTCTGAAGATGACAGCTTGGCTAACGAAACGCGTTAGAGCAACCTTTGTTGTGTTTTTTAATCTTTCTTGGTTTCAGGGGACAAGTTCTGTATTTTAATTTAAAAAAAAAAGATGATTCGTCAATAAGCTTCAAGGGGCATCACGTGTTTCCCCCATAGATTTTCAAAACTCAAAACGTTTGTAATGCTCGTCGGTAAATATTTCTCGAATATTAATTACTTCGCTTTTTCTTTCACTCATTTATCTTCTGCAGTGTATTATCGTTATCGGTTGATGCTCGTGTGAAAAAGTAAATCATCCAACGAATTTTATTGTATCCTCTGAACTGTCATGTTTTCCCCTTACAGGCATAATTTAAAAAATGATTTGTTGCTCGAGATTTCCGATTGCGTAGTCATTACAGTCTTCTTTTTCTTCTTCTTCTTCTTTCTCTTATACTTTTTCTTTATTTCATCCTACTTGTATTCCTTCGACCTCTCCTTCTTCTTCTCCTTCTTCTACATCTTCTCTTTCTTCTTTCCCTTCTTTTTCTCCTTCTCCGTTTCCTTCTTCTTTTCTTTCTTGTTCTTCTTCTTCTCTTTTTTCTTCCCTCTCTTTTCTTTTTTTTTCATTCATTTCTTCGTTCTTCTTCTTCTTCTCCTTCTCCTTTTCCTTCTCATTCTCCTAATTCTTTTTCTTTTTCTTCTTTTGCTTCCAATTTTTCTTCTTCTTCTTCTCCTTTTACTTCTTCTTTTCTTTCTTCTTCTCCTATTATTTCTCCTTCTTTTTCATCTACTCCTTTTTCTTCTTCTTTTTCGTCTGCTTCTTATTTTCTTTTTCCTTTTTTTTCTTTTTCTTCTTTTTCTCCTTGTTCTCTTTCGTGTATTTCTTCTTCTCCCTTTCCTTCTTTTCTTCTTCTGCTTTTTCTCCTTCTCCTTCTCGTTCTACTATTTCTTCTTCTATTTTTTTCTTTCCCTTCTTCTTTGCATCTTTTTTCTTCGTTTTCTTCTTCTTTTCTTTTTCCTTATTCTTCTCTTTCTTCTTCTCTCTCTTTTCTTTCTTTTTTTCTTATTCATACCTTTCTCCTTTTATTACTACTTTTTTTTGTTTTTATTTTTCTTCTTCTTCTCCTCCTCCTCCTATTTCTTTTTGTTTTTTCTTCTGTTTCTAATTTGCCCTCTTCTTCTTTTCCTTTTGCTTCTTCTTTTCTTTCTTTTTCTTCTATTTTTTCTCCTTCTTTTTCATCTTTTTCTTTTCCTTCTTCTTTTTGTCCTTCTTCTTCTTTTCTCCTTTCCTTCTTTTTCTTCTGCTTCTTCTTCTCCTCCTCCTTTTCCTTTTACTTTTTCTTCTTCTATTTTTCTTTTTCTTTCCCTTCTTCTTCGCATCTTTTTTTCCGTCTTCTTCTTTTCTTTCTCCTTATTCTTCTCTTTCTTCTTCTTCTTCCCCTTCTCCTTCTTCTTCTCTTTCTTTTCTTTTTTTCTCATTCATCTCTTTCTTCTTCTACTACTACGTTTGTTCTTCTTCTTCCTTTTCTTTTTCTTCTTCTTCTTCTACTCCTCCTTATCCTATTTCTTTTTTTATTTCTTCTGCTTCTAATTTTCCTTCTTCTTCTTTTCCTTTTGCTTCTTCTTTTCTGTTTTCTTCTCCTTCTTTTTCACCTTCTCCCTCTCCTTATTCTTTTTCTTCTTCTTCTTCTTTTGTTTCTCTTTTTTTCATTTTTCTTTTTCTTCTTTTGCTCCTTTTTCTCTTTTGTGTATTTGTTCTTCTTCCTTTCCTTTTCCTTCTTTTTTCTTCTGCTTCTTCTTCTCCTCCTCCTTCTCCTTCTTCTTCTCCTTTTACTTTTTCTTCTTTTATTTTTTCTTTTTCTTTCCCTTCTTCTTCTTCGCATCTTTTATCTCCATCTTCTTCTTCTTTCCTTTCACCTTTATATTCTCTTTCTTCTTCTTCTTCCCTTTCTTCTCTCTATTTTCTTTTTTTTTCATTTATTTCTTTTTTCTTCTTCGTCTTCTCCTTCTTCTCCTGTTACTTGTTCTTCTTCTATTTTTTTCTTTTTCTCTCCCTTCTTCTTCGCTTCTTTTTTCTCCATCTTCCTCTTCTTCTTCTTTTCTTTCTCCTTATTATTCTCTTTCTTCTTCTTTTTCTCTTTCTTCTCTCTATTTTCTTTCTTTTTTCATTCATCTCTTTCTTCTTCTTCGTCTTCTTCTTTTTCTACTTCTTCTTCTTTTTCTTCTTCTTCTTCTTCTTCTTCTATTTCTTTTTCATTTGCTTCTAATTTTCCTTCTTCTTTTCCTTTTGCATCTTCTTTTCTTTCTTCTTCTCCTATTTTTTCGTCTTCTTTTTCATCTTTGCCTTTTCCTTCTTTTTCTTCTTCTTCTTTTCCTTCACTTTTTTTTCTTTTTCTTTTTCTTCTTTTTCCTTTTTCCCTTTTGTGTATTTCTTCTTCTTCCTTTCCTTTTCCTTCTTTTTTACTTCTGCTTCTTCTTCTCCTTTTCCTTCTACTTTTTATTCTTCTATTTTTAACTTTTTCTTTCCCTTTTTCTTCGCATCTTTTCTCTCCGTCTTCTTCTTTTGTTGTCTTTTCCTTATTTTTCTCTTTCTTCTTCTTGTTCTTCTCTTCTTCTCTTTTCTTTCTTTTTTTCATTCATCACTTCCTTCTTCTACTACTACTTTTTTTTCTTCTTCTTCTTCTTCCTCTTCTTTTTCTTCTTTTTCTCCTCCTATTTTTTTCTTTTTTCTTCTGCTTTTAATTTTCTTTCTTCGTCTTTTCCTTTTACTTCTTCTTTTCTTTCTTCTTCTCCTATTTTTTCTCCTTCTTTTTCATCTTCTTTCCCTTTTTCTTTTTCTTCTTCTTCTTTTTCTCCTTTTTCTTTTTCGTGTATTTTATTTTCCTTCTTTTCTTTTCCTTCTTTTGCCTTCTGCCTCTTCTTCTCCTCCTTCTCCTTCTTCTATTTTTTTCTTTTTCTTCCCCTTCTTCTTTGCATCTTTTTTCCCTCTTCTTCTTCTTTTCTTTCTCCTTATTTTTCTTTTTCTTCTCCTTCCTATCTTTCTTCTTATCTCTTTTATTTGTTTTTTCTCATTCATCTCGTTCTTCTTCTTCTTTTTCTCCTTTTCCTATTTATTTTTCTTTTTTCCTTCTTCTTTTTCCTTTGCTTTTTTTTCCTTCTTCTTTTCCCTTTGCTTCTTTTTTCCTGCTTCTTTTTCCTTTGCTTCTTCTTTTCTTTCTTCTTCTCCAATGTTTTCTCCTTATTTTTCATCTTCTCCTCTTCACTTTTCTTTTTCTTTTTGTTCTTTTCCTTATTTTTCCTTTTTCTCTTTTGTGTGTTTCTTCTTCTTCTTTCCTTTTCCTTCTTTTTCCTTCCGCTACTTCTCCTCCTCCTTCTCCGTCTTCTCCTCCTTCTCCTTCTTCTACTTTTTCTTCTTCTATTTTTTTCTTTTTCTTTCCCTTCTTCTTCTCCTCATCTTTTTCCACGTCTTCTTCTTCTTTTCTTTATCCTTATTCTTCTTTTTTCTCTTTTTCTTATTTTTCCCTTTCTTTTTCTTTTTTTTCTCATTCATCTCGTTCTCCTATTTCTTTTTCTTTTTCTTCTTCGCTTTTAGTTTTTCTTTTTCTTCTTTTTCCTTTGCTTCTTCTTTTCTCTTTCCTTCTCCTATTTTTCTCCTTCTATTTCATCTTTTCCTTTTTCTTTTTCTTCTTTTCCGTCTCTTTCTTTTCCTTTTTCTTTTTCTTCTTTTTCTCTTTCGTGTATTTCTTTTCCTTCCTTTTCATTTCCTTCTTGTTTTATTCTGCTTCTTCTTCTTTTCTTCCTTTTTCTCATTCTAATATTTCTTTTTCTATTTCTTCTTTTTCTTTCCCTTTTTCATTTTACATCTTTTTTCTCCGTCTTCATCTTCTTCTTTTCTTTTATTTCTTCTTCTTCATCATCATCTTCTTCTTCTTCTTTTTTCCCTTTTTTCTTTCGTCTCTTTTTTCTTATCTTTTCATTTTCATTCTTCTTTTTCTTTTTTTCTTTTCCTTTTCATTCTTCTTTTTCTTTTTCTCTTTTCCTTTTTATTCTTCGTTTTCTCTTTTCTTTTTTCTCCTTTTTTTCTTTTATCTCCTTCTTCCTTTTTTCAAGTTTAATCCACTCGCAAAAGGTAACCCCATTATGCTTTCAAAGCACTTCTTCCCTTTCTTTTTTTTCTCGTTGGTCAATTTCTTCTACTTATTTTCCTTTTCTTCTTCTTTTCATATTTTTTTCGTATTCTTCTTCTTCTTCTTTTTCTTCTCCTTTTCTTTTTTCTAATTCCTGTCCTTCTACTTCTATTTCTTTTCCTGCTTTTTCTTTTCTTTTTTATTTTCTTTTTTTCTTTTCTCTTTTGTCTCTTTGTTCTTCTTTTTTCTTTTTATTCTTCTTTTTCCCTTTTTTTCTTCTTTTCATTATCTCCTTCTTTGCCTTACTTTGTCTGCTTCTTTTTCTGCATTTTTTCTTCTTCTTCCTCTTTTCTCCCTATTTCCCTTCTTCCTTTCTTTCTTCTTTTCTTTCTTTTTTCTCCTTTGTCTCTTCCTTCTTCTTCTTTTCCTTCTTATTCTCATCTTTTTTCCGTCTTCTTCTTCTTCTTTGTTTCCTTCTCCTTGTGTTTCTTCTAATTCTTCTTCTTCTTCCTTTCAATTCTATTTCTTTTTCTTTTTCTTCTTTTCTTCCATTTTCTCTTTCTTTTACTTTTTCCTTTTCTCTTTCATTTCTTTTTCTTCTTCATCTTTTCTCTTGTTCTTTCAACTCCCCTGTGCCTTGTTTTTCCTCTTTTTCTGTATTTTCTTCTTCTTTTTCCCTATTTCCCTTTTTCTTTTTCTTCTTTTTCTTATTTATCTCTTTCTTCTTCTTTTTCTTTTGTTTCTTATTCTCTTTTCTCTGTCTTCTTTTCCTTCTTCTTTTCTTTTTTCTTATTCTTCCTTTCATCCTTTTTGATTCTTCTTTTCATCCTTTTTTCCTTCTTCTTTCCCCTTTTCTTCTTCTATTTCTTTTTCTTTTCTTCTTTATTTCTCCTTATTTCCTATCACCTTCTTCTTTTTTCTCTTCTTTTTCTTATTTTTCTTCCATTCCTTATTTTTCATCTCCTTCTTTCTTTTTTTCTTGTTTTTCTTCTCCTTTTTCTTTTTCGTTCATTTTTTTCCTTCTTCTTTTTTACTTCTTCTTTTTCTTTTTCCTCTTCTTATTTTCCTTCTTCTCCTTCTTTTTTTTTCTTCTGTCTTTTCTTATTCTTTTTCTAATTTTTCTTGTTTGCTCCTTTTCTCATTTTCCTTCTTTTCCTTATTTTTCTTCTTCTTATTTATTTTTTTTCCCTTTCTCTTCTTCCTTTTCTAATTCTTGTTTTACTTCTCCTTTTCTTTCTTCTTCTTTTCTCTTTTTCTTTCATCTCCTCCTTGGCCTTTTTTTTCTTTTTCTTCATTTTCTTCTTCTCTCCTTATTTCCCTTCTTCTTTTCCTGCTTCTTCTCTTTCTTTTTTTTCTCATTCGCCTCTTTCTTTTTCTACTTGGTTCATTTTTTCTGGTTTTTCTTTTTCTTCTTCCTCTTCTTCTTTTCCTTCTTTTTCTCCTTCTTCTTTTTTTCTTCTGTCTCTTCTTAGTTTTTTCCCAATTTTTCTCTTTTTTCTCCTTCTTCTCCTTCTCCTTCTTTTACTTCTTTTCTTCTTTTTCTTCCTCTTTTCTTTCCTTTTTTTCCTCTTGTTATTCTTGTTTTACTTTTCCTTTTCTTTCTTCTGATTCTTCGATTTCTTCTTTTTTCTTCTTCTTCTTTTCTCTTTTTCTTTCAACTCCTCCTTTGTCTTCTTTTTCTTTTTTTCTTTATTTTCTTTTTCTTCTTTCCTTATTTCTCTTCTTCATTCCTTCTTCTTCTCTTTCTTCTTTTTCTGATTTGTCTCTTTCTTCTTATTATTTTTTCTTTACTTCTTCTTCTTCTTCTTCTCATCATTTTTCTCCGTTTTCTTCTTTTCCTTCTCCTTTTCTTTCTTCTAATCCTTCTCCTTCTATTTCTTTTTCTGCTTCTTCATTTCCTTTTGTCCTTTTTTCCTTATTATTTTTCTTTTTCTGCTCCTTCTTCTTTTTCTTTTTTTTATTTTTTTTTTCTCCTTTATCTTCTTCGTCTATTTTTTCTACTTCTTTTTTGTTCTTTCTCTTCTTTTTCTTCTTCTTCTCCTTCTTTTTTCTTCTCTCTCTTCTCATTTTTTTCCTATTTTTTCTCTTTTTTCTCCTTCTTCTCTTTCTCCTTCTTTTTCTTTTTTTTCTTCTTCTTCTTCTTCTTTCCCTTTCCCTTTTTCCTCTTCTTATTTTGTTTTACTTTTCCTTTTCTTTCTTTTAATTCTTCAATTTCTTCTTCTTTTTCTTCTTCTACTGTTTTTAATTCTTCCTTCCGTTGTTCTTCTTCTCCTTCGACCTGTTCATCCTCTTCTCCTCCCTATTTTACTTTTCCTTTTTTCTTTCTCTTCTTCTTCTTGTCTTCTTCATCTCCTACTTCTTCTCCTTTGTCTTCTTTATTTTCTTCTCCTTCCTCCACATCATCTTCTTTTTTAACTTTTACGCCTTATTTTTCTTTCTGTTCTTCTTTTTCTTTTTTTCTTTCTCTCCTCTCCTTCCTCTCTTTCTCCTTCATCTCCTTCTCCTGCATCTTCTATTTATTGCTTGCGGTCAAAGGTTGAAATTAAAACATATTTTCTTTCAGCACAAATACACTTGAAAAAATTTTTTTTAATTAGGTTTTCGTATCATACTTATTTTTCTCGATCATCCCTTAAAATCAATGACATTATGACTGAGCCACCCTCCGCATATCTGTCTACGAATTATTTAATATTTTAAATTTTTCTCCGCCCATCCCAAGTTTTTCTTCGTCTCCCACTATTTTTGTTCACCCGTCATATTTTTTGCATACCCCAGACTGGGCCTCTGTATAAATCGTGGTGACAAAAAAAATCTTAACCATCAATAAGTGACGCCGAGATCGTTTAAATATCTCGGAAACCAATTAAATCAAAAAAGTGTTAACCTTGTTCCACAAAACCCATTGGGGCGCAAAGTAAACCATTTTAATTCGACCCCCACGACGGCGATAAACCAACACCAAAAGTTATCAAACTTGCGGATCTTTATATCAAATTGACCGACCGCCGCCGCTCTTCTCTTATTGTGGTTTTCGGGGGCGAGTTATGAAAGCATCGTGTGCCGGATTATGCCCCGTTTCCCACTTTACGTGATCTAAATGGGCCGAATTCCGTTCTCTCTTCGAATATTTTTATCTTGTATTTACTGCCTTGCGGGGGATGGAGCGTCGTATCTGCGTCTTTGCTTTTAGAGAAAATAGAAAACACATATATTGTCATCGGGAGAGAAGCCGGCCATTTTCGGATGTTTATTCTGGAACGGGAAAACCATAACGAATTCGGCGAGTGCAGTCGAGGGGTTGTTTTGCTTGTGCTTCAAAAATAAAAAAAGGTAGCACGCCGTAAGTTCTAAAGAACGAAGTTTGATCAAATAATGGGCTAACTCGCTCTGTCCCTACAAAATTATCTTAGGTGCTTTTATCACTATTATCATTTTTTATGAAATCTGCATTAGGTATTGAATATTCTTTGTTTCCAAATATAAAATTCTGTTTCGAGTGTTCAAAGAAACATAAAGAAATCCAAAAAAATACTGTAACGAACTGTAATCGATAAGTGCATGAACCACTTTAGTAGAAGTTTACTGGAAGCTATTAGTCAGAAAGTTAAATGAGGAAATGGCTCAAATTATCGAACCGGTAACGCCCCGATACAATGTTATGCTTAAAAAAATTAGTTTGGGCATTCAGCACACCAAATGAGCAAGCTGAAAAGGTATAAAAGCGAATTTGTTTTCGCAATTGTATAACACCTGAACGATTAACCATCAAACCCCACATAATTCTTAAACAAAATCGATGCATTTCACAAGCTTAATCGGTTTATAAACGGCCGTATCCGCCCTATCTCTAATGATATCGGTTGGCGATGTTATTTAAGTCAACCACCCCATTTTACCGCCCCAGTTATCGTTGATTTTTACCGTACGTCGATTTTAGCTGCGTCAAGATTGAACATTAACTGCGTTTTCATTACCTAACAGGTCGATATAAAGTGGATGAGGTGGTGCAAGAACAAAGGGAGGACTGCTATCAAACCACGCTTCACATCAAGGATGCCACCGCCACGGACTCCAGAGCCTACTATTTAGCGGTGGAAAACGACAGGGGAACAGATAGGCACGCCATCCAACTCTACGTAAATGGTAAGCGGGAATATTATCAGCTTATACACACCATTTAAGACCATTAGAACATACATGCACTACTTACAGTAGTTTTTTGGCTATTTTGCACTAGAATTTACAGCTTTATGTGTTTGTTAGTCTACTGAACGCGTCAACGAATTTGAACAAAACATCATTCTACAATATGCACGAACTCTTCAAAGCTGTGCAAGCTGATTAAGTTATTTCTGTAATGGTTAACCAAGCAATTGATTCTTAATTTTTGAGTGACCTGAAGCCGTCCGGTGTAGCACGTACGCCCCACCAAACTCTTCCGGTATCCCTGAGGATTCACGTACCACACTTTGGTAAACACTGCCCTAAAGAGTCACAAATATCGCTATGTGAAACTATGTGAATTTCTTTCATTAACAGACACATCTTTTTTGGCGAAGAAAATGCCACTCAATAGGAATTAACGGATACAAACGTGTAACGTCACTTCTGGGCTCGAACCGGCCTAACTATTCTACCAAACATCATTTCAATTTTCTTTTTATATGGCATTGCTTTCGAATGTGGTTTCTGTTTACCAAATATAGGCGGAAATCATTGCTGAAATTTATAAAAACACATAAAATTTTAATGTCCTGTTTCCAATTACTCTATGCGACCTCTGTTGTGTACATCAAATGAAAATACCATCAGGCTAATTCGGTTTTTATTAGAAATATTCAAGCCTCGACTGACAGACTAATAGAAAAATAAAATAGATCCTTTATGGCGCTCGCAAGCGATCGTTGAATAATTGAACAACTTTTAATTTTTACATCGCGAATTTATCGAGCTATTCGACAAATGAAGCGAGTTTTGTGCCTTTGTGCATACATTTGAACTCATTGCGCTCGATTCCCACGGGACCCAGACGATTGTTTTTGGACAACAACAAAGAAAATTCCCCTCGTGTTCCCATTTAAAATCCTTTGTGAGCGAAAGCTGCGTCTTTCAATTTTCATTTTTTTGGACAAATATAATGCGAATTTTAAACCGGTTCCTCCGGCGGCGGCGGACCATTTTCCTTTACTATTGTGTTCATCATTTGTCATTTTTTGGTCGGGAGTCTGTCATGTGAAATTCAATTTAGTTCTGCATAAAACACAAGCCTGTTTGCATGTAATAAAATTTGCTTTGTGTAGAATAAAAATACGTTTTGCATCAGGTGCATTTCCTAGTCACTAGAAATAGATTGCTGCTGACACACTGAAGTCAACATTTTTTTAGAAAAGTACAAAAAAATATAGCCAGTCATTAAAACTTAATAATAGTCGGTGTTTTTGAACCCTTAAATTAGTTGTATCAAAAATTAAAACTTCATAATTTGTATGGTGCGATGAGTAGGATGATCGCTTCTCGCATGGTAGGTCGTGGGTTCAAACCCCGCTGCCGATCACGCATTTTTAATTCTATCCCGCCTCTTACTCAGCAACATGATACTGTTAACATTATCCAAAGTTTTTTTTAAAGGAAGGGACTAGTCCTTGGTTTCATGTTACCCACATTAGTTATATAATATACAAATTGATCAAGAGCCATTCCCCCTCCATGGGGGGCAGTCGGCGGCTTTTTATTATTTTATCTCTATTTTTAATCGTTAACAATTTGCCTAAAATAATCTTTGAAATAAAAAACTGTATAATTTGCTCCAAGAACAACAAAAATGTCCAAAAATAGGGGATGGGACAAATGGGGGGCATTGTCATGTGGGGTATCATATGAAAGCGCTTTGAGAGTACATTCTAAAACTTTTTAAATTTTAATTTTAGTCGGCATAGTTTTTGACTCACGATAAAAAATGTGTAAAAATAGCATTCTTCCCCTCTAGTTTTATTTGAGAGATTTTATTATTTATTATTATTTATTTTTATGTTTTATGTTTATTAAAAAAATTGTTACGTATGCCGATCAGGCATTTTTAATTCTCTTTAATTATCTCACTTATATAATATACAAATTGATCAAGAGCGATTCCCCCTCCACGAGGGGCAGTCGGCTTTTTATTAATTTATCTTCATTTTGAAGCGTTGACAATTTGTCTAAAACAATCTTTGAAATAAGAAACCACACAATTTGCTCCAAGAACAGTAAAAATGTCCAAAAATAGGGGGTGGGGCAAATGGGGGGCATTGTCATGTGGGGTATCATATGAAAGCGCTTTGAGTGTGCATCCTTAAACTTTTTAAATTTTAATTTTAGTCGGCATAGTTTTCGACTTAAGTTAAAAAATGTGTAAAAATAGCATTCTTCCCCTCTAATTTTATTTGAGAAATTTTTATTATTTATTATTATTTGTTTTTGTTTATTAAAAATTTTGTAACGTTTAATTCTCTTTAATTCTCCCAGTTATATAATATACAAATTGATAAAGAGCGATTCCCCGTCCATGAGGGACAGTCGGCTTTTTTATAATTTATCTTTATTTTGGATCGTTGACAATTTGTCTAAAATAATCTTAAAAACCATTGCTCAAAGCAAATTTAAAGGTTGGCGGGGACATTTCATTGGTATCATTACGCTTGGTGGATCTTCTTTAAATTAATTTAGTCGCATAAAACAAGCGGATTTAATAAATTGTTTGTAAAAAACGTTTCATCCTTCTCTAATTCGCTACAACATCAACATTTTTTAATTAAAAAAAAACCGCATTAAACTTAAATAGTGGGTTTTAACCTTAAGTTGTTAAATTAAAATTTTAATTTTATGGTGGATGATAGGAGATCCTCTCTAGTTTTGCTGCCATCACGCATTTAATTCTATCCGCCTCTTACTCAGCAACATGATACTGTTAAATTAAAGTTTTTTTTAAAAAGGGATTAACCTGGTTTAGTTACCCCATTAGCATATATATACAAATTGAAAAGAGCATTCTCCATGGGCAGTCACGTTTTTTTATTTTATCTATTTAATCTTACAATTTGCCTAAATCTTTGAAAAAAACTAAATTTGCTCCAAAACACAAAATGTCCAAAAACAGGGGGTGGGGCAAATAGGGGACATTGTCAAGTGGGGTATCATATAAAAGCGCTTTTAGCGTACATTTTAAAACTTTTTAAATTTTAATTTTATTTGGCATAGTTTTCGACTTATGATAAAAAATGTGTAAAAAGAGCATTCTCCCCCTCTAGTTTCTGCTGCCGATCACGCATTTTTAATTCTATCACGCCTCTTACTCAGCAACATGATACTGTTAACATTATTCAAAGTTTTTTTTTGTGGAACGGACTGACCTTTGGTTATCTTCAAAAATTAAAATACAAATATTGTCCCCTGAAACCAAGAGAGATTAATAAACGCGACAAACGTTGCTCTAACGCTCTCTGAAGATGCTAGCTTTGCCATCGAAACGCGTTAGAGCAACCTTTGTTGTGTTTTGTAATCTTTCTTGGTTTCAGGGTACAAGATTTGTATTTCAATTTCTGGAAAAGGTGAAGGGAAGGGGGTCTGTTAAAAATATACAAATATGTCATCCCCACCTTGTCATAAAGTTTTAATTTTTTGTTTATAAATCGTTTCATGTTACCCACACCAGTTATATAATATACAAATTAATCAAGAGCGATTCCCCCTTCATGGGGGGGAGTTGGTTTTTTATCAATTTATCTCTATTTTTGATACTTGACAATTTGCCTAAAATAATCTATGCAATAAGAAACCACACAATTTGCTCCAAGAACAGTAAAAATGTCCAAAAATAGGGGGTGGGGCAAATGGGGGGCATTGTCATGTGGGGTATCATATGAAAGCGCTTTGATTGTACATTCTTAAACTTTTTAAATTTTAATTTTAGTCGGCATAGTTTTCGACTTACGATAAAAAATGTGTAAAAATAGCATTGTTCCCCTCTAGTTTTATTTAAGAGAATTTTATTATTTATTATTATTTGTTTTTGTTTATTAAAAAATTTGTTACGTATGCCGATCAAGCATTTTTAATTCTCTTTAATTCTCTCAGTTATATAATATACAAATTGATCAAGAGCCGATTCCCCCTCCACGAGGGGCAGTCGCTTTTTAATTAATTTATCTTCATTTTGAAGCGTTGACAATTTGTCTAAAATAATCTTTAAATAAAAAACCCTGCAATTTGCTCCAATGAACAACAAAAATGTCCAAAAACAGGGGATGGGGCAAATGGGGGGCATTGTCATGTGGGGTATCATATGAAAGCGCTTTGATTGTACATTCTTAAACTTTTTAAATTTTAATTTTAGTCGGCATAGTTTTCGACTTACGATAAAAAATGTGTAAAAATAGCATTGTTCCCCTCTAGTTTTATTTAAGAGAATTTTATTATTTATTATTATTTGTTTTTGTTTATTAAAAAATTTGTTACGTATGCCGATCAAGCATTTTTAATTCTCTTTAATTCTCTCAGTTATATAATATACAAATTGATCAAGACCGATTCCCCGTCTATGAGGGGCAGTCAGCTTTTTAATAATTTATCTTTATTTTGGATCATTGACAATTTGTCTAAAATAATCTTTCAAATAAAAAACCCTGCAATTTGCTCCAATGACAACAAAAATGTCTAAAAACAGGGGATGGGGCAAATGAGGGACATTATCAAGTGGGGTATCATATAAAAGCGCTTTGAGTGTACATTTTAAAACTTTTTAAATTTTAATTTTAGTCGGTATAGTTTTCGACTTACGATAAAAAATGTGTAAAAATAGCATTCTCCCCCTCTAGTTTCTGCTGCCGATCACGCATTTTTAATTCTATCACGCCTCTTACCCAGCAACATGATACTGTTAACATTATTCAAAGTTTTTTTTTTTTGGTGGAAAGGACTGATCCTTTGGTTACCTTCAAAAATTAAAATACGAATCTTGTTCCCTGAAACCAAGAGAGATTAAAAAACGCGACAAACGTTGCTCTAACGCTCTCTGAAGATGCTAGATTCGCCATCGAAACGCGTTAGAGCAACCTTCGTTGTGTTTTGTAATCTATCTTGGTTTCAGGGTACAAGATTTGTATTTCAATTTCTGGAGAAGGTGAAGGGAAGGGGGTCTATTCAAAAATATACAAATATATCATTCTCACCTTGTCATAAAGTTTTAATTTTTTGTTTATAAATCGTTTCATGTTACCCACACCAGTTATATAATATACAAATTGATCAAGAGCGATTCCCCCTCCATGAGGGGCAGTCGGCTTTTTATCAATTTATCTCTATTTCTAATCGTTGACAATTTGCCTAAAATAACCTTTGACATAAAAAACCGTATAATTCGCTCCAAGAACAACAAAAATGTCCAGAAATAAGGGGTGGGGCAAATGGGGGGCATTGTCAAGTAGGGTATCATATGAAAGCGCCTTGCGCGTACATTCTAAAACTAAATCGTTTCATTTTATTCACATCAGTTATATAATATACAAATTGATTAAGAACGATTCCCCCTCCATGAGGGGCAGTCGTCTTTTTATCAATTTATCTCTATTTTGGATAGTTGACAATAATCTTTAAAATAAAAAACCGTACAATTTGCTCCAAGAACAATAAAATTGTCTAAAAATAGGGGGTGGGGCAAATGGGGGGCATCGTCATGTGGGGTATCATATGAAAGCGCTTTGAGTGTACATTCTAAAACTTTTTAAATTTTAATTTTAGTTGACATAGTTTTAGACTTACGATAAAAAATGTGTAAAAATAGCATTCTCCCCCTCTAGTTTTAATTGAGAGATTTTTATCATTTATTATTACTTTTTTTGTTTATTAATAAATTTTTCATATATAAAAATTCACCAACAGCGACTTTCGGTGATTTTTAATTTTTTCAATTTTTGTGTTTTTAAATCAGATTTTCTATAAAAAATTGCGACATTTTTAAGTAATATATTCAAGTCCCTATTTAAAAAAATTCAAAAAAAATGCGGGATGTGAAAAAACTTCCAAATTTTTGGAAAAGTCAAAATTTTAGAATCATAACATTCGAAAAAAGTTAAAATGTTGAATAAATCTGAAAATTTTTAAAAAAATTAAAAATTTTGAAAAATGTATAAATTTTGAAAAGATTTAAAATTTTGAAAAAATTAAAAACTTTGAACACTTTTAGTAGTTCTTTGACACGGCCAAATCCCGGAAGAAGTATATCCTGTACTGACTCTGGTCGTTATCATATTTTGAAATAATTATAAATTTTGAAAAAATTATAAATTTTAAAAAAATTAAAAATTTAGAAAAAATTAAAAATTTTGAAAAAATTACAAATTTTTAAGAAATTAAAAATTTTTAACAAATTAAAAATTTTTAACAAATTAAAAAAAATTAAAAATGGAGAAATTATCATAAAAAGTAAAAATTTTCAAAAAATCAAAACACAAAAATATTAGGGATTTAGAAAAAAATCGTACTTAATTTTAAAAAAAATACAAAATATTGAAACATAGTCAAAACTGTCCGAATAGAGAAATTTAAAAAAAAATAAAAATTTCCCGAAAAGTCCAGTCGTAATAAATTGCGAAATTTAAAAAATCCAAATCCTTAAAAAACAAAAAAGAAAATTTTCGACATTTTCAAAAATAGATGAATTTTCAAAAAATGTCACAATTTTAAAAAAGCCAAATTTTCCAAAAAAAAAAAGGAAAAATTTGAAAAAGTAGAAATTTTACAGAACAATTTTGAGAAATGTTTTAATTTTTAAAAAAGTTAAAATTTTCAATAAAAATCAGTCGAAATTTTGAAAAAAATTCGTATGAATTTAGAAAATTAAAATATTGAAAAACGATCGAAAAACTCAAAAAAGCGATTTTTGAAATAAATCCTTTCAAAAAAATTGAAATAGTAAATAAATGGGGTAATTTTCAGAAATATTTGTAATTAAAAAATATTTCAAAAAATATTGTATTTTGAACAAAGTTTCAAAGATTTCGAAAAAGTCAAATTTTGGAATAATATATAATTTCTTGGAAAATTTTTGAAAGATAGATAAAAAGTTTTTTCCAATTTATTTAACATTTCTTCGGCTGTTGACAACAAACCATAAAAATTTAAATATTTCAAAACTGGGCCGACGAAATGTTAAATAAATTGAAAAAAACATAATATTTCCGGTCAATAAGGGTCTACCATGAAGAATAGATAAAAAGGTCGACAATTTTAAGATATTTTGAAAAACAAACTTAAAATTTTGGAAATAATCGCGAAAATTTGAAAATAAGTCAAAATTTTGAAAAATTTCAAAATTTTATTACAGACATTTAAATTGTTTTTAATAAAACGAAGATTTCAAAAAAGCAACAAGTTTCGAAGACAAAAAATTCGAAAAATAGAGACAGAAAAAATCGAAATTTGCGGAAAAAGTCGATACTTTTTTGAAACTTAATCAAGAAATGGAATTTCGAAAAATTAAGATTTTTGAAGAAATTCGAAATTTTGAAAGAAGCCAGGAAGCCAAAACAATCGAAAATTTGAAAACAAAATGTCGAAATTATCAGTAAAGATGAGATTTTGAAAGAAACATTGAATTTTTCGAAAAAATTGAGATATCTGAAATTTTAAAATTTTCAAAAAACGGTCGAAACTTTCAAAAAGATACAACCTTTCAAAAATTGAAGTCGACATTTTAATAAAGTGATTATTTTGAAAAACCTCCAAATTTTAGAGAAAGTGTCAATTTTGAAAGAAGTTCTAGAATAAAATCGTAAAAAAATCAACTTTTCAAAAAACTCAACATTTTCAAAAAAATTAAAGCTTTAACATTAAATTTTTCGAAAAAATTGAAATATCTGAAATTTTAAAATTTTTAAAAAACGGTCGAAACTTTCGAAAAGATTCAACCTTTTAAAAATTTAAGTCGACATTTTAAAAAAGTAATTATTTTGAAAAATATCGAAATTTGAGAAAAGGTGCAAATTTTGAGAGAAGTCCTAGAATAAAATCGTAAAAAAAACAACTTTTCAAAAAACTCAACATTTTTAAAAACATTAAAGCTTTAACATTGAATTTTTCGAAAAAATTAAAATATCTGAAATTTTAAAATTTTAAAAAAACGGTCGAAACTTTCGAAAAGATCCAACCTTGGAAAAATTGAAGTCGACGTTTTAAAAAGTGATTATTTTGAAAAACATCCAAATTTGAGAAAAAGTGCCAATTTTGGGAGAAGTCCAAGAATAAAATCTGAAATTTGAGAAATTTGAGAAAAAGTGTCAATTCTAAGATCGTAAAAAAAATTTCAACTTTTCAAAAAATTCAACATTTTCAAAAAAATTAAAGCTTTAACACTGAAGTTTTTATAAATGGTTGGAATTTTTGAAGTTTAATAAAAAACTGAAGATTTAAACAGAAGGAAAAGTTTTTTTATTAAATATCAAATTTTGAAAAGGCCAAAAAAAAAGTCGAAAATTTGAAATAAGTAAAAATTTGTTTTAAAAGTTAGGAATTTTGAAAAAAAGCGAAATTATCAGAGGCGCGCTTCGCTGGTTAAAAAGTCCTGTTGCATGGCATTGGATTTATATGATACATCAAATATCGATGTAGATCGATGTATCGACACATCGAATATCGATGTAGATCGATGTATCGATACATCGATATTCGATGTATCGAAACATATCGATATATGTTTTGTGATACATCAGTTGAATGCAGTATCGATGCAAATATTGATGTAGATCGATGTATCGATACATCGAATATCGATGTAGATTGATGTATCGATACATCGAATATCGATGTCTCGATACATCGAATGTCGATGTATCGAAACATATCGATATATGTTTTGTGATACATCAGTTGAATGCAGTATCGATGCAAATATCGATGTAGATCGACGTATCGATACATCGAATATCGATGTAGATCGATGTATCGATACATCGAATATCGATGTAGATCGATGTATCGATACATCGAATATCGATTTATCGAAACATATCGGTATATGTTTTGTGATAAATCAGTTGAATGCAGTATCGATGTTTCAAAAATGTTGTCTACACTGTTCGATGTACCGATACATCGAATATCGATGTAGATCGATGTATCGATACATCGAATATCGATGTAGATCGATGTATCGATACATCGAATATCGATGTAGATCGATGTATCGATACATCGAATATCGATTTATCGAAATATATCGATATATGTTTTGTGATACATCAGTTGAATGCAGTATCGATGTTTCAAAAATGTTGTCTACACTGTTCGATGTATCGATACATCGAATATCGATGTAGATCGATGTATCGATACATCAAATATTGATGTATCGAAACATATCAATATATCTTTTGTGATACATCAATTGAATACAGTATCGATGTTTTAAAAATGTTGTCTCTACGCTGTTCATCCAAAATGTAATTTCTACTTATTACTATTATTATTAACAAAAGACCCAAACAAAGATTTTGTTTCAGAGCCCCTTCAGATGAGCACGTTGGTGAGTCTCGCCGGTGGGGTGGTGGTGGCCTTTTTGCTGTTAATCTGCGCGTTCGTCTACGCGATACGAGCGGAGAAATGCTGCTTTGCCCGTAAGTATTTTCTTCTTCCCCCGGAAAAGCGGAAAGTTGTCAGGCCCTTTAAAACTTTAATACGTCATAAGTTGTCCCTAATTCCCCGTCGAGGGTTTACCGCTAATGGCGGTTGGCAGCTTGTTGTCCGCTTTTTTTTTGGAAGGGCGAGAAGTGGTTCGCTCGTGAAACAACTTCGATCGGAAATATGTCGGATAACTTTTTATTGGGAAAATAAAATTTATTCGGGGTAGTAATTTTTATTCCAGGTTTTTTATGTGCGTGGATGTTGTCTGTCGTTTTCTGTTTCTCTTTATGTTTTTGTACGTAAGGACACTGATTGCCATAAAAGTTGATGGGAACGAACCTGCTATTTAGTGCATTTGTCCTACGAGATCTGATAGGAAAGTAGCATCGTTCAGTCTCTGAAAAACAAGAATATCAAAGAAATTTGATGTGTATCACCTCAAAATAGTCAACTTCGGATATAACGAACCATCAAGGGGATCTTTAAATAGTTCGTTACAGCCGAGTCTTCGCTATAAACGAACAAGAAATATAGGAGCATTGGACTCTAATTTCTATTTGTTATATAAGCGGTTGTTCGTTATATACAGAGTTCGTTATATGCGGATGTCGTTATATGCGACGGTCATTATATGCGAAGTTCGTTATATGCGGAGTTTGTTATATGTGGAGTTCGTTGTATGTCGAGTTCGTTATACACGAAGGTCGTTATATGCGGATGACGTTATATGCAGATGTCGTTATATGCGACGGTCATTATATGCGACGGTCATTATATGCGGAGTTCATTATGTGCCGAGTTCGTTATACGCAAGGTCGTTATATGCGAAGGTCGTTATATGCGGTTTCATTGTATGCCAAGTTCGTTATATGCGGAGGTCGTTATGTGCGAAGTTCGTTATATGCGGATGTCGTTATATGCGACGGTTATTATACGCGGAGGTCGTTCTATGCGGAGTTCGTTATATGCGGAATTCGTTATATGCGGAGTTCGTTTTATGCCAAGTTCGTTACATGCGGAGCTCGTTATATGCGAAGTTGGTTATATGCGGAGTTCGTTACATGTCGAGTTCGTTATACGCGAAGGTCGTTATATGCGGATGTCGTTAAATGCAGATGTCGTTATATGCGACGGTCATTATATGAGGAGTTCGTTATATTCCAAGTTCGTTATATGCAAGGGCGTTAAATGCGGAGGTCGTTATATGGGAAGTTCGTTGTATGCCAAGTTCGTTATATGCGAAGGTCGTTATGTACGATGTTCGTTATATACAGAGTTCGTTAAATGCGGATGTCGTTATATGCGGATGTCGTTATATGCGACGGTCATTATATACGAAGTTCCTTTTATGCGGAGTTCGTTATATGCGAAGTTCGTTGTATGCCGAGTTCGTTATACGCGAAGGTCGCTATATGCGGATGTCGTTATATGCAGATGTCGTTATATGCGACGGTCATTATATGCGGAGTTCATTATGTGCCGATTTCGTTATATGCGAGGTCGTTATATGCGAAGGTCGTTATATGCGGTTTCATTGTATGCCAAGTTCGTTATATGCGGAGGTCGTTATGTGCGAAGTTCGTTATATGCGGATGTCGTTATATGCGACGGTTATTATACGCGGAAGTCGTTCTATGCGGAGTTTGTTATATGCGGAATTCGTTATATGCGGAGTTCGTTTTATGCCAAGTTCGTTATATGCGGAGCTCGTTATATGCGAAGTTCGTTATATGCGGAGTTCGTTACATGTCGAGTTCGTTACATGTCGAGTTCGTTATACGCGAAGGTCGTTATATGCGGATGTCGTTAAATGCAGATGTCGTTATATGCGACGGTCATTATATGCGGAGTTTGTTATATGCCGAGTTCGTTATACGCAAGGGCGTTAAATGCGGAGGTCGTTATATGGGAAGTTCGTTGTATGCCAAGTTCGTTATATGCGAAGGTCGTTATGTACGAAGTTCGTTATATACAGAGTTCGTTAAATGCGGATGTCGTTATATGCGGATGTCGTTATATGCGACGGTCATTATATACGAAGTTCCTTATATGCGGAGTTCGTTATATGCGGAGTTCGTTGTATGTCGAGTTCGTTATACGCGAAGGTCGCTATATGCGGATGTCGTTATATGAAGATGTCGTTATATGCGACGGCCATTATACGCGGAGTTCATTATGTGTCGAGTTCGTTATACGCGAGGTCGTTATATGCGCAGGTCGTTATATGCGGAGTTCACTGTATGCCAAGTTCGTTATATGCGGAGGTCGTTGTGTGCAAAGTTCGTTATATGCGGATGTCGTTATATGCGACAGTCATTATACGCGAAGGTCGCTCTATGCGACGGTCGTTATATTCGGAGGTCGTTAAATGCGAAAGTCGTTATATGCGTAGTTCGTTACATGCGGAGTTCGTTATATTCTAAGTTCGTTACATGCGGAGTTCGTTATATACGGAGGTCGTTATATGCGGAGGTCGTCATATGCGGATGTCATTATATGCGACGGTCGTTATATGCGGAGTTCGTTATATACCGAGTTCGTTATATGCGGAGGTCGTTATATGCGGAGGTCGTTATATGCGGAGGTCGTTATATACGGAATTCGTTATATGCGGAATTCGTTATATCCGAAGTTGATCATACTTTAATAATTAAACTTTGAGAACTCAAGAGCAAATTACTGTCTGTAAACGCACCCCAGTAATTCGAACTTTAAATTTGTTTTACCGACATTTTTCGCAGCGATATATTACCATCGATTACAATCTTAACTTAATTTCAACTAGTTTGTAACATGTTGTGAAGTGGTGCTGGTTTAACATGCAAGTTGCTGTTTTCCTACTTCGCCGACAGTTATTATATTAGAAGTTTGCCAGTTAAACCGATTTATGTCATGACCAACAATTTAAAGTTAATCCAAACGTTAACTCAACTTTAAACTGTTTACGATACACCAACTCGAGATATCCACATGTCATGTATACAGGGAGAATCGATAACACCCCAAAACATCATGTTTGTTCTCAGTTTGATTAATTCTGTATTTTTTGCAGGAAAAGGCGATTTTAAACCGTCGGATTTGGATGGGTAAGTACCCCCGAGACCATAAGGGTGTTGGCCCAATTTAATTGGAAAGTTTCATGAATTACTATTAGCAGTTTAAGGTGGTTCATTGACAGTAATCGTAGCAGAAAGTGTTTAGAACGTTCCGCTGCGTTAACCAGACGTAAACGCCAAACTACCACCATTGCTGGATTTTTAGCATAGATTGTCCGCGTGGATACAATAACACAAATTCCCAAGCCGCTTTACAGTAGACTGAAACACTGAAAATATATTTTTATCTACTATTCAATACAAACAAAAATAAAAAGTATCGTCCATTTTTAAAATTCCATTTTCTGTAAATTCCGACGTTTTCCAAAATATTAACCGTTTTTTAACATACTGTGTGTCCCAAGATATAGTACTGGAGAGGGATTTTTTTATTTGTCGATTTACGATAAAGTCATTCTTCATAAAAACTTCCGCTTAATATTGGATATTTTTTGAAATTTTCAGATAATGGATTCCTCTGTACAAAAAAATCTCCCAAATAACGCCATTTTCGCTAATTTAAAATTTGGAAACATTTTTATGAGTTTGAAACCTACGAATTTTTTTAACCGATTTCAAATTTCAGTATTTTTTGAAAATTATTGCGACTTTGAAAATGTCGACTTTTTTGGAAATTTTGGTTTTCTTAAATCTCGAAATTTCTACTTTTACACGGACGTTTTCGAAAATTATTATTTATATTGTCGATGTTTTTGGAAAAATGTTTACCATTTTGATTTTAAAACTTACGAATTTCTGAAAAATCTTTACCAATTTCAAATTTCAGTATTTTTTGAAAATTAGTGCGACTTTGAAAATGTCGACTTTTTTGGAAATTTTGGTTTTTTAAATCTCGAAATTAGTACTTTTACTTAGAGGTTTTCGAAAATTATTATTTACATTTTTGATTTTTATTTTGGTGGAAGGGACTGGTCCTTGGTTTCCTTAAAAATTGAAATACAGAACTTGTCCCCTGAAACCAAGAAAGATTGAAAAACACAACAAAGGTCGCTCTAACGCGTTTCGACAGCCAAGCTGTCATCTTCAGAAAGAAACATTTTTGATGTTATTGGAAAAATGTTTAGCATTTTGATTTTGAAACTTACAGATTTTCTTAAAAATGTTTACCAATCTCAAATTTCTGTATTTTTTGAAAATTAGTGAGACTTTTTTGGATATTTTGGTTTTTTAAATCTCGAAATTACTACTTTTACTCAGACGTTATCGAAAATTATTATTTACATTTTCGATGTTTTTGGAAAATGTTGCTGTTGTTATTTTAATCGTTAATAAATTCGGAATTTTTTTCAGAGTTTTGACTTCTTTATTAAAAATACTGACATGTTTGTAAAATTCATCAAAATGTCATATTGTTTCAAATAGCTGAAATCTTGAAAATTTTGTTTTTTTTAATTTGGAATTTTTTGAAAATTTCGCAATTATATTAGGTTTTTGGTTTTTTTTTTAAACCTTTGACTTTCTTTAAAATTTCGACTATTTTTGATAATAACAATTACATTTTTTTTGCAAAATTCCGTCTTTCTATAATTCCGCTTTGTCAAAATTCAGTTTTTTAAAATTTCTACTTTTTTTTAAGAACCTATTTCAATATTTGGTCTTTTTTTAACATGTGACTTCAAAATTTCGGTTTCAATTCAAAATTTGGAGTTATTTTACTAATACTATAAAAAGGTTGATCTTAATTGAAAATTTTGATTTTTTTTTGTCCTAATTTGATATATCTGCAAAATATTGAAAACGTTTTTTGAATTTTCGTCCATTTAGGAAATGTTAAATTTTGACTTAAAAAAGTACGACTTTTCTTAAAAACCTTTACCTTTTTGAAAATTTCAGTATTTTTTGAAAATTAGTGAGACTTCAAAATTTTCGAGTTTTTTTTGGAAATTTTGATTTTGTAGAATCTCGAAATTACTTTTTTTTTAATTTTCGACCATTTTTTCAATTTTCATTTTATTTTTCAAACTTTGACTTTTTCATCAAAAATTTTGTCTTTTTTTGTAAAATTCATCTATTTTTTCAAATTTCGATTTTTTTCAAAAATTTAAAATCCTGAAAATCTGAAATCTTGAAAATTTTGTTTTTTACAAAGTTAAGTTTTTTTTTGAAAATTTAGTAATTTTCTAAGATTTTTTTTTAAAACTGACTAAAATTTCGACTATTTTAGAAAAATTTTGATTTTTTTCAAATTTTGACATTATTTAAAATTTGGACCATTTGTGACATTTTTGACCAGGTTTTAACTTGTTAATATTTTTTTTGAAAACCTTAACCTTTTCAAAATTACAATTTTTGGTAAATGAAATCGGAACTATTTTTCAAAAATTTCGACTTTCGACATTTGGAAAATTACGGTTTTTCCCAAAATTCGACATCTTTTAAAATTTTGTCCATTTTGAACTTTTTCAGTTACAGCTTTTTTGGAAATTTTGAATTTCCTACAAATTTCGACTTTATTCAAATCCTAACTTTTTATTAAAAATTTTAATGAAAATTTCGAGATTTTTCGAAATTTCAACTTTTTTCGAAATTTCGACGTTTTTATAAATTTCGACTATTTTTCAAAATTTCTATATTTTTGAAATTTGGAATTTTCGACATTTGAAAAATTACGGTTTTTTCTAAAATTCGACATTTTTTGCAATTATCTCGGTTTTCATAGCTTCTATGATGTTAACGTTCATAATAAAAATTGTTAAGCATAAAATGTGCGAAGTTCGATTAAAGTCAATAGAAGATGATTTGGTTGTGTTCGACAAATTGCAAACTAAACTTGAGTTTTTAGACCAAGAGAACATGGTCAAAAGAGATGAAACGGAAGAGAGGTATTTTAATATAATCGCCTTAATGAAAAAACACATAAAAATGCAGTCTGATTTAGAAGATAGTAGCAAACATGTTGCAGGTAGCTCTACTTTAACAAATTTAAATTCATCAACAAATGGAATTCAAAATGAAGCAGTAAAACTTCCTGACATAAAATATGCCAATATTTTAGGAAATTATGAAACTTGGTTTAGTTTCATAGACATTTTTAACTCAGTCATTGATTCTCGAAATGATTTATCTAATCTACAAACATTTTGGTATTTAAAATCCTGTTGCAAAGGATCAGCTTTAAGGTTAATCGACTCGCTAAAGACGGAACCAGGAAGCTATGCAGTGGCTATTGATACTTTAAAATCTCGATACGAAAACAAGCGTGCATTTCTGGATCATCACATAAATGGAATATTGTTTCATTTACCGGAAGTAACAAAGGAATATCCTGTCGGTCTTAGAGATTTATTAGATACATTAAATTCACATTTAAACAGTTTAGAAAAATTAGGTTTGCCTACATCACAATGGGATGCATTAATTGTAACTTTGGTAATAGAAAAGGTAGATATTTATACGAGACGCGAATGGGAAAATAAGAAATCAGACGAAGATCTACCATCGCTATCAGAACTGCAACAGTTTCTTAAAAAACGATGTTACACGCTAGAAATTTTACATTCAAAAAACAAATCAAAACAAAATCAAAATTCATCAATCGTTTGCACACAAAAACAAAACAAACTATTTTCACGAGTAACCAATAACATGGGTAATACTAATGCAAGAGAAAGAAAACCGTTTCAGGTTACTGTTAATACACAACGACCACCGTCTAACTTTCACCGCAATCAGCAAAGATTTGTAATATGCCAGTATTGTAAACAAAATCATTTTATATTTAAATGTTTTCAATTTCAACGTTTACCTATTTCAGAAAAATATAGTGAATTAGATAAAATGCGACTTTGTCATAACTGTTTACGTCCCGGTCACGATATAAACAATTGTAAATCTCGAAATTGCACTCACTGCTCTCAAAAACATAATTCGTTGCTGTGCAAAGAATCAAATAATACAGATTCAAATTCAACAATTAACAATAATTCCTCGAATATTTATAATCAACAATATTTTCCTTTTGACAGTAATATAGCTCAATCACTAAGTATCAATAATTCGGAACATATTTCTTCAAATTCTCGTTTTATTAAGTACAGCGAAAATTCTAGTAGCAGATACGCAAGGTCATTATCATGAATGTAATGCCTTTTTTGATTCTGGCAGTCAATCAAATCTTATAAGAAAAGAATTTTGTGAGAAGCTAGGATTATCTGTATTCAATTTTCCTTTGCCAATGTCTGGCTTAGGCAAGCATGTTACTCGTACGTCCAATTGGACCAAAACTCGTATTAGATCGCGGTTTAATAACTTTCAGTTAGATGTTAATTTGTTCATATTACCAGAAATCACAGAAGTCCCTAAAAATCAGTTTTTCGCAATTATCTCGGTTTCTATAGCTTCTATAATGTTAATGTTTATAATAAAATTTATAGAGCATAAAATTTGCCACAAGTTTTGTTTTAAAATTTTTTTTATATGGTCAACCGTTAGTAAATTATTCAAGGTCAAATTTCCTAAAAATCAGCATTTTGCAATTATCTCGGTTTCTATAGCTTCTATGATGTTAAGGTTTATATTAAATTTTGTAAAGCATAAAATTTGCCACAAGTTTTGTTAAAGACATTTTCTCATATGGTCAACCGTTAGTGAATTATTCAAGGTCAAAGTTCCTAAAAATCAGTTTTTTGCAATTATCTTCGTTTTTATAGCTTCTATAATGTTAACTTTTATAACAAAATTTGTAGAGCATAAAATTTGCCACAAGTTTTGTTTAAGATATTTTTTTATATGGTAAACCGTTAGTAAATTATTCAAGGTCAAATTCCTAAAAATCAGTTTTTTGCAATTATCTTGGTTTCCATAGCTTCCATGATGTTAACGTTCATAATAAAATTTGTAGAGCATAAAATTTGCCACAAGTTTTGTAAAAGACATTTTCTTATATGGTCAACCATTAATAAATTATTCAAGGTCAAATTTCCTAAAAATCAGCTTTTTGCAATTATCTCGGTTTCTATAGCTTCTATGATGTTAACGTTTATAATAAAATTTGTAGAGCATAAAATTTGCCACAAGTGTTGTGTCAAAACATTTTTTTATATGGTCAACCGTTAGTAAATTATTCAAGGTCAAATTTCCTAAACATCAGTTTCTTGCAATTATCTCGGTTTCTATAGCTTCTATGATGTTAACGTTCACAATAAAATTTGTAGAGCATAAAATTTGCCACAAGTTTTGTTTGGGATATTTTTTTATATGGTCAACCGTTAAAAAATTATTCAAGGTCAAACTTCCTTAAAATCACTTTTTTGCAATTATCTCGAATTCGATAGCTTCTATGATGCTACCGTTTTTAATGAAATTTGTAGAGCATAAAATTTGCCACAAGTTTTGTTTAAGACATTTTTTTATATGGTCAACCGTTAGTAAATTATTCAAGGTCAAATTTCCTAAAAACCACTTTTTTGCAAATATCTTAGTTTTATAGCTTCTATGATGTTAACGTTTATAATAAGATTTGTGGAGCATAAAATTTGCCACAAGTTTTGTTTAAGACATTTATTTATAAGGTCAACCATTAGTAAATTATTCAAGGGCAAAGTTCCACAAAATCAGTTTTTTGCAATTATCTCGGTTTTCATAGCTTCTATGATGTTAACGTTTATAATAAAAATTGTAAAGCATAAAATGTGCGACAACTTTTGTAGTAAATATTTTCTCATATGCCTTACAGTTGGTAAATTATTTTAGATCAAATTTACAAGAACTGTGCACCCATTTACTGCGCACCTACCTACTGCGCACCTACCTACCGCGCACCTACCCACTCCGCCCCTATTCACTGCGCACCCACCTACTGCGCAACCACCTACTGCGCACCTACTTACTGCGCACCTAACTGCGCAATTAATTACTGCGCACCTATCTACTGCGCACCTACCTAATGCGCACCTACCTACTGTGCACCTACCTACTGCGCACCTACCTTCTGCGCACCTAACTACTGCGCACCTAACTACTGCGCATCTACCCACTGCGCACATATTAACTGCGCACCTACCTACTGCGCACCTACCTACTGCGCACTTACCTACTGCGCACCTACCCACTGCGCACATACCTACTGCGCACCTACCCACTGCGCACTAACCCACTGCGCATCTATTACCTGCGCACCTACACACTGCGCCCCTACCACCTGCGCACCTACCCATTACGCACCTACCCACTGCGCACCCACCCACCGCACACCTACCCACTGCGTACCTACTTACTGCGCACCTACCCACTGCGCACCTGCCCACTGCGCACCTACCCACTGCGCACCTACACTGCAACTTCAATGATGTTTGGGAAATTTTTTTTTGCTTAAACGGCACATTTCGACCTTACCCTGAAATTTTATCCTTAAAGATAAAGTTGCAACTTTAAACTCTTAAATTTAAAAAACTGTTCTTGGAGCCAGAGACTGAAGTCCGAGGACCGCAGTCCAAAGACCGAGGACCGGAGCTCCGGGGACTGGGGTCCAGGGACCACGGACCAGTGTCCGAGAACCAGGAATCAAAGTCCGAGAACCGAAGACCGGGGACGGGGGTCCGAGGTCCAGGGACAGGAATCTGGAGACCGGGATCCAGGGACCGGTGAACGGGGTCCGGGACCGAGGTTCGGGGACCTGGCTTTGAGGTCTGAAGACCGGAAACCATGGATCGGGATCCGGAGACCGGGGCCGAGGTCCGGAAACCTGGGACAAGGTACCGTGGATCTAGGAATATGGTCCGGGGATCGAAGTCTAAGGATTGGGGTCCGGGTACCACTGATCGGGCTCCGAGGACCGGTAACCGAGGTCCATAAATCGGGGGCCATGGATCGGGGTCCGGGGAAGGTGGACCGAGGTCCGGGGATCAGGGAACGGGGACCGTGGATCGGGATCCATATACCGGGGACCAAGGTCCGGGGATCGAGGACCATGGGTCGAAGTTTACTGACGACCGAGGTCTGGGAACCGGGGACCGTGGACCGTACATTGAGGACCATGGACCGGGGACCGGGGTTCAAAGACCGGTGCTCGGGGTCCAAAGGCGGGGTCCGGGGACTGGGAACCGGGCTCCGGGTACCGGTGAGTGGGGTCCTAAGCTGGGCCCCAAGGGCCAGAAACCGGGGTCCGGGGACCGATAACCGGGCTCCGGGCACCGGTGACGGAAGACTGGGGTCTGGGGACCTGGGTTCGTGCACCGGGGTTAGGGGACCAAATACAGAGGTCCGGGGACCGGAAATTGGAAAACGTGGATCCGGGACCGGAAATTGGGAAACGTGGATCGGAGACCGTGGACCGTAGTCAGGGGACCGGGGTGCAAGGACTTGGGTGCGGAGATAAGGGTTCGGGGACCGGACGTACATCCGTATATCATACGTACATTGTACGTGCATCATACGTGCGCCATACGTACACCATACGCACATAATACGTAAATCATACGTACGTACATCGTACGTGCATCATACGTACATCATACGTATATCGTACGTACATCATACGTACGTTTCTTTCAAAACGTGGACCTTTTTGTACAAAATTACTCAGAGGATTCAATCATTTACATCATGTACATCATACGTACATCACACGTACACCATACGTACGCCATACGTACACGGTACACCATACGTACATCTTATGTACGTGCACCATAAGTACATCGTACGTACATTATACCTACGTCATACGTACACCATACGTACGTCATACGTACACCATACGTACATACGTATGATGTATGTATGAAGTACATCATCATCATACGTATATCATACACACATCATACGTACACGGTACATCAAACGTACACGGCACACCATGCGTACATCATACGTACGTACACCATACCTACATCGTACGTACACCATACGTATGATGTATGTATGAAGTACATCCTCATCATATGTACATCATATCGTACGTACATCATACTTACATCAGTACATCATACATCTGTACATCATACGTACGTACATACGTACATCATACTTACGTACGTACATAAGTACATCATACGTTAATCATACATACGCCATACATACATCATACGTACATCGTATGTACATCATACGTAGGTCATACGTACATCATGCGTACATCGTACGTACATCATACGTACATCATACGTACATCATACGTACGTACGTACATCATACGTACGTACGTACATCATACGTACATATCGTAGGCAAATCATATGTACGTACATCATACCTGCGTACGTACATCATACGTATGTACGTACATCATCGTACATCATACGTGCACCATACGTACATCATACGTACATCACACGTACGTACGTACATTATACGTACATCATACGTACATCAATCGTACATCGTACGTATATCATACGTACGCCATACGTACATCATTCGTACATCGTGCGTACATCATACGTACATCATACGTACGCCATACGTACACGGTACACTATACCTACATCTTACGTACGTACATCTTACGTACGTGGTCTTCGGACCACGGTCCAAAAAAATTCAAAACCCTCGGTCCCTGCCTGTATGTAATCTGTCATGAAACCTTCCAACCTTGGAGGCGCGCTGGAGAATTTCGCTATGATGCAACCCGTAATACTTACTGCTTGCGACTTTAGTTACATCACAAATTCAACGGCTTAGAATTTTCGACAATTAAAGACGTTAATTGAGCATCTGCACATTCATAAGCTATAATTATTGTAGAATAATTTTAGGAGATGGTATTGAAAAAAAAATCAATTCAGTCTTTGACATAAAACGTAATAAACTCTTCATTTACAGAATACGATGCTTAAACAAAATTTAGTTTAAAAAAAAATGGGAAATGTGTTTGTAAGATAAATTACTTTCGTCGATTTACTTCCCCCCAATGTTTCCCTCAGATTACATCTCGAGCTGCCCCCGTTGGCCAACGCCACGCGAATCCAAATAAAATTTCAAAGACAAATAACCAGACAAGAAGTTCATCCCGTCCCCCACCGCCCCACGCGCCGACAACTTACCTAATATTCGTCCTGTTTATCTAACTTTTCTCTCCCAGGTTAATACGTTCGAAGCGGTGGTAGTAAAATTTGATTATGCCCGGCGGCAACGCAATTTAGGCCTCGGCGAAGTTTCGACAAGACGCATTAACTCGTTCTTTATATTTCTCGGTTGTATACCGTTCCCCGTTTTCGAGATGCTCCGGGACAAAAGAGGGGAGAACAATAAAGTAGCGGGCACGAACGTTTGCTTAGCATTTTTAATCTGCGGCGTTCGAAGGCGGCCCGGGGGCACCCACTTGAGTTCAGGACCGGCATTGGTGCCGGATAGACAAGAGGCGAAAATTATCTTACTTCAAACAATTCTTCCTAATTTGGATTTTTTCGAAAAATTTCAATTTTCTCTAAATTTTTGGTTTTCTACAGAACATATGTAGACCAAGGTTTGAAATCTGCACAAAATTTGAATTTTGTTCTAAAAAAAATTTGTTTAAATAATTCGTTCGCATGCGCTCTCTTCTCCAAGAGGCGAAGAATTCTCTTTTTTTTAAACTTCAAATTACGAAACTTTGGAATTTTTTTAATTTGTTATTTATTTTTTATTTCTAATTTTCGAGATTTCGACATTTGTAAAAATTTCGACTATTTTTCTAAATTTCGATTTTTTGAAATCTCGAATTTATTTTTATTGAACATTTTAATGAAAATTACGACATTTTTCAAAGTTTTGACGTTTTTAAAAATGTCGACCATTTTTCAAAATTTCTATTTATTTGAAATGTGGCATTTTAGAAATTTGGAAAATTACAGGTTTTTCCAAAATTCGACATCTTTCAAAGTTTTGTCTTTTTTGAAATTTTTCAATTACAGCTTTTTCGGAAATTTTGAATTTCTCACAAATTTCGACTTTATTCAAATCGTAATTTTTTATTAAAAATGTTAATGAAAATTTCGAGATTTCAAAATTTCGTCTTTTTTGAAATTTTTTAAAATCAGTTTTTTTAGAAATTCTGAATTATTTCAAAATTTCGACTTTTTTCAAATCTTGACTTTTTATTAAAAATTTTAATAAAAATTTCGACATTTTTCGCAATTTTGACGTTTTTAAAAAATTTGTCCATTTTTCAAAATTTCTCTTTTTTTTGAAATTTGAAATTTTTCGAAATTTCGACATTTTTATAAATTTCGACAATTTTTAAAAATTTCAATTTTTTTGAAATTTGAAATTTTCGAAATTTGGAAAATTACGGATTTTTCCAAATCTTGACATCTTTCAAAATCTCGTCTTTTTTGAAATTTTTCAGTTTCGGGATTTTTATAAATTTTGAAATTTTTCCAAATTTGGACTTATTTCAAATCTCGACTTTTTATTGAAAATTTTAATGAATATTTCTACATTTTTCTAAATTTCGACGTTTTTATAAATCTCGACTATTTTCAAAGTTTCTGTTTTTTCCAAATTTGGAAAGTTTCAGCTTTTTTAGAAATTCCGAATTTTTCCGAATTTTTTTGAAATTTTGACATTTTTTAGATTTTGACATTGAAAATTTGAATGAAAATTTCGAAATTTTTCGAAGTTTTGACGTTTTTATAAACTTCGACCATTTTTCAACATTTCCATTTTTTTGGAATTTGGAATTTTCGAAATTTGGAAAATTACGGATTTTTCCAAATCTCCGACATCTTTCAAAATTTCGTCTTTTTCAAAATTTTTTCAGTTTCAGTTTTTTTTACAAATTTTGAATTTTTTCGAAATTTTGAGTTTATTCAAATCGCAACTTCTTATTAAAAATTTTAATGAATATTTCGACATTTTTCTAAATTTCGACGTTTTTAAAATCTCGACCATTTTTCAAAGTTTCTATTTTTTCCAAATTTGAAAAGTTTCAGCTTTTTTAGAAATTCCGAATTTTTCCGAACTTCGACTTTTTTTAGATTTTGACTTATTGAAAATTTGGATGAAAAGTTCGACATTTTTCGAAGTTTCGACGTTTTTATAATCTTCGACCATTTTTCAAAATTTCTATTTTTTTGAAATTTGGAATTTTCGAAATTTGGAATTTTCGAAATTTGAAAAATTCGAAAATTAAAGACAAGGCGAAATTTTTAAAAATAAATTTGCTTTTTTTTAAAAACGAATTGTTAACTTTTTGGTGACAATTTTGACTTCATAATTTTGATTTTTTGAAAATTTGGTTTTTCTAAGTGACGGTATTTTTTCAAAATTTCACTTTTTGTGACGTTTTGACTGTTTTTTCTGTTGACTGTTTTTCAATATTTTGACCATTTTTCAAAATCTCCATTTTTTCGAAATTTGGAATTTTAAAAGTTTGGAAAATTACGATTTTTCTTAAAACTTGACATCTTTCAAAATCTCGTCTTTTTTGAAATTTTTCAGTTTCAGGATTTTTAGAAATTTCGAAATGTTTCGAAATCTCGACTTTTTTTTAAATTTCAACTTTTTATTGAAAATTTTAATGAAAATTTCGACATTTTTCGAAATTTCGACGTGATTGAAATGTCGATCATTATTCAAAGTTTCTACATTTTTTGAAATTTGGAATTTTCGAAATTTGGAAATTTTGAAATTTGAAAAATTCGAAAATAAGGAAAGGACTAATTTTTTTAATCTCGACATCTTTCAAAATTTCGTCTTTTTTTTAATTTTTTCAGTTTCAGAATTTTTAGAAATTTATAAATTTCGAAATTTTTCAAAATTTTGACTTTTCAAATCTCGACTTTTTATTAAAAATTACATTTTTTGAAATTTCGACGTTTTTATAAATTTTAACCATTTTTCAAAGTTTCTATATTTTTGAAATTTGGAATTTTTAAAATTTGGAATTTTCGAAATTTGGAATTTTCGAAATTTGGAATTTTTGAAATTTACAATTTTTCGAAATTTGGAATTTTCGAAATTAAGAATTTTCGAAATTTGGAATTCTCGAAATTTGGAATTTTCGAAATTTGGAAAATTCGAAAATTAAAGTAAAGGCGTAATTTTCAAAAATAAATTCGCATTTCTTTTAACAAAATATTAACTTCGTTTTTTTTAAATTTCAATTTTTTTGTTGAAAATTTAGCCTTTTTCTTAATTTTCAAATTTTTGGTGAAAATTTTGACTTTTTTCATAATTTTGATTTTTTGAAAATTTGTTTTTTCCAAGTAGCGGTATTTTTTCAAAATTTCACTTTTTGTGACGTTTTGAATGTTTTTTCAAAATTTCGTCTTTTTTTAAAATTTTTCAGTTTCAGAATTTTTGGAAATTTCGAAATTTTTCAAAATTTTGACTTTTCAAATCTCGACTGTTTATTAAAAATTACATTTTTTGAAATTTTGACGTTCTTATAAATTTTAACCATTTTTCAAAGTTTCTATATTTTTGAAATTTGGAATTTTTAAAATTTGGAATTTTCGAAATTTAAAATTTTCGAAATTTGGAATTTTTGAAATTTGGAATTTTTGAAATTTGCAATTTTTCGAAATTTGGAATTTTCGAAATTAAGAATTTTCGAAATTTGGAATTCTCGAGATTTGGAATTTTTGAAATTTGGAATTTTCGAAATTTGGAAAATTCGAAAATTAAAGAAAAGGCGTAATTTTCAAAAATAAATTCGCATTTCTTTTAACAAAATATTAACTTCGTTTTTTTTAAATTTCAATTTTTTTGTTGAAAATTTAGCCTTTTTCTTAATTTTCGAATTTTTGGTGAAAATTTTGACTTTTCATAATTTTGATTTTTTGAAAATTTGGTTTTTCCAAGTAGCGGTATTTTTTTAAACTTTCACTTTTTGTGACGTTTTGACTGTTTTTTCAAAATTTCGTCTTTTTTTAAAATTTTTTAGTTTCAGAATTTTTAGAAATTTCGAAATTTTTCAAAATTTGGACTTTTCAAATCTCGACTTTTTATTAAAAATTACATGTTTTGAAAATTCGACGTTTTTATAAATTTTGACCATTTTTTAAAGTTTCTATATTTTTGAAATTTTGAAATTTTAAAATTTGGAAATTTCGAAATTTGGAATTTTGGAATTTGCAATTTTTTCGAAGTTTACAATTTTCGAAATTTGGAATTTTCAAAATTTGGAATTTTCGAAATTTGGAATTTTTGAAATTTGGAATTTTTGAAATTTGGAATTTTCGAAATTTGGAATTTTCGAAATTTGGAATTTTCGAAATTAAGAATTTTCGAAATTTGGAATTCTCGAGATTTGGAATTTTTGAAATTTGGAATTTTCGAAATTTGGAAAATTCGAAAATTAAAGAAAAGGCGTAATTTTCAAAAATAAATTCGCATTTCTTTTAACAAAATATTAACTTCGTTTTTTTTAAATTTCAATTTTTTTGTTGAAAATTTAGCCTTTTTCTTAATTTTCGAATTTTTGGTGAAAATTTTGACTTTTCATAATTTTGATTTTTTGAAAATTTGGTTTTTCCAAGTAGCGGTATTTTTTTAAACTTTCACTTTTTGTGACGTTTTGACTGTTTTTTCAAAATTTCGTCTTTTTTTAAAATTTTTTAGTTTCAGAATTTTTAGAAATTTCGAAATTTTTCAAAATTTGGACTTTTCAAATCTCGACTTTTTATTAAAAATTACATGTTTTGAAAATTCGACGTTTTTATAAATTTTGACCATTTTTTAAAGTTTCTATATTTTTGAAATTTTGAAATTTTAAAATTTGGAAATTTCGAAATTTGGAATTTTGGAATTTGCAATTTTTTCGAAGTTTACAATTTTCGAAATTTGGAATTTTCAAAATTTGGAATTTTCGAAATTTGGAATTTTTGAAATTTGGAATTTTTGAAATTTGGAATTTTCGAAATTTGGAATTTTCGAAATTTGGAAAATTCTAAAATTAAAGAAAAGGCGCAATTTTCAAAAATAAATTCGCATTTCGTTTAACGAAATATTAACTTCGTTTTTTTTAAATTTCAATTTTTTTTTTGAATATTTAGCCTTTTTCTTAATTTTCGAATTTTTGGTGAAAATTTTGACTTTTTTCATAATTTTGATTTTTTGAAAATTTGGTTTTTCCAAGTAGCGGTATTTTTTTAAAATTTCACTTTTTGTGACGTTTTGACTGTCGTCTTTTTTTAAAAATTTTTCAGTTTCAGAATTTTTAGAAATTTAGAAATTTTTCAAAATTTTGACTTTTCAAATCTCGAATGTTTATTAAAAATTACATTTTTTGAAATTTTGACGTTTTTATAAATTTTAACCATTTTTCAAAGTTTCTATATTTTTGAAATTTGGAATTTTTAAAATTTGGAATTTTCGAAATTTGGAATTTTCGAAATTTGGAATTTTTGAAATTTGCAATTTTTCGAAATTTGGAATTTTCGAAATTAAAAATTTTCGAAATTTGGAATTCTCGAGATTTGGAATTTTTGAAATTTGGAATTTTCGAAATTTGGAAAATTCGAAAATTAAAGAAAAGGCGTAATTTTCAAAAATAAATTCGCATTTTTTTTAACAAAATATTAACTTCGTTTTTTTTAAATTTCAATTTTTTTTTGAAAATTTAGCCTTTTTCTTAATTTTCGGATTTTTGGTGAAAATTTTAACTTTTTTCATAATTTTGATTTTTTGAAAATTTGGTTTTTCCAAGTAGCGGTATTTTTTCAAAATTTTACTTTTTGTGACATTTTGAATGTATTTTCAAAATTTCGTCTTTTTTTTTAATTTTTCAGTTTCAGAATTTTTAGAAGTTTCGAAATTTTTCAAAATTTTGACTTTTCAAATCTCAACTTTTTATTAAAAATTACATTTTTTGAAATTTCGACGTTCTTATAAATTTTAACCATTTTTCAAAGTTTCTATATTTTTGAAATTTGGAATTTTTAAAATTTGGAATTTTCGAAATTTAAAATTTTCGAAATTTGGAATTTTCGAAATTTGGAATTTTTGAAATTTGCCATTTTTCGAAATTTGGAATTTTCGAAATTAAGAATTTTCGAAATTCGGAATTCTCGAGATTTGGAATTTTCGAAATTTGGAATTTTCGAAATTTGGAAAATTCGAAAATTAAAGAAAAGGCGGAATTTGCAAAAATAAATTTGCATTTCTTTTAACGAAATATTAACTTCTTTTTTTTTTATTTCAATTTTTTTTTGAAAATTTATCCTTTTCCTTAACTTTCGAATTTTTGGTGAAAATTTTGACTTTTTTCATGATTTTGATTTTTTAAAAATTTGGTTTTTCCAAGTAGCGGTATTTTTTCAAAATTTCACTTTTTGTGACGTTTTGACTGTTTTTTCAATTGACTGTTTTTCAATATTTTGACTTTTTGAAAAATTACGATTTTTTTACAGAATTTAGAATTTGTTTGAAAACCTTGTTGATTATTTTTATTTCTCGAGAATTTCCAAGCTATGGAACGCGTAATCGAAAGGAATTTTCCCCAAAAATTACAACCTATCCTTGTTTAACAAGGCGGTTCATCGCCATCTATCCTTGTTTCCGCATCCTACTCGCAGTGCTTTGAAGGCATAATGGGCTTACCCATTGCAAGTGGATTAGACTTTTCAAAAATATACTTAATTATTTTTAGAAGTGATCACCAACGTTTTAATTTAGTTGATTATGTTTGTAACTGAGAGATGCATGTCGTTGATTCTTTATTAACTGTAGCAACAAAACAATTTAAAATGGGGAGCATGAATATATTTTTGATAATTCGGGGTAGCTCAGTGCTAAATAGGCTGGTAACTTCTGATCTAGAAGGAGTAGTAGAGTTGCTATAGTATATAGCATAGCAGAGTTGCCATTACTTCAAGATGTTTCCCTAACGTGCGGAATGAAGCATCGAAATTCCGTGAGATTGTTAATTTGAACTTGTGATTACACAAGAACTGTACCGCTACCAATCTTTATATTTTACCATTTTATTTACAATATCACCTTCATCACCTTCACTTTTTTTATCAAAATCTCTTTTTAGAGATTTGATAATAGAGATAGAGACGTTTTTACGATTGATCCCAATAAGTTTTGGAAATATAAACTTCAATAATGTTAATGTAATAAGGGACTTTGGTGCCTTATTTTATTGTTATTTTTTTTTTAATTTCCAGTGTAAATTTAAGGGTTTGACTCGAGCATTTTTAAGTTTGATTTCAATAAGTTTTGGAAATATAAACTTCAAAGTTGTTAATGTAATAAGGCACTTTGATGCCTTATTTTATTGTTGTTTTTTTTTAATTTCGAGTGAAAATTTAAGGGTTTGACTCGAGCATTTTTAAGTTTGATCCCAATAAGTTTTGGAAATATAAACTTCAATAATGTTAATGTATTATGGCACTTTGGTGCCTTATTTTATGGTTGTTTTTTTTTTAAATTTCGAGTGAAAATTTAAAGTTTGACTCGAGCATTTTCCAGAAGCGTGTACTTGCGTGTAATTGCGCTGAGCAGTTTGCTTGCTTCTAACGTAATTTTTCGTCTTATTAAATGTTTCATCAGAGTGCGCTCATGCTCTTTTCCTCGTCGTTTACCCTTTAATCATAATGCTAATAATGGAGCGTTAAAGCTTAGTGAAATTGCTTCGAGAGACGACGAGTGTATGCGGCTTAGGAGGGCACCAATTAATGAGAAAATATGGCAGGTGTAATATTAACCCTCGAACTAAGTACGTCATGATGTTGCGCTACGTCTGTGTATGTTCGCAATAATTCCTCGACAATTAATCTATATGTTAGCAATAACCCTTAGAGGGCCCCATCTTGCCAACTGGAAGCGTTTAATTTTGATTTAACGTTTCAGTCAAGTGAAATAGAGACATCTACAAGTCAAAAGGATGAAGAGTTGAAAATTTACTAATATGTCTTATCTTGTCGTTGTGCGTTGTATTTGTTATAAAAATGTCCTTGTCTTCTAGGACCTACCTAGAGAGCGACCGCTTTGCTAGGCGTTTGTGTTTCAAATGTTGCCACTTCGGCCTAGCTATGATTCACTATACAGGGTGTTACAAAAGTCCGGGCCGCTACTTCAGGAGCATATTCTACACATTAAAATATGAAAAATGTTGAAATACATTTTTTCTTTAAATTGTCTCCTAACGGAGATATGACCATTTAAAGATGGCGCCCCTAAAGTGGTTTTTTTACTACAAAAAGTTAACGGTTAGTAGCAAAGTCATGAAATCGGGCAAGCAGTTAAAGAATTGGATTAGGCATATTCTCATGTAACATATTTTTTAAATAAGCAGTAGCGTGGTGTGTAGGGGGTTGCCCCCGATTATTTTTTGCCGTAACTTTTTTGTATTGCAATATTTCGACACAAAAGTGCCATAATCGTAAAAAGCAACATTTTTTATACAAAAAAGGTACTCTTTCTCAAAGTCGCTAAAAGTAACCGTTTCCGAGAAAAAGGCGTTTAAATAATCCTATCCCGTCTTCGAAATTCTAACTAATTTGTATAAGAAAAAATAAGTTGGTCATGCAAACTGATCGTAAAGAAAACAATTGTACTTGACAATATCTGCCAGAGATTGACGTTGTGTCACTGATAAAATTTGGTCGTAAGCTGTAAACTTTAGCAGTTTTTGTTGTCAATAGTAAGTGTAGTAGTTTTTTAACTTTTCATTATTTTGATAAAATGGACTATTCAAATCAAGAAATGGCCGATATGCATTTAATGTACGGGCTTGCAAATTGTAATCGTGCTGAAGCAAGACGGCTTTATGCTGAACGTTTTCCTAATAGACACCTACCAGGAGAAAAATTGTTCCAGAAAATTCATGCTCGTTTATGTGAAACAGGAAATTTTGTTTTCAAAGGCGAACGTGTTGGAAGGCCAAACGCAGAAGTTGCTAATTTAGAGGAGCGTGTGCTTCAGCGAGTTGAAGAAGATCCATGTGTCAGTACTAGACAACTTGCTTTAACCGAAGGAGTAAATCACGTAACTATCTGGCGAATTTTGAAATTTTACCAATTTTACCCCTATCATTTTCAAAGAGTGCAAGGGTTACTTGCTGCCGATTATCCTCCAAGAATAGAATTTTGCAACTGGCTATTGCATAAGATCGCTGAAAATGAGAACTTTCCATCGCTCATATTATTTACGGACGAAGCGGGTTTTACCAGAAACGGGATACTTAACTTTCACAACATGCATCAGTGGCAAGTTGAAAATCCCAATGCAGTTATTCAGTCGAGACATCAGCAACATTTTTCACTTAACATTTGGGGAGGAATAATAGGGGACTCTATAATTGGACCGTTTTTTTTACCTCATAGGTTAACAGGAGTATCATATAGACATTTTTTGCAAACAGAGTTACCCGTGTTACTTGAAAATGTTCCACTCATAACAAGACAGCGAATGTGGATAATGCACGATGGGGCACCTGCCCATTTTAGTGCAGTTGCTAGGGAATTTTTGTATAACAACTATCATCAACGATGGATAGGTCGAGGAGGTCCGATACCATGGCCAGCTAGGTCTCCTGACCTCAACCCACTCGATTTCTACTTATGGGGACATCTAAAGCAGATCGTCTACTCCACACCAGTTGACAATATCAATGATCTTCGTGAACGAATTGAAAATGGGTTCAACCAGATTTACAATACACCAGGCATTTGCGAAAGAGTAAGGAGTTCCCTTAGAAGACGAGCCGAGCAATGTATTGCTGCAGGGGGCAGTAATTTCGAACACTTGCTTTGATTTTTTTTTTCTTAATTTCGTACTATTTTTATATCAATGCAGTTAGTAGTGGATAAATTAGAAATTTGCAAAACGAATTCTAATAAATGCAACAATTTTGTTTAAACGCTTTTTTCTCGGAAACGGTTACTTTCAGCGACTTTGAGAAAGAGTACCTTTTTTGTATAAAAAATGTCGCTTTTTACGATTATGGCACTTTTGTGTCGAAATATTGCAATACAAAAAAGTTACGGCAAAAAATAATCGCGGGCAACCCCCTACACACCACGCTACTGCTTATTTAAAAAATATGTTACATGAGAATATGCCTAATCCAATTCTTTAACTGCTTGCCCAATTTCATGACTTTGCTACTAACCGTTAACTTTTTGTAGTAAAAAAACCACTTTAGGGGCGCCATCTTTAAATGGTCATATCTCCGTTAGGAGGCAATTTAAAGAAAAAAATGTATTTCAACATTTTTCATATTTTAATGTGTAGAATATGCTCCTGAAGTAGCGGCCCGGACTTTTGTAACACCCTGTACATATATGCTTATGAAGCTGCATTGCTGTAATCAAGGTTGCCTATTTTCATCCAAAAAAAATTAGGTTATATTTGGGGTTTTTGAACTGATGCGAAATAAGATTAGTTTTTGATGCCTTCGTAATGGTTTCAGGCACAAAGTGGACATCGAGAAGACGACTACAGGTCCTGGGGGAATCCCCGCCGACGCCATTTACACGACGACAGCGCGAGGCGGCCACCACCACCATCAGAGTAGCCCAGATGCCATGAAGGTACGTCTGGCTGCAATGGTGCTGCAACCCCCCACTAGAGTGTAGCACTGCATTTTGGGACCTGTACGGGAGAGACCGAGACATGGCCGTCCCGTTACGGTCATTGAGTACAAGTGTTAACTGTTTTGAACACTGTGACTAACTAATCAAAAAGAAATTAACCCTCAAGACTTTAACTTAAGATTAGACATGTAACTAATTTAATGTTATTGATTGTCTGGGTAGTGTAGTGTTTGAGATCATCATCAGAAACGTATAAAGTCATGATTGAAAAAAAAAAGACTTACTTCTTGGGGTTTTACCAAGATGGATGAATTCATCTAAAATGACAATGGCTCCCAAAATAATCTTTCCAAAAATAACTGATCCAAAAATTGAAATACATATCTTGTCCCATGGAGCCAAGAAAGATTAGAAAACACATCAACGCGTTTCGATAGCCAAGCTCTCATCTTCAGAGAGATAGAAGATTTGTAGTTCAATTTTTGAAGATAACCAAATCCCACGTTCCATCAAAACTGACCTAAGATCTTGATCTTGGATCAGTTTTGAAAGAACTCTTGAGAAATTTAATTATCTGTAACTAAATCGATTGCGAGCTTCTTTGATCTTAGTTGCTTTTGCAAGATTTGTTCTAAATGGTCTTTGAGTTCATGTAAAGAGAGAATTTTTCTAGAAATAATTAGAATCAGATGAAAAAAGCTCTGGATGAATTTAGTTATATTTCTGATTGACTGAATTTATCTAAAACTTTTTTAGTTTAACTGTTTATACAAGCAAAGTTCCTTGATTATAAAAAATTTTGAGCCAATTTTATTCACTCAAAACTAGTATATTCAGGTTTTTGAATTTTTACTGCAATTATAATAAAAACTAACGACTGCCCCAGCTTCGCCTAAGTGAACAATATCTAGACTATATTCCGATTTGATTGACTTTTATAAAATGCGATAAGTAAATTATATTTTGATTAGTACAGCTCGGTATACTAAATTTTGTTAACGCTTCATAACGGGTTGAAAATGTATCGATTTTCAGAATTCCCTAATCTCGAAATTTCAACCTATTCCCAAAATTCGATTTTTTTTAATAAATAACCTTTTTTTACTTCAAATTTTGACTTTTTTTGAAAATATTGACTTTTATTTAATAACAACTCGCTGCAAATTTTAATTGTTTTCCAAAGTCGAGGTTTTATATTTTTGCAAATTTTTCCCTCGAAATTTATCTTTTTTTTCGCTAGTTTGACGTCATTCTTAAAATTAATTTCTTTAAATTTGATTGAGTTTCCAGTTATCATATAATTCAAAATTTCTAGTTTTTTTAGCGTAATTATTTTACTATTTTTTCCAAATTTCGCGATTTTTGGAAACTTTCGATTTTTTTAATTCGTCTTGCTCTCGAAATTTAAAACATGTATTAAATGTCTTCTTCTTTTTCCACAATTTAAAATCATTTTCTTCAAAAGTTCATTTTGTCTCGAAGATTCAATTTTTTTCAAGTGTAGACTCTCAAAGGTTAATTTTTTGCGTAAAATTTGCCTTCTAAGATTTTGACTTTTTTTAAGTTCGACAATTTTCTCAAAATTTATTTAATGATTTAAATTTTTCTTGCAAAGATTTTACAGGTTTTTTTTTTGTCGAAATTAAATGTTCAAACTTTAATTTTATTCTGAAAATTAACTCGTCCTCAATTTTTATATTCTCATTTAATTCATTGTCAAAATTCGATTTTTTTTATCAAAATGACAAATTCTAGCTTAGTTTTAAACCCAAGATTTCCGCTTTTTTCTCAGAATATGAGTCTTCAATTTTTTTTTCATATTTCTCCTTATGTTGATCATTTCGTCGTGTTTTTTTTAAACTTTCATTTTATTCTAAGAAGTTCACCTTTTTTTTCATAAAATTTGATTTTATTTGGAAAATTCGACAAGTTTCTAAATTATGACTTTCGAAGTTTTTTTAATTTGTCCTACTTTCGAGATTTCAATCTTTTTAAAGTTCAATAATCTGAAAGTTTGAATTTATCTTCAAAATTTGTTTTTTCGTTCGAAATTGTACAATTCGATTTTTTTTACGTTTTAAACTTTTTTTTTGATTGCCCCTTTCTCGAAATTTTAATTTATTCTCCTGTATCAAAATTTATGTAGGAAATATCGAAGCTTCTCCTAAAATTTTGACTCTTTTTCGCAAAATTCGATTTTACAGGTTTTTCTTTGTCGAAATTAACTTTTTCAAAGTTTTATTTTATTCTGAAAATTAACCTCTCCTCAAATTTTTCATTCTCATTTAATTCATTCTCAAAATTCGATTTTTTTATAAAAATGGGAAATTTTAGCTTTTTTTTGAATCCAAGATTTCCGATTTTTTCTCAGAATATGAGTCTTCAATTTTTTTTTCCATATTTCTCAACCTGTTGACCATTTCGTCGTGTATTTTTTAAAGTTTCATTTTATTCTAAAAAATTCACCTTTTTTTCATAAAATTTGATTTTATTTGGAAAATTCGACAAATTTCTAAATTATGATTTTCGAGGTTTTTTTAATTTGTCCTACTTTCGAGATTTCAATCTTTTTAAAGTTCAATAATCTGAAAGTTTGAATTTATCTTCAAAATTTGTTTTTTCGTTCGAAATTGTACAATTCGATTTTTTTTTACGTTTAAAACTTCGTTTTTGATTGCTCCTTTCTCGAAATTTTAATTTATTCTCTTGTATCAAAATTTATGTAGGAAATATCGAAGCTTCTCCTAAAATGTTGACTCTTTTCGCAAAATTCGATTTTACAGGTTTTTTTGTCGAAATTAACTTTTTCAAAGTTTTATTGTGTTCTGAAAATAAACTCATCTTAAAATTAACTCTTGAAATCTAGCTTTATTTAATAAACTTGGACTTTTTTCAAAATTCATCATCATTCATCATCATTCGAGGCTTCATCGAAGCCTCGAGTTTATTTTCAAAACTCGTCCTTTCTTTCAAAAATTTTCTAAACTCGAAATTTTTTCCGAGCATTTCAAATTTCGAAGTTTATTTCCTCAAAATTTGACTCTCTTTCACAAAATTGCGAAATTACCAATCAAAATAAGTCAAATTTTGGAAAATGTGGGAATTTTGGAGAAAAAAAATGGAAAATTTGAAATTCGATATCTCTCGATATCGATATCGAATTTCAAATTCGTTGATATATTCGATATTCGATAGAGTCGATATATTCAAAAAGATCGAAACTTTCAATAAAAAGCGAAAGTACCTATTGTTGAAAAATGTCGACATTTTTGGAAAATCAAAATGTTAAGAAAAAGTCAAAAGAATGAAGAGATTTTTAAAAAATTCAAAATTTCAAAAATAATTGAAATGTTTAAAAGTCGCGCCTACAAGAAGTCAAAAGTTTTAGGGAACATTTTACAAAAGTTATAAATTTTCAACAAGGGGAATTTATAAAAAAAATTAAATTGTTTAAAAATGAGTCAAAAATTGTAAAAAATTGGAAAGTTTTAAAAAGATCGAACGTTTTCCAAAAATTTAAAACTCTGAGACAAAATCTTTCGAAATTGTACAATTTTTCACAAATTTTGATCTTCTTTTACGTTTTAAACTCCTTTTTAATTGTGTTTTTTTTGTGAAATTTCAATTTCTTCTCCAAATTCGCGATTCTCTAACAAAATTTCGCTAGGAAATGTCCTGGATTTTTCCAAAACTTCGACTCCTTTCTTAAATTCGATTTTACAAATTTTTTTTGCCGAAATTGACTTCTTCCAAAGTTTTATTTTATTCTCAAAATTAGCTCTTCTTAAAATCTATCCTTTGATAAACTTCGTTTTTTTCTAAAGTTCGACAATCTCGAGTTCATTTCCAAAACTCGTCCTTACTATCAAAATTTTTCAAATCTCAAAATTCTGATTTTTTCGAACATTTCGAATTTCGAAGTTTATTCTGAAAATTCGACTTTCCCAGGAACATTTCGACTTTTTCTGGAAATGTGATGTTTAAAATTCCCCCCTATTTCTAGATTTCGTCATTTCCGATTGGAGATTCTTATCGTAAACTGGACGAGCCAAAGTATTGCTTTATTTTTTATAAAAAGGACAAAATTGCATAAGTTTGGTGTAACGGACTGGTCCTTGGTTATCTTCAAAAATTGAAATACAGACCTCTCTGTGAAGATGACAGCTTGGCTGTCGAAACGCCTTAGAGTAACGTTTTGTTGTGTTTTTTAATCTTTCTTGGCTTCAGAGGACAAGTTCTGTATTTCAAATTTTGACAAAGTTTCGTAAAAGTACAATTTCGAAAAACACAAAACTTTGATTTTGGTGAAACTGACTGGTCCTTGGTTATCGTCAAAAATTGAAATATAAATCTTGTCCACTGAAACCAAGAAAGATTAAAAAATAGAATAATGGTTTCTCTAATGCGTTTCGGTAGATAAGCTGTCGTCTTCAGAGAGATATTACATTTTTATCAAAATTACGATTTTTTTTAGAAATTCTCAATCTTCGATTTTTTGTTTTGGAAATTTTGTTGTTCCCTCAGCAAAGCTTTTTTTAAAAACTTCGGCAGTTTCCAGAAAACTTTCGATTTGGTTTCGTTATTACTCAAAATTGAAACGTTAATTGTTATTGTTATTAAAAAATCTTAAATTTTCTCTATATTTGTAAATTATGTCAAAATTTAAATGAAAAATAAAACGTTTCATATTTTTGAAACATTTTACTTTTTTATGCATTTTTTTGCCCCCTTAGAGCTTAAACTGTTAAAATCGGCCAAATTCATATTTATTTTTTTTTTCAACAATTATTTGCGTAGAATTTTAGGTTATGAAATACTTTCTTATTGTTACAATTAAACTATTACCTTTTCCCCCGGGGGTCATTGAAATCGGCCAAGTAGGTGCTTAATTATGTCTTTACAGAAAAATTTGGGTTGAAAAAGTGAAAAATTCCGAATTCGAGAAAAACTTGCTAATGCATGAAAAAATTCGAACTTTTCTTAAAATGTTTAATCACCAATTTCAACTTACAATTACTAATTTTAATTTTTTAATTTTGGAGACATGTTGAATTTTGCAGAGACTTTTATTTTTGTTTTTTTCAAAAATCTTAGGTTTTTCTATTTCAATTTACATTTCAGTTTGCATTTTCACTGCATCCTATCCCCGTTTCGGGGAAATTTGATTTAAACATAGAAAAATTCGACTCTGAAGTTAGTTTCACCAAAAAATTTTAATTTCATCGAAAAATCGAAAAATTCGAAATTCCAGATAAAATTCAAAATGTCCAAATGTTGAGCGTTTTTTTGCAATTTGTAATTTTTCGGATCTTTAATAACAAAAAAAAAATATTGAGTTTTCCTAAAAAGTCAAATTTTGAGAACTTCGAAATTCGAAATGTTTGGAAAAAAGAAAATTTTAAGTTTAAACTGAAAATTTTAAGTTTAAACTGAAATTTTGAAATTTAGGCTTCAGATTTCGCGAATAAAGCAGATATTACAGTATCTCTCTGAAGATGATAGCTTGGCTGTCGAAACGCGTTAGAGCAACGTCTGTTGTGTTTTTTAATCTTCCTTGGTTTCAGGGGACAAGTTTTGTATTTCAATTTTTAGATATTACAGGAAAAAAGGACACAAAATTGTTACTAAAACAATGTTTTTAGTTTGGGGGGTTATCTTTAACTATCAATTTTTTTTCTAGAAATTCCCAGTCGAAATTTCGATATTTTTAATAAATTTTAGGTGGGTTTTCGTATTGGGAGCCCATATCTCCAATTTATCGTTTTATTTTGTTTTTACGTAATGTAATTTTTAAATTGATCGTGTCCCAATCAATTCTGAATCAGTTATGTTGTTGCTCATGCGCAAAACATGTTTGTTTTTTTACGAAATTCTGCTGCTGGCTTGTTAGCCAGCAAGAACAAGAAAAAGCAAGCTCACAAGACAAGAATCCAATCAGCAAGAAATCGGCAAGACAAGAAGTAAAACTTCTTATCTTGATGGGTTTAAAACGTGTTGAGCTTCAGCATTCTTTCATTTCTACTACGATTATGATAAATTATATTTAATATTAATTCTATTTTAAAACAAATCCCTTACCTAATTTACTTTCATGACACCAAAGTAAATAACAGATGTTGTATTAACGTAAAATAGGCGTTTCTTTGTAAAAGTTTTAGTTTACGTAAAATTTGACACTTAACATTTAAGTAACCAAATTTATAAAATCAGATCCAAAAAAATGAACAAAATGGATTCGATTTATAATATAATGGGGGCCATGTTTATAAAAATAGAAATATTTCTGTGAAAAAAAGTATAGGTAGTTACCAGACCAAAAATGAGTGAATAATTGGCACACAATTTTTTATAATCAATGAGAATTTTTGTCAAATATAATTCAACTAAAAGTAAGGAAGATCTGGATACGAAGAAGCTAAGATCATCAACATTTAGTACAATTATGATACAATTTCTAAATTTTAATAATCCTAACTTCTTAATTATTTTAATTAAATTCAGTTTGAATATTAATAGCAGAACAATACCAAATAATAAAAGTGACATTGAGGATTTCTGATGGTGATACGATGACTTTTTTTGTAATTTTCAAAACAGATTTCACTACTCACTGCCTTCGAAAAGATAACACGAACTGCACCGAACTTAAACTTTACTCAAGACTTGAAGTTTTTAAGATCAATTTACGATATTTTTGTTGTGATTTGTGTTCGTCGTTTTAAACTGTACAGTGCATTTAGTAAATGTAATAATTCCGTGGAATCATCCTTACTATGGTAAAAGAGAAAACGAAAAATTGTTGGCGTAGTACAAAAAATATGGCAAAATTAGATTACTTTATTTTTAACAGATTCGTGACATTCATAAGCATTGCTTCCTAGGTGCCAAAATGCAAAATGAAAAATCTACGACGAGATATTACGACACTAACCAAAAAAAAAATTAACTCTTGCAAATGTAGCACAAATTTTGACGAAAAATTTCGCTCTTGAAATACAAAATGTTGGCAACCATATCAAATTCCTGAGAACTGTTGATGCTGCATCAATATTTTTATCTCAAGTGGCTGATTTACTGATGTTGGGTCACTAGGGGCTGAAGGATCTTCAGAGGATGCCCCTCGACACCTAATGACGAAACGTCGGCAAACCAGACTAGCACCGGATGAGATTTCTTGAAACTGTTGATGCTTCATCACAATTTCTATTTACAGTAGCTAATTACTGATGTTACGTCACTAGGTGCTGAAGCATCTTCAAAAGATCCCTCGACATCTAGTTGACGAAACGTGGGCAAACTAGAGTAATAAAAGTTCGCTGGTTTGCTCACATTTCATCACTTGGCTGAGGACATTGTCAAAAGCTGAAGATGCTTCAGCACCCAGTGACGAAACGTGGGCAAACCAGACTAATAAAAGTTCGATGATTTGAGCTTTGTTCAGATATTTCGATTTTTTTTACAAAATTTCGACTTTTTTCTGCAAAGTTTCCATTTTTTCCTAAATATTTTGTAAAACGAAATGTTCTCGAAATTTCCATCTTTCCTGAAAGCGTTATTCTTAAAATTTCTTTTAGAAATTCCAGCTTCTCCAGATTTTTTTTTAGGTTCCTTTAATTTGCTTTAAAAATGTCAAGTTTTTTCACGACACTGACAATTTGAAGTTCATTTTATTTTGTAGTTTTGACAAAAGTTTGGAAAAAATCCTGAAAGCTCTATAAAAATTTCAACATTTTGAAAAAACAAAAAAATTCGACTTTTTTGTAAAGATATTCCAAATTTCGATTTTTTTTTTTAATTTTGCTTTTATTTCGTATGAAATTTGTGTTTTTCTCTAAACATTTTATGCAGAGAATTTTTTTTGAAATTTCCATTTTTTCTGGAGATTTTGTCTTTAAAATATTTTTTCTTGTAGAAATTTTGATTTCTCTCTAATTTGTTTTGGAAATTTAAAAGTTTTTTAACGAAATTTTAAATTTTCTCCGATTTCTTTTAATATAAATTTTAGGTTTCTTTCACAAGGTTATGACATTTAAGAACCTTGTCATTAAACCATTTGATTTAAAAACCTATTTTATTTTAAATTTTAATCAAAATCACATTTTCAAAAACTAATTTTTGTAAAAGTTTTCAGAAAAAAATTAATATTTCAAGCAGGAATTAAAATGTTAAGAACGAAACCTAAATTTCATTGAAAATGTCAATATTTTAAGAAAATAATTACAATTTCAACAAAAAATCGAAATTCAATTCATCTCGCATTTTACTTTTTTTTCTAAAAAATAAGTTGATACGGAATCTTCGAATTTTTACCTTAAATCTCATTTTGTATGAAAATTTTGAGTTTTGTCCAGATATTTCGATTTTTTTACAAAATTTTGACTTTTTTCTGCAAAGTTTCCATTTTTTCCTAAATATTTTATAAAACGAAATGTTCTCGAAATTTCCATCTTTCCTGAAAGCGTTATTCTTAAAATTTCTTCTAGAAATTCCAGCTTCTCCAGATTTTTCTTTAGGTTCCTCTAATTTGCTTTAAAAATGTCAAGTTTTTTCGCGACACTGACAATTTGAAGTTCATTTTATTTTGTAGTTTTGACAAAAAAAGTTTGGAAAAAACCCTGAAAGCTCTATAAAAATTTCAACATTTTGAAAAAACAAAAAATTCGACTTTTTTGTAAAGATATTCCAAATTTTGATTTTTTCTTTAAAAAATGTTGCTTTTATTTCGTATGAAATTTGTGTTTTTCTCTAAACATTTAATACAGAGATTTTTTTTGAAATTTCGATTTTTCCTGGAGATTTTGTCTTTAAAATATTTTTTGTTGTAGAAATTTTGATTTCTACTCTAATTTCTTTTGGAAATTTAAAAGTTTTTTAACGAAATTTTAATTTTTCTAAGATTTCTTTTTATAGAAATTTTAGGTTTCTTTCACGAAGTTACGACATTTAAAAACCTTGTCATTAAACCATTTGATTTAAAAACCTATTTTATTTTAAATTTTAATCAAAATCACATTTTCAAAAACTAATTTTTGTAAAAGTTTTCAGAAAAAAATTAATATTTTAAGCAGGAATTAAAATGTTAAGAACGAAACCTAAATTTCATTGAAAATGTCAATATTTTAAGAAAATAATTACAATTTCAGGAAAAAATCGAAATTCAACTCATCTCGCATTTTACTTTTTTTTTCTAAAAAATAAGTTGATACGGAATCTTCGAATTTTTACCTTAAATCTCATTTTGTATGAAAATTTTGAGTTTTGTCCAGATATTTCGATTTTTTTACAAAATTTGACTTTTTTCTGCAAAGTTTCCATTTTTTCCTAAGTATTTTATAAAACGAAATGTTCTCGAAATTTCCATCTTTCCTGAAAAGGTTATTCTTAAAATTCCTGCTAGAAATTCCAACTTCTCCAGATTTTTCTTTAGGCTCCTCTAATTTGCTTTAAAAATGTCAAGTTTTTTCACGACACTGACAATTCGAGGTTCATTTTATTTTGTAGTTTTGACAAAAAAAGTTTGGAAAAAACCCCGAAAGCTCTATAAAAATTTCAACATTTTGAAAAAACAAAAAAATCGACTTTTTTGTAAAGATATTCCAAATTTCGATTTTTCTTTAAAAAATTTTGCTTTTATTTCGTATGAAATTTGTGTTTTTCTCTAAATATTTTATGCAAAGAAATTTTTTGAAATTTCCATTTTTTCTGGAGATTTTGTCTTTAAAATATTTTTTCTTGTAGAAATTTTGATTTCTCTCTAATTTGTTTTGGAAATTTAAAAGTTTTGTAACGAAATTTTAATATTTTAAGCTTCATTTTATTTTGTAATTTTGATAAGAAACTGAAAATTATTAAAAGAAACTGAAAATTATTAAGTATAAATTTAGGGAAAAATAAACTTCAAATTTGCATAAAAATAAGAAAACTTTGAGAAAAATATTGAAATTTCAAGAAAAAATGAACCTTGCAAATTTCAACCTTTTTTAGAATTTGATATTTTTCCAACAAATTACTACTGCTGTAGGACCAAAGAAAATTCCGAATCGGAATTTCGAATTTTTCTAGAAATGTTAAATTTATTCTTGAAATTGTCAAGTTTGAATTTAAAATTCAATTTCGATAAAAAAAAGATCGAAATTTAAAAATTAAACTCTAAATTTCAAGAGAAAGCAGATCATATTTCTAAAAAAAGTTGGAATTTCTGATTTGTAAGCAGTATTTTTCAAAATAATAACATTTTCGAAATGAAAAAGAAATTTTTTTTTTAAATAAAATAAATGTCAGAAATTTCGACTTTTAAAGTGGGAATTATTAAAATTTTTGAGAAAAAACGTCTACAAGAATCTCAAAATTTCGAAATTGAAGTTAATTAAAATTGTTAAAAAAATTTCAGTAACAATTTACTGTTTTAATCTAATTTTTTTCTAGTAATATTGAAGTTGCAGAAAAATTTCAAAAATCAAATATTCCAGCTTGAAGCCAATTCTTTGTGATTAAAATTCAATTTATTTGTACATAAAATGCAAGTTTTTTTGGAAATTTATTTCAAAACTTTGCACAATTTTAAAAATACAAAATTTTGTTACTAATTTTCTAAATTGGAGTCGAAATTTTTCTCAAAAAATGTAAATTTAAAAAGAAAAGCGTTACCACTTTTAAAAAATGAAGTTAGTTATTAAAAAAGACCAATTTAAAAAAAAAAGAGTCAAATCTTAAAAGAGTTTAAATCATAGAAGGTCGAATTTTCAAAAGAAAATAAGGATTTCGAAAAAAAATTTCAATTTTTTAAATGGTCGACATTTTCAATAACTTTGGGAATGTGAATGAAAGACGAATTTTTGGAAAAATATCGACATTTAAAATAAATTGCAGAGTTTTTAATTAAATTTTCAAAGAAGCTAAATTTTTTAAATATTGGAGAAAACTCACAATTATCGAAAAATTCGTAGTTATCAAAAAAGTAAAATTAATTAAAATATCGACCCTTTCTTCCTAAAACGATTGGGTCTTTTTTTTAATTTTAAATTTGTTAGCAATTGTTCTCTTTTGTTGAAAATTTTTAACTATTTTCGGACTAATTGATACAAAAGAATAAAGTTTTTCGTTGACATTTTTACGGTCCCATTTCGAAAAAATTCCAAACTGAAAACTGTTGACAAATTCCTGTTAAAAAATTTTAATTTTTACATACCACTAATCTGATATTTAAAAATTCTTCCCATAACAAAATTTGGAAGAACATTTCAAGAAGAAACTAAAATGTTTTTCAAAAAAAATAAAATGTTTCCCCACATTTCCTATTTTTCGAAAATTCTTCCAAATTTCGACTTTTTTTGAAACTTTTCTGTTTGAAAAATTGTCTCTTTTTTCTGTTTTAAAATTCGTAATTTGGAGCATTCAAAAAAATTAAAAACTTTCGGATGAAGTTAAAGTTACAAAAATTCGAAATTTCGAAAAAACGTTTTTTTTTTAAAGTTTTCCATTTAAAACATGCTCCTTTTTAAAACAACCATTTTAAAATTCGAAATTTGGAGTAATTCAAAAAAATTAGAAACTTTCAGTTGAAGTCAAAGTTACAAAAATTCGAAATTTCGAAAAAACGTTTTTCTTTTTTGAAAATTTTCCGTTTAAAACATGCCCCTTTTTAAAACAACCTTTTTAAAATTCGAAATTTGGACTAATTCAAAAAAATTAGAAACTTTCAGATCAAGTCAAAGTTACAAAAATTCGAAATTTCGAGAAAACACTTTCAAAACAATTTTAAAAGGATGTCTAGTTTTCGCGAAACGTCGTAAATTTTGTAATAAGAAATTTCGAAAATAGTTCAAGTCTTGAAAAAAGCCATAACTTCTAGAAAAAGTCCAGGTTTTGATAGGAAACGAAAAATTGTCAAAAAAGGTGAAAATTCTAAAAAAGTTCCAAAGAGTGGCAAATTTGAAAATATCAACTATTTAGAAGAAGTGAACATTTTCGGAAAAAGTCGATTTTTTTAAATTTACTACACAAAAGTAGAAACTTCGAGAAAAAGACAAAATTTTTAAAAGAAAAAAAATGTTTCCCCACTTTTTCTATTTCCCTAAAATTCTTCTAAATTTCGACTTTTTTTGAAACTTTTCTGTTTGAAAAATGCTTTTTTTTAAAGCGATCTTTTTAAATTTCGTAAATTGGAGTAATTCAAAAAAATTAAAAACTTTCAAATTCAAGTCAAAGTTACGAAAATTCGATATTTCGTGAAAACGTTTAACACTTTCAAAAAAATTTTGAAAGAGGGTTGACAGTGAACTGTTTCAGGGACAGCCTTGTGTTCAGTGTCAGCCCTAATGACACTCGCTGGCTGACTCTGAACTCAGTACTGACACTGAAACAGTTTAGTGTCAGTACTGAGTTCAGAGTCAGCCAGCGAGTGTCATTAGGGCTGACACTGAACACAAGGCTGTCTCTGAAACAGTTCAGTGTCAGCCCTGAAGATGTCCTCGGCACAAAGTGACGAAACGTCAGCAAACCAGTGAACGTCACCAAACCACCCCAACTTGATGCAGCTTCACAATGCTGAGTGGATTGTGTTAAAAAAAAGACAGACAGAGTTCGAATTGTTTCATCTCTCCATCTCAATTGTTTCATCGCCATCAATTTGTTTCGCCATCAATTTATTTCGCCATCAATTTGTTTCATCGCCATCAATTCGTTTCATCTCCAACTTTTAGCTTGAAAAATGAAACCACGGAGTTATTACAAAATCAGAATAACCTAATTAATCTGATTGACTCATCAACGATTTATAATCAGTTCGTCTTTTAACAAAAACTATATACTTTATAAATTATAAATAAAATGAAAACACATGGCTGAACCAAAGATAATCTTAAAATCGAAATTTCCAATTTACGACCTCCATTTGACCCCGAAGGAGTTGTTAAATTGGGGATTTCCCCTTGCGTGTTTGTGTTTTAAAGTTTTTTCGAATGATTGTCGTTATTTTGAATGTAGATACAGTTGTAAATAGCGGAATGAAGAATTTTAAACACTTTAGCACTAACATGCACCTGTATATACTTTTGCACAAGCACCGTATCATCACGAGTAGGTCGAGAGTTTTGTTTTTGATTTTTTGCGTTATTCACCATCGGTGAAGGAGCGTCTGGTATTCAAAATTAAAGAAGTTTGGTTCCCTTAGTCTGATAACAATCTTACCTCCTGTTTTTCTGCTGTAACAAGTTTAATTGTTGCGCTGTCAACGTTGATTATCAAAAAAAAATATAGCTTTTTGATAACAATTAATTGCAAACCATATAGTAACTTGTTTGTTTTTTATATCAGCAAAAAAAATCTAGTAAAAATGTTAAATTAGAAAACCAAACTTCATTAATATTTTCCCACAATCCCATATTACACAGATAAATAATATTTACATTTAATTAAATCTATTCGAGGTGTATCCAGTATTATCAACTAACTTTTGGTGCAACGGACTGGTCCTTGGTTGTCTTCAAAAATTGAAATACAAATCTTGTCCCCTGAAACCAAGAATGATTAGAAAACACAATAAAGGTTGCTCTAACGCGTATGTATCTCTCTGAAGATGATAGCTTGGTTATCGAAACGCGTTAGAGCAACAAAGGTTTCTCGAACGCGTATGTATCTCTCTGAAGATGATAGCTTAGTTATCGAAACGCGTTAGAGCAACAAAGGTTTCTCGAACGCGTATGTATCTCTCTGAAGATGATAGCTTGGCTATCGAAACGCGTGAGAGCAACAAAGGTTTCTCGAACGCGTATATATCTTTTTGAAGATGATAGCTTTGCTATCCAAACGCGTTAGAGCAAAAAAGGTTGCTCTAACGCGTATGTATCTCTCTGAAAATGATAGCTTGGTTATCGAAACGCGTCAGAGCAACCTTTGTTGTGTTTTTTAATCTTTCTTGGTTTCAAGGAACAAGATTTGTATTTCAATTCACCAACTAACTTAAAACTTACTTAGAGAAAAACTTGAAGCCTGTTTTTCTATGAAAAGCTTTCATGTGGCAACAAAGTTTGCCAAATATTTAGACCCAATAAAATCTAGGTTGTATAGGCCAGCGTGACATTTTTCGAAAAATTTTATTGGCTCCTCAGTGGTTATGGCAGCGTGACTGACGATGTTCTAAATTTTTGGACGATTGCAGTAAACGTGATTTCCAAAATTGCAACACCTTCGAAAATTCGAACTGTTTGTTAAAAATTTCAATTTTTTTCTAAACCCCTGAGTAAGATTTGTTCCCTAAATTTCACCTCTAAATAAATCAAAATTTTCATTTTTTAATAACCATAATTTTGGTGCAACCGACTAGTGCTTGGTTATCTTCAAAAATCAAAGAGAGACAGTATCTCTCTAAAGATGATAGCTTGGCTATCGAAGCGCGTTAGAGCAACCTTTGTTGTGTTATGTTTTTTTTCAATTTATTTAACATTTCTTCGTTTGTTTTTAAATCTTTCTTGGATTCAGGGGACAAGATTTGTATTTCAATTTCTGGAGAAGTTGGAGAGAAGGGGGCTTGTTCAAAAATATACAAATTTGTCATTCCCGCCTTGTCATAAAATTTTAATTTTTTGTTTACGTCGTTTCATGTTACCTACATAATATAAAAATTGACCATAAGCAATCCCCCCCTCCACGAGGGGCAGTCGGCTTTTTATCAATTGTTCTCTTTTTTTAATCGTTGACAATTTACCTAAAATAATCTTCGAAATGAAAAACCCTAAAATTTGCCCCAAGAACATCAAAAAAACCCAAAAATAGGGGGTGGGGTAAATGGGGGGCATTGTCAAGTGGGGTATCATATGAAAGCGCTTAGCGTGTACATTCTAAAACTTTTTGAATTTTAATTTTAGTTGGGATAGTTTTCGACTTACGATAAAAAATCTGTAAAAATAGCATTTTTCCCCTCTATTTTTAATCGAGAGATTTTTATTATTTATTATTATTTTTCTTTGTTTACTAAAAAATTTCTTACATATGTTCATATTTAAAAATTTACCAAAGGCGACTCCCCCCTCCCCTCCCCACGCCGGCGCGAGACGAGTCGCCCGTGATCAATTCCTCTGTCCTTTAATGATTCGGCTCAAAATAATTTTCTTGAAATGAAAAATTTTAAAATTTGCTTCAACAACAGAAAACTGCAAAAATTGGAAGTGGGGCAAATTTAATCGAATTTAAAAACTGTCAGATTTGCAAATAATTTGAAATTTCGAGTCAAAATTTCAAAAAAAGTCAACATTTTTAAAAATAAGACCAAACGCTTGAAAAAAGTCAAAATTTTCGAAAGACTTCAAAACTTCGAGATAAATTATAAATATTTAAAAAATTTTGAAGTATTGAAAATGAAATTTTCAAAAAATAAAGTATTTAACAAGAACAAAAGTTATAAAAAAAGTAAAAATCAAAATATATATCAAAGAATTTTGAATAATCTGGAGAAGTTAGAGAGAAGGGGGCTTGTTCAAAAATATACAAACATGTCATTCCCGTCTTGTTATTAAATCTTAATTTTTTGTTTATAAATCGTTTCATGTTACCTACATAATATACAAATTGACCAAGAGCAATCCCCCCTCCATGAGGGGCTTTTTATCAATTTTTCTCTTTTTTTGATCGTTGACAATTTGCCTAAAATAATCTTCGAAATGAAAAACCCTAAAATTTGCTCCAAGAACATCAAAAAAGCCCAAAAATAGGGGGTGGGGCAAATGGAGGGCATTGTTAAGTGGGGTATCATATGAAAGCGCTTTGCGCGTACATTCTAAAACATTTTAAATTTTAATTTTAGTTGGGATAGTTTTCGACTTACGATAAAAAATGTGTAAAAATAGCATTTTCCACCTGTATTTTTAATTGAGAGATTTTTATTATTTATTATTATTTTTTTTGTTTACTAACAAATTTCTTACATATGTTCATATATATAAATTTACCAACGGCGACTGCCCCCCCCCCCCCCCGGCGCTAGTCGAGTCATTCGTGATCCTCTGTATTTTAATGATTCGACTCAAAATAATTTCCTTGAAACGAAAAATGTTAAAATTTGCTTCAACAACAGAAAACAGCGAAAATTGGGAGCGAGGCAAATTTAATTATTATTAATTTTAATAAAATATTTAACAAGAACAAAAGTTATAAAAAAAGTAAAAGGTTAAAAAAAATCAAAATATATATCAAAGAATTTTGAATAATCTGGTGAAGTTAGAGAGAAAGGGGCTTGTTCAAAAATATACAAATATGTCATTCCCGATTTGTTATAAAATTTTAACTTTTTGTTTATAAATCGTTTCATGTTACCCACATAATATACAAATTGACCAAGAGCAATCCCCCCTCCATAAGGGGCAGGCGGCTTTTAATCAATTTTTCTCTTTTTTTAATCGTTGACAATTCGCCTAAAATAATCTTTAAAATGAAAAACTTTAAAATTTGCCCCAAGAACATCAAAAAAGCCCAAAAATAGGGGGTGGGGCAAATGGGGGGCATTGTCAAGTGGGGTATCATATGAAAGCGGTTTGCGCGTACATTCTAAAACTTTTTAAATTTTAATTTTAGTTGGGATAGTTTTCGACTTACGATAAAAAATGTGTAAAAATAGCATTCTCCCCCTCTATTTTTAATCGAGAGATTTTTATTATTTATTATTATTATTTTTTGTTTACTAAACAATTTCTTACATATGTTCATATATAAAAATTAACAAAAGGCGACTACCCCTCCCCTCTTCCCCCCCCCATGCCGGCGCGAGACGAGTCGCCCGTGATCAATTCCTCTGTCCTTTAATGATTCGGCCCAAAATAATTTTCTTGAAATGAAAAATTTTAAAATTTGCTTCAACAACAGAAAACTGAGCGAAAATTGGGAGTGAGGCAAATTTAATCGAATTTAAAAACTGTGAGATTTGCAAATAAATTGAAATTTCGAGTCAAAATATCAAAAAAGGTCAACATGTTCAAAAATAAAGCCACACGCTTGAAAAAAGTCGAAATTTTCGAAAGACTTCAAAACTTCGAGATAAATTTAAAATATACAAAAAATTTTGAAGTATTGAAAATGAAATTTTCTGGAAAGATGAAATTTTCCAAAAATTAAAGTATTTAACAAGAACAAAAGTTATAAAAAAAGTAAAAATCAAAATATATGTCAAAGAATTTTGAATAATCTGGAGAAGTTAGAGAGAAGGGGGCTTGTTAAAAAATATACAAACATGTCAATCCCGCCTTGTTATAAAATTTTAATTTTTTGTTTATAAGTCGTTTCATCTTACCTACATAATATACAAATTGACCGAGAGCGATTCCCACTCCATGAGGGACAGTCGGCTTTTTATCAATTTTTCTCTTTTTTTTATCGTTCACAATTTACCTAAAATAATCTTCGAAATAAAAAACTTTAAAATTTGCCCCAAGAACATCAAAAAAGCCCAAAAGTAGAGGGTGGGGCAAATGGGGGGCATTGTCAAGTGGGGTATCATATGAAAGCGATTTGCGCGTACATTCCAAAACTTTTTAAATTTTAATTTTAGTTGGCATAGTTTTTGACTTACGATAAAAAATGTGTAAAAATAGCATTCTCTCCCTCTATTTTTAATTGAGAGATTTTTATTATTCATTATTATTTTTTTTTGCTTTTGTTACGTATGTTCATGTATAAAAATTCACCAAAGGCGGCTCCCCCCCCCCCTCCCCCACACGTCGGCGCAAGACCAGTTGCCCGTGATCAATTCCTCTGTCTTTTAATGATTCGGAACAAAATAATTTTCTTGAAATGAAAAATTTTAAAATTTGCTTGATCAACAGAAAACTGAGCGAAAATTGGGAGTGGGGCAAATTTAATCGAATTTAAAAACTGTCAGATTTGCAAATAATTTGAAATTTCGAGTCAAAATTTCAAAAAAGGTCAACATTTTCAAGGACAAGGCCACACGCTTAAAAAAAGTCGAAAATTTCGAAAGACGAGATTTAAAAGATTCAAAAAATTTTGAGGTATTGGAAATGAAATTTTCAGAAAAGTTGAAATTTTCAAAAAATAAAATATTTAACAAGAACAAAAGTTATAAAAAAAGTAAAAGGTTCAAAAAAACCAAAATATATATCAAAGAATTTTGAACAATCTAGAGAAGTTAGAGAGAAGGGGGCTTGTTCAAAAATATACAAATGTCATTCCCGCTTTGTCAAAATATTAACTTATTATTTATAAATCGTTTCATGTTACTTACATAAGTTATATAATATAGAAATTGATCAAGAGCCATTCCCTGTTCATGAGGGGCAGTCGGGGTTTAATCAAGTTTTCTCTTTTTTTTATCGTCTTGATTAATCGTTGACAATTTACCTAAAATAATCTTCGAAATGAAAAACCCTAAAATTTGCTCCAAGAACATCAAAAAAGCCCAAAAATAGGGGGTGGGGCAAATGGGGGGCATTGTCAAGTGGAGTATCATATGAAAGCGCTTTGCGCGTACATTCCAAAACCTTTTAAATTTTAATTTTAGTTGGGATAGTTTTCGACTTACGATAAAAAATATGTAAAAACAGCGATCTACCCCCCTATTTTTAATTGAGGGATGTTTATTATTTATTATTATTTTTTTTTGTTTATTAAAATAATTGTTACATATGTTCATATATAAAAATTCATCAACGGCGACTCTTCCCCCCCCCCCAACCCTCGACGCGAGACAAGTCACCCTTGATTGATTAATTTCTCTATACTTTAATCATTCGACTTAAAATAATTTTCCTAAAGTGAAAAACTTTAAAATTTGCTTCCACAACAGAAAACTGAGCGGAAATTGGGGGTGGGACAAATTTAATGTGGTGGGGGGCATTGTCAAGTTGGATGTCATATGAAAGCGCTTTGAGTGTACATTCTAAAGCTTTTTAATTTTTAACTTTAGTGGGCATAGTTCTCGACTTACGATAACAAATGTGCAAAAATATGCTCCCTATTTAATTTTAATTAAATGGATTTTTATTTATTGTTTATCTCCCTCCATTTTCAATTAAAATGATGGATTTCTATTTTTAATTTATTTTTATTTTTTTGCTTGATTCTAAACCGGTTTATGTTAAGCAGAAATTTTTATACATAATAATTGATCAAGAGCGATCTCTCTGCTCGAGACGAAACGGTTTTGTTCAATTTTTTCTATTTTTATTCTTTAATAATTCGCCTAAAATAATATTTTAAGTGGAAAATACTAAAATTGCTTCAGCGACAAAAACAATGACCAAAAATTTGGGGTGGGGCAAATTTGTTGGAAAAGGGGGCATGGTCAAGTGGGGTATCATATAAAAGCGCTTTATTTGCACATTTTAAAACTTTTTGAATTTTAATTTTAATCTGCATAGTTTATGAGATATAATAAGAAATGTGCATAAATACTATTTTCACCCTCCATTTTCAATTAAATTGATGGATTTCTATTTTTAATTTATTTTTATTTTTTTGTTTGATTCTAAACCGGTTTATGTTAAGCAGAAATTTTTATACATAATAATTGATCAAGAGTGATCTCTCTGCTCGAGACGAAACGGTTTTGTTCAATTTTTTCTATTTTTATTCTTTAATAATTTGCCTAAAATAATATTTTAAGTGGAAAATACTAAAATTGCTTCAGCGACAAAAACAATGACCAAAAACTGGGGGTGGGGCAAATTTGTTGAAGAGGGGGACATGGTCAAGTGGAGTATCATATAAAAGCGCTTTATTTGCACATTCTAAAACTCTTTAGTTTTTAATTTTAATCTGCACAGTTTATGAGATATAATAAGAAATGTACCTAAATACCATTTTCACGCTCCATTTTCAATTAAATTGATGGATTTCTATTTTTAATTTATTTTTATTTTTTTGTTTGATTTTAAAGCGGTTTATGTTAAGCAGAAATTTGTATACATAATAATTGATCAAGAGCGATCTCTCTGCTCGAGACGAATCGGTTTTGTTCAATTTTTCTGTATTTTTATTCTTTAATAATTCGCCTAAAATAATATTTGAAATGAAAAATACTAAAATAGCTTCAACGACAAAAACAATGACCAAAAACTGGGGGTGGGGCAAATTTGTTGAAGAGGGGGACATGGCCAAGTGGGGTATCATATAAAAGCGTATTATTTGCACATTCTAAAACTTTTTAATTTTTAATTTTAACCTGCATAGTTTATGAGATATAATAAGAAATGTGTATTAATACTATTTTTACCCTCCATTTTCAATTAAATCGAGGGATTTCTATTTTTAATTTATTTTTATATTTTTTTGTTTGATTCTAAACCGGTTTATGTTAAGCAGAAATTTTTATACATAATAATTAATCAGGAGCGATCTCTCTGCTCGAGACGAATCGGTTTTGTTCAATTTTTCTGTATTTTTATTCTTTGATAATTCGCCTAAAATATTATTTTAAATAAAAAATACTAGAATTGCTTCAGCGACAAAAACAATGACTAAAAATTGGGGGTGGGGCAAATTTGTTGGAGAGGGGGGCATGATCAAGTGGGGTATCATATAAAAGCGTATTATTTGCGCAATCTAAAACCGTTTGATTTTTAATTCTAGCCTGCCGGGTTTCTAACTTATGATAAAAAATATAAAAAATACCATCCTAACACTTTATTTTTAATTAAATTGAAATAAATGAAATTTTATTTGTAATTACTATTTTTTTTAATATAAAGCATTTAATGGTACTCAGAAGTTTTCATATATAAAAATTTAACGAGAGCGAACTCTTTGCTCTCTGAATTTTAGCGTCCATAATTTTTATAAGAACTCGGTCAAAACTGTCAGAAAAAAACCCAATCTTGACAAAAATAAAGGAATTTCAAAAAATCGAAACTCCAAGAAAAACTGTCAACATTTTCTAAAGACAATTTTAAATAAAAAGATGAATTTTGTGAATAGCCAGAATTAAAAAAACCAAATTTGAAAAAAATTGTTGAAATTCGAAGAATCCAATTCGCGAAAAATAGGTGATTCGCGCACAGGCAGTCAAATTCTAAGAAAGTAGCCAAATTTTAAGGATAGCTGTTTTTTAAAAAAAAGGAAATTTTGAAAAAAGAATCAAAATGTTGAAAAAAAAAGACGAATATCAAGGAAAAATATAATATTTCCAGAAACAACTTTTCGAAGAAAGAACGGAGTTAAACAAAAATGTGGAAATTTTGAGGAAAAAACCTAAATTTCCAAAAACAAAAATGAATTTTGAAAAACAAATTCGAAACTTCAAGAAAACGATCGAAATTTCAAAAAAAGACAAATTTTGTCATTTACAGAAAACTTTTTTGAAATTTTTGCCATTTTATAAATATTTTTAAAATGCAATTCAACTTTAAACTCGCAACTCAGCTTTCGTAGTTCAACTTTAAACTCTCCATTCGAGCTTCGATTTATCAAAGAGATTATGATGTTTATGGAAAATGTCACGCTTCTTATAACAACCTACGATCATCAGTGCTAGTCAGCAGGACTAATCACAAAATCTAATTACTATTTAGCTCAGTTGTCTGATATCAGGTCTATTCGTCAGGCCATTAGTTGTGTCAAAATTTCTGTCAAACTGGATACACCTGAATATTTTTTCAAAATTTTTCTTACACCGGAGGGACATACTAACACTTACACTGATTTTTCGCTTAGACTCCCGTGCTGAGCACGTTTACAAATCACCTTACTTGATTCCAATCCTCTCCGCTGATCGGTGTGGCGCCCCAGTCGACATAGAAGATCAACGCACAACACTCTTAGGCTACACTAATTATTTGTAATTCCCCTATACTTATCCAGCCTCGGTATTCATCTCTGAAAGACTCAGCTAAAATAATGATGACGACATGATCACTGTTTCTCTCGTTTTTCTTTTTTTGTAAACTAAGTTGATAGCTTTGACTGTCAATTTGATCTTTTAGAAACAAAAGGATTATAGATTTCTTGTAAGAACTTTTGAGTTGTCAGTTAGTAAGCTGCCAATTTCTTTCTGGCAAACTAATAAGCTTTCAATTCGCTCTCCTAAGAACAAAACTCTAGTTCAAAGGTTTTTGCAGGAAAGGAAATTGAAAGTTAGGAAGCTTCTCTAAAAAAGTTCTGAACCTTTCTTTTTATAGGCTTTCAAGTTTTCTAAAAACGAACCAGATTGTAGATACTCTCTGCAGCTTCTTTGCGAAGTAGTGTTACTTTCATTCCTGTTTTATTGGCTTTTTCTTTGCCAGTTGCTCTTTCCACAATTCTAGATTTCATTGACAAAGATCCAACGCAATTTCTGCTTGGGACAATCTATAAGAGATTGTCAATCCTTAACAGAATGCCAATCCTTAACAGAAGGATTGGTAATCTCTTGAATCATAAAGAGCGATTGACAGAGACTCAAGGCAACCGCTGCTTGGGACAATCTATAAGAGATTGCCAATCCTTAACAGAAGGATTGGTCACCTCTTGAGTCATAAAGAGCGATTAACAAAGATCCAACGCAATCGCGGCTTGGGACAATCTATAAGAGATTGCCAATCCTTAACAGAAGGATTGGTAATCTTTTGAGTCATAAAGAGCGATTGACAAAGATCTAAGCCAATCGCTGCTTGGAATAATCTATAAGAGATTGCTAATCCTTAACAGAATGCCAATCCTCAACAGAAGGACTGGTAATCTCTTGAGTCATAAAGAGCGATTGACAGAGACTCAAGGCAACCGCTGCTTGGGACAATCTATAAGAGATTGCCAATCCTTAACAGAAGGATTGGTCACCTCTTGAGTCATAAAGAGCGATTAACAAAGATCCAACGCAATCGCAGCTTGGGACAATCTATAAGAGATTGCCAATCCTTAACAGAAGGATTGGTAATCTCTTGAGTCATAAAGAGCGATTGACAAAGATCTAACCCAATCGCTGCTTGGAATAATCTATATTGGGGGTGGGGCAAATTTGGAGAGGGGGGCATGATCAAGTGGGGTATCATATAAAAGCGTATTATTTGCGCAATCTTAAACCATTTGATTTTTAATTCTAGCCTGCCGGGTTTTTAACTTATGATAAGAAATGTAAAAAAAATGTAAAAAGAGATTGCTAATCCTTAACAATCCTCAAATCCTTAACAGAATGCCAATCCTCAACAGAAGGACTGGTAATCTCTTGAGTCATAAAGAGCGATTGACAAAGATCCAACGCAATCGCTGCTTGGGACAATCTATAAGAGATTGCCAATCCTTAACAGAAGGATTGGTAATCTCTTGAGTCATAAAGAGCGATTACAAAGATCCAACGCAATCGCTGCTCGGGACAATCTATAAGAGATTGCCAATCCTTAATAGAAGGTTACTGAAAATCTAGAATTGTGGAAGGAGTAACTGGCGAAGAAAAGACCAATAAAACATGAATGAAAACCAGATAATGTTCCATTATTAATGTAACGTAAACCATTATGACCAAAACAACTATAGAAAAGGCAAACGTTGGAAATTATACCAAAGAAGCGTATTTCAAACCTTCCACATAAATATCACAAACTAAAACGCAACAAAGCTTTAATAATTAAAAAGAACATAGACCACAGAATACACTTCGAAGTTAAATTAGAGTCAATTGAATTATAGAACTGGACCAAATAATCCTAGAACAAATAAAGTGACTGAAAACTGATGTTTCAATCAAATAATAATTTCAGAGATAAATACTAAGGTTTAACAAACTAACACAAATTAACATAATGCTGTACATATAGCAAACCACACAAACTCTCAATGGTAGAAGTAGTGTAGAAGGGAAACCAAAAGAGAACAGCTACGTAGGCCTCCAGGTTCATCATCAATTGAAAAGGCGCGATCTACCTTCGAATTTCTACGAGTCTGACGATAATAGCGATAAGAGTTACCCGACGCAAGAGTTCAACAGATATTACAGTTTTAACAGATACGATCCTAAACCATTCGACCATTGGTCGTCAACGATGGCCGTTGGTTCGAACCATAGATATTCGTTACCGCAAGAGAACAAATATACACGAAAATCTAAACAGAACAAGAGCAGTAGGCCCAGACCCAAGCCGCTGCAATATGAAAATGAAAAATACTATGATCATGTGTTCCCAAAACCAAAGAGTTTTACAAATAGCTATTACCAACCTAACAGTTTTGAACATGCCGAGTTGTAAATATGAAAGCCATCCAAAGAGCTATTACGTGTTACCTGGTAAACGAAACCAAAGCAGTATTTACCAGTCCCAAATAATTCCGCTTGTGTAAATTCAGCTGTTCGGCCTAAATTCCGCTTTTAATTTAGGCAAATATGGAAGTTGTTGAATCTTCCCAGATTTTTCGTAACGTTTTTGATATTCTCGACGCCGGTCATTTTTCAAAATTACTTATTTAAGGCTCTGTACTAGTGGCTGGACTTGAGAACCTGGAGTAGTGTCTAGATCTGAGAATCTGGACTAGTGTCTGGATTTGTGAATCTGGAGTAGTGAGTGGATTTTAGGGTCTGGACTAGTGTCTGGATTTTAGGATCTGGATAGTCTCTGGATTTGAGAATCTGGAGTAGTGAGTGGCTTTGAGGATCTGGACTAGTGCCTGAATTTGAGAATCTGGAGTAGTAAGTGGATTTGAGGGTCTGGACTAGTGTCTGAATGTGAGGATTTGGAGTAGTGTCTGTATCTGAGGATCTGGACTAGTGTCTGGATTTGAGAATCTGGACTAGTGTCTGGATTTGATGATCTGGACTAGTGTCTGGATTTGATGATCTGGACTAGTGTCTGGATTTGAGATTCTTGAGTAGTAGGTGGATTTGAGGGTCTGGACTAGTGTCTGGATTTGAGAATCTGCAGTAGTGAGTGGATTTGAGGGTCTGAACTAGTGTCTGAATTTGAGGGTCTAGGCTAGTGTCTAGATTTGAGGATCTGGACTAGTGTCTGGATTTGAGATTCTGGAGTAGTAAGTGGATTTGAGGGTCTGGACTAGTGTCTGGATTTGAGAATCTGGAGTAGTGAGTGGATTTGAGGGTCTGAACTAGTGTCTGAATTTGAGGGTCTAGGCTAGTGTCTAGATTTGAGGATCTGGATTAGTGTCTGGATTTGAGAATCTGGACTAGTGTCTGGATTTGAGGATCGGGACTAGTGTCTGGATTTAAGAATCTGGAGTAGTAAGTGGATTTGAGGGTCTGGACTAGTGTCTAGATTTGAGGATCTGGTCTAGTGTCTGAATTTGAGAATCTGGAGTAGTAAGTGGATTTGAGGGTCTGGACTAGTGTCTGAATGTGAGGATCTGGAGTAGTGTCTGTATCTGAGGATCTGGAATAGTGTCTGGATTTGAGAATCTGGACTAGTGTCTGGATTTAAGAATCTGGACTAGTGTCTGGATTTGAGGATCTGGACTAGTGTCTGGATTTGAGAATCTGGACTAGTGTCTGGATTTAAGAATCTGGACTAGTGTCTGGATTTGAGGATCTGGACTAGTGTCTGGATTTGAGATTCTGGAGTAGTAAGTGGATTTGAGGGTCTGAACTAGTGTCTGAATTTGAGGGTCTAGGCTAGTGTCTAGATTTGAGAATCTGAAGTACTGTCTGGATTTGAGGATCTGGACTAGTGTTTGGATTTGAGAATCTGGACTAGTGCCTGTATTTGAGGATCTAAATTAATGTCCGAATTTGGAAATGTGGTCTACTGGTTCTACTGACACCTTAGATCGGGGGTGGCTAATTTTTTGTTGTTGACAGATTAAATGAAATGTTCGTATCATGATTCGAGCCGAATTAAGAATCGTGTCGATTTTATGTCAACATTCGTCTTTGAAATTTTAATTTTATTTTCAAAAGTAAACCTTTTTTAAAAAATGCAACCCTTTTTTCAAAACCTCACTCCTTCTTAGACTTTTTCTAATAGTCGACTTTCCTTTTAAAATTCGTCTTTTTTCAAAGTTTTCATTTTTCTATAAACCCGGTTTTTTTCTAAAAATTGACTATTAAATTCCAGTTTCTGAAAATTTCGTTTCGTTTTTTAAATGTCTTCTTTTTCCCCTTCTTGCTCTTCTTCCTCTTCGCCTTTGTTTTTTTCATCTACGCCTTTCTCTTCTTCTTTGTCTTCTTCCTCGTCTTCTTCTTCTACTTCTTCCTTTTCGTCTTCTTTGTCTTTCCCTTCGCCTTTCTCTTTTTCCTCTTCTTATTCTTCCTCCTCCTTTTGAATTTCCACTTATTCCTCTTCTTTTTTCACTTCTTCCTCTTCTTTTTCCCCTTCTTCCTCTTCTTTTTTTCTCTTCTTCGTCTTTTGTCCTCCTTTTCAATTTCCACTTCTTCCTTTTCTTTTTTCACTTCTTCTTTTTCCACTTCTTCCTCTTCTTTTTTCTCTTCTTCCTGTTTTTTCCTATTTTTCTTCTTCTTTCTCTTATTCCTCTTCTTCATTTTCTTCTTGTTCTTCCTTTTCTTCTTTCTGTATTTCTTATACTTGTTTCTCTTCTTCCTTTTCTTTTTTCTCTTCTTCCTCTTCTTTCCCTACTTTCCTCTTATTTCTCCTTCTTCCTATTTCTTGTTTCCTCTCTTTCCTCTTCTTTTCCATTCTCCTTTCTCTCCTTTCTGTTTCTTCTCTTTCTTCTTCCTATTTCTGCTCTTCCTCTCTTCCTCTTCTTCTCTCTTTCTTTCTCTTTCTCTTTTCCTCTTCTTCACTTTTTCCCTTCTCTTTTCCTCTTCTTCCTTTTCTTCCTTTTCTCTTCCTCTTCTTCCTCTTCTTCTATCTCTTCTTCTTTTCCCCGTTTCTCTCTTTCTTCTTTCCCCTTCTTCTTCTCTTGGTCTTCTTCCTCTTCTTCCCTCTTTTCTTACTCTTCTTTCTTCCTCTCTTCTTTCCTTTCCTCTTCTTCCTCTTCTTCTTAATATTCTCCTTTCTCTCCTTCCTCTTCTTCCTCTTCTTTTCCTATTCTCCTTTCTCTCCTTTCTCTCGTTCTCTTTTCTTTGTCTTCTTCCTCTTCTTCTTCTTTTGTCTTCTTCCTCTTCTCCTCTTCTTCCTCTTCTTCCTCTTCTTCTTCCTCTACTCTTTCTCTTCTTCCTCTTCTTCCCTCTTCTTCCTCTTCTTCATCTTTTTCCTCTTCCTCTTTCTTCCTCTTCTTCTCTATTCTCCTTTTTCTCCTTCCTCTTCTTCCTCTTCTTTTTTCCTATTCTCCCTTTCTCTCCTTTCTCTCGTTCCTCTTCTTTTTTTCTCTTCTTCCTCTTCTTCTTCTTTGACTTCTTCCTCTTCTTCTTCCTCTACTTTTTTCTCTTCTTCCTCTCTTCATCTTTTTCCTCTTCCTCTTATTCCTCTTCTTCTTTCTCTTCTTCTCTTCTATCTCTTCTTCTTTTTCTTTCCCCTCTTTCTCTTCTGCTTTCTCTTATTTATTTTCATCCCCTTTTTCTTACTCTTCTTCTTTCTCTTAATCCTCTTCTTCTTTCTCCTCTCTCCTACTTTCTTCCTCTTCCTTCTTCCTTTTATTTCTCTTCTCCTCTTTTCGTTCCTCTTTTTCTTCTTCTCCTTCCTCTTCTTGCTCCTCCTCTTCTTCCTCTTCTTCTTCCTTTTTATTTCTCTTTGTCCTCTTCTTCTTCCCCTACTTCCTCTTTTTCTTCCTCTTCTTCCTCTTTTTCTCTCTCTTCTTCCTCTTATTCTTCCTCTTCTTTACCTCCCTCCTCTTTTTTTTCACTTCTTCCTCATCTCTTTCTACCTTTCCTTCCAAATATTCTTTCTCTTCTTCCTCTTTCTCTTCTTCTTCCCCTTCTTTCTCTTCTTATCCTTCTTCTTCTTCCTCTTTTTCCTCTTATTCCTCTATTCCCCCCTTTTTCTTTTTCTTCTTTCTCTTCTTCTTTTTTCTTTTCTTCTTCCTGGTCCTCCTCTTCTTTCTTCTCTTCTTCCTTTTTATCCTTTACTTCTTCCTCCTCTTCTTTCTTCTCTTCTTCTTCCTCTTCCTCCTTCTCTTCTTCCTTCTATTCTTCTTTTTCTTCTTCCTCTTTTACTTCCTCTTCTTCTCTTTCTTCTTCTTCTTGCTCGCCTTCGTCCCTTTTCCAAAATTTCTACTTTGTTCCTAAAATTAGGCATTTTTCTGACAAATTGATTTTCTAATGAAAAATCCGACCCAAATATTATCATTTAAAATGTTGAACTTTTACTACAAAAAATCGACTTGTTTCGAATTTTTCCTTTTTTTTTCATTTTTCTCAAAATTTGACTTTCTGGAAATGCAAACTATGATCTTAAAATTGGCCTTTTCCATTTCTCGAAATTACGATTTCCTTTGTTTGTTCCTGAAATTGTTGGCAATTTTTTTCTCGAAGTTAGCTCCAAAATTTAATTTGATAAAAAGGTAAAAAGTTCCTCTGAAGTTTCTACTTTTTTCCTCAAAATCTAACCGTTCGCAAATTTCAACTTTTGCTTCGAAATTCGTCTTTCATCGAAATTTCGAGTTTCAATATTTGTCCTTTTTTAACCAAGAATTCAACTCTTTTTTTCGAAATTTGATTTTTTTTATCGAAATTTGACCATTTTTCGAAATTTGACCATTTTGCGAAATTTGACCATTTTTCGAAATGTGACCATTTTTCGAAATTTGACTTTCCGTGAAATATGCAATTTTTAAAATTCGGTCTTTTTCTGGAATTTTTTTTCCAAATTCGATTTTTATGAATGGGTCTTCTCGAAATTTTTATTATCAAAATTCATCTTTTTTTTCCAAAATTTTGATTTCAGTCCCAAATTTCAATGTTTCTTCTATAGTTTGACGTTTTAATGGGAAATTTGATTTGTTTCCAAAGCTTTACTCGTTAAATGATTTTGATGGTAAAATCTTTCTTTTTTTTAAAGATTTTTGTCAAAATTTGACTTTTTTCAGAGATGCTGACTTTAATCCCAAAGTCGGACCCTTTCTGTTCATAGAAATTTCAATTTCGTTTCGAAACACGTCTTGTCACAATTTCAACTCGAAATTAGATCGAATTTTTATTAGAAAAGATAAAAATATGTCCCGAAATATCATCGACTTTACTCTCAAAATTTAATCTTTTGTATTTCTCTAGAGTTAGACTTTTTCCTTGAAATTCGTTTCTTTAATTGAAACTTCAGAAAAAAAGTCAAAATTGGCAAATTTGTCTTTAAAGGTCAAAATTTCAAAGAAATCGAATTTTTTCCCAAACAATTCGTTTTGCAAAAGTGATGGAATTTTAAAAAAATGTTGAGTTTTTCAAAAAAAAAGTCGAAAATCGACGACGGTTTAAAAGAATTCAAATTTTTGACCAGAAATTGCAAAACTTTCAGAAAAACTCCAAATTTTATAGTTTTGGGCCAAACTTGGGCGTTCTCAAATTGTCGACAGCATTTTTGAAAAATTCGATCTTGTTTAAACATTTTTCCAAAATTTTACATTTTTATGAAAATTTATATTCAAATATTTCACAATATTTTCAAGAAAATTTCAATTTTGCAAAATATTTAAAAAATTCGGAAAAAGTGGAAATTCCAAAGAAAGTTGGAATTTTTTCCCAAAAAAATCCAAAGTTGCAAGAATGATGAGATGATGAAAAACGAAATTTTCAAAACAATCGAAAATCTGAAATGGGAAAAATTTTCAAAAAATTACAGATTTAGAATCGAAATCTTAGAGCAAAAAATTGCAAAAAAGTTGGAATTTTGAAACAAACCGAAGAATATTTAGAAGGTAAAAATTGTCAAAAAAGTCTAAACTTTTTAAAAGTGGAAAAAAAAGCCCAAATTTTCAAATAAAATCGGAAGGGGAAATTTTCATAGAAAGTTCCAAAGCTAAAGTTAGAAGATTTAAAAAAAAAGCAAAAATTTGATAAAGTTGACGCTTTAAAAAAATTGCAGATTTGACAAAAATGGCGAAATTTTTAAATGAATTTGAAGTTAAACAATTTTTAAAAATGGTCTGAATGGTCGAAAAATGTCGAGATTGTAAGAAAATTAAAAAATCTCCAAAAGTCTCAAAAAAAGGCGAAATTTTTGAGAATTCTTAAAAATTGCGAAGTTTTCAAAACAATTCGGAGTTTTAAAAAGGTGAAAATTTAAAAGATTGCCTAAGATTAAAAGTGGTTAGAAATTTGAAAAAATGTCCAGATTTAAAAAATTCATATATTTTCAACCAAATTTTTAAAAAAGACTCAAAGAAATTTGAACAAATGCCATACTTCACAGAAAAGTTGAAATTTTAAAAAAATATTGACCTTTCAAAACAATAAATGTTTTCCGAATAGAAATTTCAAAAAAAAAGTCGAAGTTTTCAAAGACAGAAAATTAAAAAAAAAAGTTTTAATTTAGAAACAAAGTTACAATTTCGAAAAAAATTCAAAATTTTTAAGGTTTAGTTTTTGACAAGAAGTCGAAATTTTGAAAAAATCTGAATGTTGAAATAAAATCGAAGCGAAGTTTTCAAAAAATTCCACCTTAACAAAATTTTTCATTGTCACGTTTTCGAAGAAATCTGAAATCCAAAGGTCCCAAAAAAAGTCGAAATGTTTGAGAATTTGAAAAAGTTAAGAAGCTTTCAAAACAATACGAAATTTAAAAAAAGTGACAATTTGGAAAATTGAAAACAGTTGCGATTTTGAAAAAAAATGTCGAGATTTAAAAAAATTGAAATGTTTTCAGCCAAATTTTCAAAAAAAAGCCGAAAGGAATATTTAACGAACGCCATAATTATCAGAAAAGTCGAATTTTTTTAAAAAAAATAAATGTTTTCAAAAAATCTGAAATGTTCGAAAAACAAAATTTAGAGAAAGTCTTTCATTAAAGACTTTTCTTTAGTCTTTAATGAAAGACTTTTCTTTAGTCTTTAATGAAAGACTTTTCTTTAGTCTTTAATGAAAGACTTTTCTTTCGTCTTTAATTATTAGAAATATCGAAATTTTCAAGCAGGCGAAATGTTGAAACAACTTAAATTTTGAAAAATGTCGTAATTTTGGATGAAGTTGTTATTTTGATGTGTCGGACATTTAAAAAAAGGCCGAATTTTCGAAAAAAATGTTGACCTTTTTTTGAGGATTGGATTCGAATTAAAAAAAGATGCAATTGTCATTCGCAGCAGTTGTATCGTTATTTCTTACTGTGCAAGTAGAACGCAACCAAGATTACAGTAATGCAACCCTCTGACGACGAGATCTAACAAGAATGAAACCGGTCTTTGGTTTCTAACTCTGAATATATTAAATTTCAAACCTATTGATCTATACATTGTCTTCTGGGATTTCTAACTGTGATAGCTCTTTGGATAAAACATTGTACATTGTTTATTAACATTGACTGTAAATAAAAGACGGTTGTAATTTTTTCATATTTATATTTAGTCTGATCTCGAACGAAGAAATTAAAACTGTCAGATCTCGTCTAATTCATCTTTTTCTGAATTGCTTTAGTTACTAATAGATTCATATTTTAACTTTACTAAACGAACTCTGTTTCCACTAACAATTTGTACATAGAATGTTTCTGGTGTACTGCATCTAATTCTATGTTATTTAGGTATGCACTGAACTGAATCATTCGAAATCATTTTCATGTATTTAATCAAACGAACAAAAAAAAAAGAACTAATCGAACTTGAGTAGAATCACGTATTGATAACGAAAGATTGTAATGAAATTTTTGAAACTTATACAAAAATATTCAAAAAAATTCAGAAACTTTTACAAACGTATTCGAAAAATTCAGAACCTTTTATAAAAAATTAGTAAAGTCAATTAGTAGGGGTGTTTTTTCTGGGGTATTTAAAAAAAAACATTGCCATATCTTCGTTTTTAACTTTAACATAGAACTAGATTGTATAAACTTTATAAGGTGCGTACTTTTTTTATATACATAGCGTTCTTTTATATTTTTGTAAGAAAGTTTAAATTAAGTTTTCTGTATATTTTAACCCTGTGGGGAATTTAAATATTAGATCCTTCTTATTGTATGTGATGTTACAATAATATATTAAGACAGAGAATCAAATAACTTATTATATTAGGCTTTGAATGTAATAACTGTTCTATTTATTATCAAGGGTTACATTAAATTGTCCTACAAATTATATTTGTGGTTTAGATATAATCGTTTATTTCGATTAAAACTATTGAAATCATTTGTTAACTCGAACAAATTTGTTAAAGTTATTGTAGAATGGTTATAATTTATGCATTGAATATTATAGTGTTATATATGTTAATAATAAATAAATCAGAAAGCCGACAAAACTGTTTTATTAACCCATTTTACCCAACCAAACTCTCCCTTCTTTTTATCAGTTGTGTAGGGCATCGAACCACTATTTTTTTCGTTCCGGGAAAAAAATCTAATCGGTTCCGTTCCAGTTTTCGTTCCAACAAAAATAACGTTTTTTTTTTGTAAATTTTCGTGAGATTTCGTGAAAAAAAGCGAATTAATTTTTGTAGGAAAAAAATCTAAATTTACAGAAACGACAAATATCCAATTTCCAGAATAAGCTGAATTTTGAGAAAAATAGATTTCGAAAAAATTGAGAAAAAGAGACTTTGAAAAAATTGAGAAAGAGGAACAGATTTGGAAAAAATTGAAAAAAAAGATGTTATAAAAAATTCTCAATAAAAGGGACAATTTTAGAAAACAAAACGTAGAATTTAGACAATAAATTGACAGGACAAATTAAATACCTGAAATTTTTAAACAAATTGTCGATCTCTAAAAAAGTCGGAAGTTTTTTAGTGAAGAAGAAAAAAGTTTAATTTTAGGAAGAATTTCATGGAAAAAGTTTAGAACTCGAAATTTCGATAACAAATTGCAATTTTCCAGAGAAAGCTAAATTTTGAAAATAAATCTGCGATTTCGGGAACAAGACGAAATAAAAAAAACTTCAAATTTTTAAATAAATTTGGATTTTGAGAAAACTGGTAAAATAATTTCGAAAGAAAATTCCAAGAAAATTTCGAGAAGTGTTGAACTTTAAAATAAGGTCGAAATTTCCCAAAAAAAGCCAAATTTTAAGAAAAGGAGATTTCTAAAAAAATTGGGGAAATAAAGAGGTTTAAAAATGAATTTGTCTAATTCGAAAAAAGGGAGAAATTTCGAAAAGAGAAACTGTAAAAATTATTGGAAGCTTAGAAAAAATTGTCGATCTTTAAAAAAGTCGAAGTTTTTTAGTGAAGAAGAAAAAAGTTTAATTTTAGGAAGAATTTCATGGAAAAAGTTTAGAACTCGAAATTTCAATAACAAATTGCAATTTTCCAGAGAAAGCTAAATTTTGAAAATAAATCTGCGATTTCGAGAACAAGACGAAATAAAAAAAACTTCAAATTTTTAGATAAATTTGAATTTTGAGAAAACTGGTAAAATAATTTCGAAAGAAAATTCCAAGAAAATTTCGAGAAGTGTTGAACTTTAAAATAAGGTCAAAATTTCCCAAAAAAAGCCAAATTTTAAGAAAAAGAAAGAGATTTCTAAAAAAATTGGGGAAATAAAGAGGTTAAAAAATGAATTTGTCTAATTCGAAAAAAGGGAGAAATTTCGAAAAGAGAAACTGTAAAAATTAACTGGAAGCTTAGAAAAAATTGTCGATCTTTAAAAAAGTCGAAGTTTTTCAGTTAAGAAGAAAAAAGTTTAATTTTAGGAAGAATTTCATGGAAAAAGTTTAGAATTCGAAATTTCGATAACAAATTGCAATTTTCCAGAGAAAGCTAAATTTTGAAAATAAATCTGCGATTTCGAGAACAAGACGAAATAAAAAAACTTCAAATTTTTAGATAAATTTGAATTTTGAGAAAACTGGTAAAATAATTTCGAAAGAAAATTCAAAGAATATTTCGAGAAGTGTTGAACTTTAAAATAAGGTCAAAATTTCCCAAAAAAAGCCAAATTTTAAGAAAAGATTTCTAAAAAAAATTGGGGAAATAAAGAGGTTAAAAAATGAATTTGTCTAATTCGGAAAAAGGGAGAAATTTCGAAAAGAGAAACTATAAAAATTAACTGGAAGCTTAGAAAAAATTGTCGATCTTTAAAAAAGTCGAAGTTTTTCAGTGAAGAGGAAAAAAGTTTAATTTTAGGAACAATTTCATGGAAAAAGTTTAGAACTCGAAATGTCGATAACAAATTGCAATTTTCCAGAGAAAGCTAAATTTTGAAAATAAATCTGCGATTTCGAGAACAAGACGAAATAAAAAAAATTTCAAATTTTTAGATAAATTTGGATTTTGAGAAAAGTGGTAAAATAATTTCGAAAGAAAATTCCAAGAAAATTTCGAGAAGTGTTGAACTTTAAAATAAGGTCAAAATTTCCCAAAAAAAAGCCAAATTTTGAGAAAAAGAGATTTCTAGAAAAATTGGGGAAATGAAGAGATTAAAAAATGAATTTGTCTAATTCGGAAAAAGGGAGAAATTTCGAAAAGAGAAACTGTAAAAATTAACTGGAAGCTTAGAAAAAATTGTCGATCTTTAAAAAAATCGAAGTTTTTCAGTGAAGAAGAAAAAAGTTTAATTTTAGGAAGAATTTCATGGAAAAAGTTTAGAACTCGAAATTTCGATAACAAATTGCAATTTTCCAGAGAATGCTAAATTTTGAAAATAAATCTGCGATTTCGAGAACAAGACGAAATAAAAAAACTAATTTTTAGATAAATTTGAATTTTGAGAAAACTGGTAAAATGATTTCAATAGAAAACTCCAAGAAAATTTCGAGAAGTGTTGAACTTTAAAATAAGGTCAAAATTTCCCAAAAAAAGCCAAATTTTGAGAAAAAGAAAGAGATTTCTAGAAAAATTGGGGAAATGAAGAGATTAAAAAATGAATTTGTCTAATTCGAAAAGAGGGAGAAATTTCGAAAAGAGAAACTGTAAAAATTAACTGGAAGCTTAGAAAAAATTGTCGATCTTTAAAAAAGTCGAAGTTTTTCAGTGAAGAAGAAAAAAGTTTAATTTTAGGAAGAATTTCATGGAAAAAGTTTAGAACTCGAAATTTCGATAACAAATTGCAATTTTCCAGAGAAAGCTAAACCGGACCATCCGTAACAATGTTAAATTCGACTAAAAGTTTGTTTATCTTATAAATATTTCGCTTCTTATTGTAAGCTCATCCATCCATGTACACGATACTTAGAAAGCCTACCTTTCGATTGCAGGATGACAGCTTTGATTTTTAAATGAAGAAAATACAAGAAATAAAATGCTTAAGACAAATTGATTTTATTTACACTGACTATCTAGTTAATAATATGAAAATATACACATTACAAGTTACTTTACAACCATATAAAGCTGAATATAAAAAAAGCAGTGCCCAATTTTACAAATTAATTTCTCTAAATACAAATATATTTAATAACGTAATATCACAAAGTGCCAAACTAATTTCAACGAAATATTCCAGAATTTTTACTGATAAATCCAAAATATTGATGATCTGCTGATAAAATAGTAATCAGGCACCAACTTCTGCAAATCACCAAGACATCACACTATGGAAGATGAGACGTATCTACGTATTAGCGTAATATTAATGCTATATGCACATTTAGTTTATTATAGTTATTCGCTTTGGCCAACTAAACGATTCGAATGAAACAAACAGGCGAATGAAACAAACAAGAAACGAAAAATGACTTGGTGACACAGTTGAATTAAAATTCGTACTTTTTTTTCACTTCTACGCTCGAAATTAACCACCACTGACTTACGTCCATATTTCACTGTTTTTGAATTTTGCAGGATTCACAATTGAAAAGTGTCGTTATGGCAAAGTTTTCATTTACGTTTCATTGGTTTTTTTCTGCGGCAGTTACTCGTTCCGCAAAAAAGCCAATAAAACATGAAGGAAAATATACTTCACTTTATTGCAAAGTGATCTTCGAGTTGATCTCTGGGATCGAGTTGGTATGAGCCCGTGACTGACTTGAGAAAAGGTGTTACTTAAGGAAAACAGTTTAATACGTAACAAACGTGGGTTGATTTCGAGCGCATTTATCACCAATATATTGCACCAGATTTGAAGCCAATTATAAGATTATTCAATAAAAGACTATTCAATAAATAATAAAAACTATTAAACTATGGTTAATCACCTGCGAGTTAAAATGAACTCGTTAAGCTATGTCTTTTTCAATTAATAAATCTCCGGCTTGTCAACGCAGGAATCGAGAATTTTGGTTACCTAGACCCGTAATTAAGAGACAAAACATTTAAGCTTGTAGACAAATAATCGCGTATTTACATATATTACACATTGTTTTTAAAATAACGGATTTATACAAGTGCTCGAAAAATTAGCCTCATAAAAATAATTATCCTTCTCGAAGTCACATAAGCCTAAATGGGAAGATGAAGTGTTAACTAAAAATTACTGTACGACGCATTTATCCTTTGGTTGGAGCTCCAAATGGGACAAATCTTTCTCTATTAGGTCATCCTCTTCAATCCTAAAACAGTACCCATTTTAGATTCTTTCTGACACGAAATGATTTTTAAATAAATCTTCAAACTTTGGAAAAATATTTGTTTTGGAAAAATATTTGTTTCGGAAAAATATTTGTTTTGGAAAAATATTTGTTTGGGAAAAATATTTGTTTTGGAAAAATATTTCTATTTTGGAAAAATATTTCCGTTTTGAAAAAATACTTCTGCTTTGGGAAAATATTTTTTAGTTTTGGAAAAGCATTTCTCAATTTTGGAGAATGTTTTAGAAATGTATCGATTATTTGTTAAATAGGTTTGAAAAATCTGTCAATTATCTATTTAAATTTAAATACTGACAACATTATTTGAAAATTATTGAAAATTCCCATCAGCGACAAAAAAAATGTCGCTGATGAGAAATATTTCCAACCAATAAAAGTCTACCATGAAGAATGAGAAATGGAATTCGACCAAATTTAAAAATACATTTTAGTAAACAGTTGATTACTAAGAATCTAGTTTCTTCTAAAAAATCTTCGACTTTTGTCAAATTTCTTGGAAAGTGTAAAATACTGTCAGAAGAAATATTTTCAAATTGAATGACAAAATTTCAAAAAACTATCAAAATCTGCTAACGATTCCACAATCCCGAATTCCTAAGATTTTTAGAACGTGTCTTTAACATTTTAAGATTGAAATTGAAAACTTCTTTTAAAAAAATCGAATATTATCAGGAATATGTTTACATTTTAGTTAATTATTAAAAATTCCCATCAGCGACATGAAAAATGTCGTTGATGAGAAATATTTCCGACCAATAACCATGAAGAATGAAAAATGGAATTCGAGCAAACTTAAAAATTAGGGGCACCCATTTTACAAACGTACGCTTTTTCTTGGTTGTCTAAATGGTGAACTAGTTCGTCCCTTTTGTTCACTATCTGGACTAGTTCATCGAGTAACTCCTGCTCTCTGGCTCTCTGCTCCTCGGTTTTCCTCCAGTCTTCGATGGAAGCAATCTTTCGGAGTTCCTCGTTCAGCATTTTGTACCTCGTCTCGAGATCAGCTTCTTTTTCACTAAAAAATTCCCACAAAATAAATCTATTGATAATAATTTAAAAGAAAACACAATATTTTACATGGATTGGATGAAAATACCCAAATTGAATTAAAATTTCAAAAAGAAAACCATAAAATGTGCCAATGTTCAAAAATTCTAAAAGTATAGGATTCTTGACTTTTTAAAAGATTTCCTTTTTCAAATTTTTACTTTTCAAAATTACGTATTTTTTCGCAAAATCTTGACTTTCGTAAATATCGACTTTTTTTTTCGAAAAGTCAATCTCTTCAAAAAATTTTATTTTTCCATAAATTTTGTAAAAAAAAATAAAAATTTCGTCTTTTTAAAAAATGTCAAAATTTTGAAAAAAATTCAAAAAACAAATAAAAAGGCGAAATTTTTGAAAATAAAAGTCCAAATGCTAACTTTTGAAAATATAGAAAAGATGACATTTTTGAAAAAATTCCTATATTTTCAAAAATGTCATCTTTTCAATATTTCGACTTTCTTCAAGAAGATTTTTAAAAAATCCGATTTTGGTTAACATATCGAAATTTCTGACTTGCTTAAAAACGACTTTTTTAAAAATTTCGATCTTATAAAACCTCCACTTTTTCCTAATTTCTAAAGAAGCAGCGAGAGAAAGAAGAGAAAGGGAAGAAAAAGAAGGAAAGGGAGGAAAAAAGGAAAAGAGAGATAGGAAGGGAAGAAAGCGAAGGAAGGAAGGAAGTGAAGGAAGAGAGGAGGCGAAGTGAGGGAAAGAAGATAAGGAAGGGAAGCAACGGGAGGAAGGAAAAAGAGAAAGCAACGGAAGAAAGGAAGAAAAGGAAAGTAACGAAAGGAAGGAAGAAAAGAGGGCAACGGAAGAAAGGAAGAAAAGGAAAGTAACGAAAGGGAGGAAAAAAAGAAGGCAACGGAAGAAAGAGGGAGGAAGGAAGAAATTGGAAAGAATGATGGGAATAAGAGGGAAGAAAAGAGAGGGACGAAAGTTAAAGAAAGAAGAGAAGAAAGACGAGAAAGCCAAGTAAAGACAAAAAGGAAGAGAAAGGAAACAAAGGAAAGACCTATATTAGGAAGAAAGAAAAAAAAGAAGGAAGGAAGAAACGAAGGAGAAAATGGAAAGAATGAAGGGAAGAAGGAGGAAGAAAAAAAGGGAGGAAAAAATGAGAGAAAGAAACTTAAAGAAAGAAGGAAAGGAAGACAGAGAAGGCGAGGAAGGCGAGCAAAGGAAAAAAGAGGGCAAGTAAAGAAAGAAGGCAAATACATGAAGTTAAGAAAGAAAGAAAAAAGAGGGGAAGAACGAAAGGAAGAAAGAAAAAGTAGGAAAAGAATAGAGGTAAGGGAAGACAGAAAGGCGAGGAAGAAAGAAAGAGAAGGCAAGTAAAGAAAGAAGAGAAAAAGAAAAAGGAAACAAAGAAAAGAAATACAGTTAAAGAAGAAAGTAAAAGGAAGCGAATAATAGGAAGAAAGAAAAGAAAGGAAAAGAAGGAAGGAAAGAACGCAAGTAAAGAAAGAATGGAAGAAAGAAAGTAAGCAAGGAAAAAATAAAAGGAAGAAGAGGAAGGAAAAACTTAGATTTTTTCTCAAATATTTTTCAAAAATTTCTCAAATAAGGAAGGAAAGAAAGGAGAGGAAGAAAGTTAAAGAAAGAAGGGAAGTAAGACAAGGCAGGCGAGGAAGGGAAGAAAGAGAAGACAAGTAAAGAAAGAAGGAAAGAAAAAGAAGAGAAACAAAGCAAGGACATGCAGTTAAGGAAGAAAGAAAAAAAGGGAAGAATAGAAGAAAGGATTGAAGGAAAAAATAAAAAGAATGAAAGGAAGAGGAGAGACAAATTTCGAACTGTTTCTTAAACATTTTTCAAAAATTTCTTAAAAAAGAAAAGAAAGAGAAGGAAGGAGAGGAAGAAAGTTAAAGAAAGAAGGGAAGGAAGACGAGACAGGTGAGGAAGGGAAGAAAGAAAAGACAAGTAAAGAAAGAAAAAAAAAGAAAGAGAAACAAAGCAAAGAAGATGCAGTTAAAGAAGAAAGAAAAAAAGAAGGAAAGAATGGAAGGAAGAAAGTAAGGAAAAAAATAAAAGAAATGAAAGAAAAAAGAGGAAGGAAAAATTTCGAATTTCTTCTTAAACACTTTTCAAAAATTTCTCAAAAAAGAAAAGGAAGGAAGAGAAGAATGGAGAGGGAGAAAGTTAAAGAAGGGAAGGAAGACAAGGCAGGAGAGGAAGGAAAGAAAGAGAAGGCAAGTAAAGAAAGAAGGAAAGAAAAAGAAGGGAAACAAAGCAACGAGATGCACTTAAAGAAGAAAGAAAAAAAAAGGGAGGATTAGAAGAAAGAAAGGAAGGAAAAAATAAAAGGAATGAAAGGAAAAAGAGGAAAGAAAAATTTTGAATTTTTTTTGAAACATTTTTCCAAAATTTCTCAAAAAAAGAAAAGAAAAGAAAGAGAAGAAAGGAGGAGGAGAAAGTTAAAGAAAGAAGGGAAGGAAGACAAGGCAAGCGAGGAAGGGAAGAAAGAGAAGGGAAGAAAGAGAAGGCAAGTAAAAAAAGCAGGAAAGAAAAAAACGGGAAACAAAGCAAAGACATGCAGTTAGAAGGAAAGAATAGAAGGAAGGAAGGAAGGAAGGAAAAAATAGAGGGAATGAAAAGAGGATGGAAAAATTTTGAATTTTGTCTTTAAAATGTTTCAAACATTTCTCAAAATAGAAAAGGAAGGAAGAGAAGAATGGAGAGGGAGAAAGTTAAAGAAAGAAGGGAGGGAAGACAAGACAGGCGATGAAGGGAAGGAGAAGACAAGTAAAAAATTAAGGAAAGAAAAGGAAGGGAAACAAAGCAAAGAGATGCAGTTAAGGGAAGAATAGAAGAAAGAAAGTAAGGACGGAAAAAATAGAAGAAATGAAAGGAAGAAGAGGAAGGAAAAATTTCGGATTTTTTCTTAAAATTTCTCAAAAATTCCTTAAAAAAGAAAAGGAAGAGAAGAAAGGAGAGCGAGAAAGCTAAAGAAAGAAGACGAGGAAGGCGAGAAAGGGAAAAAAGAGAAGAAAAGAAGGCAAGTAAAGAAAAAGGGAAGAAAGAGAAACAAGGGAAAAACATACATTTAAGAAAGAAATAAAATGGAATTGGAAAATGGAAGAAAAAAGGAAGGCAGAAAAAATGGAAGGAATGAAGGAAAGAAGAGGAAGGAAGGAAAGAAGAGGAAGGAAGGAAAGAAGAGGGAGGAAGAAAAGGAAGGGAAGAAAGAAAAGGAAACCAAACAAGTAAAACAAATAAGAGAAGAAAGGGAACGAAAACAAAGGAAAGACACAGGGAAGAAAGCAAAAAGAAGGGAATAATAAAAGGAAAAAAGGAAGAAAAAATGGAAGGAATGAAGATGAAAAGAGCAAGAAAGAAAAGAAAGGAAACAAAGAAAAAAAAGAACGCAAGTAAAGAAAGAAGGGAAAAAATGGAAGGGAAACAAAGCAAAGACATGCAGTTAAGGAAGAAAGAAAAAAAGAAGGGAAGAATAGAAGGAAGAAAGTAGGGAAGGAAAAAATAGAAGAAACGAAAGGAGAAGAGGAAGGAAAAATTCTTAGATTTTTCTCAAAAATTTTTCAATAATTTCTCATAAAAGAAAAGAAAGGAAGAGAAGAAAGGAGAGGGAGAAAGTTAAGGAAAGAAGAGAAAGAAAACAAGGAAGGTGAGAAAGGGAAAAAAGAGAAGCAAAGAAGGCAAGTAAAGAAAAAGGGAAGAAAGAGAAACAAGGGAAAGCCATACATTTAAGGAAGAAAGAAAAAAGAAGCGGAAAATGGAAGAAAAAAGGAAGGAAGAACAAATTCAAGGAATCAAGGAAAGAAGAGGAAGGAAGAAAAGGAAGAGGAGAAAGAAAAGGAAAGCAAACAAGTAAGGAAAGAGAATAAAGGAAAGGAAAACAAAGGAAAGACACAGTTAGGGAAGAAAGCAAAAAGAAGGGAATAATAGAAGGAAAAAAGGAAGGAATGTAGATAAAAAGAGGAAGAAAGAAAAGAAAGGAAGGAAAGAAAAAAGAAAGAACGCAAGTAAATAAAAAAAGAGAAAAAGGGACGGGAAACAAAGCAAAGACATCAGTTAAGGAAGAAAGAAAAAAGAAGGGAAGAAAACAAGGGAGAAAGTAAGGAAGGAAAAAAAATAGAAGAAATGAAAGGAAGAAGAGAAAGGAAAAACTTAGATTTTTTTTCTCAAATATTTTTCAAAAATTTCTCATAAAAGAAAAGAAAAGAAAAGAAGAGAAGAAAGTTAAAGAAAGAAGAGAATGAAAGACAAGAAAGGCGAGAAAGGGAAAAAAGAGAAGGAAAGAAAGCAAGGAAAGAAAAAAACCAAGAAAGGGAAACAAAGGAAAGACATAAATTTAAGGAAGATAGAACAAAGAAGCGAAAAATGAAAGGAATGAAGGGAAGAAGAGGAAGGGAAGAAGAGGAAGGGAAGAAGAGGAAAGAAGAAAGAGAAGGGAAAAAGGAGAAGGAGGAAAAGGAAGGGAAGAAAGAAAAGGAAAGAAGGCAAGTAAAGAAAGAAGGGAAGAAAGGGAAGGGTAACAAAACATGGAGTTAAGAAAGAAAAAAAGAAGGAAAGAATGGAAAGAAGAAAGGAAGGGAGGAAAAATGGGAAACATAAAGGGAACAAGAGGAAGGAAGAAAAGGAAGGAAAAATTTCTGTTTTTTCTCATTTTTTTTTTAAATCTCAAAAAAGAAAAGGAAGAAAGGAAAGTATGGAAGTAAGGAAAGAAAAAAATGTTAAAGAAAGCAAGAAAGAAAAACAAGGAAGACGAAGAAGGCAAGAAAGAGAGAAAGAAGGCAAGTAAAGAACGAGTGGAAGAAAGAAAAACAAAGGAAATACATTAAGTTGAGAAGGGAAGAAAAAAAGAAGGGAAGAATGGAAAGAAAGGAAGGAAAAAGTGGGAATAATAGAGAGAAGAAGAGGAAGGAAGAAAAGAAAGGAAAAATTTCAGTTTTTTCTCAATTTTTTTAAAAAATTCTTAAAAAAGAAAAGGAAAAAATGAAGAAAGGAGAAGAAAAATGTTAAAGAATGCAAAAAAGAAAAACAAGGGAGGCGAGAAGGGCAAGAAAGAGAGGGAAAGAATACAAGTAAAGAAAGAGCGGAAGAAAGGGAAACAAAGGAAGGGCATTAAGTTGAGAAAGGAAGAAAAAAATAAGGAAAGAATGGAAGGAAAGGAAGGAAAAAATGGGAAAATTAAAGAAAAGAAGAGGAAGGAAGTGAAGGAAAGATAAATTTCTGTTTTTTCTCAAATTTTTTTTAAAAATGTCTCAAAAAAGAAAAGGAAGAAAGGAAAGGAAGGGAAGTAAGGAGAGGAAAAGTGTTAAAGAAAGCAGAAAAGAAAAACAAGGAAGGCGAGGAAGACAAGAAAGAGAGGAAAAAAAGGCAAGTAAAGAAAGAGTGGAACAAAGGGAAATAAAAGAAAGGCATTGAGTTGAGAAAGGAAGAAAAAAAGAAGCAAAGAATGGAAAGAAGAATGGAAAGAAAAAATGGGAAAAATAAAGGGAAGAAGAGGAAGGAAGTAAATGAAGGAAAAATTTGTTTTTTCTCATTTTTTTTTTTAATTTCTCAAGAAAGAAAAGGAAGAAAGTGAAGGAAGGGAAGAAAGGAGAAGAAAAATGTTAAAAAAGCAAAAAAGAAAACAAGGAAGACGAAGAAGGCAAGAAACTGAGGGAAAGAAGGCAAGTAAACAAAGAGTGGAAGAAAGGGAAACAAAGAAAAGACATTAAGTTGAGAGAGGAAGAAAAAAAAGAGGCGAATAATGGAAAGAATGGAAGGAAAAATGGGAAGAATAAAGGGAAGAAAAGGAAGGAAGAAAAGGAAGGAAGAATTTGCTTTTTCTCATTTTTTTTTTAAATGTCAAAAAAGAAATGGAAGAAAGTGAAGGAAGGAAAAGAAAGAGAAGAAAAATGTTAAAAAGAGCAAAAAAGATAAACAAGGAAGGCGAAGAAGGCAAGAAAGAGAGGGAAAGAAGGCAAGTAAAGAAAGAGTGGAAAAAAGGGAAACAAAGGAAAGACATTAAGTTGAGAAAGGAAGAAAAAGAAGAGAAGAATGGAAGGAAGAAAAGAAGGAAAAATGGGAAAAATAAAGGGAAGAAGGAAAAGACAATAAAGGAAGGAAAAATTTCCGTTTTTTCCCAACTTCTTTTGAAATTTTTCAAACAAAAAAAGGAGGAAAGGGAAGAAAGGAGAGGAAAAATGTTAAAGAAAGCAAGAAAGAAAAACAAAGAAGACGAGGAAGACGAGAAAGAGAGGGAAAAAAGGCAAGTAAAGAAAGATTGGAAAAAAGGGAAAGAAGGCAAAAATAGAGGGAAGAAGAGAAAGGAAGAAAAGAAAGGAAAAATTTCCGTTTTTTCTCAATTTTAAAAAAAAACTCTCAAAAAGGAAAAGGAAGAAAGTGAAGGAAAGAGAAGAAAAATGTTAAATAATGCAAAAAAGAGAACAAGGAAGGCGAGGAAGGCAAGACACTGAGAGAAAGAAGACAAGTAAAGAAACAGTGGAAGAAAGGGAAACAAAGGAAATACATTAAGTTGAGAAAGGAAGAAAAAAAAAGGGAAGAATGGAAAGAAAGGAAGGAAAAAATGGAAAGAATAGAGGGAAGAAGAGAAAGGAAGAAAAGAAAGGAAAAATTTCCGTTTTTTCTCAATTTTAAAAAAAAACTCTCAAAAAGGAAAAGGAAGAAAGTGAAGGAAAGAGAAGAAAAATGTTATAGAATGCAAAAAAGAAAAACAAGGAAGTCGAAGAAGGCAAGAAAGCGAGGAAAAGAAGGCAAGTAAAGAAAGAGTGGAAGAAAGGGAAACAAAGGAAAGACATTAAGTTCACAAAGGAAGAAAAAAAGAAGCGAAGAATGGAAAGAAGAATGGAAGGAAAAATGGGAAAAATAAAGGAAAGAAGAGGAAGGAAGTAAAGGAAGGAAAAATTGCTGTTTTTTCTTAATTTTTTTTAACATCTCAAAAAGAAAAGGAAAAAAGGGAAGGGAGGAGAGGAAAAATGTTAAAGAAAGCAAGAAAAAAAAAACAAGGAAGACGAGGAAGACAAGAAAGAGAGGGAAATAAGGCAAGTACAAAAAGAGTGGAAGAAAAGGAAAGGAGGCAAGTAAAGAAAGAGTGGAAGAAAGGGAAACAAAGGAAAGACATTAAGTTGAGAAAGGAAGAAAAAAGAAGGAAAGAAAGGAAGGAAAAAATGGGAAGAACAGAGGGAAGAAGAGAAAGGAAGAAAAAAAAGGAAAAATTTCTTTTTTCTCAATTTTTTTAAAAAATTCTCAAAAAAGAAAAGGAAGAAAGTGAAGGAAGGAGAAGAAACATGTTAAAGAATGCAAAAAAGAAAACAAGGAAGTCGAGGAAGGCAAGAAACTGAGAGAAAGAAGGCAAGTAAAGAAACAGTGGAAGAAAGGGAAACAAAGAAAATACATTAAGTTGAAAAAGGAAGAAAAAAGGAAGAATGGAAGGAAGAAAGGAAAGAAAAAATGGGAAGAACAAAGGGAAAAAGAGGAAGGAAGAAAAGAAGGGAAAAATTTCTATTTTTTCCCAAAATTTTAAAAAATGTACAAAAAAAGAAAAGGAAGAAAGTAAAGAAAGGGAAAGAAGAAGAAATGTGTGAAAGAATGCAAAAAAGAAAAACAAGGAAGGCGAAAAAGGCAAGAAAGAGAGGGAAAAAAGGCAGGTAAAGAAAAAGTGGAAGAAAGGGAAACAGGAAAGACATTAAATTGAGAAAGGAAGAAAAAAAGAAGGGAAGAATGGAAAGAAAGGAAAGAAAAAATGGGTGGAATAAGAGAAAGGAAGTAAAGGAAGGAAAAATTGCCGTTTTGTCTTAAATTTCTCAAAAAAGAAAAGGAAGAAAGGGAAGAAGGGAAATAATGTTAAAGAAAGCAAAAAAGAAAAACAAAGAAGGCGAGGAAAACAATAAAGAGAGGGAAAGAAGACAAGTAGAGAAAGAGTGGAAGAAAGGGAAACAGGAAAGACATTAAGTTGAGAAAGCAAGAAAAAAAGAAGGGAAGAATGGAAAGAAAGGAAGGAAAAATGGGAAGAATGAAAGGAAAAAAGAGGAAGGAAGAAAAGGAAGGAAAAATTTCTGTTTCTTCTCCAATTATTTTATAAAAAGTCTCAAAACAGAAAAGGAAGAAAGGAGGGAAGGGAAGAAAGAGGAAAAATGTTAAAGAAAATAAGAAAGAAAAACAAGAAAGGCGAGAAAAGCAAGAAGTGAGGGAAATAAGGCAAGTAAAGAAAGAGTGGAACAAAGGAAAACAATTAAGTTGAGAAAGGAAGAAAAAAAGAAAGAGAATAAGTTGAGAAAGGAAGACAAAAAGACATTAAGTTGAGAAAGGAAGAAAAAAAGAAAGAGAATAAGTTGAGAAAGGAAGACAAAAAGACATTAAGTTGAGAAAGGAAGAAAAAAAAAAGATTAAGTTGAGAAAGGAAGAAAAAAAAGAAGAGAAGAAAGAAAAAAAAGACAACAAGTTAAGAAAGGAAGAAAAAGAGATTAAGTTGAGAAAGGAAGAAAAAAGAAGGGAAGAATAGAAGAAAGCAAGGAGGGAAGAAGAATTAAAAAAGGAAGATATCAACTAACAGAATATTAAGTTGCATTTGCCGCCTCAAGAGGGCGTTCTTCTTGTTGACGAGGGTGAACCACTTGGACATCAAAGCTTCCTCCTTTTCGACGTCGTTCTGGCCCGATTCCATCACGTCTCTGAGCTCCTTCTCGAGGGCCGAAGCCTGTTTGTCTATCGCCCGCTGTTCACGCTCCAAATCCTCCATTTCTTTGTCGATCCACGTATGAACGTCGATACCCATCTGAAAACAACGTGATACATCGAAGGGAAACGTCGAGGGGCGAAATTCACCTCTTTTAGACCCAAATCGTCTGGTAACTTATCGGGGGTGATTTGTTCTCGTTTAAAATTACTATTATTCGGACTAGATTTATCACTGCTATCGTCGGCGTTATCAATATTCGAGGATACCACGTTGCCATTCTTTTCCAACCCTGAAATCCGCCCATAATGTCGTCTTAGTTCATGAATGTTTCCAGAATTGGATCATGTTAAGAAACTAGTATTTTGTGTTATTTTTTTATTGTCTTTTTCTTCGCTAGTAACTGAAAATTTGGAAGCAACTGACGAAGATTTATAATAAAAAAAAAAAGAATGAAATTGACGAGCGGTTTCCCAACACGATCCAATTCTGGGCTAGGAAGCTTCATCAACCAACCTGAGTTGCACTGGCTTTTAACCTCTTCCGGATCAATTCCGTACTCTTTTAAGTCGTTGGGGCCTATTTTGATTACTTCCGTGGTGGGACTCGAGGGCTTTCTGCTGTCGGCCAACAGCTTCCTGGCTCTTTCCAACAGCTGCGCCTGTCGCTCTTCCTCGTTCTGAAAGTACGCCCGCAAACTAAATCGGGAGGGATCGAACGCCGACGAAATTAACTTGAGCAACTCGTCAACGAAAGCGAATCTTTTCAAAGCAGGAATTTACATTTTTGAAAGCGATGGTACATACCCAATAGTGAAGAGTTTATCTTTAAGTCTAATTTATCGAAACTATTTTGTTACTAAAATCTAGATTATGTTTAAGTTTAGCTGGAGGTGTATAGTACTGCTTACTAGATCTAGGAATGAAATAGTGGAAACGAGTAGAAATGGAAGTACTTACCTTGGTCGGGGAGGCAGCGTTGGCGGCGTCTTTCCTGACTTGCTCTAATAATTGCCTCGCTCTTTCCCGCTGCTCTGAATGCCTCATGAGAATTTGCTGCACACGCGTCAAAAATCTTTTAATTGCAAGCCACACCTTTACAGCAATATTAATAGTTTAGTAAATAATCGCTAATCAAAATTGCCCAACGTTTTAGAGGAATTTTCATCGAGTTGCAACGCTCACTGCGGATGCAAGTAGCAACCAAACGCAACCAAATTACGTCATAAATGTCGTTAAAACTGCAAGCTGTTAGTTCAAAGATGAAATTTCGCCTCGGAAAGATAAAATTGCGAAATTAACTTCAGTCAAAGGAATAATCTGAAGATAAAGTTAAAAGGAAAGGATCACACTTCAAATTTGAACAGTTTGGAACACACCAAATTGGGGTAGAATGTCCAAATATTTTTAATCAAAACTTTTGTCCAAATATCTTTGAACAGAACTTCCAGGACGAAAATTCGAAAAATTTAGTCGAAACTAAGAAAAATGTCATCGAAACTTCGAAACATTTCGTTAAAACTTCGAAAAATTTTGTCCAAACTTCGAAAAGTTTTGTCCAAACTTCGAAAAGTTTTGTCCAAACTTCGAAAAGTTTTGTCCAAACTTCGAAAAGTTTTGTCCAAACTTCGAAAAATTTTGTCCAAACTTCGAAAAAATTCGTCGCAACTTCGAAGATTCTCGACAGAACTAAGGTAGAATGTGCAAATATTTTTGATTAAAACTTTTGTCCAAATATCTTTGAACAGAACTTCCAAGACAAAAGTTCGAAAAATGTCGTCAAAACTAAGAAAAATTTCGTCGAAACTTCGAAACATTTCGTCGAAATTTCGAAAAATTTTGTTCAAACTTCGAAAAAATTCGTCTCAACTTGGAAGATTCTCGACAGAACTTAACAGATTTCCGTCAGAACTTTAGAAATGTTCACATTAAAACTGAAAATTCGAAAACATTTCTGAAGAACTTTGAAAATTTGCGGTCAGGATGAAAGAATTTCAACAGAAGTTCGTCGATTATTATCAAAATTTCGAGGTTTTCGTTGAAATACTAATATTCTTCTCGGAACTTAAAAAATTCCCACCGAAATTGTTTCCGTGTCGAAAATTTTCGACAAAATTGTGTCAGAACTTCTGACGTGGGTCTTTCGAAAATTTTTATCGAAATTTCTTGACGTAACTTCGAAAAATTTCCTCAACACTTTCATCAGAGATTCTCGTCAGAACTTCGAAGATTTTTGTCAAAACTTCGAAGATTCTTGTCAGAACTTCGATTATTGTTAGAACTTCCGAAGATTATTGTCAGAACTTCGAAGCTTCTTGTCAGAACTTCGAAGGTTCTTGTCAGAACTTCGAAGATTCTTGTCAGAATTTCGAAGATTCTTGTCAGAACTTCGAAGATATTCGTCAGAATTTCGAAAATATTCACATTAAAATTGAAAATTTGATAACATTTCCGAAGAACTTCGAAAATTTGCGGTCAGGTTGAAGAAATTTCAACAGAACTTCGTCGATTATTATCAAAATTTCGAAGTTTTCGTTGAAATACTAATATTCTTCTCGGAACTTAAAAAATTCCCACCGAAATTGTTTCCGTGTCGAAAATTTTCGACAAAATTGTATCAGAACTTTTGACGATTTTCGTGGGTCTTTCGAAAATTGTTATCGAAATTTTTTGACGGAACTTCGAAAAATTTCCTCAACACTTTCATTAGAAATTCTCGTCAGAACTTCGAAGATTTTTGTCAGAACTTCGAAGATTCTTATCAGAACTTCGAAGATTCTTATCAGAACTTCGAAGATTCTTGTCAGAACTTCCAAGATTATTGTCAGAACTTCGAAGATTCTTGTCAGAACTTCGATTATTGTCAGAACTTCCGAAGATTATTGTCAGAATTTCAAAGCTTCTTGTCAGAACTTCGAAGATTATTGTCAGAACTTCGAAGATTCTTGTCAGAACTTGGAAGCTTCTTGTCAGAACTTCGAAGATATTCGTCAGAATTTAGAAGATATTCGTCAAAATTTCGAAAATATTCACATTAAAATTGAAAATTTGATAACATTTCCGGAGAACTTCGAAAATTTGCGGTCAGGTTGAAAGAATTTCAACAGAACTTCGTCGATTATTATCAAAATTTCGAGGTTTTCGTTGAAATATTAATATTCTTCTCGGAACTTAAAAAATTCCCACCGAAATTGTTTTCGTGTCGAAAATTTTCGACAAAATTGTGTCAGAACTTTTGACGATTTTCGTGGGTCTTTCGAAAATTGTTATCGAAATTTCTTGACGGAACTTCGAAAAATTTCCTCAACACTTTCATCAGAAATTCTCGTCAGAACTTCGAAGATTTTTGTCGGAACTTCGAAGATTCTTATCAGAACTTCGAAGATTCTTATCAGAACTTCAATTGTCGGAACTTCGAATTGTGGGAACTTCGAAGATTCTTGTCAGAACTTCCAAGATTATTGTCAGAACTCCGAAGATTCTTGTCAAAACTTCGAAGATTATTGTCAGAACTTCGAAGATTCTTGTCAGAATTTCGAAGATTCTTGTCCGAATTTCGAAGATATTCGTCAGAATTTCGAAAATATTCACATTAAAATTGAAAATTTGATAACATTTCCGAAGAACTTCGAAAATTTGCGGTCAGGTTGAAAGAATTTCAACAGAACTTCGTCGATTATTATCAAAATTTCGAGGTTTTCGTTGAAATACTAATATTCTTCTCGGAACTTAAAAAATTCCCACCGAAATTGTTTCCGTGTCGAAAATTTTCGACAAAATTGTGTCAGAACTTCTGACGATTTTCGTGGGTCTTTCGAAAATTTTTATCGAAATTTCTTGACGTAACTTCGAAAAATTTCCTCAACACTTTCATCAGAGATTCTCGTCAGAACTTCGAAGATTTTTGTCAGAACTTCGAAGATTCTTGTCAGAACTTCGAAGATTCTTGTCAGAACTTCCAAGATTATTGTCAGAACTTCGAAGATTCTTGTCAGAACTTCGAAGATTCTTGTCAGAACTTCGATTATTGTCAGAACTTCCGAAGATTATTGTCAGAACTTCGAAGCTTCTTGTCAGAACTTCGAAGATTATTGTCAGAACTTCGAAGATTCTTGTCAGAATTTCGAAGATTCTTGTCAGAACTTCGAAGATATTCGTCAGAATTTCGAAAGTATTCACATTAAAATTGAAAATTTGATAACATTTCCGAAGAACTTCGAAAATTTGCGGTCAGGTTGAAAGAATTTCAACAGAACTTCGTCGATTATTATCAAAGTTTCGAGGTTTTCATTGAAATATTAATATTCTTCTCGGAATTTAAAAAATTCCCACCGAAATTGTTTTCGTGTTGAAAATTTTCGACAAAATTGTGTCAGAACTTTGGACGATTTTCGTCGATTCTTCGAACGTTGTTATCGAAATTTCTTGACGAAATTTCGAAGAATTAAGTCAAAACTTCCGTCGAAGGTTCTCGTCAGAACTTCGAAGATTCGTGTCAGAACTTCGAAGATTCGTGTCAGACCTTCAAAGATTCTTGTCAGAATTTCGAAAATTCTTATCAGAACTTCGAAGATTCTTATCAAAACTTCGAAGATTCTTATCAAAACGTCGAAGATTCTTGTCAAAATTTAAATGATTTCGTCAAAACTTTGAAAAATTTCGTCGCAAATTCGAAGATTCTTGTCAGAACTTTGAAAATTCTTATCAGAACTTCGAAGATTCTTATCAAAACTTCAAAGATTCTTATCAAAATTCGAAGATTCTTGTCAAAATTTAAATGATTTCGTCAAAACTTCAAAAAATTTCGTCGCAAATTCGAAGATTCTTGTCAGAGCTTTGAAGATTTTCGTCGAAACGTCAAAAGTGGGATTCGTCTGTTGGGCAAATTTAGTATTAAATAAATAAATAAAAATGTTTAAATTGAAATAGAATAGAAAACGTGTGTCAACTTAAAGATTTTTATAAAAGTTCGTTAGACCTTCGAAGATTTTGGCAAAACTTTGAAGTTTTCATTGGAATTTCCAAAAATCCTCTCGCAAAATTTCCATCAAAACTTCAAAGATATCCTGTTTCCAAAAGAACTTCTCTCTTTGGACGAAATGTCGACAGAACTTGGAAGATTTTGATCGGATCTTCGAAAGTTTTCGTCGAAATTTCTTGATTAAACTTCGAAATTTCTTGATTAAACTTCGAAGAATTTCGTTAGAACTTCCAAGAATTTCGTCGAAGATACCCGTCGGAATTTCGAAGCTTCTTGCCAAGACTTCAAATAATTTTGTTCAAATTTCGAAGAATGTCGTCGTGACTTTCAAGATTCTCGTCAGAACCGAAGAATTTCATCAGACCTTCGAAGGTTTTCACGACAATTTCAAAGATATTTGATTAACTTGGAACAATTTCGTCAGAATTCCGACGATGTTTGTCAGAACTTCGAAGATTTTAGTCAAAATTCGAAACGGACTGGTCCTTGGTTATCTTCAAAAATTGAAACACAGAACTTGTCCCCTGAAACCAGGAAAAATTAAAAAACACAACAAAGGTTGCTCTAACGCGTTTCGACAGCCAAGCTGTCATCCTCAGAGAGAAACAGTTTCTCTCTGAGGATGACAGCTTGGCTGTCGAAACGCGTTAGAGCAACCTTTGTTGTTTTTTTTTAATTTTTCTTGGTTTCAGGGGACAAGTTCTGTGTTTCAAAATTCGAAAGATATTAGTCAAAATTCGAAAGATTTTGGGTGAAAATTCGAAAGATTTTGGATCAAAATTCGAAGAGTTTCGTCCAAATTTAAAAAATTCTCCTTGGAACTAAAAAAAGTCTCATCAAAACTTCGAAGATTTTCTGTTTTCGACCAAATTTGGTCAGGAGCTCGAAGATTTCGATCTTCGAAGAGTGTGCTAGGAATTTCAAAGATTCTCCTCGAAATTTGGAAAATTCTCATCAAAATTTCGAAGAATTTCTGTTTTCGACAAAATTTCGAAGAATGTTCTGTTTTTGAGAGAACTTCGAAGATTTTCGATGGAATCTGCTCAGAACTTTAAAGATTTCAATCGAAAATGCTCATCAAAACTTCGAAGAATTTCTGTTTTCGACAAAATTTCGAAGAATGTTCTGTTTTTGAGAGAACTTCGAAGATTTTCGATGGAATTTGATCAGAACTTTAAAGATTTCAATCGAAAATGCTCATCAAAACTTCGAAGAATTTTTGTTTTCGACAAAATTTCGAAGAATGTTCTGTTTTTGAGAGAACTTCGAAGATTTTCGATGGAATTTGATCAGAACTTTGAAGATTTCAATCGAACCTTCGAAAGTTCCAAAACTTCTTGAAGGAACTTTTGTGGTGAAGGTTCTCTCGTTGGAACTTCGAAGATTCTTGTTAAAACTTCAAATGATTTCGTCTAAATTTGGAAGAATGTCGTCGCAACTTCCAAGATTCTCATCAGAACTGAAGAATTTCGTCAGTTTTCGAAGATTGTTCGGGTAATTTAGAAGAGTTTCGTCAGAACTTTGACCATTTTCGTCAGAACTTCGACGATTTTCGCCAAAACTTCGACGATTTTCGTCAAAACTTCGACGATTTTCGTCAGAACTTCGACGATTTTCGTCAGAACTTCGACGATTTTCGCCAAAACTTCAACGATTTTCGTCAGAACTTCGACGATTTTGGTCAAAACTTCGAAGATTGTCGTCGGAATTTCAAAGACTGTTTTCGGAACTTAAAACTTTCTTATCAAAACTTCGAATTTCGTGTTTTCGACAGAACTTCGAAGATTTTTGCCACAATTTCGAAAATATTCAACAGAATTTGGTTAGAAGTTTGAAGATTTCGATCTTCGAAGAGTTTACTAGGAATTTCAAAGATTCTCCTCGAAATTTGGAAAATTCTCATCAAAACTTCGAAGAATTTCTGTTTTCGACAAAATTTCGAAGAATGTTCTGTTTTTGAGAGAACTTCGAAGATTTTCGATGGAATTTGATCAGAACTTTGAAGATTTCAATCGAACCTTCGAAAGTTCCAAAACTTCTTGAAGGAACTTTTGTGGCGAAGGTTCTCTCGTCGGAACTTCGAAGATTCTTGTTAAAACTTCAAATGATTTCGTCTAAAATTTCGAAGAATGTCGTCGCAACTTCCAAGATTCTCATCAGAACTGAAGAATGTTGTCAGTTTTCGAAGATTGTTCGGGTAATTTAGAAGAGTTTCGTCAGAACTTTGACCATTTTCGTCAGAACTTCGACGATTTTCGCCAAAACTTCGACGATTTTCGCCAAAACTTCGACGATTTTCGCCAAAACTTCGACGATTTTCGTCAAAACTTCGACGATTTTCGTCAAAACTTCAACGATTTTCGTCAGAACTTCGACGATTTTCGTCAAAACTTCGAAGATTGTCGTCGGAATTTCAAAGACTGTTTTCGAAACTTAAAACTTTCTTATCAAAACTTCGAATTTCGTGTTTTCGACAGAACTTCGAAGATTTTTGCCACAATTTTGAAAATTTTCTCCAGAATTTGGTTAGAAGTTTGAAGGTTTCGATCTTCAAAGAGTTTACTAAGGAATTTCAAAGATTCTTCTCGAAATTTGGAAAATTCTCATCAAAATTTCGAAGAATTTCTGTTTTTGACAAAATTTCGAAGAATTTCTGTTTTCGACAAAATTTCGAAGAATGTTCTGTTTTTGAGAGAACTTCGAAGATTTTGGATGGAATTTGATCAGAACTTTGAAGATTTCAATTCGATTTTTTTTCACTTTGAGAGAGTTATTGACTTTAAAAAAATCGACATTTTTTTCCAAGAAATTCGAATATTTTCGAAGAAAATTCGTCAAAACTTCGAAGATTTTCGAAAAAAATTCGTCAAAACTTCGAAGAATGGCGAAGAAAATTCGTCAAAGCTTCCAAGCTTTTTCGTGGAATCTTCGAAAGTTTTCATTGAAAAGTTAACGAAACTTCGAAGAATTTCATTAAAATGCTCAGCAATGTCAAAGAGTCTGGTCAAAACCTCAAAGGGCTCCTCAAAATAATAAATAATTTGGTCTCAGTTTCGAAGATTTTCGTCAAAATTTCGAAAATGTTCGTCGGAATGTCAAAAATGTTTACATTAAAATAGAAAAATTTGGGAAATATGATGAAATCTGAAGATTTTCGCAAAACGTTGAAGGTTTGTGCAAAACTTTGAAGGTTTGCGCAAAACTTTGAAGGTTTGCGCAAAACTTTGAAGGTTTGCGCAAAACTTTGAAGGCTTGCGCAAACCTTTGAAAGGCTTGCGCAAACCTTTGAACGGCTTGCGCAAACCTTTGAAAGGCTTGCGCAAAACTTTGAAGATTGTCGATTAAAACTTGAAGGTTTTTCGTCAAAACTTTAATGATTTTCGTCAAAATTTAGAAAATTCTCATCGGAACTTGGAAAATTCTCATTAAAGCTTCGAAGAATTTCCATTTTCGTCAATATTTCTATTAATATCGATGGAATGTCATCAGAACTTGGAAGCTCTTTAAAACTGTTCATTAAAATTCTTTGATGGAACTTCGGAGCATTTGTTACTTTAAAGAATTAACTAATTTTCCTCGAATTTTTTTAACGGAATCTCGAAGAATTTCTAAAAATTTCGTTGAAGTTGCCGATTAGAACTTCAGAAATTCTTGACAAAACTTCAAATGATAGAATTTTGCTGAAACTGGGATACGACCTCTAATTAGTTATAGAGAGAAGGAAAGATTTCTATTGTCGCCTCCACCCCCCAACTGGGGAAGAAATCGGGGGCCATTAAAAAACCTAATAAATTTCCTATGGTGTCATCTAAATGGGCATCTCTAGTGCAAAAAGCTATTACCATGCAGCTGACCACCGAGCGAACTTACCGGGTTCAACTTCGGGGGTTCCAGCGCGCCATCAACCTTCTCCTCTGGAGGTTTCCCCGAGTCTCCGTTAACCCCAGGCGCTTCCTCTTCGTCGTCAGACCCGAAAGGATCACAGAGTTCGCGCCTAGTCATCAAAATCGGTTTCTGAACTTGGGGTTCCGCCTTTTTAACCAGTTTATCCTTATTGGGTGACTGCGACAGCACTTTATTCATCATATTTTTGGAACTGTTATATATTAGTTCTTTGACGTCCTTGACGGACGTTGGCGATTTATCTTTGGGGGCCTCAGCTGGGGCGTTGGTGATCTTCAGTGGGAGTAGTAGTTTGGAGGCGGAGAGTTTCACTTCGTTTTCTTTGTTCGCTTGGTTGAGTTCTTTCTCTTTTTTATTCTCGAGGGTTTTACTTAGTTGTTTACTCTTTCGAAGGTTGATGATTTCCTGACCGAAGACCTGCTTCGTGATGTCTGTGTCTTTATCGGTGTTGAATTTCCCTATAACGTAATTAGTTTCTTCGGCGGTTTTCCCAATTTGTTGCACCTCGAGCTGATGCCCGGTGAAATGAGCTCTCAGCTGGTGGAGGTACGTCATAACCGCTAGCTTGTCAGGCACTGAAATTTCTAATTAAATTGGGACAGATTTTGGTTAAGGTGAACATACCAGCCAACATATGCATATCCGTGGGTTCTATAACGCGCGGGATGCCCAATTTATCTCCAGCATCGAAAGCCTTCTTACAATTTCCCTTCACGTCGTGAGGAGACAAAGAATCGAAATCGCTGCAAGAGAAGAATTGAGTCGACTAGCGCGCGGGGAACTTAATACTTACATCAGTTCGGGTTGAAAGTGGTGAATTAGGGCGCAAAACGCCATCCCATTGCGCCAACTCGTCGTCAAATTCGTAACTTTAACCCCGGGGTAACTCTTGGTCATTTCCTTGCACCATTCCAACAAATCCTGACCTACAACAATATCTCTGTAAGAAAGTCGATGGTGATCGTAGGGGTAACCTGGAGTGTTCAGCTTTTGCACCTCCTTGGGTTGCTCGCCAAGTTCCAGGGGTTTAAGCTTCAAATTAACGTTCTTCGGTTGTGGGGTGACCGCCAAATTCTCGGCGTCTTCCACTAGTTCGTCGAGATTGTCTAAGACCTCGCTGCACCGCTCAGAGTACACATCGACGTCACTGCCCAAGAAATCGCTCGGTTTCGGCGGTTGGAAACCACCGGGTTTCGCCTTGTCGACGGGGGAGAAGGTTTCCGCCGTTGGCGTTTTGTCGTCACGGGAAAACGACTGAATGCTTGCCACTAAAAAACATAAATGTAACCGAATTCGGGATTGTGGGGATTTTTCTACCGCTTAGAGGGGTGCTGGCGAAGTCGGAGCCCGATAAACTATTAGTCATTTGTTGGAGGCCTTGGGTGACCTCGTGGATACTCCTCATCGAGTTGTCGTTGAGGGAGAAGTCCTCGTCGTCTAAGTCTTCAATGTGGGCGATGTCGTCGCTGTTGTTGTTCACTGACATCAGCGATGCCATAGATTGCATGTCTTCGTCGCTGTTTGGATTCAAGAGTTACCATTTTGGTGTGATTACGGGGACGAGGGTTACTTACGTGGCTTTGCCTTCCCGAAGAAAAACGCAGGATAACGTACAATCTAATTTAGCACCCGTTATTTTCTTAGTTATCGGCTTAAAAACTAGATGGAGGTCGCTCTGCGTCGATTCTATGCTGGCGTGTTTGCGCATGTTCACGTGAGCTATGGCAAGTTGTCTTCTCTTCCCGGCAGTTGGCACCTAAAAAATTAAATATTTGACCCTCCGAGAAGTGGTGGAACAAATTCAAAATAAAACGCGACAACTTTTTGAAAAGAAAATGATAAAAAATCTAACAAGTCACTAGGTTTGTTTTTAAAACAGACGGAAATGTCAAATTTACTAACGAGCCATCCATAAATTACGTCACCTATAAAGGGGGGACAAAGGGGGGCCAAAGGGGGGAGAAAGGGTGTCAATAGTGTGACAAAAGGGGAGACAAGTCATATCATGATGTCACAAAATTAAGACTCTTTTTGAAGAACTTCACTTTTTTAAAAGTTTCAAATATTTTCCAAAATATTCAACATTTTGACTTTTCGAAAAATTAAATTTCAATTTCGCCTTTTTTGGAAAAATTCAACTTTTTTGAAAAGTTTGATTTTCAAAAAAATTTGAAATTTGTTGAAAATTTCGATAATTTTCGAATTTTTTTCAAAATTTCAACCTATTTCAAATTTGGTCTTTATCTCGTAATTTTAAATTTTTCTTGAATTTCGACTATTTATGAAAAAATTTAGTTTCTTCAAAATTTCGACTTCGGCATTTTTTTTTTGGAAAATTCCATTTTTTTTTGAAGTTTGATTTTTAAAAAATTTGAAATTTGTTGAAAATTTCGATAATTTTCGAATTTTTTTCAAAAATTTCAACCCATTTCAAATTTGGTCTTTTTCTCGTAATTTAAACTTTTTCTGAATTCCGACTATTTATAAAAAAAATTTAGTTTCTTCAAAATTTCGATTTCGACATTTTTCTTTGGAAAATTCCATTTTTTTTTGAAAAGTTTGATTTTAAAAAAATTGAAATTCTCGAAATTTTTTTCAAAAAATTTTCGAGATTTATTCAAAAAAATTTCGAAATTGTTTCAAAAATTTCAATTTATTTCAAATTTGGTCTTTTTCTCGTAATTTAAACGTTTTTTGAATTTCAAATATTTATAAAAAAATTTAGTTTCTTCAAAATTTCGATTTCGACATTTTTTTTTTTGGAAAATTCCATTTTTTTTCGAAGTTTGATTTTTTAAAAGATTAAAATTCGTTGAAAATTCCGATAATTTTCGATTTTTTTCAAAAATTTCAACCTATTTCAAATTTGGTCTTTATTTCGTAATTTTAACTTTTTCTTGAATTTCGAATATTTATAAAAAAAATTTAGTTTCTTCAAAATTTCGATTTCGACATTTTTTTTTGGAAACTTCCATTTTTTAGGAAAATTCCATTTTTTTTGAAGTTTGATTTTTTAAAAATTGAAATTTTCGAAATTTTTTCAAAAATTTCAATTTATTTCAAATTTGGTATTTTTCTCGTAATTTAAACGTTTTCTGAATTTCGAATATTTATAAAAAAATTTAGTTTCTTCTAAATTTCGATTTCGACATTTTTTTTTTGGAAAATTCCATTTTTTTTCGAAGTTTGATTTTTTAAAAGATTGAAATTTGTTGAAAATTCCGATAATTTTCGAATTTTTTTCAAAAATTTCAACCTATTTCAAATTTGGTCTTTATTTCGTAATTTTAACTTTTTCTTGAATTTCGAATATTTATAAAAAAATTTAGTTTATTCAAAAATTCGAATCAGACATTTTTTTTTGAAAAATTTCATTTTTTTTGAAAAGTTTGATTTAAAAAAAAAGAAATTTGTTGAAAATTTCGATAATTTTTTTAAATTTTTTTTTGGAACATTCCATTTTTTTGGATAATTCCATTTTTTTTTCGAAAAGTTTGATTTTTAAAAAATTGGAATTCGTTGAAAATTCGGATAATTTTCGAATTTTTTTCGAAGATTTCAACCCATTCCAAATTTGGTCTTTTTCTCGTAATTTAAACTTTTTCTGAATTTCGACTATTTATAAAAAAAATTTAGTTTCTTGAAAATTTCGATTTCCACATTTTTTTTTGGAAAATTCCATTTTTTTGAAAAGTTTGATTTTTCAAAAATTTCAACTTATTTCAAATTTGCTCTTTTTCTCGTAATTTTAACTTTTTCTTGAATTTCGAATATTTATAAAAAAATTTAGTTTATTCAAAATTTCGAATCAGACATTTTTTTTTTGAAAAATTTCATTTTTTTTGAAAAGTGATTTAAAAAAAAAAGAAATTTGTTGAAAATTTCGATAATTTTACAAAATTTTTTTTTGGAAAATTCCATTTTTTTGGAAAATTCCATTTTTTTTCGAAAAGTTTGATTTTTAAAAAATTGGAATTCGTTGAAATTTCGAATTTTTTTCGAAGATTTCAACCCATTTCAAATTTGGTCTTTTTCTCGTAATTTAAACTTTTTCTGAATTTCGACTATTTATAAAAAAAATTTAGTTTCTTGAAAATTTCGATTTCCACTTTTTTTTTTGGAAAATTCCATTTTTTTGAAAAGTTTGATTTTCCAAAAATTTGAAATTCGTTGAAAATTTCGATAATTTTCGAATTTTTTTTCAAAAATTTCAAATTTGGTCTTTTTCTCGTAATTTAAACTTTTCTGAATTTCGAATATTTATAAAAAAATTTAGTTTCTTCAAAATTTCGATTTCGACATTTTTTTTGGAAAATTCAATTTTTTTTGAAGTTTGATTTTTAAAAAATTGAAATTTTCGAAATTTTTTCAAGATTTTCGAATTTTTTCAAAAAATGTTCGAAATTTTTTCAAAAAATTTTCCCAATTTTTTCAAAAATTTTCCAAATTTTTTCAAAAATTTCAACTTATTTCAAAATTGGTCTTTTTCTCGTAATTTATACTTTTCGTGTCTTCAAAATTTCGATTTCGACATTTTTTTTTTTGAAAAATTCAATTTTCTTTTGAAAAGTTTGATTTTTAAGAAATTTGAAATTTGTTGAAAATTTGGAAAATTTCGAAATTTGTTGAAATTTTCGAAAAATTTTCAAAAAATTCAACTAATTTCAAATTTGGTCTTTTTTCTCGTAATTTAAACGTTTTCTGAATTTCGAATATTTATAAAAAAAATTAGTTTCTTCAAAATTTCGATTTCGATATTTTTTATTTTTGGAAAATTCCATTTTTTTTTCGAAGTTTGATTTTAAAAAAAATTGAAATTCATTGAGAATTCCGATAATTTTCGAATTTTGTTCAAAAATTTCAACCCATTTCAATTTTGGTCTTTTTCGCGTAATTTAAACTTTTTCTGAATTTACATTTATAAAAAAAAATTTAGTTTCTTCAAAATTTCGATTTCGACATTTTTTTTGGAAAATTCCATTTTTTTGGAAAATTCCATTTTTTTTTGAAGTTTGATTTTTTAAAAATTGAAATTTTCGAAATTTTTTCAAAAACTTTTCGAATTTTTTCAATTTTCGAATTTTTTCAAAAAATTTTCGAAATTTTTTCAGAAAATTTTCGAAATTTTTTCAAAAAATTTTTTGAAAAATTTTCGAATTTTTTAAGAAAATTTTCGAAAAATTTCGAAAATTTTTCAAAAAATTTTCGAATTTTTTTCAAAAATCTTTTTCTCGTAATTTAAACGTTTTCTGAACTTCGAATATTTATAAAAAAATTTAGTTTCTTCAAAATTTCGATTTCGACATTTTTTTTTGGAAAATTTCATTTTTTTTGAAAAGTTTGATTTTTAAAAAATTTGAAATTTGTTGAAAATTTGGAAAATTTTCAAAATTTGTTGAAAATTTCGAAAATTTTCGAAAAAAAATTTCAATTTTGGTCTTTTTCGCGTAATTTAAACTTTTTCTGAATTTACATTTATAAAAAAAAATTTAGTTTCTTCAAAATTTCGATTTCGACATTTTTTTTTTGAAGTTTGATTTTTTTTTGAAAAGTTTGATTTTTAAGAAATTCGAAATTTGTTGAAAATTTGAAATTTTCGAAATTTGTTGAAAATTTGAAAAATTTTTGAAATTTGTTAAAAATTTCGAAAATTTTCGAAATTTTTCTTGAATTTTGACTATTTATGAAAAAATTTAGTTTCTTCAAAATTTCGATTTCGACATTTTTTTTTGGAAAATTCCATTTTTTTTCGAATTTTTCGAAATTTTTCGAATTTTTTCAAAAAATCTTCGAAATTTTTTCAAAAAATCTTCGAAATTTTTTCAAAAAATCTTCGAAATTGTTTCAAAAAATCTTCGAAATTTTTTCAAAAAATTTTCGAATTTTTTTCAAAAATTTCAACTTATTTCAAATTTGGTCCTTTTCTCGTAATTTAAACGTTTTCTGAATTTCGAATATTTATAAAAAAATTTAGTTTCTTCAAAATTTCGATTTCGACATTTTTTTTTTTGAAAATTCCATTTTTTTTTGAAAAGTTTGATTTTTAAAAAATTGAAATTTTCGAAATTTTTTCAAAAAATTTTCGAAATTTTTTGAAAAATTTTTCGAATTTCTTCAAATTCAAATTTTCGAAATTTTTTCAAAAATTTCCACTTATTTCAAATTTGGTCTTTTTCTCGTAATTTTAACTTTTTCTTGAATTTCGACCATTTATGAAAAAATTTGGTTTCTTCAAAATTGCGATTTCGACTTTTTTTTTTATGGAAAATTCCATTTTTTTTAACCAATTGATTTTTAAAAATTTTGAAATTTGTTGAAAATTTCGATAATTTTCGAAATTTTTTCAAAAATTTCAACTTATTTCAAATTTGATCTTTTTCTCGTAATTTTAACTTTTTCTTGAATTTCGACTATTTATGAAAAAATTTGGTTTCTTCAAAATTGCGATTTCGAAATTTTGTTTTTATGGAAAATTCCATCTTTTTTTAAACCGATTGATTTTTAAAAAATTTGAAATTTGTTGAAAATTTCGATAATTTTCGAAAATTTTTCAAAAAATTCAACTTATTTCAAATTTGGTCTTCTCGTAATTTATACTTTTTCTGAATTTCGAATATTTATAAAAAAATTTAGTTTCTCCAAAATTTTGATTTCGACATTTATTTTTTTTGGAAAATTCCATTTTTTTTTAAGTTTGACTTTTAAAAAGTTTGAAATTCGTTGAAAATTTCGATAATTTTCGAATTTTTTTCAAAAATTTCAACCTATTTCAAATTTGGTCTTTATCTCGTAATTTTAACTTTTTCCCAAGTTTCGACTATTTATGAAAAAATTTAGTTTCTTCAAAATTTCGATTTTTTTCTGAAAATTTCTCCTTCGTTTAAAGAGTTCGATTTTTAAGAAAATGGTAATTTGTTGAAAATTTCGACAATTTTTGAAAAGTTTTTCGAAAACTCCAACTTTTTCCAAATTTACCTTCCTCTCGTAGCTTTGTGTGCCCCGGAGTACGCACTTTTTATTGCAGTGTGCCCCTCAGACTTAAACTAATAAGTAAGGAAATTCAACGTTAACGTAATCAATGAAACTTCATCAATACGGTGCAGTATCAGTCATCATCGGGTGCAACATTTCATCAAATAATTAACTAAATTAAATAATTTGCTACGATTTAAACCATCGAATACTTACATCTTCGATAATAAATGCCCAGTCTTTATCCTCTAACTCGTTAGTGCGCGGATCTTTGAACAAAGTGACAGCGACAGTGTGATTTTCGTGCACATTCCAAACCACCATCCCCTTGTAGGTGCTCTGGAGGGTCGGCTCCCACGAAAGCGGCTCCGACGCCACCCTCCGCGACCGGCGCGTCCACACCACCGACAACTTGTGCGGCTCCCTAACCAAAACATGCAATTTTAGACACGAGGACTTCAGTTATGGGCAACTTCAGTCAGGAGCGACTTCATTCAGGAGCGACTTCATTCAAGAGCGACTTCATTCAAGAGCGACTTCAGTCAGCGACTTCAGTTAGGGACTTCAGTCAGTGACTAAAGTCGCTGACTGAAGTCACTGACAGTCAGCGACTTCAGCCAGCGACTTCAGCCAGCGACTTCAGTCAGGGACTTCAGTCAGGGACTTCAGTTACCAGACTTCAGTCAAGAGACTCGACAATTACTTTACATTTGAAGAGTTTTTGCAACAAAAAGCTAATTGAAATACAAATCTTGTCCCCTGATACCAAGAAAGTTTAAAAAACACAACAAAAGTTGCTCTAACGCATTTCGATAGCCAAGCTATCATCTTCAGAGATGCTCTCTCAGTATCTCTCTGAAGGTGATAGCTTGGCTATCGAAACGCGTTAGAGCAACCTTTGTTGTGTTTTTTCATCTTTCTTGGTTTCAGGGGACAAGATTTGTATTTCAACGTTAACATCATTTTAATAAATGTGTTGCGTCTTTTTTTCATTAATTTTTTTTCCTCAAAATTGCGAGAAGCCATAATTTTGGTGCAACGAACTGGTCCTTGGTTATCTTCAAAAATCAGAGAGATACAGCATCTCTCTCAACATGATAGCTTGGCTATCGAAACATGTTAGAGCAACTTTTGTCGTGTTTTATAATCTTTATTGGTGCTTAGCTATCGAAACGCGTTAGAGCAACCTTTGTTGTATTTTACAATCTTTATTGGTGCTTAGCGATCGAAACGCGTTAGATCAACCTTTGTTGTATTTTATAACCTTTCTTGGCTTCAGGGGACAAGATTTGTATTTCAGTTTTTGAAGATAACGAAAGACCAGTCCATTTCACCAAAACAAAAAGCTATTTTAGAATCCTAAGCAACCAATTACAAGTAAGTTAAAAAAAACAAATAAACGAGTACAGAGCAATGTAATTTATCAAAAGTTAAACCAAACCATCTGATCTGTACTCACTGAAACACGAAAGTTAAATTAACAAAGTTTAAACAAAACGTGGCACAAAAAAGTAATAATCACTGAATAAGAAACCAAAATAAAATAATAGTTAAAATCAAATTAATACTCCAAACCCTCATCCAATCTTGTTTGATTTAGCAACCCAATAAGAGTCAAAGCAGCTTTCACCACTCTACTTATCCTAATTTAACCAATTCACCCTCGACTTATCCTAATCTGACCTCTTCACCCTCGACTTATCCTAATTTGACCTCTTCACCCTCTACTTATCCTAATCTGACCTCTTCACCCTCTACTTATCCTATTGTGACCACTTGCCATCTAGGTGTGAATTCGACCTGCAGCTGATGATACGTGACGGTGAACTGGAACTTGGCGGCGCGCTTATTCACCCTCTGCAACCGTTTCCAGACCGAACCCATGACGGATCCGTCTTTGCTGCAAGAAAACATCGCAATGAAACCGCAACGCGATTATATTATTCGTAGCTGGGAACATCGTCTATATGGTCAAATGATAAACAAACAGGATGAGAGACAAGGCTTATCAGCGTGCGATAGGACAATCGCCGAACGGCGGCGAGCGTAAACAAGAATAACAAATATTGAAGCGTTGGGGAAAGCCAATTAATTGCGATTAAATTGGGAGATTTGCATCGTTTAAAAGAACTTTGACATTACAAGTAATAACCTTGTGTGAATCATTTGACGTTTGTTTGGACGTTGACAAAGTTCCAAGTAATTTTGCGCCTTAATTCGGATAAAGTGAGGCTTACCTGATGCTGTGTTACCTTAATTTAACATCGCTAAGGAACGGTTTATTATTACTATGTAAATGTACTCACAACTTCATCAATAAATATACATTATAAATATTTTCGGGCTGAAATGTCAACTGAATGACATTTCGTTGTGGGCGGTATTACAGGCTCCTTTATTCACTTTCCTATTCAGTGCTTTAGTCACTTTCCTATATTGCAGCGATCTGCAAAATTTCTTTTACATTAAATTTAAATAATGATTGGCTTACTAAAATTTTAAATAAATCCCAAATATTCAAAACAAAGAAGAGCCATGTTCAACTTTTCGTCACTGCAGGGCATAACTTTTAAATTGGATTTCAAAGGTATTTTGGTGTTTTGTTTAATTAATAAGCATAAGAAACAGCTATGCGTAGTTTAAAATGAATTAAAATGATGTTTTGTAAACCAAATTTTAAAAAAATAATTAATTATTAAAAAAAAAACAGAAACTTTGTTTAGCTGTTCGCCACAAGAGGGCAAGATTTGTTTTATTGGCATTTTTATGTATTTTGTTGTTTTTCTTTATTAAATAAGCGTAACAGACAGTCATGTAAAGTTTAAATTAAATTTAAATAGTAATTAGTATATAAATGTTATGAAAAAATCCAAATTTTCTAAACTAAAAGTAATATATGTTCAAGTTTTTATCACTAGAGGGCCAAAATTGTTTAGCTTTTTGTCACTAGATGGCAACATCTTTTTTATTGTATTTTTTATGTATTTTGTTGTTTTAAATAAACTTATAAGCATGAAAGACAGCTATGTGTGGTTCAAATTAAATTTAAATGTTAATTTGTCTATAAGAGTTTTAAAGATATTTAAATTATCAAAATAAGGAAAAGCTATGTTCAAGTTTTTATCACTAGAGGGCAAAACTTGTTAAGCTTTTTGTCACTAGATGGCAACATCTTTTTTATTGTATTTTTCATGTATTTTGTTGTTTTAGTTTAAAAGGTAATCATAAAAGACAGCTTTGTAAAGTTAAAATTAACTTTAAATAATAACTTACCTATTAGAGTTTTGAAGAAATCCAAATTATCCAAAATAAAAAAAAGCCATGTTCAGCTTTTCGTCACTAGAGGGCAAAACTTGTAAATTAGATTTTAAAAGTATTTTGTTGTTTTGTTTCATAAATAAGTAAAAAACAATAGCTCTAAGTGGTACAAATTAAATAAAAATAATGTTTGATGTATTTAGTTTTTAAAAATTATTAACTTATTAAAAACACAAAAACTTTGTTTAGCTTTTTGTCACTAGAGAGCAAAATCGGTTTTTTTAAATTTTTATTGTATTTTCCTGTTTTTATTTTTTAAACATGCATAAGAGACGGTCAAATGTAGTTTAAATTAAATTAAAATAGTAAGTAGTAAAAACGAGTTATAAAAAAATCCAAATTTCTTAAAATGAGGGTAAAGTATGTTCAACTTTTTATCACTAGAGTGCAAAATTGTTTGGCTTTTTGTCACTAGATGGCAAGATCTTTTTTATTGAATTTTTTATGTATTTTGTTGTTTAAGTATATTATATAAGCATAAAAGACAGCTAGGTGCAGTTTAAATTTAATTTAAATGATTTGCTAATAAAAGTTTTAAAGAAATCCAAATTATCAAAAATGAAGCAAAGCTGTGTTTAACTTTTTGTCACTAGAGGGCATAACTAGTAAATTGTATTTTAAATGTATTTTGTTGCTTTGTTTAATAAATAAGTATAAAAATAGCTATGCGTAGTACAAAATAAATTAAAATAATGTTTTGTGCACAAAATTTTTGACAAATAATTAATTATTAAAAAAAACTGAAACTTTGTTTAGCTACTCGTCACTAGAGGGCAAAATGTGTTTTATTTGATTTCTTATGTATTTTGTTGTTTTTATTCTATTTATAAGCATAAGAGGCAGTTACGTGTAATTTTTATTAAATTAAAACAGTGATTAGTATATAAAAATAGTTAAAAAATCAAAATTTTCTAAAATGAATATAAATTATGTTCAAATTTTCATCACTAGAGGGCAAAACTTGTTTAGCTTTTTGTCACTAGATGGCAAAGTCTTTTTTATTGTATTTTTTATATATTTTGTTGTTTTAGTATAATTTATAAACGTAAAAGACAGCTAAATAGAGTTTAAATTAAATTTAAATAATGATTTGTCCATAAGAGTTTTGAGGAAATCCAAATTATCCAAAATAATAGAAAGGTATGTTCAGCTTTTTGTCACTAGAGGGCACAACTTGTAAATTAAATTTTAAATGTATTTTGTTGCTTTGTTTAATAAATAAGTATAAAAAATAGCTATGCGTAGTACAAAATAAATTAAAATAATGTTTTGTGTACCAAGTTTTTAACAAATAATTAATTATTTAAAAAAACAGAAACTTTGTTTAGCTTCTCGTCACTAGAGAGCAAAATGTGTTTTATTGGATTTTTTATGTATTTTGTTGTTTTTATTATATTTATAAGCATGAGAGGCAGTTAGGTGTGGTTTTAATTAAATTTAAACAGTGATAAGTACATAAAGGTGGTAAAAAAATCTAAATTTTCTAAAATAAAGATAAATTATGTTCAAGTTTTTATCACTAGAGGGCAACACTTGTTTAGCTTTTTGTCACGAGATGGCAAAGTCTTTTTTATTGTATTTTTTATGTATTTTGTTGTTTTGGTATATTTTATAGGCATAAAAGGCAGCTAGGTGCAGTTTAAATTAAATTTAAATGATGATTTGCCCATAAGAGTTTTGAAGAATTCCAAATTATCCAAAATAAAGAAAAGTTATGTTCAACTATTCGTCACTAGAGGGCACAACTTGTAAATTAAATTTTAAATGTATGTTGTTGCTTTGTTTAATAAATAAGTATAAAAAATAGCTATGCTTAGTCCAAAATAAGCTAAAATAATGTTTTGTGTACCAAGTTTTTGACAAATAATTAATTATTTAAAAAAACAAAAACTTTGTTTAGCTACTCGTCACTAGAGGGCAAAATCTGTTTTATTGGATTTCCTATTTATTTTGTTGTCTTTATTTTATTTACAAGCATAAGACTTAACTTAATGTCGTTTTAATTAAATTTAAACAGTGATTAGTGTAAAACAGTCTTAAAAAAATCCAAATTTTCTAAAATGAAGATAAATTATGTTCAAGTTTTCATCACTAGAGGGCAAAACTTGTATAGCTTTTTGTCAGTAGATGGCAAAGTTTTTTTTACTGTATTTTTTATGAATTTTGTTGTTTTTGTATATTTTATAAGCATAAAGGACAGCTAAATGTAGTTAAAATAAAATTTAAATAATAATTTGCATATAAAAGTTTTGAAGAAATCCAAATTATCCATAATAAAGAAGAGTTATGTTCAACTTTTTGTCACTAGAGGGCATAACTTGTAAATTGAATTTTAAATGTATTTTGTTGCTTTGTTTAATAAATAAGTATAAAAAATAGCTATGCGTAGTACAAAATAAATTAAAATAATGTTTTGTGTACCAAGTTTTTAAAAAATAATTAATTATTTAAAAAAACAGAAACTTTGTTTAGCTTCTCGTCACTAGAGGGCAAAATCTGTTTTATTGGATTTCTCATGTATTTTGTTGTTTTTATTTTATTTATAAGCATAAGAGGCAGTTAAATGTAGTTTTAATTAAATTAAAACAGTAATTAGTATAAAAAGGTCATGAAAAAATCCAAATTTTCCAAAATGAAAATAAATTATGTTCAAGTTTTCATCACTAGAGGGCAAAACTTGTTTAGCTTTTTGTCACTAGATGGCAAAGTCTCTTTTATTGTATTTTTTATGTATTTTGTTGTTTTAGTATATTTTATAAGCATAAAAGACAGCTAGATGTAGTTTTAATTAAATTTAAATAATAATTTGCCCATAAGAGTTTTGAAGAAATCCAAATTCTCCAAAATAAAGAAAAGCTATATTAAACTTCTTGTCACTAGAGGGCATAACTTGTAAATTGGATTTTAAATGTATTTTGTTGCTTTGTTTAATAAATTGGTATAAAAAAACAGCTATGCATACTACAAAACAAATTAAAATAATGTGTTATGTACAAAGTTTTAAAAAAAAATAATTAATTATTTAAAAGAACAGAAACTTTGTTTAGCTTCTCGTCACTAGAGGGCAAAATCTGTTTTATTGGATTTTTTTATGTATTTTGTTGTTTTTGTTTAATTATTAGGCATAAAAGACAGTCTTGTGTGGTTTAAATTATATCTTTATAGTTATTTGTTTATAAGGGTCATAAAAAACCTAAAATGATGATCTAAATGAAGAATCTATGATTATCTAAATGAAGGAAAGCTATATTCAACTTTTTATCACTAGAGGGCAACACCTTTCAATTGGGTCTTAAATGTAATTTGTTGCTTTATTTATTTAATAAATATAAGAAACAGCTATATGTAATACAGAATAATTTAAAATTAGGTTTTTGAGAAATATGTAACTAGTTTAAATGCAAATTAACTGCGTTTAGCTTCTCGTCAATAGAGGGCTAAATCTTTATTATTGAATTTTTGAAGTATTTTATTGTCCAGGTTCAAATAATAAATAAAAAGACAGCCATGCGTGATATAAATTAAAATAAAATGTTTTGTACAATAAGTTTTTGAATAGATTAGGAAAATTATTTTAAATGATCAATGTTTGACTTTTTACTACTAGATAACATAACTATGGTTTTGAATATTTAATGTATTGCTTTGACTGAACTTAAATAATGTTAAGTAAAGACATTATATCCAGTAACAATAATTAATAAATAACGTTTGTTATATCTTGTTGTTTGAAAAATAGCCAAATAATTTAAATTAAGAAAAATGTGTTTATCTTTTTACCACTAGATGTCAGAATACTATAACATATTATATTATTGTTTCTAAATTATTTATTATTTATTTAGCAGCTCAATTTAGTAGACTATTAAATGAAGCGCCAATTTTTCAATATATGTGTAACTACTATTTACTCTGGAGTGTAGAATTTGATATATTAATAATTTATTTTGTTTCGCAACGTCTCTACTAGATATCGCTAGTACCAAATCAATAGCTTCTATGATCTTCGTCGCCAATCGACACATATATGACATTCCATTTAGTTGTCAAAGTGACAGATCTTGTGCCAAATATTTACATAAAAATTTCGTCAAAACACATCACCGTTTGAACAAATTTAAGTGCGCGAAACGTAAACACTCATTGTGCGATTGAAAGCGAGGCGAATCGAGTTCAATTACACGATACGCAGGATAAGCGGGGGATTAAAATCGCTTTTTAATTTTAAAAACATCGCATTATCAAGGTCCAATTTGATTGCATCTTCGTCGACAACTGCGGTTTTTCCAGATTGTGGCGCGTCGTATAATTATGGCCAACGCTAAATGCAAGGTAGAGTATTCAATATTTGTAGAGTGGAAATACCAAAGGGGGTAAGTGCCAAAAGATAATGTTTTTTAGTAGTATTAAATTTAATGCTATACCCTAAATGGGTACTAAATATCACCAATATCCCAACAAAAGCGCTTGTTTGACTACTAAGTTAAATTAATAAATTATCTTATGAGTAATACATCATAATATATTGTTTTCCTCTAATAACCCCAAACTGCTTATTTGGTACTTAGCTCCTTTGGTATTTCCACTCTGCATTTCTTAACGTTGAGTAATTTGAGAAAGTTTTAACGGTTGATTTGGTTGGATGCCGAACGTGTTTCGCTAATATTAAAGAATTTTTAAGCGTAAAAATGATGATAATAGGGCAAAACCTGTTAACCCTAGTCACCTAATCTTCGAATCTAATCTTTAAACTTATACGTCTATTCGATAGGGTGTATTTATTGGTAAATGCTTCCATTATGATTAATACTTAGATACGTTAGCTATTTTAGTAAATAAAACAATAAATTTATATTTTAATACGAAAATATTTTAGACTTATTTCCTAGACTCATAGTTTTTGTAAATTAAAGGGGAACACTATATGTACTCGTTGATTCAACGAAGGTGAGGTATCTAGGGTTAATTTGGTTTAAAACTAATTAAATGTTCAAGTTTAAGTTTTAATAAATTTGTATTTTATAAGGAATGTGGGTGCAATTGCAAGAATTGTGCTAATTCGGATCACGATGTCCACTTACATGTGGAGATAGAAAATTTGAAGCAAAAGTTGCTCGAGAAGGAGAACCACATTGTTAAAATGGAGACTAATTTCCTCAATGAGGCGAATAAGGCGCCCGGGGGGCAAGTGATGGCCCTAACGGAGGAACTGTTGATGTGGCAAGATAAATATCGAAGGTTAGTCGTTTTGGTCAGAGTTTTAACTATTTCTGACTTGTGGAAGTTTTAGGCTGTATGATGCACATAAACGAGTCCAAAGAGTTAACCAAGGTTTAGAGGATAAGTTACTTAAATTAGTAGACGTATGTGAGACGGATAAAAACACTTTGACCAAAGATGTCGCTGTTTTATCCCAAAAGTTGGCCGAGGCGAATTATGCAATTAAAAAACTAACTGACGATAATGTACGTTTTGAACGAGTTATGCTCAGTTAATAATTGTTTGTTTTAGGAACGATATAAGGTGGATGTTCAGTTGGCCATTCAATTTTTACAATGTAAACAGAGTAATTTTGTGGCCCAGAGGGTGGATACGGTAATTATGTTGTACCGATTGGTTTTATTATCTAATAGTTTTTATTTAGCTGCCGCTAGAAATCCAAAATCAGGTTGCGTCGTTTATGTCGTTAAAGAAGAAACCGGAGGAACGTAAACCGCCTGAACCTAAGAGTATTAAGGTGCCGATACCTACATTCCCCCCAACTGCGATGGTGTATTCTGTGCCAAAATCCCCTAATGCCGATAGGAAATATGAAGAAGAGGTGGAAGAATCCCAAGACGTCGATATTGTTTCGGCGGCGATCATGGCGAAGGTTTTAGAAGAGAGACAACGCGAGAGATCCTGCGTTAAACACTGTGATACGTGCACTTGCTCACAGAATCTTAAAATTATCTATGATAATACACATCACACGATCGGGACGCAAACCGAAGCGTCTTGCAACGTTTGTTTCCAGTGTAAAACCAAATCTCTCCCCGTGGCGTTTCAACTTTCAAAAAATGGAGATCACATACACAAAAAAGTGCCAATAATCACTGAGACTGATGGAAGTAACGTAGTTAAGGTACAACCTAATAATTTTTTATTAGAAAGCAATAGCTCTAAGAACTCTAGCGTAGTAAGTAATACTAACACGCACGCAAAACCCATTGACCCAAATAATCACCTAATTGGCAACGAGATCAGTTTGTATCAAGAGAGTTTATATACCGAAAAATCCCCCTTGATGCAAGCACCAAAGCCGAAGCCACCGCGTTTTACCCACCACCATCTATGCGACAAAACCACCCCAATGGCGCAACACCAAGAGGAATTAACTCCCCTCAACCAATCGGATGACGCCCCGAAGGGGCCCCGCTACTGCTCCATGCGCTGGCAAAGCGGCTCCCGGAACATCCTCCTGGACAACGCGCACACCAACGTAGCCCCAGTTCTCTACACCCGCCACAAAACTAAAAACTCGCGCCCGAACTCCGCTTCGAGTTCAGAAGTAAAAAACTCGATAACTAGCGACACATCCACGCAGAATCAACAAAGAGTGGCCGAATGGGTGGAGAATCAGGGAGTGGACGACAGCAGCCCCGATCACTCCAGAAGCGAGGAATTAGGCGCGTTGTCCAAAGTGGAGGTTAACAAGGCCAAGTATAAAGAGATGGAGGAGAACGTTAAGAGGTTTCTCTTTGGGGAAAGCGAATTTATGAAAACTGTCGAATTGGGTAAACTTAAGTATCAGCATCTGAGTAGTTGTGATAAATCTGCGCCGGTTGACGGAAAAATGTGAAAGTATTAAATACTCCAAATTGTTGGCCCGTTACTTTTAAGAAAACTGAATGCTGTAGTTAGTTACGGAAGCGGGTGATGCGAGTATTTATGACATTTTACACTTTTCGTAGAATTTAAACCTAGTTTTACTGTAACCTTCAGAATTGATTGCTAAGCAGTCGCGTGGCCATCAAGTTCTCTAAAGATAGAAAAGCTCAACTTTGGAAATCACTGCTCAGAGAAAGGTCCAAGGTCTGTTGCACCCCCAAGAGATTTAGTAACGGAAGCCAAATTGTAAAATAGCTGTCACATTAAATTGTATTATTGATGCCATATATTTAATACTCCTGTCGGCGCTTACTTGGGAAAAATCTCTGGTTCTCGATCAGAAAGATCTCTGCTTCTCAATCAGGAAGATCTCTGCTTCTCAATCAGATCTCTGCTTCTCAATCAGATCTCTGCTTCTCAATCAGATCTCTGCTTCTCAATCAGATCTCTGCTTCCCAATCAGATCTCTGCTTCTTGATCGGAAAGATTTCTGCTTCTCGGTTGGAAAGATCTCTGCTTCTCGATTGGAAAGATCAGAAAGATCTCTTCTTCTCGATCGAGGGGTAACTGACTCGTTATGTGCTTTTGAAATCGCGTCCACGTAAATATTCAGCTATAAACATAAATTTAAATTCGTTTTCCCATCCACTTGCACTCGAATTGACACATGCACTCCCCAACAACCTGCTTTCTATTTAAATTTGGATAAATTTAGCTCACGATGAGACTGCGGAAGGAGTATCACATATATGACTAATACCTAAGATTAAAGAATTGCAGATAAACTACTTCAAATTTGATCTAAACTAGTACCCTGTATTATTTCAGTTAATAATTTTGTATTACTAACTACTAATCATAATTGCTTTTAAATGTACTTACACTGATGCTTTTACGCTCGAGTAACCGAGTAACTAATTTAACTCTGGGTTTGTTCTCATTTTAGGATGTATGATGCGGCAAAGGATGTTTTGTTTTTTGGAGAGATTGAGTGGTGTCTTTGTGTTGTGAACAATACCTGATATTAATTTTAAGAGATCCAGAGATTTGTTTTATTTATTTTTGTTTAAATAAAGTATATTGGCATAGCTGCTAGTTTTATTTTACCCCAAACGATAATGCATCAATCAATTTAAAAAAAAGTGGAACCAGATAGTCAATAATTGAAATATAAAAATTGTCCCCTGAAACCAAGAAAGATTAAAAAACACAACAAAGGTTGTACAGGGTATACTTCTTCCAAGATTGGACCGTGTCAAAGAACTACTAAAAGTGTTCGACGAAGCTTTCGTTATCACAACAAAGGTTGTTCCAACACGTCATTCTCGCTTTGTCATAAAACTTTAATTTTTTGTTTACAAATCGTTTCATGTTACCCACATGAGTTATATAATATACAAATTGATCAAAACCGATTCCCCCTCCACAGGGGACAGTCGGCTTTTTATCAATTTTTCTCTTTTTTTGATCGTTGACAATTTGCCTAAAATAATCTTCAAAATGAAAAACCCTAAAATTTGCCCCAAGAATATCAAAAAAGCCCAAAAATAGGGGGTGGGGCAAATGGGGGGCATTGTCAAGTGGGGTATCATATGAAAGCGCTTTGAATGTACATTCTAAAACTTTTTAAATTTTAATTTTAGCTGGCATAGTTTTCGACTTACGATAAAAAACGTGTAAAAATAGCATTCTACCCCTCTATTTTTAATTCAGAGATTTTTATTATTTATTTGTTTATTAAAAAATTTGTTACATATGTTTATACTGTAACGCAATATAAATAGATGAAATAGGATTTAGGATAGAATTGTAGAATTTAGTAAATAAAAAAAAGTTTCTAGAAGGTGCTGATAAGGGGAAAGCGGCCGCGATAACGAAACAAACGGCAGATAAGCGTTCCAGAAATTTCGGCATTCGATAAGCCTTATCTGCCGAAAATTCTGGAAGCCGGGAGCCAAAACTATAAAAAGGTGGTCAGCTTTCCCCCGAGTGAGTCAGTTAGAGTCAGTGTAATTAGTGAGTTAGTAGGAGTTAATTGTCAATTGTGATCAAAGTTGAGTTCAGTAATAAAGTGGGTCTTATTCGATAAGTGTAATCAATCGGACCGATAAGCCCGTAACAATACATAAAAATTCATCAACGGCGACTCCCCCCCCCCCCTCGATGCGAGACAAGTCGCCGTTGATCGATTTCTCTATCCTTTAATCATTCGACTCAAAATAATTTTCTTAAAACCAAAAACTTCAACATATGCTTCAGCAACAGAAAACTGGGCGAAATTCGAGGGTGGGACAAATTTAATGTGGTGGGGGGGTATTGTCAAGTGGGGTATCATATGAAAGCGCTTTGAATGTGCATTCTAAAACTTTTTAATTTATAATTTTAGTCGGCTTAGTTCTCGACTTACGATAAAAAATGTGCAAACATGCTCCCTATTTAATTTTAATTGAATGGATTTTTATTTATTACTTATTTATCTATGGTTTATTTATTTAGTTTGTTAATTAACCGTTTCTATCCAGATGTGGTTATATATAAATCAACCGCGACCCCCCCTGTGTGTAAAACCAGTAGCTATTGATTAATTTTTCTGCCCTTTAATGATTAATAATTTGGTTTAAAATCATTTTTTAAATAAAAACTTCTAATATTTGCCCCAACAGCAACAAAAAAGTTGGGGTGGAGCAAATTTAATGAAGAAGGGGTATGGTCAAGTGGGGTATCATATGAAAGCGCTTAGCGTGTATATTCTAAAACCGTTTAATTTTTAATTTTAGTCCGCACAGTTTTTGAGTTACGATAAAAAATATGCAAAAATACCATTTCCCCCTCTATTTTTAATTAAATTTAAATAAATCGCATTTCGATTTATTTTGTCTATAAATCGTTCTAGGTTACTTACATTGTTTTTATATATTGATCATCGAGCAAAAGCGCCCCCTCTGCGCGACAAATATGCAAAAATGCCATTCTCCCCCTGTATTTTTAATTAAATTTAAATAAATAGAATTTTAATTTATTTTGTCTATAAATCGTTCTAGGTTACTTACATTGTTTCTCTACATAAACATCGCTCAATAACGACCCCCTCGCGCGGCAGGTGTGGCCCTTGTTCAATTTTTCTGTGTTTTTAATTTTTGATAATTTACCTAAAATAATTTTTTAATTAAAAAATCCTAAAATTTGCTTTAAAGACAAAACAATGACTAAAAATTGGGGGTGGGACAAATTTAATGAAGAGGGAGCATGGTCAAGTGGGGTATCAAATAAAAGCGTTTTATTTGCACATTCCAAAACCGTTTGATTTTTAATTTTAGCCCGCATAGTTTTTGAGTTATGATAAGAAATGTGCAAAAATAGCATTCTCGTCCTCTATTTTCAATTAAATTGAAATAAATGAATTTTTGTTTTTATTTTCTATTATTTTTAATCATAAACCGCTTTATGTTACCCAAAAGTTTTCATATATAAAAATTAATCAAGAGCGATCTCTCTGCGCCAAACGTGCTGGCCTTGTTCAATTTTTCTGTATTTTTAATCTTTGATAATTTGCCTAAAATAGTTTTTCAAACAAACATTTTTTAAATTTGCTTCAAAGACAAAACAATGACTAAAAATTGGGGGTGGGGCAAATTTAATAGAGAGGGGGTATAGTCAAGTGGGGTATCATATGAAAGCGCTTTATTTGCAGATTTCAAAACCGTTTGATTTTTAATTTTAGCTTGCATAGTTTTTGAGTTATGGTAAGAAATGTGCAAAAATAGCATTCTCGTCCTCTATTTTTAATTAAATTGGAATAAATGGATTTTTGTTTTTATTTTCTATCATTTTTAATTATAAACCGCTTTATGTTACTCAAAAGTTTTCATATATAAAAATTAATCAAGAGCGATCTCTCTGCGCCAAACGTAGCTGGCCTTGTTCAATTTTTTCGTATATTTAATCTTTGATATTTTGCCTAAAATAATTTTTCAAACAAACAGTTTTTAAATTTGCGTCAAAGACAAAACAATGACTAAAAATTGGGGGTGGGACAAATTTAATAGAGACGGGGCATAGTCAAGTGGGGTATCATATGAAAGCGCTTTATTTGCAGATTCCAAAGCCGTTTGATTTTTAATTTTAGCCTGCATAGTTTTTGAGTTATGGTAAGAAATGTGCAAAAATAGCATTCTCGTCCTCTACTTTTAATTAAATTGGAATAAATGGATTTTTGTTTTTATTTTCTATCATTTTTAATTATAAACCGTTTTATGTTACCCAAAAGTTTTCATATATAAAAATTAGTCAAGAGCCATCTCTTTGCGCCAAACGAGTTGGCCTTGTTCATTTTTTCCCTATTTTTAATCTTTGATAATTTGCCTAAAATAGTTTTTCAAACAAACATTTCTTAAATTTGCTTCAAAGACAAAACAATCACTAAAAATTGGGGGTGGGGCAAATTTAATAAAGGGGGGCATAGTCAAGTGGCGTATCATATAAAAGCGCCTTATTTGTAGATTCCAAAACCGTTTGATTTTTAATTTTAGCCCGCATAGTTTTTGAGTTATGATAAGAAATGTGCAAAAATAGCATTCTCGTCTCTATTTTTAATTAAATTGAGATAAATGAATTTTTGTTTTTAGTTTCTATCATTTTTAATTATCAACCGTTTAATGTTACCCAAAAGTTTTCATATATAAAAATTAGTCAGGAGCGATCTCTCTGCGCCAAACGAGCTGGCCTTGTTCATTTTTTTCTGTATTTTTAATCTTTAATAATTTGCCTAAAACATTATTTTAAATAAAAATTTCTAAAATTTGCTTCAAAGACAAAACAATGACCAAATATTGGGGGTGGGGCAAATTTAATGGAGAGGGGGGCATAGTCAAGTGGGGTATCATATAAAAGCGCTTTATTTGCAGATTTCAAAACCGTTTGATTTTTAATTTTAGCCTGCATAGTTTTTTAGTTATAATAAGAAATGTGCAAAAATAGCATTTTTAATTAAATTGAGATAAATGGATTTTTCTTTTTATTTTCTATCTTTTTTAATTATAAACCGTTTTATGTTACCCAAAAGTTTTCATATATAAAAATTAATCAAGAGCGGCGATCTCTTTGCGTCAAACGAGTTGGCCTTGTTCAGGTTTTCTGTATTTTTAATCTTTGATAATGTGCCTAAAATAATTTTTCAAACAAACATTTTTTAAATTTACTTCAAAGACAAAACAATGACTAAAAATTGGGGGTGGGGCAAATATAATGGAGAGGGGGGCATGGTCAAGTGGGGTATCATATAAAAGCGCATTATTTGCACATTTCAAAAACCGTTTGATTTTTAATTTTAGCCCGCATAGTTTTTGAGTTATGATAAGAAATGTGCAAAAATAGCATTCTCCTCCTCTATTTTTAATTAAATTGAGATACATGGATTTTTCTTTTCATTTTTTATGATTTTTAATTATAAAGCGTTTTTTGGTACCCAAAAATTTTCATATATAAAAATTTGTCGAGGGCGATCTCTGCGCCAAACGAGTTGGCCTTGTTCAGTTATTCTGCATTTTTAATTTTTGATAATTTGCCGAAAATAATTTTTCAAATAAAAATTACTAAAATTTGCGTCAAAGACAAAAACAATGACCAAAAATTGGAGGTGGAGCAAATTCAGTGGAGAGGGGGCATAGTCAAGTGGCATATCGTATAAAAGGGCCTTATTTGCACATTCCAAAACCGTTTGATTTTTAATTTTAGTCCGCATAGTTTTTGAGTTATGATAAGAAATGTGCAAAAATAGCATTCTCGTCTCTATTTTTAATTAAATTGAGATAAATGAATTTTTGTTTTTAGTTTCTATCATTTTTAATTATCAACCGTTTAATGTTCCCCAAAAGTTTTCATATATAAAAATTAGTCAGGAGCAATCTCTCTGCGCCAAATGAGCTGGCCTTGTTTAGTTTTTCTGTATTTTTAATCTTTGATAATTTGCCTAAAATAATTTTTCAAGCAAACATTTTTTAAATTTGCTTCAAAGACAAAACAATGACTAAAAATTGAGTTAGGAGCAAATTTAATGGAGAGGGGGCATAGTTAAGTGGGGTATCATATAAAAGCGCTATATTTGCAGATTCCAAAACCGTTTGATTTTTAAATTTAGCCTGCATAGTTTTTGAGTTATGATAAGAAATGTACAAAAATAGCATTGTTGCTTTTTATTTTTAATTAAATTGAGATAAATTAATTTTTGTTTTTATTTTTTATCATTTTAGATTATACATCCCTGTATGCGACCCAGAAGTTTTTATATATAAAAATTAATTAAAAGCGATCTCTCTGCCTTCACAGCTTATGAGATATAAGAAATGTGCACAAATACCATTCTCACCCTCCATTTTCAATTAACATGAAATAAATGGATTTCTATTTTTAATTTTATTTTTAATTAATTCATTTTTTTTTTTTTTTGTTTGTTTATAAACCGATTTATATTAACCAGAAATGTTCATACATAAAAATTCATCAAAAGCGATCTCTCTGCTCCAGACGAGTCGGTCTTGTTCAATTTTTCTATATTTTTAACCTTTGATAATTTGCCCAAAATAATCTTTTAAATGAAAAATGCTACAATTTGCTTCAGCGACAAAAACAATTACCAAAAGTTGGAGGTGGGGCAATGGGGGGCATGGTCAAGTGGGGTATCGTATAAAAGCGCTTTATTTGTATAATATAAAACCGTTTAATTTTTAATTTTAGCTTGCATAGTTTTTACGTTATGATAAAAAATGTGCAAAAATATCATTCTCCCCCTTTATTTTTAGTGAAATTGAAATAAATAGATTTTTATTTACTTATTTTGTTTATAAACCGTTTTGTGTTATTTACATGTTTTTATTTATAAATATTGTTCAATAGCGGTCCCTTCTGCGCGAAAGGAGCCTGCTTTGTTCAATTTTTCTGTATTTTTAATGTTTGATAATTCGTCTAAATAATTTCTTTAATAAAACATTTTAAAATTTGCTTCAGTGACAAAAACAGTGACCAAAAATTGGGGGTGGGACAATGGGGGGCATAGTCAAGTGGGGTATCATATAAAAGCGCTTTATTTTCGCATTTTAAAACCGTTTGATTTTTAATTCTAGCCTGCATAGTTTTTGAGTTATATTAAGAAAGGTGAAAAATACTACACTCGCCCTCTATTTTTAATTGAATTGAAATAAATGAAATTTTATTTTTTATTACTAAGAAGTTTTTATTATAAAGCGTTTAAAGGTACTCGGAAATTTTCATATACAAAATTTTATCGAGAGCGACCTCTCTATACCAGACGAGTCGACCTCGTTCAATTTATTTTGTATTTTTAATCTTTGATAATTTACTAAAAGTAATCTTTTAAATGAAAAATTCTAAAATTTGCCGCGGCGACAAAAACAATGACCAAAAATTGGGGGGTGGGGAACATTTTTTTGAAAGGGGGGCATGGCTAAGTGGGGTATCATATGAAAGCACTTTATTTGCACATTATAAAACCGTTTAATATTAAATTTTAGCTTGCATAGTTTCCGAGTTATGATAAGAAATGTGCAAAAATACCATTTTTGCCCTCCATGTTTAATTAAATCGGAATTAATGAATTTTTCTTTTTATTTTTTATCATTTTTAATTATAAACCATTTTATGTTACCCAGAAGTTTTCATATATAAAAATTAATCAAGAACGACCCCTCTGCGCTAAAAGAGTAGGATTTGTTCAGTTTTTCAATATTTTTAATGTTTGATAATTTGTCTGAAATAATTTTTTAAATGAAAATTCATAAATTTTGCTTAAAAGACAAAAACATTGACCAAAAATTGGGGATGGGGCAAATTTAATGAAGAGAGGGGCATAATCAAGTCGGGTATCATATAAAAGCGCCTTATTTGTACATTTTAAAAAAGTTTAATTTTTAATTATAGCTTACATAGTTTTCAAGTTATGATAAAAAATGTGAAAAAGTGCCATTCTCACTCTCTAGTTTTAATGAAATTAAAATAAATGGCTTTCGATTTTTATTTATCATTTATTTTAATATTTTAAACCGTTTTACGTTACTCATAAGTTTTCGTATATGTAAATTGATCAAGGGTGACTTCTCTACGCCAGACGTGTTGGCCTTGTTCAATTTTTTGTATTTTTAATCTTTGACAATTTACCTAAAATAATCTGTTAAATGAAACGATCTAAAATTTCTTTCAGCGACAAACGCAATGACTAAAAATGGGGGGTGGGGCAAATTTAATGGAGTGGGGGGCACGGTCAAGTGGGGTATCATATAAAAGCGCTTTATTTGCCCATTATAAAACTGCTTAATTATTAATTTTAGTTTTCATAGTTTTCGAGTTATGATAAGAAATGTGAAAAAATGCCATTCTCACCCTTTAGTTTTAATGAAATTGAAATAAATAGATTTTTATTTACCTAATTTGTTTATAAACCGTTTTATGTTACTTACATGTTTTTATTTATAAATATTGTTCAATAGCGGTCCCCTCTGCGCGAGAGGAGCCTGCTTTGTTCAATTTTTCTATATTTTTAATTTTTGATATTTCGTCTAAAATAATTTCCTCAATAAAACATTCTAAAATTTGCTTCAGCGACAAAAACAATGACCAAAAATTAGGGGTGGGGCAATGGGGGGCATAATCAAGTGGGGTATCATATAAAAGCGCTTTATTTGTACATTCTAAAACCGTTTATGTTTTAATTCTAGTCTTCATAGTTTTCGAGTTATGATAAAAAATGTGCAAAAATAAAATTCTCACCCCCTATTTTTTATTAAATTGACAGAAACGAATTTAAAGTCGAAGATTCACGATGACAAATTCAATTTTTGTTATAAATGAAACTTCGAAATTTGGACTTTTTAATCCCGAAATGTCAACTTCAAGTTAAAAATTGATTTAAAAAATAGTGCTGCAATTTTCAGTTAAAAAATACCAAATTTTTAACCCCATCCGCAGTGTGGGGAAAAGTTCACATTTCGGAAGAAATTAAAAATTTGTGAACATAAAATTTTAATTCGAAATTTCGATAAAAAAAGTCGAGATTTTGAGGAGATATTGAAAATCAAAATTTCAAAAATCTAATATTACACTAAACCGGAACAAAACATGGACGTTAAAGGTTCGAAGGTTTGAAAAATATGGAGGTTAAAGTGTCTCAAAAAAACACCAAATTACGCCCCTATTTCGAAACTTTGCTAAAGAGAATGGGTTTAATGTGAAAATTTCTATTTCAAAGTCAGAATACCGAAAAATGAAAAATTTACAATTATTCATTTCAAATATTTCAAGAAAATCAAAAATATCCAAGAGCGAAACTTGACCGAAATCCTCTTTGAAGTTAGGAGTTTATAATTGGAATTCGAAATAAAAAAAACCGACATTATCCATAAACTCGATTTATTTTCAAGTGGAAATTTGAGATCAAAGCAATTTGGTGCCGGTCCGGCCCTGGTAAAATTTGTTCTATGTATTGATTGAATACATAAGTTATTCAATAAACGTTCTATGTCATCACGTAAGGAATACTCTATGTTACGTTAGTGCTCTTTATGGGCTTTTCTATGCTCCTCGGTTACTTTCGGCGCCTCATCCGGATGCGATCGTCTCCCCAGTTTGAAATTTCCTATGCGCTTTGCGAGCGCACGAGCGAAATGGCGATTCCACAGCGGCGGCTGCAACTTCTGGCGGAGCGCATTTCAGTTGATCGCGACTGACAATTCGAAGTAGACGTGCAGCTGTGTCAGCGTTCGTATTATTTCTAAAAGCAATGTGATTGGCAGGTTAAGGCCGTTTACGTCGGATTTGCGTGTATTCTTGTGCCGAAACGCGAATATGACGCGAGTGAATGTTGTCGGTGTTGCCCTGCTTATATCAGGTAGGGTTAACCGGCGTTTTATGTCCGTGTTTATTTGTAAATTCGCCGATTCGGGGTGGATGTTCCCCTTGATAATAAGCTGTTTTATGATCGATGATTGAAGGTGCTTTTTTGTCTGCATGATGTGAATGCACCTGGGTTTCATTACTTTCATAGCGGCAGCAGATGCACTGTTGTTTACTCGAGTCTAATTGAAACGTTGGAAACTCATCAGTTTTAATGCAAACGTATCGAGCGAATTACTTTCTAGGAATCAGTTTTTTACACAAAATAAACAGTTTTTTCTACCTACCATATTGTCTTTGTTAATAGTCTAATCGTCCGGCTTGGTCCCGGCCATTCATAACATTTTGTGAGACAACCAAATACGAATTCTGGATAATTTTTTAGAAATTCCACAATAGTTTTTACTTTAACAGTGTAAATATATCCTTTTCAAAAATGGGATAACGAAAATATACGAGGGAATCTTATTTCAATTAATTTTTATATTTTCTGTCAAAACTTTGTGTTCACTAAATATTGGGCATAGATCTGATAACTATTAAATCATAGATTCTAGATTCCATATATTAAATCTATGGTTATTCAATTTTTTGGTTCTTGCCAATTTCTTTTTTTTAAATTTATATTATTTTTAAAATTGCCCCGTATCAAGCAATAAAGATAGTCTTCCCCACGGTTTAACAGATTGCAGATTCATAGATTTGAACAAAAGTCGACCCCGCGTCAAAAATCAAGTTTCTTCTTGCTTTTCTCTAACTCGTTTAGTTGTCATGTCAAAGTTTTATTTTGGTGGTTAGGCTAGCCGCACAGGGATGATTTTTTAGTCGATCGGTCACGTAATCGGTTTGCTAAAATGTTATAAGCATAATTCTGTGTGAATCTCTAGTTATAAGCGTCTCTTACATGAGCAATCGAAAAATTGGCAGAAATTGCAATTCGTATTATTTATTGGCACACAAAATTATCGACCGATTAAAAACTGTTCATGTGCAGCTAGCCTTATTTGTGCCAGTTTCATAGAGTTTCAAAGAGTTTCAAAGAATATTGTTTATCTATGATTAGGTTTTTGTTGTCTAGATATTCTCTGTTTTTGTTGTTGTTGACATTGGGGCATTTAATCGTTAGCTTTGTCTAGTTCGGGTTTATCAAAGATGTCCATTCTATAGCTAATCATTTGCGTTTTACTTGAACTCTTAATCAGTATTTTTTTTTATACGCAATTACGTTTTTCATTGTTAGAATTACACGCATTTAATAGAGGGAAGAAGGCCGCCTGGTCATGTGTTTGTTTGCACATTTCAAATCCGATTTATTTTTAATTTTAGTTGGCATATTTTTTGAATAGCGATAAAAAATATGCAGATATGTCGTTCCCGCCTTGTCATTAAGTTTTAATTTTTTGTATATAAATCGTTTCATGTTACCCATATAAATTTTATGATATACAAATTGTTCAAGAGCGATTCCCCCTCCATGAGGGGCCGTCGGCGTGTTATCATTTCTTCTCCTTTTTTTGATCGTCGACAATTTGCCTAAAATAATCTTTGAAATAAAAAACCCTAAAATTTGCCCCGAGAACATCAAAAAAGTCCAAAAATAGGGGGTGGGGCAAATAGGGGGCATTGCCAAGTGGGGTATCATACGAAAGCGCTTTGAGTGTACATTCTAAAAGTTTTTATTTTTTAATTTTAACTCACATAGTTTGCGACTTACGATAAAAAATGTGCAAAAATAGCATTCTTCTCCCTGTCTATTTTTACTAAAATGATTTTTATTATTATTAACGTCATTACTGTTATTATTATTTGTTTATTAAACGATTAGTTACTCACATGTGTTCACATATAAAAATTGATCAACTGCGACCCCTCTCCCTGCGCGAGACGAGTCGTCCATTAATTTCTCTGTCATTTAATCATTCGGCTCAAAATAATTTTCTTGAAATGAAAAATTTTAAATTTGGCTTCGACAACAAAAAAGTGAGCCAAAATTGAGGGTGGGACAAATTTAATGTGGGAGAGGGCCATTGTCAAGTGGGGTATCGTATGAAAGCGCTTTGATTGTACATTCTAAAACTCTTTAATTTTTATTTTTAGTCGGCATAGTTTTCGACTTACGACAAAAAATGTGCAAAAATATTCCACCTATTTGTGTTTCATTAAATGGCTATTTATTTATTGTTAATTTATTTAGTTTGTTTATTAAAAGTTTTTCTACGTAGATGTATTTATATATAAAAATTGATCAACAGCGACCCCCTGTCCGAAAAACCAGAAGTCCTTGATTAATTTTTCTGTCCTTTAATTGTTGATAATTTGGTCTAAAATCATTTTTGAAATGAAAAATCCCAAAATTTGCTTAATAATAACAAAAAAGTTGAGGTGGGGCAAATTGAATGGGGTGGGGGCATGGTTAAGTGGAGTATCGTATAAAAGCGCTTAACATGTATATTCCAAAACAGTTTAAATTTTAATTTTAGTCCGCATAGTTTTTGAGTAATGATAACAAATTTGCAGAAATACCAGTTCCCCTCTATTTTTAATTCAATTGAAATAAATCGAATTTTAATTTATTTTGCTTATAAACCGTTTTATGTTATTTGCATACTTTCATATATAAATATCTAACAAGGGGGACCCCCGCTGCACGAAAAGAGTGAGCCTTGTTCAATTTTTCTGTTTTTAATTTTTGATAATTTGCTTAAAGAAATTTTTCAAATAAAAAACCTTAAAATTTTCCTTAGCGACAAAAACAATGACCAAAAATTGGGGGTGGGGCAAATTTGATCTAGAGGGGGGCATAGTCAAGTGAGGTATCATATAAAAGCGCTTTATTTACCCATTATAAAACCATTTAATTTTTAATTTTGGCTTACATAGTTTTCTAGTTATGATAAAAAATGTGAAAAAGTGCCATTTTCACCCTCTAGTTTTAATGAAATTGAAATAAATGGATTTTCATTTTTATTTGTTATTTATTTTAGTATTTTAAACCGTTTTACGTTGCTCAGAAGTTTTCGTATACAAAAATTGATCAAGGGCGACCTCTGCGCCAGACGAGCCGGTCTTGGTCAATTTTTTTGTATTTTTAATTTTTGACAATTTACCTACAATAATCTTTTAAATAAAACAACCTAAAATTTCTTTCAGCGACAAACACAATGACTAAAACTGGAGGGTGGGGCAAATTTAATGGAGTGGGGGCACGGTCAAGTGGGGTATCATATAAAAGCGTTTTATTTGCACATTATAAAACCGTTTAATTATTTATTTTAACTTGCATAGTTTTCGAGTTATGATACGAAATGTGAAAAAACAATGCTCATATTTTTAATTAAATTGAAGTAATTGGATTTTTAGGTTTATTTTTATTTATTTATTCATTTTTGATTATAAATTGTTTTATGTTTACCCAGAAATTTTCATATATAAAAATTGATCAAGAGCGACCTCTCTGCGCCAAACGAGTTGGCCTCGTTCAATGTTTCGGTATTTTTAATCTTTGATAATTTGCCTAAAATAATCTTTTAAATGAAAAATCCTAAAATTTCCTTTAGCGACAAAAACCATGACCAAAAATTGGGGGTGGGGCAAATTTGATGAAGAGGGGGGCATAGTCAAGTGAGGTATCATATAAAAGCGCTTTATTTGCACATTATAAAACCGTTTCATTTTTAATTTTAGCCTGCATAGTTTCCGAGTTATGATAAAAAAGGTGCAAAAATGCCACTCTCATCCTTTAGTTTTAATGAATTTGAAATAAACAGATTTTCATTTTTATTTGTTATTTATTTATTAAAGTATTTTAAACCGTTTTACGTTACTCAGAAGTTTTCGTATATAAAAAATGGATCAAGGGCGACTTCTCTGCGCCAGACAAGTCGGCCTTGTTCAATTTTTTTGTATTTTTAATCTTTAACAATTTATTTAAAATAATCTTTTAAATGAAGCAACCTAAAATTTCTTTTAGCGACAAACACAATAATTATAAATGGGGAGTGGGGCAAATTTAATGGAATGGGGGGCACGGTTAAGTGGGGTATCATATAAAAGCGCTTTATTTGTACATTACAAAAACCGTTTAATTTTTAATTTTAGCCTGCATAGTTTTCAAGTTATGATAAAAAATGTAAAAAAGTAAACATTTCCCATATTTTTAATTAAATTGAAATAAATGAATTTTTACATTTATTTTTATTTATTTATTTTTGACTATAAATTGTCTTATGTTTACCCAGAAATTTTCCTATATGAAAATTGATTAAGAGCGACCTCTGCGTGAATGAGTTGGCCTCGTACAATATTTTTGCATTTTTAATCTTTGATAATTTGCCTAAAATAATATTTTAAATGAAAAAAGCTAAAATTTGCTTCAGTGAGAAAAACAATGACCAAAAATTAGGGGTGGAGCAAATTTAATGGACAGGGGGCACGGTCAAGTGGAGTATCATATAAAAGCGCTTTATTTGCACATTATGAAACCGTTTAATTTTTAATTTTAGCTTGCGTAGTTTTTAAGTTATGACAAAAAATGTAATTAAATAAACAATTCCTATATTTTTAATTAAATTGAAATAAATGAATTTTTACGTTTATTTTTGAGTATAAATTATTTTATGTGTACCCAGAAATTTTCATATATGAAAATTGATCAATCTTTGCCCGAAACGAGTTGGCCTCGTGCAATGTTTCTGCATTTTTAATCTTCGATAATTTGCCTAAAATAGTCTTTAAAATTAAAAATCCTGAAATTTTCTTCAGCGTTAAAAACAATGACCAAAAATTGGGAGTGGGGCAAATTTAATGGACAGGGGGCACGGTCAAGTGGGGTATCACATAAAAGCGCTTTATTTGCACATAATAAAACCGTTTTACGTTACTCTGAAATTTTCGTATATAAAAATTAATCAAGGGCGACCTCTCTGGGCCAGACGAGTCGGCCTTGTTCATTTTTTTTTGTATTTTTAAGCTGTAATAATTTGTCTAAAATAATATTTTAAATGAAAAATGCAAAAATTTGCTTCAACGAGAAAAACAATGACCAAAAATTGGGGGTGGGGCAAATTTAATGGAGTGGGGGGCACGGTCAAGTGGGGTATCATATAAAGGCGCTTTATTTGCACATTATAAAACCGTTTAATTATTTATTTTAGCTTGCATAGTTTTCGAGTTATGATAAGAAATATGAAAAAAAAACCAATCTCCTATTTTTAATTAAATTGAAGTAAATGGATTTTTAGGTTTATTTTTATTTATTTATTCATTTTTGATTATGAATCATGTTAACCGAGAAATCTTCATTTATAAAAATTGATCGAACGACCCCTCTGCGCCAAACGAGTGGGCCTTGTACAGTATTTCTGGATTTTTAAACTTTGATAATTTGCCTAAAATAATCTTTGAAATGAAAAATGCTAAAATTTGCTTCAGCGACAAAAACAATGACCAAAACTTGGAGGTGGGGCAAATTTGATGGTGAGGGGGGCATAGTCAAATGGGGTATCATATAAAAGCGCTTTATTTGCACATTATAAAACCGTTTAATTTTTAATTTTAGCCTGCATAGTTTTCGAGTTATGATAAAAAATGTGCAAAAGTGCCATTCTCATCCTTTAGTTTTAATGAAATTGAAATAAATAGATTTTCATTTTTATTTGTTATTTATTTATTTAAGTATTTTAAACCGTTTTACGTTACCCAGAAGTTTTCGTACATAAAAACCGATCAAGGGCGATCTCTCTGCGCCAGACGAGTCGGCTTTGTTCAATTTTTTTGTTATTTTAATCTTTGATAATTTATCTAAAATAATCTTTTAAATGAAACAACCTAAAATTTGGTTCAGCGACAAACACAATGACTAAAAATGGAGGGTGGGGTAAATTTAATGGAGTGGGGGGCACGGTCAAGTAGGGTATCATATAAAAGCGCCTTATTCGCAAATTATAAAACCTTTTAATTTTTAATTTTAGCTTGCCTAGTTTTCGAGTTATGATGAGAAATGTGAAAAAAACAATTCCCTTATTTCTAATTAAATTGAAGTAAATGGATTTTTAGGTTAATTTTTATTTATTTATTTATTTTTGATTATAAATTGTTTTATGTTTACCCAGAAATTTTCATATATAAAAATTGATCAAGAGCGACCTCTCTACGCCAAACGAGTTGGCCTCGTTAAATGTTTCGGCATTTTTAATCTTTGATAATTTGCCTAAAATAATCTTTTAAATGAAAAATCCTAAAATTTGCTTCAGCGACAAAAACAATGACTAAAAATTGGGGGTGGGGCAAATTTGATGGAGAGGGGGGCATAGTCAAGTGGGGTATCATATAAAAGCGCTTTATTTGCACATTCCAAAACCGTTTGATTTTTAATTTTAGTCTGCATAGTTTTCGAGTTATGATAAAAAAAGCGCAAAAATTTATCACCCCCTCTGAAATAATTTATTCCAATACATGTTTGCGTGAAAATTACAAGAACAATAAAAAGTGACAATTTTAGTTTCCTAAAAACTGATAAAAAATCAAGACGAAGTTAGCTATGCAATCTGATCAATTCTTAAACTTGACATAATCAAAATAATAATATAAATATAATAAAACACTACATTAAAAAAATGAAGTTAAAAAAGCAAAATAAAAAATAGTAAGAAAAAATATAACAAAAAAAAAATATTGAAGAAAATAAAAGAAGAGCTGACGTTAGAATCATCTGTTTAAACAATATATTTTTCATTTCATTAACCCTTTCGCTATCGACTTTTTGGTAGATATCCAAGTTGTTTAAATAATCAAGGATTATTGACATATTTCTAAAAAAAATCATCTGACGTATATGATTAATATAATATTTAAAAATATTTTTCAAACGTTACTTAATGACATCAATGACATATCTATGATTAATTCAATGACATATCTGTTATGCGTGTTTCGGGAAATACCTTTGAATAGAAAGCCTGATTTTGCGATGTTTTCAATTAGCTTTGTCGCCCCAATTTTAAAATGTTTCGTTTTCCAGTGATTGTGACTAGTGCCCTAGAAGAACCGTACTTTTCCAAATCGCCACAGAATGTGGACGTCGTGCAAGGAAAATCCGTTACACTGCCGTGTGAAGTAACCCCCAACGATGGCATGACGTACTACTGGGAACTAAACGGTAAGTAGACACGTTTTTGTTACTAAGTGCCCGCAATTGGCCTCCACGATCCTTTAAGAGTCAAAGTATTCTGCTGACAAGGTTAGATTCCGAAAACGCGATCACAGATTTATGACGAATTTAGAGGTGGCTTTTCTTTAGTGATTTTGTGTATGGCGCCAAACTTCCCTAGAATTCATAAATTAGTGTCAAGTGGTCGAAAAGTATATAAATTATTAGAATTTTTCCGGCCGCGGTCGCAGTTTAGATAACAATCGTTTTGGTTGCAGGGTCTAAAATTAGCAATACGACCAGACGGTATCAAGAAGGTTCGAACCTTCGAATAAATCGAGTGGATCGAGAGAGAGATTCCGGTCAATTTACCTGCGTCGTGCAAAGTTCAACCGGAACGTCCATCACGAGTTCAGCCGCCTCTTTGAACATACAATGTAAGTAGATTTTATGTACAGGGTTTCGCGGTATTCGTAGTTGTACTTTTATGAGCGTTAATTTCATATCAAATTGTACGCGCGTTTTCTGGAAGTCGTAACACTCGATGGCATAAGGTTTAATAAGACACTTATTCTATGGATTCATTCGTTTACAGGAAATTATTCTATGCGCTTGCATGTGCTATAAAAGGTGACAGGTAATGGCGAGTTTTTTCTCGGAATTTTAACCCGGAATTTTAACCTCCGATACTTTTCGTCATAACTTTCCCGTCTAATGAATCGCATTCCACAGTATTTTATTACAAAAAAAGCGAAAGAGATGTAAAAATTTAAATTTCGAAAATTTCTAATACGAGTCGTAGACTCGGCGAAAATAGTAACAGTTTTTGAGTGTGACATTATCAGGTCAATTTGAGAGATGTCATGCTGACAACCCGAATTTCGCGTGTTCGATCCCCTCGTAGGAGTGTTTATTTTTTTAAATTATATTTCATTATATTAGTTATTTTTAATTTTTGTCTTGGTTAATTTTCACGTTGTTAACAAATTTTTATAAAATATCATAATTTCCCAATTTTTGCTGTGCGGAATCTTATGCTTGCGTCATAGTTGCCCTTGAATTTTCTTTTAATCGTCGCAATCTGCCGGAATTAATTTTTTTAATGAAAACAATATTAAAATTTTTTTGATTACTGAAAGAAAATGCTTGAAAATGGGGGTGGGGCAAATTTAATGTTTAGGGGGGCATAGTCAAGTGGGGTATCATATGAAAGCGCTTTGTTTGCACATTCCAAAACCGTTTAGTTTTTAATTTTAGTGGGCGTAGTTTTAGCGTTATGATGAAAAATATGAAAATTTGTTTTTTCGTTTATAAACCGTTTCGTTACTCACTGTATTTTTTTTTAAATTTATTTCAACGACATCCCCCCTCCCCGCGGAAGATGAGTCGGCCTTGTTTCAATTTTTCTGTATTTTTTTAATCGTCGATAATTTTCTTTAAGTAATCTTTCAGTTGAAAAACGCTAAAATTTGCTCCAGAGATAAAAACAATGACCAAAAATTGAGGGTGGGGCAAATTCAATGGAAAGGGGGGCATGATCAAGTGGGGTATTTTAATAAAGTGTTTTATTTGTACATTCTAAAATTCTTAGATTTTTAATTTTAGGCTCCACAGTTTTCGACTTATAAAAAAAGGTGAAAAATTGCATTCTCCCCCTTATTTTTAATTAAATTTAAATAAAGCATGTTTTAATTATTTTTTTTTGTTTATAATCCGTTTTGTTACATGTATTACTATTTAAAAATTTATCCCAACGACATCCCCTCTCCTTGAACAAGACGGAGTCCCTTTGTTCAATTTTTCTGTATTTTGAATCCTACATAGTTTGCCTAAAATAATTTTTCAATAGGAAAACGTTAAAATTTGCTTCAGAGACAAAAACAATTATCAAAAATTTAGGGTGGGGCAAATTCATTGGAGAGGGGGGCATGGTCAAGTGGGGTATCATGTCAAAGCGCTTTGATTGGACATTCTAAAATTCTTTGATTTTTAATTTTAGGCTCCACAGTTTTCAACTTATCATAAAAAAAGGGGAAAAATTGCGTTCATCCCCTTATTTTTAATTAAATTTAAATAAAGCAAGTTTTAATTCTTTTTTGTTTGTAAACCGTTTTGTTACATGTATTTCTATTTAATTTATCCCAACGACATCCCCCCCCCCCTCCTTGAACAAGACGAGTCCCTTTGTTCAATTTTTCTGTATTTTTAATCATTGATAATTTGCCTAAAATAATCTTTTAATTGGAAAACGCTAAAATTTGCTTCAGAGACAAAAACAATTATCAAAAATTGAGGGTGGGGCAAATTCAATAGGGAGGGGGGCATGGTCAAGTGGGGTATCAAATTAAAGCGCTTCGATTGTACATTCTAAAATCTTTTGATTTTTAATTTTAGGCCGCACAGTTTTTGGCTTATCATAAAAAAGTGGAAACATCGCGTTAACCCCCTTATTTTTAATTCAATTAAAATAAAGCAAGTTTTAATTTTTTTGTTATAAGCTGTTTTGTTACATGTATTTCTATTTAAAAATGTATCCCAACGACATCCCCCCTCCTTGAACAAGACGAGTCCCTTTGTTCAATTTTTCTATATTTTTAATCATTGATAATTTGCCTAAAATAATCTTTTAGTTGAAAAACGCTAAAATTTGCTTCTGAGACAAAAAGAATTATCAAAAATTGAGGGTGGGTCAAATTCAATGGAGCGGGGGGCGTGGTCAAGTGGGGTATCATATGAAAGCGCTTTGATTGTACATTCTGAAATTCTTTGATTTTTTAATATTAGCCCCCACAGTTTTTGACTTATCATAAAAAAGGGGAAATAGCGTTCGCAGCCCTATTTTTAATTAAATAAATCAAGTTTTAATTTTTTTGTTTATAAACAGTTTTGTTACTCTAATGTATTCATATTTAAAAAATGATTCTAGCGACTTCCCCCCCCCTCCTCCCTGCGGAAGACGAGTCGGGCCTTGTTCAGTTTTTTAGTATTTTTAATCGGCGATAATTTTCCTTAAGTAATTTTTCAACTGGAAAAAGGCTAAAATTTTCTCCAAAGATAAAAACAATGACCAAACATTGGGGGTGGGGCAATATTCAATGGAGAGGGGGGCATGATCAAGTGGGGTATCATATTAAAGCATTTGGATGGCACATTGTAAAATCCTTTAATTTTAAATTTTAGCTCTCTTAGTTTTCGACTTGTAACAGAAAAATTTGCAAAAATATCGTTCAACATCTCTATTTATAATTAAATTTACTTAAGTCGAATTTTAATTATTTTTGTTTATACACCGCCTTGTTACTCACATTTACTTATTTTTTTTAAATTTATGCCAGCGACTCCCTCCCCCTCCCCCCCGAAAGATGAGTCGGGCGTTGTTCCTGTATTTTTAAACAGCGATAATTTTCCTTAGGTAATCTTTCAACTGGAAAACGCTAAAATTTGCTTCAGGGACAAAAACAATTGTCAAAAATTGAGGGTGGGACAAATTCAGTGAAGAGAGGGGCATGGTCAAGTGGGGTATCATATTAAAGCGCTTCGATTGTACATTCTAAAATTCTTTGATTTTTAATTTTAGCCCCACAGTTTTTGACTTATCATAAAAAAAGGGGAAATAGCGTTCGCACCCCTATTTTTAATTAAATTAAATAAATCAAATTTTAATTTTTTTTCTTTATAAACAGTTTTGTTACTCTAATGTATTCATATTTAAAAATTTATCCCAGCGACGCCCCCTCCCCCTTCCCCTTCCCGCGGAAGATGAGTCGGGCCTTGTTCAGTTTTTCTGTATTTTTAATCAGCGATAATTTTATTTAGGTGGAAAACGCTTAAATTTTCTCCAAAGATAAAAACAGTGACCAAACATTGGGGGTGGGGCAAATTCAATGGAGAGGAGGGCATGGTCAAGCGGGGTATCAAATTAAAGCGTTTGGATTGCACATTCTAAAATCCTTTAAATTTTAATTTTAGCTCCTTTACTTTTCGACTTATGACCGAAAAATGTGCAAAAATACCGTTCACCATCTCTATTTTTAATTAAATTTAATTAAGTCGAATTTTAATTATTTTTGTTTATAAACCGCCTTGTTACTCACATTTATTTATTTTTAAAAATTTATTTCCACGACATTCCCCCTCCTCGGACAGGAGGAGTGGCCCTTGTTGAGTTTTTTTTTGTATTTTTAATCATCAATAATTTGCCTAAAATAATCTTTCAATTGAAAAACGCTAAAATGTGCTTCAGAGACAAAAACAATGACCAAAAATTGGGGGTGGGGCAAATTCGACGGGCAGGGGGCACGGCCAAGTGGGGTATCATATTAAAGCGTTTGGATTGCACATTCTAAAATTCTTTAATTTTTAATTTTAGTTCTCTTAGTTTTGGACTTATGACCGAAAAATGTGCAAAAATACCGTTCACCATCCCTATTTTTATTTAAATTTAATTAAGTCGAATTTTAATTATTTTTGTTTATAAATCGCCTAATTGCTCACATTTATTTGTTTTTAAAATTTTATCCCAACGACATTCCCCCTCCTTGGAAAGGAGGAGTGGCCCTTGTTGAGTTTTTTTTTGTATTTTTAATCGTCAATAATTTGCCTAAAATAATCTTTCAATTGAAAAACACTAAAATGTGCTTCAGAGACAAAAACAATGAACAAAAATTTGGGGTGGGGCAAATTCGACGGGCAGGGGGCACGGCCAAGTGGGGTATCATATTAAAGCGTTTGGATTGAACATTCTAAAATTCTTTAATTTTTAATTTTAGCTCTTAGTTTTGGACTTATGACCGAAAAATGTGCAAAAATACCGTTCACCATCTCTATTTTTATTTAAATTTAATTAAGTCGAATTTTAATTATTTTTGTTTATAAATCGCCTAATTGCTTACATTTATTTGTTTTTAAAATTTTATTCCAACGACATTCCCCCTTCTTGGACAAGACGAGTCGCCCTTGTTCAGTTTTTTTTTGTATTTTTAATCATCGACAATTTGCCTAAAATAATCTTTCAGTTGGAAAACGCTAAAATGTGCTTTAGAGACAAAAACAATGACAAAAAATTGGGGGGTGGGGCAAATTCCATGGACGGGGGGGCACGGCCAAGTGGGGTATCATATTAAAGCATTTTGATGGCACATTCTAAAATTCTTTGATTTTTAATTTTAGCATGCACAGTTTTCGACTTATGATAAAAAATGTTCGCCCCCGCTTTATTTTTAAAGTAAATTTAAATAAATCAAATTCTAATTTTTTTTAATTTATAAACCGTTTTGTGAGCTACATGTATTTATTAAGTACTTATCCCAGCGACATGCCCCCGCCCTGCCCAAGGCGAGTCGGCCTTGTTCAATTTTTCTGTGTTTTTAATCACTTATAATTTGCCTTAAATAATTTTTTCATTGGAAAACGCTAAAACATGTTTCAGAGACTAAAATAATGAGCGAAAATTGGGGTGGGGCAAATTTGATGGAGAGGGGGGCATGACCAAGTGGGGTATCATATGAAAGCGCATTGATTGCAGATTCTAAAAATTATTAATTTTTAATTTTGACTAGCTTAGTTTTGGAGTTATGATAAAAAAATGTTTGCCCCCTCTATTTTTTAATTAAATTGAAATAAATCGAAATTTAAGTTTTCTATTTACCAACCGCTTTATTACCCACATGTATTCATTTTTGAGTATTTATCCTAGCAACATCCCCCCTCTCTACGCAAGACGAGCCTGTCTTGTTCAATTTTTCTGTATTTTTAACTATTAATAATTTGACTAAAATTGTCTTTTTAATGGAATAGCCTAAAATTTGCTTCAGAGACAAAAACAATGACCAAAAATTGGGAGTGGGGCAAATTTGTTGGAGAGGGGGGCATGACCAAGTGGGGTATCATATGAAAGCGCTTTGACTGCACATTCCAAAAACGTTTAATTTTTAATTTTAGCCGGTGTAGTTTTTCAGTTATTATAATAAATGTGGAAAAATATCCCCCCCCTATTATATTCAGATTAATTAAATATATTATTATTATTTGTTTATAGGTGGTTTTAAGTTTGTTTTTAGTATATTCTTATAGTTGGCAGTTTGGTATTTTTTGCGTTAGTCCTTGACAAGTTTTTATTAACGAAAAATGTCCTAAAATTTCCTCGATAACTAAAAAATCTTGAAAGATTCTCGATAATTGAAAATTCCTGAAATTTCCTCGATAACTAAAAAAATTGCCCATAAGTGGAAGGTGGGGCATATTTAATGGAAAGGGGGGACATAGTCAAACGGGGTATCATAGGAAAGCAATTGGTTTCAATTGGTTTGCAAATGCTAAAATCGCTCAGTTTTTAATTTTGTTGAACAGTTTTTGCGTTATGGCAAAAAATGTGCAAAATTACCGTTTCACGTATTTTCAGTTGTATCAAATTGATTTTTAGTTCTTTCGTTTATAAATCGTTCTATGTTATCCACATGTATGGTTGCAGTGAGGAATTTTTTTTTTGTACGAGTCGTGGTTGCCCCTTTGTTTTATTGGTGAAATATTCTCTCAATAATTTAATATTTGGTATATTATTTTGTATTGATATAATTTTGTCAGTTAATACAATTATTAATAATTACCCAAAAAAAATTTAGTAAAGTTGAGGTCGATCTATTTGGCTGTCGATATGATATTTCATATTTCCGAGATTAGCGTAGCATCGGTGGTTCAGTGGTAGAATGCTCGCCTGCCACGCGGGCGGCCCGGGTTCGATTCCCGGCCGATGCACGTTGGTTTTTGCACCTTTTTTTATTGTTTTGATACGCGAGCGCCGGGCGAATTAAAAATTTACACAAGACATTCGAAATTACAAACCTGTCGTGGCGATACAAATTGAAGCGGATCGATTCAATCTTCTACTAATTTACGCGAATTAAACGATGCACAACCGCCGACCGGTTTACGAGTTGTGTGCGCGGACTTGTGATTATCTGGCATCGTCCATTTACTGGCCATACATCGGCGACCCTTTCAAGAGGTATAATAACACGCTCATAAAATATTACGGGACTTTTATAATGCAGATTTTAATTGAGAATACGACGGAGGCATATTTTTAAATATTGCCGGCTGATGGAATTTTTAAGGAGTAGCCAAGTTGGCTGCGTACGTTCGTTCGAATTGCGAATTCATTACGTTGGCAATGAGAATTTTCACTCGATTATACGCCAGCTGTTGATTACATTTCCCGTTTTTTTTGTCAATTCGTCAAATCCGTGTAAGTGTTTGTTTTTAAATGGGCCGATAATTAACAAAGTATTGCGGAATTTGCCTACCATATTCCGTTGTCTATTAAATTTTTATTGGAATTTCAACGAAGGATTGAGAAAAAACATAAAGGTGCATAAAATTTATAATTTTAAGCAATTTGTTTACGATTTAAAAACAGAATGCAAAATTCTACCAAGTGTGGTTTTAATAAACGAAAGAAGAAACGAAGTAAAAAAAGAATTGTTTCCGCCCGGGATCGAACCGGGGACCTTCCGCGTGTTAGGCGGATGTGATAACCACTACACCACGGAAACACATACCAAAGTTTTCCTAATCGTTGTATTTGTTCGCCTTACGGACGATTATGGTTGTTGAATTTAATAATAAAAAAAAGATTTTTCCTTAGTGATTATTATGATAAGTTTATCAATGATAATCCAAAAATAATCATCAACTGTTCGCTCTATTTATTTTAATTATCACGATCAGTCGATCATAATTGAAAATTAGTGACAACTAAGTCATAGAATATTTTACCTTCTATACCATCGATTATTAAGTATAACGTCCACCGATTATTAATTTAAATTGAGGCATACTTAATTCCACAAGTGGTCTTTACGACGGGGTTTCGAATTAAGTTTGTTAATGAAATTTCGGTCGCCGGAGCCGATTCGACGGCGAATTTATTAAAGTGTTCGAGTTTTGATCGAATTCTCGACAAAAACGGGGGCTCGACGTCTCGACAGGTTTTTCAACGGGGAATTTTTGTGGATGAATGTTTGGTGAGCGGCATCCTTTAACCATTGTGGACGAATAGAGGGAAAAAAATGCGGGTAATGGTGGCCGCATCGGGCGTCTGCATAACAATAGGACGAGACATCGTCACAAAATCGCCCGCTTGATTCCGTTCGACCTTTTGATGCGTGTCTTTGTTTTCGTTCATTCGACGTTGCTTACTAACTTCGATTGTTTGACCTTGAAACTTTTAAACGTTTAATGAAAATTGTATTTTATCGAAAATTTCAATTATAACAATTTCGATTCTTTTTATAATAATTCGATTCTACGAATATTTTTTTAAAAATTAGTCACTTTTAAAAATATTATTTTTTCAAAATTTTTTACATTTTGACTTAAAATTCCAAGTTTGTGTGAATTTTTTTGGATTTTGAAGATTTTTTGATTAATCGTAATTTCTAAATTTCCCAAGCACAATTTTCAAAAAAAAATCGAATTTCAAGAAGACGTCCAAATTTTGAAAAAATGTGGAATTTTAAAAAAATGGAAATTTTGATGTCAAAGCATTGAAAAAGTCGGTGATTTTGAAAAAAAGGCAAAATTTCGAAAAAATAAAAATTTTCCAAAAAGATCAATTTTTTTAAAAAAAAGGGGGAAATTTTGAAAAAGTTCAGTTTTCAAAAAAAATTATTTTCAGTTTTAATTCAGTCGCGAATTTTTTAAAAAATAAGTACGTCAAATTTGGAATTAAGTCAAAATTTTGGAAAAATCGAAATTTTGGAAAAATCGAAATTTTGAAAGTCAAAATTTCGCGAAAAAATAAAAATTTTCCACCTTTTAAGACGACGAAAATTTTTAAAATGTCAAAATTTTCGAAAAAATCAAATTACAAAAATGACATTTCGAAAAAGTCAAAATTTTCAAAAAATTTTGGAATTAAAAAAAATGGAAATTTTGCAGCCAAAATTTTGAAAAAGATCGTTAATTTTGAAAAAAAGACAAAATAAAAATCGAATTTTTTAAAAATGGGGGGGAACTTTTTAAAAAGGTTAGTTTTCAACAAAAAAAAAATTTAAGTTTTAATTCAGTCGCGAATTTTTCAGAAAATGAGTACGTCAAATTTACGTACGTCGAAATTTTGGAAAAATCGAAATTTTGAAAAAATCGAAATTTTGGAAAAATCGAAATTTTCAAAAAGTCAAAATTTTGCCAAAAAATAAAAATTTTCCATTTTTTAAGGCGACAGAATTTCTTAAAAAGTCATTTTCGAAAAAATAAAAAAAATGACATTTCTAAAAAAATCAATATTTTCAAAAAAATCGAAATCTTCAAAAAATTAAAATTTTGCAAAAAAGTAAAAATTTTCCACCTTTTAAGAAAATGACGAAATTACTTAAAAATTCAAAATTTTCGAAAAAACCAATTAAAAAAATGGTATTTCGAGAAAAAGATCGAAATTTTGGAAAAATCGTAATTTTCAAAAAGTGAAAATTTTGCGAAAAAAATTAAAATTTTCCATTTTTTAAGGTGACGGAATTTCTTAAAAAGTCAAAATTTTAGAAAAAATAAAAAAATCAAAATTTTCAAAAAAATCGAAATGATCAAAAAGTTAAAATTTTGCAAAAAAGTAAAAATGTTCCACCTTTTGAGAAAATGACGGAATTATTTAAAAATTCAAAATTTTCGAAAAAATCAAATAAAAAAATGGCATTTCGAGAAAAAATCGAAATTTTGGAAAAATCGAAATTTTGGAAAAATCGAAATTTTCAAAAAGTCAAAATTGGCGAAAAAATCAAAAAATTTCCACCTTTGAGGTGACCAAATTTTTTAAAAGGTCAAAATTTTCCACAAAATCAAAAAATGACATTTCTAGAAAAAATCGAAATTTTGAAAAAAATCGAAATCTTCAAAAAGTTAAAATTTCGCGAAAAAGTAGAAATTTTCCACCTTTTGAGAAAATGACGAAATTATTTAAAAAGTCAAAATTTTCAAAAAACCAAATTGAAAGAAATGACATTTGGAGAAAAAGTCGAAATTTTGAAAAAATCGAAATTTTCAAAAAGTCGAAATTTAGGAAAAATCGAAATTTTCAAAGTCAAAATTTCGCGAAAAAAAAATTTTCCACATTTAAAATGACGGAATTTCTTAAAGTTTTCGAAAAAATCAAAAAAATGACATTTCTAGTAATAGTCGAAATTTTGAAAAAAACTCGAAATCCTCAAAAAGTTAAAATTTCGCGAAAAAGTAAAAAGTATCCACCTTTTAAGAAAATGACGGAATATCTTAAAGCGTCAAAATTTTCGAAAAAATGTAATCAAAAAAATGACATTTCGAGAAAAAGTTGAAATTTTGAAAAAAATAGAAATATTCAGAAAAAGTCAAAACTTCGAGAAAAATCCAAAACAGTGAACAAAGTGGAAATTTAAAAGGAAGGTAAATAAAAATTGTCAAAAATTTGCATCAAGGGCCCCCTAAATAACCCCTGAAGCCGGCACTGAACGAAATCGCCGAATTATTTCGAATCCTGGGCACACTACGATTCATTTATATGGAAATACTCCGAGGTGTTTCCTCCGTTGGCGCAATAATCTCGTAAATAATAAAACTCCGGTGGAACTCTTTCCCGACTGGCAGTCAACTTACGTGATCTTCCGTCGAGTGGAAAACACGTTCAGGTGGAAAATCCCGCGAGATCAGGGTCGACTTTGCTTTCGCAACCTCCCCTCGTTTCCGGCGTCTGCTTTATCTCCGAATGACCCGAGATTCCGTTAAAATTATCACCCGGATATCAGACGGTGCGGAAAATTCGAACCCTAATGGGAAGCGAAATTAAGACGCGACTTTTATCGAATCCTTTTTCGTAATGTGATACATCCGACGATTTTATCGAAAATTGGAAGATTTTTATGTGTATAGATATATTCTTATGTGTATAGATATGTAAGTTGGTTTAGTACTTATATGATTGAATTATATTTGATGTGAAACGAGACAAACGCGTATAAAACCGCATATTAGGGTCGCGTATGGGAGGTTGATGAATTAGCATTGTATTGCCAGTGGAAGCACGCGTTGTGGCAACGTCGCTAATTTGCTGTCACTTCAATGTTCTATGGTCGCGTGTCGCGTCTCGCATCGCGTCGCTTGTCATTTCATAAGTTGTTTACGCTCGTACCCAAGTGATCGAATTAATCGAAGTGAATTAAAGTTTTAACACCAAATAGTTTTGAACCAATTAAGCAGTTTTGTTGCGGCTGCATCGCCCTCAAGTGGTCAAAATAAGCTTGGAAGCGGCAGCCGCTTTTTATTTATCCGAAGCAGTCATCAAAGCAGACGTAAAGCGTTCAACCTCTTAATAAATGTCTTATTTACAATCTTTGCTGTGGCAGTGTTGATGTGTAACACCTAATAAAATCAACAACGACGAATTTTACATTGTTAATGTGACGAGAAAACTAAACATGTGCACAAAATTCAAACAAGGCTCATGTTTGTTAACTTAGCCGTAAATCTTAATTTGATGAAACCACATAAAAGCACACAGATTTATCTTGTTTGTGTGTTTTAACGTTACCAAATAAAATAAAACGGATGTGGCGGCGGATCGCAAATTGTAATTTACTGTTAAGGATATCAAAAATGTTATTTCTCAGCTTCGACCGCGGTTAACGAGTTCAAAGAACTCGATCACTCTTCATTTCGGCACGAATTTGGACTTTGAAATGGTAAAACTACGAATTGTGCACCATTGTCGATGAAGCTATGTTATGTTATCACTTCTTTAAGGTAAAACGCCCCATTAAATACGTAGTTTCGTTAATTATTAACGATTTTTAAATTGTCATTATTCTCAATAATTTTCAATTTAATCTTCACTGAAGTGAAAACTTCGCGCCTTGTTTTGGATAGGGGGTTAGCTTGTTCGCGTGACCATAACGCGTGAAAATCACGCGTTGCCAACGTACTTTAATGGTAAAAGTAAATTCTTCTGTTAATATAGAAGCATATTAAGGTGTATTTCATTATCAATAAATGTTAGATTTGTTTCCAAGCGATAAAAGCGCATCCAAATCACAAATATAAAAAAGTTAGGTTATGTTATCTAATATTTCCAATATTGACAAACTTGTTTACTAGCATGGGTTCGAATGCTACTCTACATATTTCTTTCACTTCTGCCGGCGGTCTCAAAGTCTGCTTATTTTTTTTTTCTAAAATTTTTAATTCAAAATCCAAATTTCAACTTTTTGTTGACATTTTAGAAATATGTGCAATTTTCGATGTGAATACTTGTTTAGCCGCGTTGAGCGATTTCAGTGGAAAATGTTGTGTCCGCGTCACCAACATGCTTAAAAAACAATTAATATTTTCCGAAAAATTGAGAACAAAAAACCGGTAGAGCAGTTCCAAGGAAAAAAGTTTAAAATTTTCAGTCAATAATAATTGAGTACAAAAGTCGAATATTTCCTAAAAAGACCCAATTTGCAAAAAGTTGAAATCTTCCAAAAAGTTGGAATTTGTAAAAGTCGAAATTTTTCAATAAGTCGGAATTTGCAGAAAGCCGAATTTTTTCAAAAAGTCGAAATTTTCATTAAAAACGAATATTCAGAAAAGTATGTGGAAAAGGAAGGATGGAAGACGGAGAATGGAGAATGGATGAGGGATAAATGAAGTATAGATGTTTTATCTTTACTTCTCTCAGTAAAGAAAGAGAGGAAGAAAAAATAAAAGAGAGATAAAGTAAGGAAAAATGAAGGACCGAATGGAAAATGGAGAAGTAATGAAAAATGGAAAATGGAGAAAGAATGGTAAATTGAGGAAGAATGGAAAATGAAGGAAGAATTAAAATGGAGAAGAATGGAAAATGAAGAAGTAATGAAAAATGGAAGAAGAATGGAACATGGAGAAAGAATGTAAATGAAGGAAGAATGGGAAATGGAAGAACAATATAAAATGGATGAAGAATGAAAAATAGAGGAAGAATGGGAAATGGAAAAGCAATGGAAAATTGAGAAAGAATGGAAAATGGAGAAATAATGAAGAATGGGAAATTGAAGCATGGAAAATGGAAGAAAAATTGAAAATGGAGAAAGAATGTAAATGGAGGAAGAATGGGAAATGGAAGAACAATATAAAATGGATGAATAATGGAAAATAGAGGAAGAATGGAAATGAAGGAAGACTGGAAAATGAGGAAGAATGGAAATGGAAAAGAATGGAACATGAAGAAGTATTGAAAAATAGAAGAACGGAACATGGAAAATGAAAGCATGGAAAAAGGAGAAAGAATGTAAATAGAGGAAGAATGTGAAATGGAAGAACAATATAAAATGGATGGAGAATGGAAAATGGAGGAAGACTAGAAAATGGAAGAAGAATATAAATGGAGGAAGAATGAAAAATGCAAGAAGAATGGAAATGAAGACGAAAATGGGGGAAGAATGGAAAATGGAAGCATGGAAAATGGAGAAAGAATGTAAATGGAGGAAGAATGTGAAATGGAAGAACAATATAAAATGGATGAAGAATGGAAAATGGAGGAAGAATAGAAATGAAAGAAGACTAGAAAATGGAAGAAGAATGTAAATGGATGAAGAATGGAAAATGGAAGAAGAATGAAAAATGAAGGAAGAATGGAAAATGGAGGAAGAATGAAAATGGAGAAGAATGGAACATGGAGAAGTAATGAAATATAGAAGAATGAAACATGGAAAAAGAACGGAAATGGAAGCATGGAAAATGGAGAAAGAATGTAAATGGAGGAGGAATGTGAAATGGAAGAACAATATAAAATGGATGAAGAATGGAAAATGGAGGAAGAATAGAAATGGAGGAAGACTAGAAAATGGAAGAAGAATGTAAATGGAGGAAGAATGAAAAATGCAAGAAGAATGGAAAATGGAGGAAGAATGAAAATGGAGAAGAATGGAACATGGAGAAGTAATGAAATATAGAAGAATGAAACATGGAAAAAGAATGGAAAATGGGAGCATAGAAAATGGAGAAAGAATGTAAATGGAGGAAGAATGTGAAATGGAAGAACAATATAAAATGGATGAAGAATGGAAAATGGAGGAAGAATAGAAATGGAGGAAGACTAGAAAATGGAAGAAAGTAAATGGGGGAAGAATGGAAAATGGAAGAAGAGTGAAAAATGGAAGAAGAATGGAAAATGAAGGAAGAATAGAAAATGGAGGAAGAATGGAAAATGGAGGAAGAATGAAAAATGGAGAAGTAATGAAAAATGGAAGAAGAATGGAACATGGAAAAAGAATAGGAAATGGAAGCATGGAAAATGGAGAAAGCATGTAAATGGAGAAGTAATGAAAAATGGAAGAATGGAACATGGATAAAGAATAGGAAATGGTAGCATAAAAAATGGAGAAAGAATGTAAATGGAGGAAGAATGTGAAATGGACGAACAATATAAAATGGATGAAGAATGGAAAATGGAGGAAGAATAGAAATGGAGGAAGACTAGAAAATGGAAGAAGAATGGAAAATGGAAGAAGAATGGAAAAAGAAGAAAGAATGGAAAATTGAGAAAGAATGGAAAATGGAGAAGTAATGAAGGAAGAATGTGAAATGGAAGAACAATATAAAACGAATGAAGAATGGAAAATGGAGGAAGAATAGAAATGGAGGAAGACTAGAAAATGGAAGAAGAATGGAAAAAGAAGAAAGAATGGAAAATGGAGAAAGAATGGTAAATGGAGAACCAATGAAGGAAGAATGTGAAATGGAAGAACAATATAAAACGAATGAAGAATGAAAAATGGAGGAAGAATAGAAATGGAGGAAGACTAGATAATGGAAGAAGAATGGAAAATGGAAGAAGAATGAAAAAAGGAGAAAGAATGAAAAATGGAGAAGTAATGAAAAATGGAAGAATGGAACATGGAAAAAGAATGGGAAATGGTAGCAGGGAAAATGGAGAAAGAATGTAAATGGAGGAAGAATGTGAAATGGAAGAACAATATAAAATGGATGAAGAAATGGAGGAAGAATAGAAAATGGAGGAAGAATAGAAATGGAGGAAGAATGGAAAATGAAGGAAGAACGGACAATGGAAGAAGAATGTAACGTGTAAAAAGAATGGGGAAATGGAAGCATGGAAAATGGAAGAAAAATGGAAAATGGAGAAAGAATGTAAATGGAGGAAGAATGTGAAATGGAAGAACAATATAAAATGGATGAAGAATGGAAAATGGAGGAAGAATAGAAATGGAGGAAGACTAGAAAATGGAAGAAAAATGTAAATGGAGGAAAATGGAAGAATGAAAAATGGAAGAATGGAAGAAGAATGTGGATGGAGGAAGAATGAAAAATGGAAGAATGGACAATGGAGGAAGAATGGAAAATTGAGGAAGAATAGAAGATGAAGGAAGAATGGAAAATCGAGGAAGAATGGAACATGGAAAAATGGGAAATGGAAGCATGAAAAATGGAAGAAAAGTGAAAAATGGAGAAAGAATGTAAATGGAGGAAAAGTGTGAAATGAAAGAACAATATAAAATGAATTAAAAATGAAAAATGGAGGAAGAATAGAAATAGAGGAAGACTAGAAAATGGAAGAAGAATGGAAAATGGAAGAAGAAAGAAAAATGAAGGAAGAATGGAAAGTGGGAGAAGAATGGAAAGTGGGGGAAAAATGGAAAATGGAGGAAAAATAGCAAATTGAGGAGGAATACTGGAAAATGGAGGAAGAAGAAAAATTTAGGAAGGAAGAATGAAAAAGGTGGAAATGGAGTAAGAAAGTATGATTGTGAAGAAATAATGAAGATGAAAGGAAGAATGAATGAACAGAAATGAAGCATGGAAGGGAGGAAGAAAAAGGATGGATGGTAGCGAAAGGAAGAATGTAAGAGAAAGGAAGGATGAAGGAGAAATTTGGAAGGTAGAGGAAGGAAATATGACGAGGGAAAATGAAACAGTAACAAATAAAGGGAGAAAGAGGCAGGAAAATATGAAGAATCAAAGAAGAATGCAGGAGGAAGGAAAGATGGATAGAGAAAGATGAATGAAGGGGGAATTAAGGATGGAAGAAGGAATTAAATGTAGAAGAGGGAGGAAAGAAAGGCTAGGAGTAGACGAGAGGATGAAATAAAGGAGGACGGGAGAGGAGAAGGGTGAAAGAGAAAGAAAGCAAGGTTTGAAGAAGGAGTAAGAATGGATTAATGGAATAAGAGAAGAATGGATGAGAGAGGAAGAATGAAGAGAAAGGAAGGAAAAGAGAGAAACAATGAATAGAAATAAGGGAAGAGGGAAGGGTGGAAGAGGAAAGAGATGGTTAAATGAAGCATAGAAGATTATGAAAGGAAGGATGGAAGTGATGGGTGAGAAGGATAGAAAAGAGAAAAGAATTATGGAATAATATGAAAGGAAGGATGGAAGATGATGGAACCAAGGATGGTTAATGACTAAAGGAAGGATTCAAGATATGGAACCAAAGATGGTCGATGATTGAAGGAAGGATGGTAGATAATTAAAGGAAGGATGGAAGATGATGGAAGAAAAGATAAAAAAGAGGAAGTTAAGATTGAAGGATGGGTAGAAGAGAAGGAAGGATGGGTAGAAGAGGGAAGAAAGAAGGGTGGAATAAGTACGAAAAGATGAAAAAGGAAGGAAAGATGAGGAGAAGGAAGGGTTGAAGAACGATGAAAGATGATGAAAGAAAAGATAAAAAAGAGGAAGTTAAGATTAAAGGATGGGTAGAAGAGAGGAGAAGGAAGGATGGGTAGAAGAGGGAAGAAAGAAGGGTGGAATAAGTACGGAAAGATGGAAAAGGAAGGAAAGATGACGAGAAGGAAGGGTTGAAGAATGAAGGGTAAAAGAAGGGAAGGATGGAAGAGAAATGAAGGTTGGAACCCAGCAAAATGAAAGAATGGAAAATGGAAGAAGGAACGAAGGGAGGATAAAAGAGGAAGGAATGTATGATAAGGAAAAGGATAGAAAAGAGGAAGGAATGATGAAATAAGATAAAAGGTAGAATGGGAGATGATGGAACCAAGGGTGAAAGATGATGAAACGACGAATTGAAAACGATGGTAGGAAGGATAGAAAAGAGAACCGAATCTTGAAAGAAAATAGAAGGAAGAATTGAAGATGAAGGAGAAGTAGAAGGAAGAAGAATGGAGGACGGAAAAAGTACGGAAAGATGAAAAAGGAAGGATGAGGAGGAGGAAGGGTTGAGGAACGAAGGGAAGAATGGAAGAGGAAGTAAGAAAGGTTGAAGCTCAGTAAGGTGGAAGAATGGAAGAGAGAAGAAGGAACGATAAAAGAGGAAGGAATATATGATAAGGAAAAGGATAGAAAAAAGAAAGGAATGATGAAATAAGATAAAAGGTAGAATGGGAGATGATGGAACCAAGGGTGGAAGATGATGAAAGGGTGAATGAAAAATGATGGTAGGAAGGATAGAAAAGAGAAAGGAATGTTGAAACAAAAAAGGAGGAAGATGAAGGAGGAGTAGAAGGGAGAACAATGGAGGATGGAAAAAGTACGGAAAGATGAAATAGGAAGAATGAGGAGGAGGAAGGGTTAAAGAACGAAGGGAAGAATGGAAGAGGAAGTAAGAAAGGTTGAAGCTCAGTAAGGTGGAAGAATGAAAGAGAGAAGAAGGAACGATAAAAGAGGAAGGAATGTACGATACAGGAAAGAATAGAAAAGAGGAAGGAATGATGAAATAAGACAAAAGGCAGAATGGGAGACGATGGAACCAAGGGTGTAAGATGATGAAAGGATGATTGGAAAATGATGGTAGGAAGGATAGAAAAGAGAACGGAATCTTGAAAGAAAATAGAAGGAAGAATTGGAGATGAAGGAGGGATAGAAGGGAGAAGAATGGAAGCTGGAAAAGGTACGGAAAGATGAAAAAGGAAGGATGAGGAGGAGAAAGGATTAAAGAACGAAGGGAAGAATGAAAAAGGAGGAAAGATTGAAGTTCAGTAAGGTGGAAGAATGGAAAATGGAAGAAGGAACGAAGGGAGGATAAAAGAGGAAGGAATGTATGATAAGGAAAAGGATAGAAAAAAGGAAGGAATGGAGAAGGGAAAAGATAGAAAAAAGGATGAAATTATAAAATAAGATGGATGGAAGGATGGAAGATGATGAATAAGTGGGAGAGGGAAAAGAATAAGGAAGGATAATGGAAGGAAGGGTGGAAAATTATGGAGGGAAGGATAAAAGATGATGGGAGGAAGACTAGAAAAGAAAGTATGAAATCAAATGGATTAAAGGATGAAAGATGTTGGATGGCTGGAAGAAGGAATAAGAAGAAGGAAGGATAATGGAAGATGAAGGATGGATAAAAGAGGGGAGAGGAAACGGAGGAAGAAGTGCGGAAGGATGGAAAAGAAAGGAAGGAAAAATAAGACGAAGGGGTGAACGAAGGGAATGATAGAAGATAATGAAAGGAAGAATAAAAGATGATGGAACAAAGGATGAAAAAAGAGGAAAGAATGATGAAATAAAATGGAAGGGAGTGTGGACGATGTAGGATGAGAAGGGGAGAGGAGAAATAGTAAGAAGGAGAAAGAAAAAAGTAAGGATAGAAGATGATGGAACAAAGGATGAAAAAGAGGCAGAATTGATGAAATAAAATGGAAAGAAGTGTGAACGATGTAGGATGAGAAGGGGGAGGAGAAATAGTAAGAAGGAGAAAGAAAAAAGGAAGGATAGAAGATGATGGAACAAAGGATGAAAAAGAGGATAGGCATGATGAAATAAAACGAAAGGGAGTGTGGACGATGTAGGATGAGAAGGGAAGAGGAAAAATAAAAATTGAAGGATAGAAAAGGGAAAGAAATGATGAAATAAAAGGAAGTGAGGATGGAAGATGATGAATGGGTAGAGGAGGGGAGAAGGAATAGGAAAGATGAAAGATGGATGCGCTGCAAGAGGGGAGAAGGAATAAGAAGAAGGAGAAGAAAGGATGAAAGATGATGGAAGAAAGGATAAAAAAAGAGGAAAGAATGATGAAATAAAATGGATGGAAGATGAAGGACTGGTGGAAGAGGGGAAAAGAAAGGATGGAAGAAGTGCGGAAAAGGAAGGAAAGATGAGACGAAAAGGTTGAAAGAATGGAAGAGGAAGAAAGAAAAGTTGGAGCGAAGTAAGATAAAAGAAGTGAGGATGGAAGATGATGAAGGGGTGGAAAAAGGGGAGAAAGAATAGGAATGATAATGGAAAGAAGGATGAAAGATGGTGGATGGGTGCAAGAGGAGAGAATGAAAAGAAAGGATGGAAGATGATGGAAGGAAGAATAAAAGAAGATTAAAGAATGATTAAATAAAATAGGTGGAAGATGAAGGACTGGTGAAAGAGGGGAGAAGAAAGAATGGAAGAGGTACGAAAAAATGGAAAAATAAGGAAAGATGAGACGAAAGGGTTGAATGAAGGTTGAAAGAAGAGAAGAATGGAAGACGAAGAAAGGAAGGTTGGAGCGAAGTAAGATAAAAGAAGTGAGGATGGAAGATGATGAAGGGGTGGAAAAAGGGGAGAAAGAATAGGAATGATAATGGAAAGAAGGATGAAAGATGGTGGATGGGTGCAAGAGGAGAAATGGAATAAGAAGAAGGAGAAGAAAGGATGGAAGATGACGGAAGAAAGGATAAAAAAGAAGAAAAAATGATGAAATAAAATGGATGGAAGATGAAGGACTGGTGGAAGAGGGGAGAAGAAGGAATGGAGGAGGTACGAAAAGAGGGAAAAGGAAGGAAAGATGAGATGAAAGGTTTAAAAGAAAGGAAGAAGGGAAGACGAAAGGAAGATTGGAGCGAAGTAAGATAAAATAAGTGAGAATGGAAGATGATAAATGGGTGGAAAAGGGGAAAAAGAATAGGAACGATAATGGAAAGAAGGATGAAAGATGGTGGATGGGTGCAAGAGGAGAGAAGGAATAAGACGGAGAAGAAAGGAAGGATAAAAGAAGATTAAAGAATGATTAAATAAAATGGGTGTAAGATGAAGGACTGGTGAAAGAGGGGAGAAGAAAGAATGGAAAAGGTACGAAAAGGTGGAAAAGGAAGGAAAAATGAGACGAAAGGGCTGAATGAAGCTGAAAGAAGGGAAGACGAAGAAAGAAAGGCCGGTTTCGATCTTGTTAGATCGGTCTTTGGTTTCCAAACTCCGAATCTAATAAATGTTCAAACCGATTGGTCTGTGCATTAGAATCCTTGTCTTCTGGGAAATTGTTCAGAGAGCAACCGCTTCGCTAGGTGGCAGTGTTTCAACTGTTGGTAGTTCAGCTACCTATGATTCACTATGCACGCCGCCTGGAGGGCTGCATGAATTTGTAGTCTAGGTTGCATTCTACTTGCATATGACATATCCCATTCCAACGTTTCTTAAAAATGATAACCCCGGTAAGGGTTATGATATTTGGGGTATAATCTGCACGAAAAAGTTAACCCCTTCGCGCGCTTTTTCGAGGTGATCACAATGAAACAATGAATTATTTACGTAACATATTTTCATGAAATTATGAATATTCATGCGTCTCGATCCCGGTGGTTGAAGAGGACGTATCAGTTGTAAAAAAGTTAGATCGTAATGTCAGATGGTGGAAGAAGGGTGGAACGAGCTAACAGCCATCCTGTGAGTCACACACAAAGCCGTTATTCTCGGATTATCCCTTAAGTTTGCTCGCCCCGGCCCACCCACTCGTTTGGGGCCCCGTCCAATTAGACTTAACATAACCGAGGGAATTCCCAACTTTGCGCTTTATATCATCCGGTTGTTTGCACCGTCGAGATGAAAGCTTTCAAAGCTTGGTACACCCAGATACGTTTTTTTCACTAGTCATTTGATTTTTTACTAATCAGGAGACATTTACACCAATAATACATTAATTAATTATTCAAAATACTTTATATTGACTTTTTTATAAACGTGGAACGAAATGTAAATTATAGAATTTAGTGCGTAAGAAAATTTTCTAGAAAGATCTGATAAGGGGAAAGCGGCCGCGATAACGAAGCAAACGGCAGATAAGCGTTCTAGAAATTTCAGCAAACGATAAGCCTTATCTGCTGGATTTTTCTAGAACCTGGGAGCCAAAACTATATAAGGCGGTCGCCTTTCCCTCGAGTCAGTTAGTTAGAGTCAGTCAGAGTAATTAGTAAGTTAGTAGTTAGAAGTAAATAAGTGAGTTCATTATTCAGTTGTAGTGTGGCGACTTTAGTTTGGTAATAAAGTGGGTATTATTCAATTTACGTGTTAATAATCAATTCGAAGCGATAAGCCCGCAACAAACGTTATTCTTTCTAACTAGAGAAATCTAGCTATTAAAGTAGCCGAGGGGAAGTACAAAGTGAAAAATTTGTACCTAGATGGTACATTTTACCTAAAAGCGAAAGGACTTAGAAGGGAATGTACGAATATCTATAAAGGAATCTACTAACAGCTAAAAGTGTAATGCAGTTTACGCTGTTCTTAATTTGTAATTTGACCGATTCATTTCGACTTTGACTAAAAGACACTATTAAATGCGAACATCTGTCAAAATGCCATGTTATACACAACTACCGAAACCCCCACGTTAAATATGATATAAGCTAATGATCTTGCCGACTCAATCTTACCTATCTTCATATATCGCTTCATCATGTCATCATCACCCACACGGGACGGTGTATTCGGCGGGTTGCTGTTACAAAAGAAGAAAAAAAATCGAAACCATTAGTGGTACTCCCCGTGGCGAATCGCAAGTTATAGGACGAGGGGTTCGAGTTGTTTCTTTTTAATTACATGGAGTCGAATCGGGTTTTGAAAACTTCTTTCATCGGCTTTCGTCTCGAAGGTCTGCAATGATGATCGGTCGGACTCTTTCGCTTCTCCGGTTCACCAGCTCGTCCGGCGCATTCCGTCTACGGCGGAACGACTCGCTAAATTCCTTCGACGTCCTTTCGCCAATCAGATTATAATTGTTGATTATCAGATTAGTACTTATACTTGGTAATGTCAATCCTGGTCGCGTTGTCACGATTGATGTAATTGAAATCTCTTTTGGATTCATCACTGACAGCTTAACCATATGAAGACGATAAAAAATTTAAAGAAGGTTTGTTCCTTTTACTGTATTGTATCACTAAAAATTAGAATTACGCCAGACGAGAAGCTTAGAAGTAGTAGTAGAACAGTATTTTTCTGATTAAATTTACTTATTTGTGACTAAATTGACAGAGAACTTCTTGGTTTCACGAGATAAGATATATCAATTTTTAAGAAAAATGTTGTCTGGTATTTTAACTGAGACGTTCTAATTGAGATTCCTAGATTAAATGTTCACAGAATTTCTCGAATAATAGGTAGATGGCTCTCTAATTCATCCAATTAATATGCTTACTCAACTCTTGTTGCGTTTAATGGTGGTCCTTCTTCTGGCCAAAGACGAGTCCCTTGTGGCGATCTGTAATCCGTGATGCCGCCAGATGTAGCGCTGGCGTTCTTCCATCCTGGCCGCCGTACGGTCGGAGCCCTGAACGTCATATTAAATTACAGATGGTAGGCCGGCCCGGCCCAAGGAGATGATTTAATGATCCCAATAACCCCGCAGATTCTTTATAACCATTATTATCGTGCCCCACTAATTTATTACGTAGAAACCTTGTAATTAATTCGTTAAGCTTAAAGTTATTTCTTGGGGTTTTAAAATGTTTTCCTTTTGGGTTTTGTTTGGGTCAAAATAGCGAATGATAAATGATGTTTTCGTCGGGTTTCGTTATTAAACTAGTTCGTTTCGGAACAGATCAGGTATAGTCACGTTTCAACTTTGGAGAGTTAATTTCTAGCGAATCGTTTCATCAAAATAATTTCTTTCAATTGCTTTCAAAAGGATGATGATTTACACGATTTTTTTTTCAAGTATCAGGATCGAATATCAAACTTTAACGAAATCCTGATGTAGTGAACACGAATTTTATAATTTTTTTTTATATTATAAATCTTGATTCAATTTTAACCCTTTTGTGGTAAAGATTTTGTATTTAATGAGGAATTTTCTTTATTCATCCACTCTTCCTCTCCATTTCTCTATCTTAGTTGTTGGCTTTTCTTTCATCTTCGGTCCTTCTTCTCTTCCTTCCATTTACTTCGTTCCGCTTCCATTTATCGTTTTTCCTCTTCCACCTTACCTTCTTCTTCCACTTTTCGTTTATCCTCTTCCATACTGGCTTCTTCCGTTCTTCGTTTCTTCTCTTCCATCACATCTTCTTTCCTCTTCCATTATTCCTTTCTGTTTCATTTTTCCATCCTACCTTCCTCTTCCATTATTTCTTTCTGTTGCATTCTTCCATCTTACCTTCCTCTTCCATTATTTCTTTCTGTTTCATTTTTCCATCCTACCTTCCTCTTCCATTATTTCTTTCTGTTGCATTCTTCCATCTTGCTTTCCTCCTCCATTATTTCTTTCTGTTTCATTCTTCCATCTTGCTTTCCTCTTCCATTATTTCTTTCTGTTTCATTTTTCCATCCTACCTTCCTCTTCCATTATTTCTTTCTGTTGCATTCTTCCATCTTTCTTTCCTCTTCCATTATTTCTTTCTGTTTCATTCTTCCATCTTGCTTTCCTCTTCCATTATTTCTTTCTGTTTCATTCTTCCATACTTCCTTTCTCCGCCTTTCATTCCTTCATTCTTCTTCCTTGTTCCATCTTTCTTCTTCCTCCTAACATTCACCGTCCTTCATCTTTTCGTCCTCCATCTTCCACTCTTCCTTTCTCTTTTGCCCTTCGTGTCTTTTTTCATCCTTCCTCCCTTCATCTTTCATTTTACCGATCTTACTTTCCATCCTTCCACCTCTTCCACTCTTGCTTCATCTTTCATCCTTCCTTCCTTTGTGTTCCAACCTTTTTCTCCTTATATCCTTTTTTTTTGTAATCAAACTTCTACAACTTTTGATCTGAGTGATCAGCTTTGTGATCAAATAAAGATTGGAGTGATCAATTCCAACTGTCTTGATAAAATTTGTATAAGTTTTGCTTTAGTGAAGGCATTTTTACAACGTTCGGCTTTGGTGATCACGTTTCTACACATTTCTCTTTGGTGATCACGTTTCTACGCATTTTTCTTGAGTGGTCACAGCATAGTTCGAAATTTGTTGTAAAATTGTTACAAATTTTAATTTTACTAATTTGGTCGTCAAATAACTATAAACTTTTACTTTGGTGATCACGATTCAACTTTGGGATCACGATTCAACTTTGGCGATCACGTTTAATCAAACTGTGATTTTGGTGATCAAATGAAAATTTTGTCACTGCTGACCCAATTTTTAGAAATTTCGTCTGGTGATCACATTTTTGGAGATTGCGCTTTGGTGATCGAATTTCTACATATTTCAACCTGAGTGATCAATTTCGATTTGTGATTAAATTTCGATCAGAGTGATCAATTCCAACTGTCTTGATAAAATTTGTATAAGTTTTGCTTTAGTGAAGGCATTTTTACAAAGTTCGGTTTTGGTGATCACGTTTCTACACATTTCCCTTTGGTGATCACGTCTCTACGCATTTTTCTTAGGTGATCACTGCATAGTTCGAAATTTCTTGTAGAATTGTTATAAATTTTAACTTTACTAATTTGGTTGTCAACTATAAACTTTTACTTTGGTGATCACGATTCTACTTTGGTGATCACGTTTAATCAAACTGTGATTTTGGTGATCAAATGAAAATTTTGTCACTGCTGACCCAATTTTTAGAAATTTCGTCTGGTGATCACATTTTTGGAGATTGCGCTTTGGTGATCGAATTTCTACATATTTCGACCTGAGTGATCAATTTCGATTTGTGATTAAATTTCGATCAGAGTGATCAATTCCAACTGTCTTGATAAAATTTGTATAAGTTTTGCTTTAGTGAAGGCATTTTTACAAAGTTCGGTTTTGGTGATCACGTTTCTACACATTTCCCTTTGGTGATTACGTTTCTACGCATTTTTTTGGGTGATCACTGCATAGTTTAAAATTTGTTGTAAAATTGTTACAAATTTAACTTTACTAGTTTGGTCGTCAATTGACTATAAACTGTTACTTTGCTGATCACGATTCTACTTTGGTGATCACGTTTAATCAAACTGTGATTTTGGTGATCAAATGAAAATGTGTCACTGCTAATCCAATTTTTAGAAATTTCGTCTGGTGATCATATTTTTGGAGATTGCGCTTTGGTGATCGAATTTCTACAAATTTCGACCTGAGTGATCAATTTCGCTTTGTGATTAAATTCGATCGAAGTGATCAATTCCAACTGTCTTGATAAAATTTGTATAAGTTTTGCTTTAGTGAAGGCATTTTTACAACGTTCGGCTTTGGTGATCACGTTTCTACACATTTCTCTTTGGTGATCACGTTTCTACGCATTTTTCTTGAGTGGTCACAGCATAGTTCGAAATTTGTTGTAAAATTGTTACAAATTTTAACTTTACTAATTTGGTCGTCAACTATAAACTTTTACTTTGGTGATTACGATTCTACTTTGGTGATCACGTTTAATCAAACTGTGATTTTGGTGATCAAATGAAAATTTTGTCACTGCTGACCCAATTTTTAGAAATTTCGTCTGGTGATCACATTTTTGGAGATTGCGCTTTGGTGATCGAATTTCTACATATTTCAACCTGAGTGATCAATTTCGATTTGTGATTAAATTTCGATCAGAGTGATCAATTCCAACTGTCTTGATAAAATTTGTATAAGTTTTGCTTTAGTGAAGGCATTTTTACAAAGTTCGGTTTTGGTGATCACGTTTCTACACATTTCCCTTTGGTGATCACGTTTCTACACATTTTTCTTGGGTGATCACTGCATAGTTCGAAATTTCTTGTAGAATTGTTACAAATTAAGCTTTAATAATTTGGTTGTCAACTATAAACTTTTACTTTGGTGATCACGATTCTACTTTGGTGATCACGTTTAATCAAATTGAATTTGGTGATCAAATGAAAATTTTGCCACTGCTGACTCAATTTTTAGAAATTTCGTCCGGTGATCATATTTTTGGAAATTGCGCTTTGTTGATCGAATTTCTACAAATTTCGAACTGAGTGATCAATTTCGATTTGTGATCAATTCCAACTGACTTGATTAAATTTGTATTTTCGCTTTAGTGAAGGCATTTTTACAAAGTTCTGGTGATCATGTTTTTACACATTTCTCTTTGGTGATCACGTTTCTACACATTTCTCTTGCGTGATCACTGCCCAGTTCGACATTTGTTGTAAATTGTTTACAAATTGTAACTGAACTAATTTGAAATGAGTGTAAACTTTTACTTTGGTGATCACGTTTCTACTTTGGTGATCACATTAAATCAAACTGTGATTTTGGTGATCAAAAAACCTAAATTTCGTCACTGCTGAATTCTTTTTTTATAAATTTTGTACTTGTGATCAGACTTTTGAGAATCGCTGTTTTGGTGATCAAATTTTTGAAAATTTTTTATCCGAGTCTGAGATCAAATGTCGATCGTAGTGATCAATTCCAATTATCCTAAGAAAATTTGTATAATTTTTACTTTAAGAGACAGCATTTTTATAAAGCTCGGATGTGGTGATCATGTTTTTACACATTTCACTTTGGTGATCACTACATAGTTTAAAAATTGTTGTCAAATTTTTAGAAATTTTAGCTTTACTAATTTGCTTATCAAATAACTATAAACTTTTACTTCGGTGATCACGTTTCTACTTTAGTGATCACATGTAATCAAAATGTGATTTTGGTGATCAAAAAAATACAAATTTCGTCACTGCTGAATTCATTTTTTATCAATTTCGTCTGGTGATCACATTTTTGGAGATTTTTGGTTTGGTGATCAAATTTTGATCTGAGTGATCAATTTTGACTTTGTCGTAAAATTTCGATCGGAGTGATCAATTTCAACTTTCTTGATCAAATTTGTATAATTTTTGCTGTAGTGAAATCATTTTTGCAAAGTTCGGCTGTGGTGATCACGTTTTTACAATTTCTCTTTGGTGATCACCTTTCTACACATTTCTCTTGCGTGATCACTGCATAGTTCGACATTTGTTGTAAACTGTTTACCAATTCTAACTGAATTAATTTAAAATGAGTATAAACTTTTTTGGTGATCACGTTTCTACTTTGGTGATCACATGAAATCAAACTGTGATTTTAGTGATAAAAAAATCTCAGTTTCGTCACTGCTGATTTCTTTTTTTATAAACTTTGGTCTTGTGATCAGATTTTTGAAAATCCGTGCTTTGGTGATCAAATTTTTAAAATGTTTGATCCGAGTGATCAATTCCGACTTTGTCATCAAATTTCGATCGTAGTGATCAATTCCAACTACCTTGATAAAATTTGTATAATTTTTGCTTTAGAGAAAGTATTTTTATAAAGTTCGGGTGTGGTGATCACGTTTTTACATATTTCACTTTGGTGATCACTACATAGTTCGACAATTGTTGTCAAATTATTAGAAATATTAACTTTACTAATTTGCTCATCAAATGTCTGTGAGATTTTACTTTGGTGATCACAGTTCCACGTTGGTGATCACATTAAATCAAGCTGCGATTTCGGTGATCAAAAAATCTGAATTTCGTCACTGCTGAATTCTCATTTTATAAATGTTGACCTTGTGATCAGGTTTTTGAAAATCGCTGTTTTGGTGATCAAATTTTTTAAATTTTTGATCCGAGTGACTCTGTGATCAAATGTCGATCGTAGTGATCAATTCCAACTATCGTGAGAAAATTTGTATAATTTTTGCTTTAAAGAAAGCATTTTTATAAAGCTCGGATGTGGTGATCATGTTTTTACACATTTCACTTTGGTGATCACTACATAATTTGACAATTGTTGTCAAATTTTTAGAAATTTTGTTTGATTGTTTAATTTGCTTATCAAATGACTATAAACCTTTACTTTGGTGATCACGTTTCTACTTTAGTGATCACATGTAATCAAACTGTGATTTTAGTGATAAAAAAAATACAAATTTCGTCACCGCTCAATTCATTTTTTATAAATTTCGTCTGGTGATCACATTTTTGGAGATTTTTGGTTTGGTGATCAAATTTATACAGATTTTGATCTGAGTGATCAATTTTGACTTTGTTATTAAATTTTGATCGGAGTGATCAATTCCCACATTCTTGATCCAATTTGTATAATTTTTGTTGTAGTAAAGGCATTTTGACAAAGTTCGGTTCTGGTGATCACGTTTTTACACATTTCTCTTTGGTGATCACGTTTCTACACATTTCTCTTGCGTGATTACTGCATAGTTCGACATTTGTTGTAAACTGTTTTCAAAATGTAACTGAACTAATTTGAAATTAGTACAAACTTTTACTTTGGTGATCACGTTTCTACTTTGGTGATCAAATGAAATCAAACTGTGATTTTGGTGATAAAAAACTGAATTTCGTCACTGGTGAATTCTTTTTTTTATAAATTTTGGCCTTGTGATCAGATTTTTGATTTTTGGTGATCAAATTTTTAAAATGTTTGATTCAAGTGATCAATTCCGACTTTGTCATCAAATTTCGATCGTAGTGATCAATTCCAACTATCTCGATAAAATTTGTATAATTTTTGCTTTTGAGAAAGCATGTTTATAAAGTTCGGATTTGGTGATCACGTTTTTACACATTTCACTTTGGTGATCACTACATAGTTTAACAATTGTTGTCAAATTTTTGTGAGCTTTTTTTTTGTGTGAGCTTTTACTTTGGTGATCACGTTTCCACTTTGGTGATCACGTGTCTAACTTGGTGATCACGTTTCTACTTTGGTGATCACGTTTTTACCTCGGTGATCACGTTTCTACTTTGGTGATCGCGATTCTACTTTGGTGATCACATGTAATCAAACTGTGATTTTGGTGATCAAAAAATACAAATTTCGTCACTGCTGAATTCATTTTTTTATAAATTTCGGTTGGTGATCACATTTTTGGTTTGGTGATCAAATTTCTACAAATTTCGATCTGAGTGATCAATTTCGACCTGAGTGATTAATTTCGATCTTGTCACCAAATTTCGATCGGAGTAATCAATTCCAACCTACTTTATAAAATTTATATAATTTTTGCTTTAGTGAAACCATTTTTACAAAGTTCGGTAGTGGTGATCACCTTTATGCACATTTTACTTTGGTGATCACTACATAGTTCGACAATTGTCAAATTTTTACAAATTTTAACTTTCCTCAATTGGTCATTAAATGATTATAAATTTTTACTTTGGTGATCACGATTCTATTTTGGTGATCACATTTACTCAAACTGATTTTAGTGATCAAAAAATTATAAATTTCGTCACTACTGGGTTAATTTTTAATACATTTTGTTGGTAATCAAATTTTTGGAGATTTCTGCTTTGGTGATCAAATTTCTACAAATTTAGATATGAGTGATCAATTTCGACTTTGTGATCAAATTTCGATCGTAGTAATAATTCCAACTATCTAGATAAAACTTGTATAATTTTTGTTTTAGTTAAATGATTTTTACAAAGTTCGTATGTGGTGATCACGTTTTAACAAATTTTTAGCTTGGTGATCACCACAATTATGGTTAAATTTTTACAAATTTTAACTTTACTAATTTGGTCATCAAATGACTAAAATTTTACTTTGGTGATCACAATTCCACTTTGGTGATCACAATTCCACTTTGGTGATCACAATTCCACTTTGGTGATCACAATTCCACTTTGGTGATCACAATTCCACTTTGGTGATCAGAATAACACTTTGGTGATCAGAATTTAATTTTGGTGATCACAATTCCACTTTGGTGATCAAATTAAATCAAGCTGTGATTTTGGTGATCAAAAAATGCGAATTTCGTCTCTGCTGAATTCATTCTTTTGAAAATTTTGACTTCTGATCAAATTTTTGAAAATCTCTGCTTTGGTGATCAAATTTCGATCTGAGTGATCAATTTCGACTTTCTGATTAAATTTTGGATCGTACTGATCAATTCCAACTATCTTGATAAAATTTGTCTAATTTTTGCTCAAGTTTTTACATATTTTGGATGTGGTGATCACGTTTCTATACATTTCACTTTGGTGATCACTACATAGTTCGACATTTGTTGTAAAATGTTTAGAAATTTTAACTTTACTAATTTGGTCATCAAATCACTATAAGTTTTTACTTAGGTGATCACGATTCTACTTTGGTGATCACATTTAATCAAATTGTGATTTTGATGATAAAAAAAAGTACGAATTTCGTCACTGCTGAATTAATTTTTTTATAAATTTTGACTTGCGAGCAAATTTTTGAAAATCTGCTTTGGCGATCAAATTTCTGCAAATTTTGATCCGAGTGATCACTTCCGACTTTATCATTGATCACTTCGTTCGAACGCAGTGATCAATTCCGACTCCGATCAAATTGGTGTAATTTTTGCGTTAGTTAAGATATTTTTACAAAGTTTTGCTCTGGTGATCACATTTCTACAAATTTCGATTTTGGTGATCACTTTATATTTCGACAATTGTTTGTCAAATTTTTACAAATTTCAATCTCATTAACTTGGTGATCAAATATGCAAAAATCTTTAGTTTGGTGATCAAATGTATAAAAACTTTTACTTTGGTGATCAAATATAGAAAAACTTTCACTTTGCTGACCAAAGTTCTTATTTTGGTGATCACGTTTAATTAATGCATTTTCGATGTTGAAAACTGTACAAATTTCTTCATTGGACAACTAAACTTTTCTAAATTTTGATTTGTGAACAAATTTTATCCAGTATCTCTGACGATGATAGCGTGGCTGTCGAAACGCGTTAGAGCAACCTCTGTTGTGTTTTTTAATCTTTCTTGGTTTCAGGGGACAAAATTTGTATTTCAAATTTTATCAGATCTTTGTTCGGTGATCAAATTTCTACAATTTTCGATTTGAGTGATCAATTTCGACTTTGTCGTAAAATTTCGATCGGAGTGATCAATTTCAACTTTCTTGATCAAATTTGTATAATTTTTGCTGTAGTGAAATCATTTTTGCAAAGTTCGGCTGTGGTGATCACGTTTCTACACGTTTCTCTTTGGTGATCACGTTTGTACACATTTCTCTTGGGTGATCAATGAAATTACGTAAATTCTGTTTTCGTTAAGGGTTTTTTACAAAGCTCGACTCGGGTGATCACTTTTTCACCAATTTCGATCGTGGTGTTCGCTTCATATGTCATAATTTGTTAACAACAAATGTCGAAATATGCAGTGATCAGTTTTTCCAAATTTGAATCATACTGGTTTGGTTCGAATGTCTATGCTTTGGTGATCAAAATATTGGTGATCACGTCTGATCAAAGTGCAATTTTGATGTTTTGAAAAATGCAAGTTTCGTCATTGGTCAATTAAATTTCTACAAATTTTGATTTGTGATCAAATTTTTTCAAACATCTGCTTTGGTGATCAAATTTTTAGAAATCTCTAGTTGGGGATCGATGTCGTCTTTGTTATCAAATTTTGCAATTTTTGCTTTATTGGAGACATTTTTACAAAGTTCGGTTGTAATGATAACTATTTTAATGATCCCATTTCTCCACATTGTGTGTTATCAGCATTTTACAAAATTTTATTATAGTGATTTGGTGATCAGAGGTCTTAAATTCCTTTGGTGATCAAATGTCACCCTTCGTGATCAAACTGACCCTAGAAGTTTTAGTTTTTACTAAAAGCGAAGATAAAGTAAAGCGAGTTGATGTACTTTTGTGCACACAATTTTTCTAAACTGTCAAACGTCGAAAATGTCACTTTCACCTTATTCGATAACTAAACTTATTATCAGAAGTGGGCGCCGCAAACATTATCAACATCGTTGCTATTCATCGAATTATCGCCGTGGCCGTATCCCCGCACCTTTGGGGTTATTTACATGGAATTCCCTAATTCAATCGAGCCGGGCCTAACCCAATAATTTACAATTTCCTGCCAAGTGTAAGTTTGAACGGCGTCCTGCGGCAGAACTCACTGCAGGAGGGTGCATTTTACCCCCGACAATCGCGGCCACTCCACTCGTTGGTCGGAGCTTTACGCGCAGTTTGATGTATTCTTGCATTTCCACCCCAAGGCGAAGTGGCTTTATCGCTTGCATTCGCCATACGGGAACAGTCTCCAGTTGAATATGATCAATTTCGCCTGCTGTGCTGGTCCCATGAATAGAAATTTACGCTTCAAGAGGCATATATCTAACAGGTTTTTGACAATTGGTGTAGAGCTTCTTTGAAATTAGAGAGAAAAAAATAGGCTCACTTTTATCACAATCCAAAAGGCGAAAATGTGTTTGTCTGTTTGTTGGCTTTTCTCGGCTCAATTACTGGGCCAATTTCGACGAAAATTGGTGTAGAGGTTCCTTGGAACGCCACATAAAGAATATGCTTCTTTCTAACATGGATAACTGTTTCAGAAACTTCCAAACTACCTCTGTCTTATAACCTAACATTTCACTTTGTCAAGCTTGATGCCGTACTAATTTCGCGGACGAAGTCGCGAGTAAGAGCTAGTAGATCAATATAAACCATCTGAGAATTCCAAGATTGTTGAATTCAGTCGCAAATGACCGTTCGTGGAAACGACAAGATGAAGAGCTTCTCGCCGATTTGCGAGAGAGTCGAATGAAAAACTAGGAATGCCTTCTTTGCAGCTTCGATGCCGATTAATAACTGAGCACACCTAAAAGGAAAATGAAACGTTCGGCGGCATACAGAATGCTTATTTAAAGTTTAATTGGGTTTAAACGTTTGTAAGTTTGATTTACATCGTGGAACTTAACGACTATCCGCTCTCGAGCTATAAAACTGTTATAAAGTCTTATGGTGGCAGTGAAATACGCAGCGACATGGACTGCTTATAAAGCGACTTTGATTGCATCTGCTGCATAATTGCTGTTTTAGTGTTGATATCTCGTTACCTGCGATCAATTAATACCATGAAAAAACAATTGAGAAATCCCTTCCATGGATTAACGCACACACTGAAAATCGTTTTTATTTATACTTCACAACTCGATTTTTTCTAAAGGGCGAGATGCTAAATCTACTTCGATTGCCAATCCCAGTCATTATGCAGATATCGAGTATCGAGATTGGTTGTATAAGAAGTCGTTTCGTTTCGAATGGTGGGTACTTTTTGCGATCGAGTAAACGAACGCGACGATTCGAGTTGAGCATTCCATTGTGCAGACTTCGGAAGCAAACATGTTTATAGACCAAGAGCGGCGTTCTCTGAATAGAAACCGGCCTATTAGTGATTACAGCCTTACAACCATAAAAGATTCTCAACTTGACCGCACCGGGAACGTTTACAACGATCTTTATTAACCGAACAATGCAAACATCCCAGGTATTGTACAAACAAATTAGCCCCCATCGCATTCCGCATTGTCCCTCTCCGAGGCTTGCGTACCGAACGAGCCCCGAAAATCGACACAAAGGACGTGACGAGTGACGACTGCCGCGGAAAGAATTCCCTTGTTTAATTGTCGACGCCTTTTTTATTCTCAATTTGGTCCAGGAGGCGATAAAAGGAATAGATGATAACTGGAACAATTCAGTATGGTCGCTTGATTAATAATGTAATAATGGTAAAATTATGACCCACGGGGCAGCCGCTCGCCCATGATGGATTTTTAATTGACCCATAACTTCTTTCCTTTTTTTTATTTACATTTTGCTTCCTCTTCCCATTCTTCCTCTTTCTCTTCTCCTTCTTCCTCTTACCGTTCTTCCTCTTCTTACTTTCTCTTCATTCTTTTTCCCTTCTTTTTCCTATTCTTCTTTTTCTTCTTCCTAATTTTCTTCTCGTACTTTCTCTTCTCCTTCTTCCTCTTTCTCTTCTCCTTCTTCCTCTTACCGTTCTTCCTCTTCTTACTTTCTCTTCATTCTCTTTCCCTTCTTTTTCCTATTCTTCTTTTTCTTCTTCCTCATTTTCTTCTCGTCCTTTCTCTTCTTCTTCAGCTTCTTTCTTTTTTTACTAGTCTTCTTCTTCTTTTGTTTCTTTTTATTTCGCTTTTTTTCCTCCTCATTCTTCTTCCTTTTCTTTTGCTTTTTCCTCTTCTTCTTCCTCTTTTTATTTTTCTTCTTTCCCCTCTTCTTCTGCTTCTTCCTTTTACTAATCCTCTTTCTCTTCTTATTCCGCTTCTTCCCCCTCTTCTTCTTTCTCTTCTTCTTTTTCCTCTTCCCCCCCCTCTTCTTCTTTCTCTTCTTCTTTTCCTTACTATTCTTCCCCTTCTTCTTTCTCTTCTTATTCCGCTTCTTCCCCCTTTTCTTCTTTCTCTTAATCTTCCTCCTCTTCTTTTCTTTTTCTTCCTCTTCCCTTTCTTCTTCCTCTTCCCATTCTTCCTCTTCTCCTTCTTCCTCTTACCATTCTTCCTCTTACCGTTCTTCCTCTTACCGTTCTTCCTCTTCTCCTTCTTCCTCTTACTGTTCTTCCTCTTCTCATTCTTCCTCTTCTTCCTTTCTTTTAATTCTCTTTCCCTTTTTTCCTGTTTTTCTTTATCTTCTTCCTCTTTCAATTCTTTCTCTTCTTCCTTTTTCAATTCTTCCTCTTCCACTTTCAATTCTTCCTCTTCTTCCTTTTTCAATTCTTCCTCTTCCACTTTCAATTCTTCCTCTTCTTCCACTTTCAGTTCTTCTCCTTTTTTACCTCTTTCTTTTCTTCTTCTCCCTCCTCTTTTTCTCCTTCTTTCTCTTATTCTTCAGTTTCTTCCTTTTCTTACTAGTCTTCTTCATTTCTTCTTCTGTTTCTTATTTCGCTTTTTCTTCCTCCTCATTCTTCTTCCTTTTCTTTCGCTTCTTCCTCCCCTTTTTCCTCTTCTTCCACTTTTTCTTCTTCCTCCTCTTCTTCTTCCGCTTCTTCCTTCTTTTACTATTCTTCTTCGGCTTCTTTCTCTTCTTTTGATTCTTCCTCCTCTTCTTCTTCCGCTTCTTCCTTCTTTTACTATTCTTCTTCGGCTTCTTTCTCTTCTTTTGATTCTTCCTCCTCTTCTTCTCCTCTTTCTTTTCTTTCTCTTCTTCCCCCTATTTCTTATCTTTCTCTTTTTCCTTCCCCTTTTTCTTTCTCTTCTTATTCCGCTTCTTCCCCCTTTTCTTCTTTCCCTTCTTCCTCTTCTTCCTTTCTTCTTCTTATTCATCTTCTTCCTATTTTGCTTCTTCCTCCACTTCTTTCCCTTAATCTTCCTCCCCTTTTCTCCTTCTTCTTCCTCTTCCCCTTCTTCTACCTCTTCTTCCTCTTCCCATTCTTTCTCTTTCTCTCCTCTTTCTCCTTCTTCCTCTTACCGTTCTTCCTCTTCCCATTCTTCTTCTTCTTCTTACTTTCTTTTAATTCTCTTTCCCTTTTTTCCTGTTCTTCTTTCTCTTCTTCCTCTTTCAACTTTCTCTTCTTCGTTTTTTAATTTTTCCTCTTCCACTTTCAATTGTTTCTCTTCTTCCACCTTCAGTTCTTCCACCTTCAGTTCTTTCTCTTATTTACCTTTTTCTTTTCCTCTTCCTCCTCCTCTTCTTCTCCTTCTTTCTCTTATTTTTCAGCTTCTTCCTTTTCGTACTAGTCTTCTTTCCTTCTTCTTATTTCGCTTTTTCTCACTCCTCATATTCTTTTTCCTCTTCTTTTGCTTCTTCCTGCCCTTCTTCCTCTTCTTTCACTTTTTCTTCTTCCTCCTCTTTTTCCGCTTCTTCCTTCTTTTACTGTTCGTCTACCTCTTTATCTTCCGCTTCTTTCTTTTCTTTTGATTCTTCCTCCTTTTATTTCCCCCTCTTTCTTTTCTTCCTCTTCTTTCCCCTATTTCTTGTCTTTCTCTTTTTCCTTTCCCTACTATTCTTCCCCTTCTTCTTTCTCTTCTTATTCCGCTTCTTCCCCCTTTTCTTCTTCCCCTTCTTCCTTTCTTCTTCTTATTCATCTTCTTCCTCTTTTGCTTCTTCCTCCACTTCTTTCCCTTAATCTTCCTCCCCTTTTCTCCTTCTTCCTCTTCTTCTACCTCTTCTTCCTCTTTCTCTTCTCCTTCTTCTTTCTCTTACCGTTCTTTCTCTTCCCATTTTCCTCTTCTTCTTCCTTTCTTTTAATACTCTTTTCTTTTTTCCTGTTCTTCTTTCTTTTCTTCCTCTTTCAACTTTCTCTTCTTTTTTAATTCTTCCTCTTCTTTCACTTTCAATTCTTCCTCTTCTTCCACCTTCAGTTCTTCCTCTTCTTCCACCCTCAGTTCTTCCTATTTTTTACCTCTTTCTTTTTCTCTTCTTACTCCTCTTCTTCTCCTTCTTTCTCTTATTTTTCACCTTCTTTTTTTTCTTACTAGTCTTCTTCCCTTCTTCTGTTTCTTATTTCGCTTTTTCTCACTCTTCATATTCTTCTTCCTCTTCTTTTGCTTCTTCTTTCCCTTCTTCCACTTTTCTTCTTCCTCCTCTTCTTCTTCTTCCCCTTCTTCCTTTTTTACTATTTTTCTTCCCCTTCTTCTTTCTCTTCTTATTCCACTTCTTTCCCCCTCGTCTTTTTCTTCCTCTTCTTCCGCTTCTTCTTTTGATTCGTCCTCCTCTTCTTCCCCCTGTTTCTTTTCTTATTCTTCTTCCCCCTCTTTCTTTTCTTCCTCTTCTTCCCCCTATTTCTTTTCTTCCTCTTTTCCTTCCCCCTCTTTCTTTTCTTCCTCTTCTTTCCCCTATTTCTTTTCTTCCTCTTTTTCCTTCCCCTACTATTCTTCCCCTTCTTTTTTCTCTTCTTATTCCTCTTTATCCTTTCCTTTTCTTATTCATCTTCTTCTCTTTTGCTTCTTCCTCCTCTTCTTTCCCTTCTTCTTCCTCTTCCCCTTCTTCTACCTCTTCTTCCTCTTCCCATTCTTCCTCTTTCTCTTCTCGTTATTTCTCTTACCGTTCTTCCTTTTCCCATTCTTCCTCTTCTTATTCCCTTCTTTTAATTCTCTTTCCCTTTTTTCCTGTTCTTTTTTCTCTTCTTCCTCTTTCAATTCTTTCTCTTCTTCCTTTTTCAATTCTTCCGCCTTCAATTTTTCCTCTTCTTACACTTTCAGTTCTTTCTCTTTTTTACCTCTTTCTTTTCCTCTTCTTTCTCCTCTTCTTCTCCTTCTTTCTCTTATTTTTACAGCTTCTTCCCTTTCTTACTAGTCTTCTCCCCTTCTTCTTCTGTTTGTTCTTATTTCCCTTTTTCTCCCTCATACTCTTCTTTCTCTTCTTTTGCTTCTTCCTCCCCTTCTTTCTCTTCTTCCAGTTTTTTTTCTTCCTCTTCTTCTTCAGCTTCTTCCTTCTTTTACTATTCTTCTTCCCCTTCTTTCTCTTCTTACTCCACTTCTTTCCCCTGTTCTTTTTCTTCCTCTTCTTCTTCCCCTTCTTCCTCTTCTTCCACTTTTTTTCTTCCTCTTCTTCTTCAGCTTCTTCCTTCTTTTACTATTCTTCTTCCCCTTCTTTCTCTTCTTATTCCACTTCTTTCCCCTCTTCTTTTTCTTCCTCTTCTTCTTCCGCTTCTTCCTCTTTTTTTTAGTTCTTCCTCTTACCCATCTTTCTTTTATTCCTCTTCTCCCTATTTCTTTTCTTCCTCTTTTTCCTTCCCCTACTATTCTTCCCCTTCTTCTTTCTCGTCTTCTTCTTCTTCTTCTTCTTCCCTTTCTTTTATCCCCTCGTTTTGATTTCCTCCTTCATCTCCCCCGTTTCTTCTTTTCTTCTTTTTTTGGTATTCATACCCTTCATAACCTTCATATTTCAGAATTTCCACTTTTATCAAAATTCCTTTTTTCCAGTGCTTTAATTTATTTTGAATATTTCTAGTTTCTGGTTGTCAAAACTTTTTTTTTTAATTTTTCGGAAAATGTGTTTTTAAATTTTGATTATTTCAAAATTTCGACCTTTTTCAAAGCTTTGACTTTTTTTTGAAAATCTGGACTTTTCGAATGTTCGTTTTTTTATTTATACCTTTATTCAAAATTTTCAATGTTTGTTTTGAAAATTACGATCCCTTTTCGATATTTTGACATTTTGTCGAAGTTTTGACTAAAAATTTCGACATTTTATCAAATTTCGACTTTTTTTAAAAACTGCCATCTTTTCCCTAAATTTCGTATTTTGTAAAAATCTCGACCTTTTGAAAATTTCGACTTTCTAAATATTCAGACTTTTTTTAAAACTTTGACTTTTTTTTGGAAAATTTGCACTCTTTTCGTGTGCTCTTTCTTTATATTTCGACCTTTTTTCAAAATTTGCAGTTTTTGTTTTGAACATTACGATCTCTTTTCGACATTTTGACATTTTCTCGAAATTTTGACTTTGAAAATTTCGATATTTTTCCAAGTTTCGACTTTTCGTCTTTTCCTAAAATGTCGAATGTTTCTAAAAATTTCGACTTTTTGAAAATATCGACTTTTCAAATATTTCGACTTTTCAAATATTTCGACTTTTCAAATATTTCGACTTTTTAAATATTTCGACTTTTTAAATATTTTGACTTTCTAAATATTTCGACTTTCTAAATATTTCGACTTTTCTTTGAAATGTTGACCTTTAAATTTTTTCTATGGCCATCAAATTTCTATAAAATTCAATTTTCGAGTTGGGATTTTTAATTAAAAACTCATCTTCATTTTCTGTAAATAGGTCCTTTTTTTCGAAAGAGTTTTCTTTGGTAGTAAACACGCCGGAAGTCTCTCCATGGGCAATGGCAAAGCGATTTCATGCAAATTGCCCCGTTTTATGGTCGAAACTTCGCCGTTCGAGTAGATTGACATGCAAGCAGTCAGATTTGCGCGATAATCTCGTTTTCTGCGCTACAAATAAGGAAGTTAATGTGTAACGCTATAAACCGAATCCTGTCATTATGCGAAATATTTCATAACCTCGTCGCATTTTAAAAAAGTGGAAATTCTCCGGTCTGCGATATTTCCATTCTTACATGAAATTACGAGATCGTCGCATGCATCAAATACGATTTAGTTCCTCCGTGTCGATAATTCAAAAATGACATTTTGTTTAAAAAAAGTAATCGAATATTCATTTGACACGATACCAAAAGCCACATATTATTAGTTTTTTGTGCCAAGAGTTTGATTTGCTACATTTATGCATTGAATCAACTGTTAACGAATTGCAGTTAAGTTATAATTTGTATTTGGAGAATCTCCGACTACAAAAGAGAACGATGATGAATCATAAGCGAATATTTTGTTTATGTCGTTTCTACCGTTCCTTCCACTGAAATAATGCGGTCATAAATGTCAAGAACCAGATATATGGCGATAGGGGAGGCATGCATTTCGGACACGTTAAATTGTGTATTAAAAGGGTCCTCCGAGAGCGGCGCGATTACTTTCAGTCTCCCCATATCCCAACGCCATTTCTTTATTAATTCGTCACGTTACAGAAAACCGACGAAAACGTGCAAGTGCGTCATTTACCTTTTTACCTCGCAACCGTTTATCATTCTTGCGGCCCGTTACGTCGTAAGATATTGGAGAAAAAAGAGAGACAATTCAAGAGCAAATCAAAAAAAGTCAAAAGAAAGACGCCTCGAGCCAAAATTAAAGGCGTTTGATGGTAAAATGAATGAGTGAAAGGTGTTTCGAAGCAAAATGAAAATATCTTTAAACTAAATCAATGATCTCGAGACCAAATTAAAGACATTTCAAGACGAAATCGTTGAGAGGCCAAATCGTTTGGAAACCAAATCGTCTGGAGGGTAAATTGACCGGAGGGCAAACGCCTGGCGGCTAAATCGTCTCGAACCCAAATTGTCTGGAGACCAAATGGTCTGGAGACCAAATGGTCCGGAGACCAAATGGTTCGGAGACCAAATGGTCTGGAGACCAAATGGTCTGGAGACCAAATTGTCTGGAGACCAAATGGTCTGGAGACCAAATGGTCCGGAGACCAAATGGTTCGGAGACCAAATGGTCTGGAGACCAAATCGTCTAGAAACTAAATCGCCTGGAGACTAAATCGTCTGGAAACTAAATCGTCTGGAGATTAAATCGTCTGGAGACTAAATCGTTTGGAGACCAAGTCGTCTAGAGACCAAATCATCTGCAGGGTAAATCAATAACGTTTTAACACCAAGTCGAAGACGGAAGCCAAAAAATGAGATATAAAAATTAGAAAAAGCGAATATTTTAAGATGACCAACTTGGCAATAGAATGATAAACATATGTACGTATCAGTCTTACAAACTTTTTTACATCGTAAGGTGTTTTCTGGATATCTCTGGAGTAAATCGAGAATGTCTCGGGACAAAATCAAAAACGTTTCGACAACAACGGACTAAATAGTCTGGAGATTAAATTGTCTAGAGACTAAATCGTCTGGAGACTAAATCGTCTGGAGACTAAATCGTCTGGAGACTAAATTGTCTAGAGACTAAATCATCTGGAGGTCAAATCGTCTGGAGACCAAATCATCTGAAGATCAAATCGTCTGGAGACCAAATCTTCTGGAGATCAAATCGTCTGGAGATTAAATCGTTTGAAGAGGAAATTAAAGACGTCTTGATGGTAAATTGAAGGCGAAAAAAAAAAATAAACAAAAATGTGTAAAAGGAAATGTTTTAGGACGTAAAAATTGGCAATTCGCAATTGGCAAATGTCAGCAATTGGAATCAAAGTCAGCAATTTCGATTATTTTTAAGTTTTGGAATTTTTTTCAATTTCTTCCCTTTTTGCAAAATTTTAACTTTTTCTAGAAATTTCGATTTTTCTTTGTAGTTAAATAATTTTTTTTTGAAAATTTCAACTATGTTTTTAATTTTCAGAGAGAAAGAGAGGGAAGGAGGGAGGGCGGGCAAGTCAAAAGTTTTCCAAAAAGGCTAACATTTTCAAAAAAAAGTCGCAGAAGTTAAAATTCTAAATTTTTTAGAAAAATAAAAATTGTGAAAAAATGCTGGAATTTTCAAAAAGCTGAAATTTTAAAGAATGTCGACGTTTTTAAAAAGTCTAATCTCGAGAACTCGTGAAAAATAAGTGAAAATTTTGAAAAAAGTAAGAAATGTTCAAAAAAGCAGAGATTTTGAAAAGACGCCAAAATTTTCAAAAGGTAGATATTTTCAAAAAGAAGTTGAATTTTGTCAAAAAATCTGCAAAACATATCCTCTTCTTTTTCCCTTTCTTCCTTTTCTTTTCTCTTTTTTTTCTCCTCTCCGTCCTCTTCTTTCTCTTATTCTTCTTCTTCTACTTTCTCTTGTTTTTCTTCCTCTATTTTCTCTTGTTCTTCTTCCTCTGCTTTCTATTCTTCTTCCTCTTCTTTTTCCTCTTCTTTTTCTGGTCTTTACCTTCTTCCTCTTCTTCTTCCCCTTTTTCCTCATTTTCCCTTTCTTCCTCTCCTTCCTCCTCTTCCTCTTATTTTTGCTCTTGTTCTTTATCCCCTACTATCTATTCTTTCTCTTTTTCTTCTTCTTCTTCCTCTTCTTTCCTCTCTTTCTCTTCTTTCTCTCCTTGCTCCTCTTCCTCTTCTTTTTTCTCTTGTCCTTTATCCCTTACTTTCTATTCTTCCTCTTTTTCCCCTTCCTCTTTTTCTTAATCTTCTTCCTCCTCTTCTTCTTTCATTGCCTTCCCCTTCTTCCTCTTCTTTTTGTTCTGCTTTCTTTTCCTCTTCTTCCCCTTCTTCAACTTCTTTCTATTCTTCCCTTTCTTTCTCTTCTTCTGTCCCTTCTTCCTCCCCTTCCTCTTTCCGTTGTTCATCTTGTTTTACTCTATTCTTCATCCTCTTTTTCCTCTTCTTCCTTTTCTTCTTTTCATTCTTCCTTTTCTTTCCTCTCTTCCTCTTCTTTCCCTTTTTCCTCTCCTTACTCCCATTCCTCTTTCCGTTATTCTTCCTGTTTTACCCTATTCTTCTTCCTCTTTTTCATTTCTTGCCATTCGTTCTTTTCATCTTCTTCCCATTCTTTCTTTTTCCCCTCTTCCTCTTCTTCTTTCTCTTTTTCTCCCCTGACTATTTCCGGTGTTCTTCTTGTTCCTCTATTCTTCTTCCTCTTCTTTCTTTTCATCTTCTTCCTCTTCTTCTTTCTTTTCATCTTCTTCCTCTTCTTATTTCTTTTCATCTTCTTCCTCTTCTTATTTCCATTCTTTCTCTTTTTTCCTCTCTTCCTTTATTTCTTTCTCTTCTTCCTTCCCTTCCTCCGTTTCTTTTTCCGTTATTCTTCTTGTTCTACTCTATTCTTCGTCTTTTTCCCCTTCTTCTTCCTTTTCTTCTTCCTTTTCTTCTTCCTCTTCTTTTTTTCATTCTTCCTTTTTTTCAATCTCTTTCTCTTCTTTCCCTTTTTCCTCTCCTTACTCCCATTCTTCTTTCCGTTATTCTTCCTGTTTTACCCTATTCTTCTTCCTCTTTCATTTCTTGTCATTCTTTCTTTTCATCTTCTTCCCATTCTTTCTTTTTTCCCCTCTTCCTCTTCTTCTTTCTCTTCTTCTTTCTTTTCATCTTTTTCCTCTTCTTTCTTTTCATCTTCTTCCTCTTCTTATTTCCATTCTTTCTCTTTTTTCCTCTCTTCCGTTATTTCTTTCTCTTCTTCCTCTCCTTCCTCCGTTTCTTTTTCCGTTATTCTTCTTGTTCTACTCTATTCTTCCTCTTTTTCCCCTTCTTGTTCCTCTTCTTCTTTCTCTTCTTCCCTCTCTTTCTCTTCTTCCTCTCCTTGCTCCTCTTCCTCTTCTTTTTTTTCTTGTCCTTTATCCCTTACTTTCTATTCTTCCTCTTTTTCTTCTTCCTCTTTCTCTTAATCTTCTTCCTCCTCTTCTTCTTTCATTGCCTTCCCCTTCTTCCCCTTCTTCCTCTTCTTTTTGTTCTTCTTTCTTTTCCTTTTCTTCCCCTTCTTCAACTTCTTTTTATTCTTCCCTTTCTTTCCCTTCTTCTGTCCCTTCTTCCTTCCCTTCCTTTTTCCGTTGTTTATCTTGTTTTACTCTATCCTTCATCCTCTTTTTCCTCTTCTTCCTCTTCTTCTTTTCATTCTTCCCTTTCTTCCCTCTTCCTATTCTTTCCCCTTTTCCTCTCCTTACTCCCATTCCTCTTTTCGTTATTCTTCCTGTTTTACCCTATTCTTCTTCCTCTTTTTCATTTCTTACCATTCTTTCTTTTCATCTTCTTCCCAGTCTTTCTTTTTTCCTCTCTTCCTCTTCTTTCTCTTCTTCTTCCCCTGACTATTTCCGTTGTTCTTCTTGTTCCTCTATCTTCCTCTTCTTCTTTTTTTTTCATCTTCTTCCTCTTCCTTCTTTTCATCTTGTTCCTCTTCTTCTTTCTTTTCATCTTGTTCCTCTTCTTCTTTCTTTTCATCTTCTTATTCTTCTTATTTCCATTCTTTCTCTTTTTTCCTCTCTTCCTTTATTTCTTTCTCTTCTTCTTTCCCTTCCTCCGTTTCTTTTTCCCATATTCTTCTTGTTCTACTCTATTTTTCGTCTTTTTCCCCCTTCTTCTTCCTTTTCTTCTTTCTCTTCATCTTCTTCCTCCTGTTCTTCTTCCATTGCCTTTTCCTCCTTTCCCTTCTTCCTCTTCTTTCTCTTCTTCTTTCTTTTCCTCTCCTTCTTAACTTATTCCTCTTCCTCCTCATTTTCTTGTTCTTTTTTCGTCTTCTTCCCCTTCTTCTACTTTTTTCTATTCTTTCCTTTCCTCCTTTTTTTCTTTCCATTCTTCCTATTTTTTCCTCTTTTCTTCTTTCCCTTCTTCCTCCCATTCCTTTTTCCGTTATTCTTCTTGTTCTACTCTATTCTTCCTCTTTTCTCCTTCTTCTTTCTCTTCATCTTCTTCACCCTCTTCTTCTTCCATTGCCTTTCCCTCCTTTCCCTTCTATCTTATCTTTCTCTTCTTCTTTATTTTCCTCTTCTTTATCTTATTCCTCTTCCTCCTTCTTTTCTAGTTCTTTTCTCATCTTCCTCCCCTTCTTCAACTTCTTTCTATTCTTTCCTCTCTTTCTCTTCTTTTCTTTCTTCCTCCCCTTCCTCTTTCCGTTGTTCATCTTGTTCTACTCTATTCTTCATCCTCTTTTTCCTCTTCTTCCACTTCTTCTCTTCATTCTTCCTCTTTTTCCCTCTCTTCCTCTTCTTTATTTTCTTCCTCTCCTTACTCCCATTCCTCTTTCCGTTATTATTCTTGTTTTACTCTATTCTTCTTCCTCTTTTTCCCTTCTTCCTCTTCTTTCCCCTTCTTCCTCTTATTTTCTTTTTTTTCCTCTTCTTTCCATTCTTCCTTTTTTCCCCTCTTCCTCTTTTTCTTTCTCTTCTTCCTCCCCTGACTATTTCCGTTGTCCTTCTTGTTTTGTTCTATTATTCTTCCTCTTTTTCTTTCTTTTTATTTTCTTTCTCTTCTTTTCATTCTTCCTCTTTTTTCCTCACTTTTTTCTTTTCTTTTTTCCTCTCCTTCCTTCCATTCCTTTTTATGTTATTCTTCTTGTTCTACCCTATTCTTGCTCTTCTTCCTCTTCTTCTTTCTCTTCATCTTCTTTCTCCTCTTCTTCCATTGCCTTTTCCTCCTTCCCCTTCTTCCTCTTCTTCTTTCTTCCTCGCCTTCTTTATCTTATTCCTCTTCCTCCTCCTTTTTTTTGTTATTATTTCCTCTTCTTCCCCTTCTCAAACTTCTTTCTATTCTTCCCTCTCTTTCTCTTCTTCATTGCCTTCTTCCTCCCCTTCCTCTTTCCGTTGTTCATCTTGTTCTACTCTATTCTTCATCGTCTGTCTCCTCTTCTTCTTTTTATTCTTCCTCTTTTTCCCTCTCTTTTTTCTCTTCATCTTCTTTCTCCTCTTCTTCCATTGCCTTTCCCTTCTTCCCCTTCTTCTTCTTCTTCTTTCTTTCCCTCTCCTTCTTTATCTTATTCCTCTTTCTTCTCCTTTTTTTTGTTCTTTTTTCCTCTTCTTCCCCTTCTTAAACTTCTTTCTATTCTTCCCTCTCTTTCTCTTCTTCCCTCTCTTTCTCTTCTTCATTGCCTTCTTCCTCCCCTTCCTCTTTCTGTTGTTAACCTTGTTCTACTCTATTCTTCATCGTCTGTCTCCTCTTCTTCTTTTATTCTTCCTCTTTTTCCCTCTCTTCCTCTTCTTTATTTTCTTCCTCTCCTTACTCCCATTCCTCTTTCCGTTATTATTCTTGTTTTACTCTATTCTTCTTCCTCTTTTTCTTTCTCTTCTTCCTCCCCTGACTATTTCCGTTGTCCTTCTTGTTTTGTTCTATTATTCTTCCTCTTTTTCTTTCTTTTCATCTTCTTCCTCTTCTTTCCATTCTTTCTCTTTTTTCCTCTCTTCCTGTTTGCTTTCTTTTCTTCCTCCCTTTCCTTTTTCAGTTATTCTTCTTGTTCTACTCTATTTTTCCTCTTTTTCCTCTTTTTCTTTCCATTCTCAATCTTTTTTCCTCTTCTTCTTTTTTCCCTTTTTCCTTTCCTCCCTCTTTCCGTTGTTCTTCTTGTTTTACTCTATTTTTCTTTCCCTTTTTCCCCTTCTTCTTTCTTTTCATCTTCTTCTTTCCATTCTTCCTCTTTTTCTGTTTCTGTCTCTTCTTCTTTCCCTTCTTCCTCTTTTCTCCGCTTTCCCTTTCCGTTGTTATTTTTATTCTACTTTTTCCTCTTCTTCTTCTTCTTCTTTCTTTTTATCTTCTTCCTCTTCTTTTTTCCATTTTTCCTCTTCTTCGTTTTTTCCTCTTCTTCTTTCTGTACATCTTCCTCTTCTTTTTTCAATTCTTCCTCTTTTTCCCTTTCTTCCTTTTCTTCTTTCCCTTCTTTCTCCTCTTCCTCTCATTCCTCTTACCGTTATTCTTTTTGTTCCACTCTATTCTTCTTCCTCTCCTTCCCCTTCCTCCTCTTCTTCTTTCTTTTAATCTTGTTCCTCTTTTTCTTGTCATTCGTCCTCTATTTTCTTCTCTTCTTCTTTCCCTTCTTTCTCTCCTTTCTTCTCTTCTTCTTTCTTTCATCTTCTTTCTTTTATTTCTCGTCCTCATCTGCTTCCTGTTCTTTTTCGTCCTTTTCCTCTTCTTCTTCCTCTTCTTCTTTCTCTTGTTTCTTTGGTTACTTCCCCTTCTTCTTCATTCCCTTCTTTTTACTTCCCCTCTTTTTGTTTCCCATTCTCTTCTTCCTCCTTCCCCCTCTTCTTCCTCTTCCTCCTGCCCTTCTTCTTTTCTTCTTTTTTTGTCATCACAAATCGAACAAAAATCGAGTTATTTTTATACTTCCATATTTCAGAATTCCCACTTTTTTCAAAATTCCTCTTCCAGTATTTTTATTTATTTGGAATATTTCCAGTTTCTTGTTCTCACATTCTTTGTTTTTTCATAATTTAAATTTTTCGGAAAATGTGTATTTTTTGCTAAACATTTTCAGTAAGAAAAAGAGTGAAGGGGGGGGGGGAGAGTGGGGAGGGGAAAGGCGAGTCAGACATTTTCAAAAAAGCCCAATATTTTAATAAAAGTTTCAAGTCAAAAAATATGAATTTTTTTAGAATGATGAAAATTTAATTTTTAAAAAATGTCTGAATTTTTAAAAAGTTAAAAGTCAAGAAAAAGGGGAATTTATCAAAAAAATTCGGTAACGCTAAACTAAAATAGCTCAAAGCGCTTAAAGTTTTTACTTCAAAAATATTTTTTGCATTAAATTTTATGTTAGCAACAAATTCGACAAAACGCAGTTCATCCCTTGGCATCGCCGCTAGATTTATGGCAGTGCACCCCCAACCAAACATCGATCGGCTCTCGCAGTCCACGCTCGCGTTATAACAATTGAGTTAGGTCCTAAACTGAAAGTAACTGCGGTACTTTGCGCTTTTAGTCCGGAATGAACCCGCCCGCCCCCGAAAATAAATTAAATTGCCGTAATTTTGACAAATGCCCCTTTTCCATTTCCGGCGAACTTCTGCCGTTATTTAATTCGGCAGCCTCATGTGTGTGTGTGTTTTGCCAGCGCTCGGAAATAGCTCGCGCGTCGACTCTTCTGCCAGTCTCGCTCATTAAAGATAACGAAGCTCATTAAAATAATTCGAGGAGCTCCAACAAAGCCAGGATTCTGCAATTTGCTGAAAGTTAATTGCTTGATAGGCTTTTGAATGGGCGGCGGCGCGCCCGTTTTTATTGCTCGCAGCTGTTCGCGGTAATAGATCATTGCGGTCGGACGCAGGAACAAAAGGTGACTCAAAAACGGAACAATTAGACGTGTCGCGATTAATTAAGAATCTGGACTTTTCTAAGCGTCGCGGAAAACTCGGGCGAGTAGATTGGTGACTTCGTGGCCATGCTGCATCCATAATAAGCTTTTTCGCGTTATTTTTTCATCGTGGCGTAATTGAATGGGGTCGTCCCGAATTGGACGTTACTGGGCGCTCCGAATAACGTTGAAATTTCGGAGTCGAGTCGGTATTTCAGAAAGTTTTGGCACTTATTAGCCAATAAAAAGCAAAGGCCGATAAAAAGGGCGCAACGGTATCTGGCGGATCTGAACTTCGGTCGGAGTTGGCGCGACGGGTCATAACGCACATTTCAGCGGAACGTGACCGGGAAATCACCCCCAGGGCCAGTAAGGGAGAATGTTCAATCAACGAGGCGATTTTTTCTGAAAATTGCCAAACATTACTTCATTGTAAGATTGTTAAGTGAGGTTACGTAAAAGTTATGTGAATCGAAATTGGGAAATTATAATTAAAATTTCGAGATTACATTTAACAGTCGAATAAGTCGAAATATTAACTCCGAACAACTTAGAACTTAAAAAGAAAATAAACATTTCGAATAATCAAAATTTTTGGAAAACCATCGATAATTTTGTGAATTTTAAAAGCGGTCGAAATTTTCAGAAAGACTCGTCTTTCCTCAAAAATTTGACTTAGTTTGTAAATTTCAGTTCGTTCTTAAATTTCAGTTCGTTTTTAAATTTCAATTCGTTTTTAAATTTCAATTCGTTTTTAAATTTCAATTCGTTTTAAACTTTCAATTCGTTTTTTAATTTCAAATCGTTTTTAAAGTTTAGAAATTTTGACCTCAAACATTTCGACTTAAAAATTTTCAAGATTCTTCGACTTTGTCCCCAAATTTTGAGGTTTTTTGAAAATGATCTGTTTTGAATATCGACTCTTAAAAATATCGACTTCTTTTTTTAATATTTCGATCTTTGTTCAATATTTCGATATTTTGAAAATTACTCCTTTTGAAAATATCGATATTTTTTTTGAAAAATTGAGACGTATTTTTTGACTATTTTTTGAATTTTTGAATACAATTTTGAAAATTTCTATTCCTTTTAAAGGTTTCGAAATATTTTTCAAAATTTCGACTTTTTCTCGAAAATATTTTTGGAAATTTCGATTCTATTTCAAAGTTACGACCTTTTCCGAAATTGTGACTCGATATTTTCATTTTTTTTGTAAATTTAACCTTTTTTTTATTTTAAGAAACCTTATTTTGGAAAATTAAACTCTTTTAAAAAATTTGACTGAAAATCTAGTCTTTTTGGAAAATTTTTAGTTTCAAATTTTCGTCAATTTTTCGCAATGTCTCGCGAAAATGAAACATTTTGTATATTTTAGACCTTCCATTGAAAATGTTGACTTGAAAATTCGGATTTTTTTTTTTTTTAAATCGCCTTTTCTTAAATTTCGACTTTTATTCGAAATTCTGGCTTTTTTGGAATCTTTAACTTTTCCAAAAACTTTGTCTTCTGACATTTCAAATCTTGTGAAGGTTTCGCCTTTTCAAAGATTGTATTACAAAAATTATATTTTTAGAAATTTAGATTTTTCCCAAGGTTTTCATATTTTTTCAAAATTTTGGCTTCTTCTTGTAAATTCAAGTTGAAGTGGAACGGACTGGTCCTTGCTATCTTCTAAAGCTGAGACACAAATCCTACCCCCCAAAACCAGGAAAAACACAAAGGTTACTCTAACGCGTTTCGACAGCCAAGCTATCATCAGCAGAGGGTTTATTCGAAAAAATTTACTCTTTTTAAAAATCTCAACTGTTGGAAATTTTCTTATTTAATTCGGCCCTTTTCAAAATGTTTCTGGAAACTTAATTTTTCTAAATTTTGACTTTTTTGAAAATGATTTTCGTTTGAAAATTTTGATTTTCGTAATTTTCATCTCAATATTTTAACTTTTTTTCTGAAAATTGTGATTTATTTGTTGACATTTTTTATATTTATTTAAAATTTTAACCATTACTAAAATTTTGACTTTGTCATTTGTTTTCTTTGGAAATGTCGCCCTTTTTGAAAATTTAGACTTCAAAATCGGGATTTTTTTTTGGAAATTTCAACCTTTTTCGAAAATTTCGACCTTTTTCGAAAATTTTGACCGTTTTCGAAATTTTCGACCTTTTTCGAAAATTTCCATCTTTTTTTTTTTTGAAAAGTTTCGATGTTTTTTTTTTCGAAATTTCGACTTTTTCTTAACAGTTCTATATTTTTGCAAATTTGATTTGTTTGATAAAAAATTCGAGATTTTTCCTTGAAAATGTTGACTATTGAAAATTACGAAATCGACCTTTTTCGAAGTTTTCGACCTTTTTCGAAAATTTCCATCTTTTTTTTGTTGAAAAGTTTCGATGTTTTTTTTTCGAAATTTCGACTTTTTCTGAACAGTTCTATTTTTTTGTAAATTTGATTTGTTTGACAAAATACTCGAGATTTTTCCTTGAAAATGTTGACTATTGAAAATTACAAAATCGAACTTTTTCAAAAAATTCCACTTTTTTTTTGAAGTTTCGATGTTTTTTTTTTGAAATTTCGACTTTTTCTTATCAGTTCTATTCTTTTTGCAAATTTGATTTGTTTGACAAAAAACTCGAGATTTCTCCTTGCAAATGTTGACTATTGAAAATTACGAAATCGACCTTTTTCGAAATCTTCGACCTTTTTCGAAAATTCCCATCTTTTTTTTGAAAAGTTTCGATATTTTCTTTTTTTGAAATTTCGACTTTTTCTTAACAGTTCTATTTTTCTTGCGAATTTGATTTGTTTCACAAAAAACTCGAGATTTTTCCTTGAAAATGTTCACTATTGAAAATTTCGAAATGGACCTTTTTCGAAACTATCGACCTTTTTCGAAAATTTCCACCTTTTTTTTTTGAAAAGTTTCGATGTTGTTTTTTTCGAAATTTCGACTTTTTTTTAATTTTTCTATTTTTTTTTGCAAATTTGATTTGTTTGACAAAAAACTCGAGATTTTTTTCTTGAAAATGTTGACTAGTGAAAATTACGCATTTTTTTAAAAAAATGTTCTATTTTAAAATTCCACATTTTTAGAAATTTTGACTTTCTTTTGGAAACTTTAACTTTTCCAAAAACTTCATCTCTTGGAATTTCAATTTGTTTTTAAATATCGCTTTTTGAGAAATTATATTTTTGTAAATTTCGACTTTTGCGAAGTTTTGACATTTTCTCAAAATTTTGGCCGTTTTTTGTAAATTTCGAGTTAGTTCGAAAAAATTTACTTTTTAAAAATGTCAAGTATTGGAAATTCTAATTAAAAAAATCTCTTTCTAAATTTTGAATTTTCTTAAAATGATCTTTTTGTTAAATATTTTGATTTTTGATAATTTCCTCCTATTCAACATTTTAACTTTTGTTTTGAAAATTTCGGTTTTTTTTTTGGAAGTGTTTTAATTTTTTTTTAAATTCCAGCTACCTA